>CM024521.1:60905213-61594705 GCA_014182375.1 Eucalyptus virginea
TCTTGTTCTAATTATGAAAATCTTGAGTTGCGCAATTTGCGTCCAACAGTTTAACATCATTTTGGCTTGACAAGGTCGCAACAGGGCTCATTAGGAGTTGGCCCGATGTGTTCCCTCACCATCTCTAGCGCGCTTGGTGTTGACTACGTTATCTTGACATGGGATAACCTATGATTAGCCTATCCTGCCGGGCAAGTGGCACCGTGAAATCATCGGTTCCTCATGTCAAAATCCTCAACCATTTGTTTTGGTCCTCCAACTATGAATGCCCTAGTCAATTTACTCATCGAATGGACTGTTTGGCTTCGAAACATCCGGGTTTCAGCACCTTTTATGAACTCTACATCTCCGGACTTGAGGGCTGCGAACCCCTAATGAAAAATGGATAATGAGCTGCCTCACCATTTATCCCAGCCACCTAGCATTCGGTCTAGGATTGTCCTCTTCTTTTCTCACTCCTTTTCATCTCTCTTTCGATTTTACTGTTGCTTGACAGTAATCTTTTTGGAAGGCTTGGGAATTTCGATAGCAAAAACCTTCTCAACAAAAGTTATCAAATATCATTTTTTTATGCTTTAGTTTAACCCAAATTAGATCTCACACCCCATCTGATTTTTTTTTTTCCCGTCCCTTGCTGCTTGCTGCTTGCTGCTTGCCGGAAGTCGTGCTATCCGCCCAGATTTGAATTGATGGGCAGTGAGCATCGCAGGATCATCAAATCAAATTAGGACCGCACTTTTTTCAGCCTTTTTAATTAAAATGGATAATGACCCAGATAATTTCTAAACTTTGATATAATATATAATGTGCTTCTTGAACTTTAATTCAATAAATAACGTATAGTCTTTGAACTATATAAAAATGTTTAATGTTGTTCTTTCATTAATTTAAGATAAGTAATAACGTAGAATATTTTCATATAGTTTATTGATTAAATTCAGCATGTATCAAAATTTTACAAACTACATTAAAAAAATTAAAAGTCCATATGTCATATTATATATTGGATTAAAGTTCATAAATTGTATTAAATAAACTAAAAGTTTAGATATTGCATTATATATTGAACTAAAGTTCATGAATCGTTTTGTTATTTTTCCCAACTAAAACGCTCCTCAATAAAGTGTTCTAACAATTTTCTCTTTGTGGATCCTACTTGGTAGCATCCCTTGACTGTCGTTCTTGGAAAGTAGTCCCCTTTTTGTTCTTTCCCTTTTTATATTGATTTTCTAATTTTTTTCTTGTGGTTCCCATATCCCCTTTCCTTAATCTTCTTCCTTTTCTTTATTCTCTCTCAAGAGACAGAGATATAAAGAGGATAAGGATATCACAATGTCATAACTTATAAAATACGGACATGTTGTCAAAGCTTCCGTGTCGTGTCCGACACATGTCAACATATTGGGCACGCTCATGCACACGGTCAACATGTGTCAAATGGTCAACTCTTCTCAACATGTTTTGACATGTGTGTCCAGGAGAGAGAATCGTTGAAGAAGATGATGGAGGGTGGAGGTGGGGGCGAGGGAGCGAAGGTGAGGCCGTGAGTGACGGCAAGGGCGCAACGGCATGGAAGAGCTAGAGGAAGAGTAGAGATTGAGACGACTAGAGGATCACGATTGCGATGCCGTGATGGAGGGCCGGCGGCAAGGCTACAGCTGCGAAGGAGAGGTGGGGGCAGCAAGCAATTGTGATGAGGCGATGGAGAGAGAGTAGAGATCAAGAAGAAGAGGGTAGTGTGAGGTAGGGGTGAGCAGTGGTCTAGGGTCGACCCTGGACTGACCCTGGACCGGCCCAACCCTGCCGGTCCTAGTCCGGTTCTCAAGGGGACTGGGTCGGACCTTGGTCCTGAAATTCCAGGACCAACACTGTGCGGGTTGGTCCTCGGTCTTAAGAGTTTTGGGTCGGTCCAATCCTGGACCGACCCGTATATTATATTATATTATATATAATTATTTTCTATATTCAAATATAAATAAAATGTTTGTTATATTATATTATATTGAGATATTCTATCAATAGCATTAATAGTAATTTCAATTTAAAACTTTTGTTGAATATTAATTAAATGTTGTTTGTTTTATTTTCAGGTGTTTAGAAGTTCAAGTGAATTAATAAGATATGAAGTTATATATTCATGGTTTATATTAAGTATTTTGAAATTTTTATAGTTTAATTGTATTTTACTAATGAATTTCAGCTGCACTTTGCTTTTCAATTTGTGTCAAACGGTAGAAGTTTTTGAAGAGTAGAGTAGTAGTGCTTTGCTTGTTACGGTGATTTGCTAATCAAGTGATGTGAAGCTCATTTTTGGTTAAGTGAACTCTACATGATCAAATGCAGGAAAACGCTTTTGCATATGGTGTTATGAATATTAAAGATAGATTATTACAAGAACTTTCCATTTTGTACCATATCTCGATAAGCGATTAGCAGGTACGAAATTTATATTATTGTGTCATCTTAAATTTGCTAAATATGTATTGGTATTTATAGTTTAGTTGCACAATGCGGCATTGTTGATGGATGTGTAATTTGAATTTGTAGGTTTGCTTTTTTAGGGAGTATAAAAAATAAGACGAAAAAAATTATTGATCGGTCTCGGGTTGACCCTAGAATCAGACCGAACCCATTAGGTCGGTCCGGTCCTTGGTCCCAGGCTCAATAGGGTCGGTCCTCAGTCCTAAAAATTGAGGACCGACACTATACGGGTTGGTCCTAAGGTTAGGGGGTGGCCCGGACCAACCCTGACCATGCTCACCCCTAGTGTAAGGAGGAGGAGGAGGAGGAGGAGGAGAAGGTAGGGGCTAGGATTCTTGAAGGAGGAAATTAAAAAAAAATTAAAAATTAGATTTTGATGGGACATTTTTCTTTTTCAAAGGGTTTTGGATAAGAGGGTGACTTCAATTTTTAATAAAGAAAGTAACAACCTAATAAGTGGTGGGGGTGGGGGAAGAAATGCGGAAAAGATTTATTAATATTATTAGTGTGAATTCACCGTATGCTCTTTTTTTTTTTTTAATTAATTGTGAATTTGAATTAAATTAATTAAAATAAATATATTTATTTAATATATAATGTGTCTTAGCGTGCCGAAATTCTCTACTTTTGAGAAAAGATATGTCAGCGTGTTATATTGTGCTGTGTTGCATATCGATGCTACTTAAGCCATAATTTTTGTATGGTACTCATTTGAGTGTCATCATTTTTTTTCAATCACTCGAGTGCCACATTTATTAAATATCATTTACTTATATTCCAGAAGTGATTTGTTTTGTCGAAAAATCCGACATGGCACTAATTTGTTATATTATGTCCGATGTGCCTCACTGACAAAATAAAGTCAGCAAGTTAGCCACTAAATAATATCATTTAAGCCATATGTTAACACCAAATTGACAATTTGGGGCAAAATTCAACATGTACTTCACAAAACCCTAACCCCAATTCTTTAGATTGGGGCAAAATCAGAACATGAAAACCCTAATCCCAATTTCAAGAGGCACGGATAGCAACTTCTCAACCTTCTTGTTCTTCTTCAATGCAACAAGCCCTCCCTCGCCAGCATCAACTCTTTGAATCGCCACCTTCTAGGACTAGAGAGATGGCTACGGTGGCAAATATGAGCACGACAGCCGTCTCTGTTCTGTCAATGCATTCTCTAGAGAGTCCATGTTGCATCCGAGGAGACTCTCTTTATCTCCGATGTTCTGGCTGGAATATCCATTTAAGTAAGTATCGTACAAAAGTTATGATATTTATGACATATCTATTTTGAAAGGAAGAATAAAATATGTCATGCATTTGTGCTCACATATCCTAGTCAAGGCCACATCAACCTGCCATCGAGACATCGATGAAGCCCTTTGCCTCCTTGACCACCTTCATCTCTGCGCTACCGATCTGGCTCACTCAGCCTTAGCAATCCAACTCATGCTCTTTGCGACCCGAAACGGTTTGAGGAGGCCCATCGTCGAGTATCCCCTTCGTTCTTTTGTTTATGATGTTCTGGACGGATATAATTGTTGCTAGATTGCTCGATTTTTTCGGCCCACATGGCATGTTGCAGGTCATTAGGCGTTTGGCTGATGTCAAGCTCGGGTACGTGTGTTCCTTGACTAATTTTAACTGCTTGATTGATCAGTGGTGCTATACTTCGAGACTAGGTTAGAGGCAGATAAGGTGATTCCGGATATGAAGAGCAGGGGGCATTGCCTGAGCTGCATTTCTTACGCTACTTTGATCGATGGGCAAAGCGAGGTGAGGACCGCACAGAAGCTGCTTGATGAAATAGTCGAAGATGGTATAAGGCTCAATTCTTTGAAATGTAGCGCATTGGTCAGTGAGTACTTCCGAAAGCTAGATTGGGAGAGGCGAGGAAATTGATTATCACGCTCTAAGAGGTAATGAAATACCAAGAGAACTTTCTCGTGAGCGACGCTGCTTTTGCGAATCTCATCGATTCTTTATGTAGAGAACAGTTTTTGGATGGAGCGTTTCAAATTGCAAAGAATATGCCTCAAGGCTACTGCCCTTGGCCTCCCCACCACCCTTCCTATCTCCTTATTGGCGCGAACGACTCCACCTTCGTCGGACTCATTAGATGCAGTGTGTACAATCTCCTCATGCCCCGTAGTATGCGCCACTCTCCGTAAACACGATCCCCTTGTTGCTGTAAGACCTATGCGCCGGGCCTTCACTTAGCCGGCTCGAAAAGGCGTTGTTGTGGGTCCTGAGGACCAGCTCAGTGGACCTTCGCCCACATAACGCGGAAGTCTCCATTCCTCTACCTCTGAGTTGCTTTGAGTGGTTTACCCGACAGAGAACGGAGAGAAGGAAAAAGACCAAGGAAAGTGAATGTGGGACCCGCAAAGGAAAAAAAAAATAGAGAATCAATGTAAAAAAAAAAAAAAAAGAAAGGACACAGCCAGAAAAAAATGGAACACTTTCTTAGAACATCGGCCAAAGACGATGCTAAAAAAGGGCCTCACAATGGGCAACATAGTCAAATTATTATGTTGAGGAGTGTTTTAGCTAAAGAGGAGGCGGGAAAAGGGTGGCACAACAAATTAAGAAGAAAAATAAACAACAACCAATTTACTCTTATCAATTTCAAGTGTTTTAGTGTTTACGCTTACGATAGTCTATATAAAGTACTCCCCTTTTGCTTTGGCCTCTTGTACCCAATCTGATGCCTATCTCTTTACGATGGCCACGTTACATTGATATTGGATGATATTAGTTGCTATGATGTGGTTTTGACATTTGGCCTGAGGGATGATATTAGTTGCTATGATGATGTGGTTTTGACATTTTGCTTGAGGGATTGGATGCGCTAGCTAAATTGGGCATGAGACATTAATTATGAGTATGTAATTTGGCATACTGTTCTCGAGGACAATCTATCAAAAGAAAGCTAGCATGTTGCTTTGGCTCATTGGGTGCCTCACCGGCTTGTCCTTGACTAGGAAGTTTTGGCATATGACTCACATATCTCATAAACTTCCATTCATAATCATTTTATATTATTACAAATGAGATAATGGTAAAATCATGATGAATCGTTGGTGGGGATAAGTTGAACCAATCGTTCCAACCAAAAGTGAGGATGCTAGTAAGTTTAGTGATTTCAATCCATAAAATTTAATCATGGTGACTTGACTCCTCCTTCAAAGCAATGGGCAATTATGGAAGTCCACTTTGGTTCCATGACATTGGCTTGATTGGCTAATGGATTTTGACTAAGGATTAGCGCAGAGCATACGTTCGATTTTCCACCCCAGAAAGTGCAAGTAATTTTACGTTTGAGCCACTCGTCCCATTGGGCTTGGAGTAGTTTCTACGACTTTGTAGATGTTTTTTGTCCATTTTTCTCAGGGGTATTTCACTCATCATTTCTCATTTGAGCTCTAGGGTTGTTCTGGCCTTCCGGGTCTAAAGTTGGGCTCAAGTTCCTTTTGGACCTTGAGTTTGATTTGCACTTGTAAAACTTAGGAGGAAAAATGTATTTTCTTGGAGCTTGCATATGGGTTTGGGCTTTTCACACTGGTAAAACTTGAGTTTGATTTGCACTTTCAAGGTTGACCCGTTGAGCCGACTTACCTTACTTTTGTTTTTCCAATCAAAGATACCTTATACAATTTTTGGAGCCACAGAGCCAAGCATATACACCAAAGGAAACATCAGGTAAATGGTGACGTAGTTGATATAGTTAAATTAGTATAATCCATATGGCCAAAAAAGTGGGGGAAAACCATGAGATGCACCGAATTCCCCTTTTCCAAATAAGAAAAAAGAAATAGAATTAAGAGGAAATATATAAATTTACATAACTTAATTCGCAAGAAAACACGCTTGAATAATCTAAATGCAGGAAAATGGGCAGGTTGCTAATTTGTTGACCACATATAATTAAGAGTGTAGCTCCCAATGCTAATCTCCCCTTCATCTACTTCCACCTTTTATTTCCTCTCTCATATATATATTTACCTTTTTATGTGACTTTTCACTTAACTATTCTTCATGCAATTGTCTAAAAATATACATTTAGTTAATGTAATTTTCAATATTCGAAATGACAAAATACGTTTAATGCTAGTGTGCCATATGATAATATAAGTTGATCTCGACATAAAAGCAGATTTGGATTGACATTACAACACACTTACTTTAACTTTTATTTGATATGCATGGACCAATAATTCTGAAATTTAAATTAACAAGATGCATAACCTAGTTATCGTATTGATATGGAAAAACTCTTTTTGTCGGCCCTATGTTACGCATCTTGATATCGTATTAATATACATATCAAGCATGGCTAGCTAAACCCAATGCCAATTCTTGGAACATAACGTCCTAGATCAGGTCTCCGGCGCTTGGATTGGGTCCATTGAGTGCTGGCCCATGACCCCAGTGCACATGCCTAGGATCCTAGCGCCCGTGCCACGATAAACGCCCTCTCCCGAGTCCATTGAAGTAGTGCCCGACACCTCGATCCTGTGCCATGCCCCCCAGTGTCTGTGCCCGGGTGTCCAAGGACTGAGCATGGGATCCCAATACCCGAGTCTAGGTCCCCAAAGGCTGTGCCCTGTCCTGTATCGATCGAGGCTGGGCCTGGGTGCCAGTCCGAGCGATTGAAAAGCAAAGCGTATACAATTTGATGTCCTTCATCTCGTGACTGCCTACTATCGTCTGATTGGAAGAACTTCTTCCAGCTTTATCCCGTGATTTCAGGAACCAGCCGGTCCCAGCGATTGAAGTTGACGTGGGTCAAGAATCCGAGCGGAAACATCGTCGAGGTAACACGTCACGCGACAATTCACGCCATTGGCAAGCCAAGCCACGAGGCCTAGAGTCTTGTTCACTAAACTCCAAACGGACAACTTTATGGCTCGTTGGCGTTTGGAAACCCGTCAGAGAAGACTCGGACGGACGGAACAGTCGAAACGTTCCCTGCGAATTCGGCCAAATGCTCCTGCCATCAGCAATAAATTCTGTACCCTCACGCGCATCTCAGACGCGGACACGGTAGCCTCACGCCCGTGTTCAAGAGAGCCATTTCACATTCTTCTCAGGGGAAAAAATATGGCCCCGTCCCATTACCCATTTCCCATTTCCCATTTCCGATTCCTGCAACCTTCTGCGGCCACGAATGAAAGGAAGCGATCAGTGTCGTCTTTTCATCTGTGCCTGGCTTGGCCTGCCTGCCTGGTCCACTTAGGATGCTAATGATAAAATTTATAACTAGAAATTAATTTTTAAAAGAGAAATAGATTTTTCTATTTCAATTTTTAAATGAGTTTCTGATCAAAAATTCGTATTTGATAACGACGTAAATTTTCTGTTCTTAGAATAGAGTTATCAAACAAAATTTCTCCCTGTTGGGTCCCTGTCGGCTAGCGATGGTGATCGGTAGGTGACAGATGATGGGGACAGGTGGGTGGCCGACTAGTAGAGAGGATGAACGATGATAATAGTTTTTTTTATTTCTTATTTTTGTTTCAGAAATAAAGTAAAAAAAAAATTATTTTACCACCGGCCATGGTGGCTCCGCTTGGTGAGGCCAGTGAACCTGCGAGAGGGTGATGAGTTCGAAACCTTTGTGAAGCAAAGGCTCGACGGAGTTGCGGGTGCTTGCCTTAAGTGTCTTCCCAGGGGTGATGGATCCTCCCGCTTAAACACCCTGCAGGGGTTTACGCGAGCTTACTTAGTGTCTTAAGTGTGCTTCTGGGGGTGATGGGTCCTCCCGCTTAAGTAGACTGGAGGTTTACGCTTGGCTACCCGGCTGACGCGATTCCTCCAAAGAAAAAAAAAAAAAAAAAAAATATATATATATATATATATATATATGATTTTAATTCTAAATTTATTTTTGAAGTAGAAATCTATTTTAGAAAAAAAATAAAAATAATTTTACCAAACGGATTTTTATTTCATAAATAAATCTGGAATAGAAAAAAAATATTTTTAGAATAAAAATTTTGACTTGTCATTCCCCCTTAATATTTTCTTACAAGTCAAGCAAAATTCATGCTTTCCCACGTCTCCAAAGCAATAGCCGCATTGTTGCTCGAGGCACAAGCATTTGCATCCAGCAATGAGAAACCAAGAGGTAGCAGACATTAATAATCAGATCAGACAAGGCATTATAGAAGAAAAAAGGGTCTGTAGATCCGAACTGTGCAGTCTGCTCTATTCATGAACCGAACACATCCTTTAACGGACAATGTAATTCCACTCACCCAGGATGGGTTCGACCAAAATCAGCCGACGCCGCTAATTGATTTTAATGAAAGTTAGACAACTTCGATGAATTTCATGTACATCGAACAGGTGAGAACTGCAGTGTCGTGGGTTCGAAGCCCCGTCTCACTCGTCTCTAAACTAGAAATCTCGACTTCATTTTAACGTTTTATCTATCCTCTTGGATCAAGATGTCGGAATCCACTCATCTCCCTGGATGAAACTCTTCACCGAATATGTATCGACGTGTTCGGCTGGGACCCGGCTGCTCCACGACACTCTGCTCGACGTGTCGGATCCTGGCCCTGTGTTCTTGAACTCCCCGTAGTAGAGCGTCTTCAGGGCGAAATCCTCACTCCATGGCATCCAGCCCTGAGGCGCGATCAGGGCCTCGAGGTTGCACTCGATGAAGACCGTCCTTGAGTACTCCTTCCACGGCCTCCCCAGGAAGTTTTTATGCACTTTGGGCTTGCTCCGGTACAGCGCCATGTACTCCTCGGTACCATTGACCAAGCAGTTCCGGAAGACGAAGCCCGTCGACTGCGCGGGGTCGGTCCGGCCATGGGCCGTGACTGCATTGTTCTCGCCCTTCTCGGGATTGACCTGCTGGGGGCGGACCAGGATCTGGCAGTCCTGGAAGTAGGAGGCCGAGTTCCCGAAGATGAAGTCCACGTTGCCCTCGATGCGGCAGGACTTGTAGTACTGCCGGAGCGAGTGGGCGTAGAGCGTGTCTTGGTTCCCCAAGAACTCGCAGTTCTCGACTACTGAGAAATCGCTGTCCGACCGGAACGCCACCGCCTGGTGGGTGACCGGACCTGCGGTGTTCTGGATCGTGAGCCCGCTTGCCATGAATCCGTCACCGAGCACTCCTGCAACAAATTCGTCAAACGTTAATCAGATTGACGGTCCTCCACAAATTGCAATTGCACCCAATGCCAACTTCAGTTCACATTCATGAACCTGGAAATGAGAAAAGACCCTCTCGAAAGACGAAAGAAAAGAGCCAATCTTGTCAAACCCCACAAGACATGGACAAGCCTTGCGGCACATGCCATGTCCCAAGTCGCGTCACGACGAGAATTAATTGATCCTTCTCTGGACAATTCCGGCTTGAACAAAGAACGATTCCTACTAGATCTTGTCAGTGTCCCAGGAAATTTGAGAGGCGAATCACTAGTAAAATACCAGAAGATTGCTTTTAAAAAATACTACTAATTGATCGAAAAGATTCTACATAAGAACGAAAGTATATTAAGATATTATTGAAAAATGAATGAAAGCTCACCGACAGTGGCGGTGTTGTAGGTGGAGACCCCAGGTTGCCCCGCGTTGGAGGACCCCGTGATGACGGTTTTGCCCATGCCGTCCCCCAGGAACACCACGTTCGTCTTCTCGAACGGGACCCTCACCGTTTCCTCGTACACCCCTTCCTTGATGTGGATCACGAACCTCTTCCCTCCGCCGACGTTCTCCGGCGCGGCGTCGACGGCGGCCTGCACCGTCGCGTAGCACCCGCCTCCCCCGTCCTTGCACACCGTCGCGTCCGCCGTCAGCCCCGAAGGGACCCCGCCGTCGAACCCCAGGCCCGACGCCCCCCCGCCGCCACCGGGAGAGTCCTCCCAGAACCCGTCGCGCTCCGTCGCCGGCGGCCTCCACGCCGCCGTGTCCTTCCCGAAGCGGTCGTACGAGACCAGCATGCTGAGGGCGTTGCTGGTCAGCATCGTCAGCGTTTTCAAGAGCGCAATGGTCTGGTCGACCTGGCTCGTGTCGTTGACGGACCTGAGGCCCGACCAGCAGCCGGTCTGGTAGAGCAGCGCGGCGGAGAGCCAGGCGCGGGCGTCCTTGGTGCGGCCGCCCGGGATCGCCTCCCCCGCCGTCGACTGCGTCCGGCGGCGGGAGTAGGTGAGGATCACGGCGCAGTTCTTGGCGGCGTTGGTGCGGTTGACGTTGCCTTTGGAGGAGGCGAGGATGGAGTCGACCATGGACTGGGCGGTGGCGAGGCGGTCGGAGGAGATCTGGATGGCGGAGAGGATGACGTCGAGGGAGGAGGGGGCGGCGGAGGGGAGGGGGTAGGGCTGGGAGGCGCAGAGGTCGGGGAACCTGGTGGACTTGCAGGCCTGCTGGATCTCCGGGGACGAGGAGGAAGCGGAATGCGGGAGAAGGGGAGGTTTAGAGAGGTGGGTATGGCGGGAGTAGGAGGGAGAGAGGAGGAGAGAGAGGGAGAGGAGGGAGAGGAGGAAGAGGGAAGCCATGGAAATGCAGAGGAAGGAGGAGGTGGGCTTGAAGGGGAGAAGGGGAGAAGGAGAGAGAGGAGGTGGGTTTTATAGGTGATCTCTTGGAGGGGAAGGGGAGTGTCATGGCGCTATGGTGCAGTTGGGAGTGGGTTTGGAAGGTAGTGATTTGGAAGAACGTGGAATTGATGGTGGATAGAGATGGTGGGTCGATGGGAAAGAGATGGCGATGGGGGGTTCACGAGAGGAGGAATTGGCGTCACAGGTCGTTTCCTTTCTTTGGCGATGGAGTTTGGGAAGCCCACGGATTCTCTGTTCCATGTTCATGTCCGAGGGAAAGAGATCGAGATAGAGAGAGATGAGGGTTTGCAGGAGTGCTTCAGTTCCCCGCCCTAACAAAATGGGATCTGGAACTTCGGTTCTTCCGATGGTGGCAGGAATCTGTTTTGGTTTTTTTCCTTTTAATCTTTCGGCGTTCGAGACCCACTTTCGTTATATGGTTTCAGAATACCGTATCTTTCTACCAGTTTTACGGCACGCACAGTTGAGATTTTTCCGGCTTAGCGATTTTTGGTGGAAAGATTGATATGAAATATTTCCTCCATTTATAAATAAATTTCGTTGTCTAGGATTTGTTTCGAATTTATTTCACATGAGGGAACGGTGGCCAAGTTAGTCGCAAGCAGATGAAATGACCATCTTCGTCGAGGTTGAGGGACGAGATATGAAGCAAGAGAGCGAGATTTATATGCTTTGCTGTTTGGTGAAGAGAAGGCTAGGATGAGTGAAGCTTGGAAGTTCTTGAAGTTGCCATGGCCGATTAGATGAGTGTATGAGAGAGAGAGAGAGAGAGAGAGAGAGAAAGAGAGAGAGAGACAGGTGAGGTGCTGTCGTTTTAGGTCGATTTGCCATTCTCTTTTATTTTCCACTTTGGACTTAAAATTTGTTCTGAAAAAGGCGATCTTGGAACTATAAAAAGCCATGTAAAGACAAAGGGCCGGTGGTCACTTTATTGATCAGTGGTGCTATATTTAAAGACTAGCTTTAGGCATATGGGGTCTTTCTAGATACGAGAAGCACGGGAATAGCCCGAGTTGCGTTTCTTACACTACTTTGATCAATGGGTAACTACAAAGTGGGCAAGGAGAGGGTTGCGCAAAGTTTACTTATAGTAATTCTTTGTAATATAGCAAATTGGTTGCTGGGTACTTTTGATAGCTAAGATGGGGAGAAGGTGAGGAAACTGATTCCCAAGCTCCGGGAGGCAATGAATTTACCAATAGAACTTGCGCTTGTGAGCAATGCTGCTTTTGCAAATCTTATTGATTCTTTGTGCAAAGAAGGATCTTTCAATAAAGGGTTTTGAATTTCGAAGAGTATGCCTTAAGGCTGCCACCCTCAGCCTCCTCATCATCCTTCCCACCTACACAAGCATGGAAGTCTCCATTTCTCTACCTCTCTATTGCTCGGAGTGGTTTCCACGAGAGAGAACGCGCAGAAGGAAGAAGACCAAGGAAAATGAATGTGGGACCCATAAGAAAGGAAACAGAATATAATATAAAAAAAGAGACTCGACCCAAAAAATAAAATAAAAAATGGAACACTTTCATAGAATATTGGCCAAGACGGATGCCAGAAAATGAGACCCACAAAAGGCAATATAGTAAGATTACCGTGTTGAGGAGTGTTTTAGCCAAAAACGAGGAGGGTGACTCATCAAATTAAGAAGAAAAAGAAACAACCAATCTACTCTATCAATTTCAAGTTCTTTAGCATTTGCGCTTATGATAATTTAAATAAAGTACTCCAAACCTTTTGCTTTGGCCTTTTGTATCCAAACCGATGTTCATCTCTTTATGATAACCATGTTACATTGGTACCAATTGTTGTAATGAAGTGATTTTTCGTTTTGCTCGAGAGATTGGATGCATTGGCTAAAGTGGGCATGATACATTAACTATGAATATGTAATTTGGAATACTATGATCTATTGAAAGAAAGCCAATATGTTGCTTCGGCTCATTAGGCGCCACATAGGCTTGTCCTTATGATGTAGAATAATATGCAAATGCCTTTATGGAAACATTGGAGCGTCATAATAGCAAGCGGTCCCACAAATTAAAAGGGATCGTGTGATCTTCGATATTATAAATGTGTTATAATATTTGATTCACGCGTTTCCCTTGATTTCTAAGATGTCATAGATTTCAGATTCATTTTGCAGATTTTCTAGTTGTGTTTTTGATAACTTTCCCTTTTATCAATATATTTTCCTTAATTTTGTTATTCGATTTCATTTATTTGGTTATTTTTTAGATGGCAACCCACAATAAATAGGCACCTAAGATACTGTAATCTGCACTTTATTATTCAAAATAAACATTATCTTTGAAATCTTTTCCAAGCATAACTTCCTCTATATCACCTTGACCAGGAAGCTTTTGGCCTGTGGCATTCACATATCTCATAGACTTCCATTCATCATCATTTTATATTATTACAAATGAGATAATGGTAAGATCATGATGAATCATCAGTGGAGTTGAACGAATCGTTCCAACCAAGAGTGAGGATGCTAGTAAGTTATAGTGATTTCAATCCATAAAATTTAATCATAGTGACTTGACTCCTCCTTCAAAGCAATAGGCAATTCCTATATGGAAGTCCACTTTGATTGCATGGCATTGGCTTGATTGGCGAATGGAGTTTGACTAAGGATTAGCGCAAAGCATATGTTCAATTTTCCACCCCAAGAAAGTGCAAATAATTTCACGTTTGAGCCGTTCGTCCCATCGGGCTTGGAGTAGTCTCTACTACTTTGGAGATTTTTTTGTCCATTTTTTAAAGGGGTATTTCACTTATACTTATCATTTCTCATTGGGCTTTAGGGTTTCTGGCCTTCTAGGTCTAAAGTTGGGCTCATGTTCCTTTTGGACCTTGAGTTTGATTTGCACTTGTGAAACTCAGAAGAAAAAATGTGTTTTCTTGGAGCCTGCTTTTGGGTTTGGGCTTTCACACCTATGAAACTTGAGTTTGATTTGCCCTTGTAAGGTTGAACCTTTGAGCCGACTTGCAGTTTTTCCTTCTCTTTTTTCCAATCAAAGATAACTTATACGATTTATGGAGCCGCAAAGCCAAGTATATACACCAAAGAAAAAATCAGGTATATGGCGAAGTAGTCCATACAGTAAAATTAGTATAATCCATATGACCAAAAAAGTTGGGGAAAACCATGAGATGCACCGAATTCCCCTTCACCAAAAAAGAAAACAGAAAAAAAATTAAGAGGAAGTATATGTGTGTGTATATATATTCACATAAATTATTTTGCAAGAAAGCACACTTGAATATATATATATATATATATATGAAAATGGGCAGGTTGACTAATTTGTTGACCACAAATAATCAAGGGAGCGTAGCTCCCAATGGTAATCTCCCCTTCATCTACTTCCACCTTTTATTCCCTCTCTCATATATATATAGATATCTCATATATATATTTATACCTTTTTATTTGACATTTCACATAACTATTCTTCATGCAATTGTCTAAAAATATACATTTCTTAATGTAGTTTTCAAGATTCAAAATGACAGAGTACGTTTAATGCTAGTGCACCATATGAGAATATAAGTTGATCTCGACATTAAAACAGATTTGGATTCACATTACAACACACTTACTTTAACTTTTATTTTATATGCATGGACCGATAATTCTGAAATTTAAATTAACAAGATGCATAGCATAGTTATTGTATTGATATGAAAAAACCTTTTTGTCGGCCCTATGTTAATATGATGTCTTTCAAGTTATTTGTGTACTTCTAAACTTTTTCCTTGCATGATATGGTTTTAGCTAGCCATGCTTACTATGTAGATTATATATATTCAATTTTTTTCTAAGGATGTTTCACATTTCAAAAAAGTTTCCTTCCAAAGATCAAAGAAAAAGACTATGCTCACTATATAATCTCTCGTCTCTTTAACAGAGACAAGAAGTACATTTTATCATTTTGATATTGTAAGATACCAAATATTTTTTGACATAAATGATAAAAGTGCAAATTCATTACATATCGATTATTTTCTCCTCTCTAGCAGTTTATCAAAAAGTTGTTTATAATACATCTTTTAATTTTAGAAAGATTCGGATTGAAATCTTTATGTACTACTATTCTCAACATGTTGACGACACTAGTTTTTTGTTATCTCGAAAGTTTTTTAGAGGTTCCTAATAAAGGTTGCATAGATTAATCATTGTGAAATGATATTTGAATTTAATGCACATATCTATTATGATGCCTATGTACGTACCTACGTACTTATGTTTTTGATAGGCATTAAATACCAGTGGCCATGCTGGCCAAAGAAATCGCGATTGACTGAGGAGCGTCAAATTTAAAGTAGTTGGAAAAAAATGCACAGCATGTGAAAATGTATCAAAAGAAGTACATATAAGAGAAGCAGCAAAGTACTTATGCCAGCATCCGGATGGTCCCATTTACTGCATCTCGTGGAACATTATGGACTTATGAAACAAAATACAGTGGTGTCTTGAGGCGCATCCTTCAAAGTTTGAGTACGAAACCTACATTATGTAATTCGCAATCACGCTAATGACATTCCTTACATAGTATCATATCGATCCGGCATGGCTTTATTTTCACACCATCTATATTTACGTCACCTATTATCAATAATTAAGAATACTTAGTAGGTTATTGGTATTCATATCGATATATATCAGGTGATGTAAGCATGGTACGATCTGATTTTTTGACAAAATCTGGTAATTGGACCTTATGCACGTGTTTGATTACCATAAAGTTCATCTCGATTGTGATGTCTGCTGCGAAAATAATTGCTGCTGGTTGCATTTATTGTGCAACCATCTTTGGGTCGTCCCTTTATGTACGCGGCTTCTGCATGTCTAACCCTCTTACGTTCTGTCAACCTATGTAAACTACCGTCACAGGGACTTCATAGCACCGTTTAAAGTTTTCGTTGTCCTAACATTGTATATATAAAAAAAATTAAAAAACCAAAAGACAAAAAGGGAGCTGTACCCTTCAGTCGTCATGCTCCATGCAGGAAAATTAATTATCTTTCCTTAGTCCTCCAACAAAAGGGCATCGAGTATACTTTTTACCAACACTTCGCTCCAGTAGTCACAGGTTTCCTTACTAATGAAAGAAGAAAGAATTGTACTACTAAGTAAAACATGTTTAGAGCTATCATCTCAACGACGCGATTGTAGCATGTGGATGGGTTATCGTTGTTACAGTTTTTGACTACAAATGCATTTTATAAATCCATGGAGTATCATATGTTCGGGCGCTGTCTCAACCAAGAAAGGGTTTACTTGTATGCATTCCCTTGTTTGGTTATCTATCTTCGGTCATTTTTGTTCTTTCCTTTGTTATATCATGTATAGGTTTACTTCAAGATGATACTCGATTTGATATTCTTCCCAGCTTGATCCAAGCCCTAGGTGTGCACAGGAAAAAAAAAAAAAAAAATCAACATGGTCCAAGGAAAAGCTGGAACAAGCATGAGAATCAAGAGCAAAATCAAGATGAATCTAGAACAAATGCCCTGGTAAAGAACGAGGGGAGGGGGGAATATACTAGTCCCATAGTCTATATATTTAATTTTTCAAAATCGGCAGCTATAACTAAATGCTACAAAGAGATGTTAAGCCTAGGAAAATATCAATATATCTCTGTCTCTGATGGAACATTATATAGAAACTCCAATTTCTGTTAATTCCCGAATATATTGCCAAGAGTTCGAGGCTAGTGTAGCATTCATAGCTATACAAATAATTCAAGAGGGTCTTGCTGAAAAGGTTCACTAAAGTCTTATCTAACTGAACTTAATTGGTTACTCTCATTTCCGTGGGAGACTAGAAGTAAATATCCTGCCTTGATATCTTTTTGATTAATCAAAATCTTTTACAGAAAACAATATGTGCAAAGATGCATGACAATGTTGTCTTATGCCTGTCTACTTTAAAATGAGATTCCAGTACCAAATTTTTATTTATAAACTGGATAAATAAATTTTTTTTTTTGGGAAAGTATAAAAAATATGCATAATTTTTTTAATCCACTGACCACTTATATAACTTTATTTTTGCAAATACCATTAACATACCTCCAAACAAAATCCTACATTGCAAAGACCAAATTACTCCTCCTCGCAACTCATCCTAACATCTTGCTTAGGGTGCAAGAGGCTTTATTTTGAGTGGTTGTGAGAATTGGGCATTTGAGGATGCGCATCTTTGGAAAGAAAATGACATTTTAATAAATAGGCACACGTGAATAATTAATGTACAAGTGCAAAATGATCTCCAAAGATAAAAATCATGTACATATTTGGTATTTTATAAAGTAGAGATATGTTAAATGGTCATTGGATGAAAAGGGAGATATGCTTTTTTTTTTTTTTTTTACATTAAATTATCTATAAACTTAATTCAATGAGTTTTTTTTTAATGCCACTCTACATATCATTCTCAATGCCAAGGCTATTGCATATTGATTTCTTTTTCAGGAGATCTTTCTATTGTTAAATGACTCAGATTTTCTTTTCATCTAGGAAAAGCCATCTTTTTCAACAATGTCTTTGTCGATTGATCCCATAACCTTCTGTTAGATAGGAACAAATTTGATAAATATTAATAACTCTCATATGAGTATTAAAACAAAAATTTCCATTAGATAATAAATTATTGGTTCTAAGCCAACTTTGCCAATGAATCAATAATTCGAAGTGCTTTTCTTTCTTGCATTATCTTGATAATTGTGGTCCTGATTATTATGTCGTTTTGCTTGGACTATGAGGGATCTCAACCACATGGATAGTTCAACATGTTTATCAACGCTTCATCTTGAGATGTGGATTGTCTAAGGCATATTACCGTAGAGTACTTCTCCTGTTTGAATCGGATTTGAAATTAGACCTCTCATAGAGCGATTTAGATGAGATTCAATGTAGATCCAACTTTTTATTCACTAATAGAATTCAAGCAATCATGGGGGGACCTCGACGTTTCCTCCCTTATAGAGAATCTATACAACCCTTATCAGTATATTGACGACTATCTCTCAAGCATAATTTTAGATTTGGCCTTAATGAGAAAATAATATGGAGTACCTATTATGTTCCTTTGTAGATATTATGAGATCAGCCCTTTCATTCTAGGGTGATGGAATGATCGTTCCATCTAGCATATTTTTTTCATGCTTTTCTAGGACGTTTGGAGAAAGCAGCAAATAATAAGATTTTTTTTCTTCTTGAAAGGAAATGCGTGAAATTCTTTTGAGAAATGATTGGGTAATAATCATTAATTTACTGTGATGAAATGAATGAAAGGAATAACGGTTTATTCTGTACCACCAAAAATCAAATTACAAATAGTTATAAATTGTTATGGGGTCTACTTTTTCAAAAATTTATGACTTACAACAAACTGTTATTCTCACAATAGCTCAAAAACTATTATGCTAGCAAAACCCTTTTTTTTTTTCCTTTATGCAAGGACTAGGAGATTAGATCTAGCGGCAATCGACGCATAATATTTTTTTTTCTTTTCACCATCAATTGAGCTAAGCCTAGTCAATAATTTTTTCAACGAGAGAGAGAGAAGAAAAAGTAAAAGAAAAAGAGGAAGAAATCTCCATTGATTTGCGGGTGTTCTCTAGGGTTCGAGAGAGGATTTGGCTTGGGGGAGATTTTCCAAGGGCCATTTTGAGACCCAACAAGAGAGATGCTCACTTTTCCTGCTCTTTTTCCATTAATAGAGAAGTTGAAATTCTTCACGCATGTAAGCCCAGTCGCTATATTAGTACTGACTATTGTGGAGCCAAAAGGGTGTTGAATCTCACGACCCTTCGTTTTCTCCACTTTTGAATGCTTGGGCTGGGCATGGGTGTCAGATCTGAATCGATCCTCCTCGTAGTAATAAGCTAGCTTCTTTCATCACATTCAATTAACCGGTAAAGCAAGTTCCTTTGTCTTTTTAGAGAAGGGTGTATATGTAAGCCCTGCCCCCTCCTGTTTCCATTTGGAAGATCTTCCCGACCTGGTAACTTGATCATTAGCTCCTGGAAAAAGCAATAATCTGAAACCCTAGCTCTGGAGCTCGCCAGCTAATTTAATCATGGAGTTTCCACGTTTACATGCATAGGCTTCAACCCTAATTAGCGCATGCTTACTTACTATAAAGTTCCAATTAATAGAAGACGCTAACGATTTCCTTTTCGACCATTTCTTACGCGATTAATGTATTAATTAGCCAACCTAATTCCCATAAGCATGTTAGCGGTGCGATGTTAATCGATTTGAACATCTTTTAATTATTCAGATAAATCTTAAGCTGCCATTACAGAAAAGTACATCGCATTTGTCCCTTTTTCAAGATGACTTAAACATTTAGCCTAGCATGAACGAGTATTTAAAGTAACACCAAAAAATTCATGTTTCCGATATGCGTCATTCACAAATGACTGATTTTCGGGAAATCGTCTCTGAAATTGCTAAAGCGAAACTCAGTACGCATTAATGTATGAACGAGTTAAATCTTAAGCATTTATCTTACAATCTGTTGCTACTTTATTCACCATAAATTTGCT
The DNA here is from genome assembly GCA_014182375.1 of Eucalyptus virginea. Lineage (NCBI taxonomy): Eukaryota > Viridiplantae > Streptophyta > Magnoliopsida > Myrtales > Myrtaceae > Eucalyptus > Eucalyptus virginea. The sequence goes on from CM024521.1 coordinate 60,924,835, forward strand.
GTGAGGTTCTTTTCAAATAATGAAGGAAAATAGAAAGATTGTGTTGATTTCGCTGTCGGGCATCGGTTTGTACTTATGTCACCGAACTTCCATAACCGTGTTTAAGTTGAGAGCTCCGAGTCAGCAATTAAAGGACTTCATGTCCAGTCTCTGAACATTCAAGATTTGCATATAAACTCCTGTTTATCTGGCCTACCGGCCTACCTCATCTATTTTACTTGGACGGCCCTGCTCTATGGGGTTCATGACCTCAACGTGGTGACTTTTGATAGGTAGACTTGTAGCGTCTACATGTAGCTTTCTAGCCGATGAACTTTACTTACAGGTGTAATCTTAAAATTTGTATATAATAGTTAACCGCAGTTCATAAGAGATATCTAACTTTACAAGCTGAGTACATTGGTATTTTTTGAGAATGACACGAATGGTCTATAAACTTTGGTCTAATATATAATGTCGTCCCTAAACTTCTAATTTGTTCAATACGGTCTTTGAATTTTATTCTAATATTCAATGCAGTCCGTGAACTTTTAAACATTTTCTTATTGTCTAGGGATTATATTAAACATTTACTAATAATTCATGGATCATATTGAAGAAACTAAAAGTCTTAGGATGATATTACATATTGGACCAAAGTAAGGGATCATATTGCACAACTTAAAAGTTTAGTGAAGAAATTGTACATTGAACTAAAGTTTAATAACCATTTGTGCCATTGTCCTTATTTATCCTAGAAAAGAAAGGAATTGCACAAAAATGTCTTGGCTTGATGGCTAACAAGACTTGCAACTAATTCCAACATTGCTTAGTGTGTGGTGAGCACTAGATATGCTTTTGTGAGATACATATGGCCAAGATATCATTGCAAACGATGAAATGTTGGTTAGCCTCGGTATCTTAGCATCTTTCATTTGGACCATGAAATTTCAATCAGATTGCATTTCTAAATTCCTTTGCACAATAGGAGCCCTTAATTTTAAAATTGAACAAATATCTCGAGCATTTAAGAGATTAATAATTTCTTTTTCTGAAGTTCACGATTTTGTAGCAATCTGAATTTGTCATAGACAACATATGAATGTTAAAAATCTCAATGATGAAAGAAAAAATGGCGAATTTGATCTCTAACATGGGTCAACTTAGATCATAACCCCAAATCTCGCAAGGTTATAATGACTCTTGACATTTGTCAGGCTAGGACTATCTACAGATCATATGTCTAAGGGGTTACTACAAATGAGGTAAGAACCCCACTTAAGAAATAACATGCTATAAAGCTCAGGACACAAAAAAGTATTATAATTATTGCACATTGTGTCAGTAAGAAAATAAAGAAAATGCAAAACCACGAAATGTTTCCAGCTAATATTCGTGAAAATGACAGAAGTGGCAGGTAGGTATTGCCTTCTTTTTGGAATAAAATGACAATGTCTGTCCTTATTTTCAGCCAAAAGCACAAGAAGAATTATAGAAGAGAAAAGGAAAAATGTTTTCATATATATATATATATATCACGAACTATATGCTTACTACTCAGGCTCGCAATCATGGAGAGTGACTTCACGTATTTTGTTTGGTTTACTGTGCAAGGGTTGCAAACATATTCAGGCTTCATCACACATGTTTCCGAGAATGCCCGAAATTGAAACCCTAGGGAATGATTGCGCTGTGTGCATGCGCATGTCTTCGCACTGCCAATACAATTTGACGCCAACATACGAAAGTCGCCATAATGCATATGCAGGACACTTGGGAAAAGGTCCCTCCAAAAATCTTAAATAAAAAAGAGAGAGAGAAAAAGGAAAACTAGGTATACATTTACCCTGCCGTCCCGTTCAAATTAGGCAGGTTGGTCCAACCTCGTGTAACTACAGTACACCATTGCAAATGGTAAATATTTGCTAAGAGATTCTGATTTATACATCGAGACTCAATCAATCACATTTTCACAAAATTACATCAAATTCATATAAGACTCTACAAAGTCGAAAGTGGGTGATGAAGTATTTTTTTATATACATAATAAGAAGTTGGCTTGCTTAGCTAAAAGTTCCCGTAGAAATTCCCAAACCCTAATAGGGCACTAATACGATATCTCCTTAAACAAAAAAGCATGATTTAGTAAAGAAAAAGGACCCAAAAGTTAACAAGATGAACTGCACGTCTCTCACCATAAGGAAACAGAAGGAAGAGAGAAAAAACGCCAAAAAACATGTCATGCATGATTTCATAATTTTATCCACAGTTAGAATTCACATTGCTTGCCACTTTTGCCATCTATAACTTGACCAATTCGATTGTAAGTCAAATAAGGGAAAAAGTTTGTTTCCAATAACCTATTTCTCTATATGTATTGCCACCTGCAGCTTTCATATGAACCCTAACAACTATAGCATATTATCAGACATTTTTTTTTTTTTTTTTTGGATTTCACTAGACACTAATTGAACAACCAAGTTACTATGAAATTTATCTAATTTTTGTCACATTAGCATGCCTTATGAATCTTCAGTTCCAGATTTGGTCTTTATGGACCATGTACATGGTCCAATAATTTTCTGTGGTTTAGATATTTCTGCGATGGAAGTTACATAGCTAGTGTTCCACATATAATGTCATGCGCAATTTGAAATCAAGTGATCTTTTCTTTGGAAAGATCCATCTGTACATAAGGATTCAATACAATGGCAATCGACAAATTTCAATAAATTGAAGTTCTATCATCCCCTTTGCAATGAGTGACTTGAAGATTGTCATTTGGATATTCATGATCAAGCAAGGAAAAACAGACTAGAAACTAAGCTTGGAGATTTCCCCATAACGCGTTTAAATTTCGATTTTAATAAGATGGTCATTAAGGAATTACGTGTATTAATATGGTGGCTAGCTGCCATATTAGAGGGAAGGAGGGGGAGGGGGGAGAGAGAGAGAGAGAGAGAGAGATTTTAGCGGCACTTGCTTTCAAAAGGACCTTTGCAGTCCCATCTTCAAGTGAAAATCATCACCATTTATGACTATAAATTGGAACGACAGATCAAAAGGATAATTATAAAAGATAAAGGGATACATAATCTTCCTCGAGGTCAATTGTTATCTCTCGAAGTATGATAACACTAATATGTATGACCTATCAGAACATGTGTCCTAACAAATAAATAAGCAGACAAAAAAAAAAAAAATTAACATTGAATGAGACAATTAAAATTAGTTTACCTTAAAAGATTTCGGTAGTAGTAGTTCAATTCAATCTCATCTATAAATTATTTTGAGGAGATAATCTTTAGAAGATTAACAAAGGTACAAGGCAAATGGCGAAAGTTCTAAATCCCACATTTTGAGAAAAAAATTTAAACTTAATTATTTAATTATTGTTAAGAAGCGGTTTGATGTCAACAGTCGTTCTAAACCCACTATTTTGTAATATTGCGAATTGTAAACTTTATCAACCCATATGAATAAATTGATATTATCAAGAAAAAAACTGAGAAAAGAAAAATCCAAGCTGCTGCCAAAATAAATTAAAAAATGGAGACAAGAAAAGTCAATCCTAAGCCCGTTAGGGCCATCCATTTTCTAACTATTTTCTCCTTCGCTTTATCATGGTTTCGTCATATCCCTCTTCAATCAAAGAAGTAGCGTATATACATCTCTCTCTCTCTCTCTCTCCCCTTCCCCAAAGTGCCATCAACCTTCATGAACCTACAGGATGCTTGCACAGAGATTTTACCCAAAAAACCCTTCTTTATACCCTTTTAGGCGAACCTTTTATCCAAATAACTAGGAATAATTATAGCCACAAGTCATAACCATTTTTGGAAAGCATAGTAAATATACATACTACGGATTTTTCTTTTTCTCTCCATCTCTTGTACACAACAGCAAACCCTTACCCCTTTTCACCTTTTGGCCATGGACTTCAACCAAAGCAAGTTCTCGAACAACTTTTGGGATCTTGGCTTGGGCATGGAAGATCAAACCCTCCATACCAATGACCAACATCATCATCAGCCGCCTTTCACTTCCCTTTGGCCTTGCATCCATCTCCCATCAATGCACCAAACAACTCCAACTACTTCCCAGATTCCATCTTCCCACTTTGTGAATGATAGTAGCATTGGGGTTGTGGCAAATCAAATCGAAGACAAGGATGAAGAGCCTGAAGAGGAGCTTGGAGCCATGAAGGAGATGATGTACAAGATTGCGGCGATGCAACCGGTCGACGTCGACCCGACGACGATTCGGAAGCCGAAGAGGCGGAATGTCCGGATCAGTGATGATCCTCAAAGTGTAGCGGCACGCCTCCGGCGGGAAAGGATAAGCGAGAAGATCAGGATCCTCCAGAGGCTCGTCCCCGGGGGGACGAAGATGGACACGGCTTCGATGTTGGACGAGGCTATTCGCTATGTCAAGTTCTTGAAGCGACAAATCCGTTTGCTTCAACAGCCAAATAACCAAAACCCTACACCAGATCCGGGCGCAGTCACGGGGAGCTTGGTGGGAGGGGATTGGCAAGGCGTGATTGCACCGAGCAAACCACCCTCCACTACCTCGTCATCGTCCTTCGAAGCACAGGTCGGATCAAGGTTTGGGTTCTGGTCCAATGGTGGTGGTGGTGGTGGGAATTCGTGCTTCAATGGCCATGAGGTAATCAGTGAATAATTTAAGGTTGTCCGCTTGTACTTTATGGGGTCATCGTATTTGAATTATAATAATTTATTATAAGGAAGTGTATACTATATACTGGTGAAGTTGTGAGATATATTAATTTATGTAAGATCTAAGTGTAATAGTTTCTAAGAGGTCGTCGAACCGAAAGTTTGTTAGGATTTGGTTGACTACGAGGGATGTAGAATAATCATAACCGTCACAGCTTGATTTACGTACCACCATCTTTATAATATATAGTATATTTATATTTGCATGCGATTTTATATTTGAGAGAGAGAGAGAGAGTTATGAAGTCTGCTAGTTTAGTTTGGCCAACTCTCTTCCTGGAACAAAACACTGACGTTTGGAAGATATCATTGCTTATGATTACACTCTCTCTCTTCAGCCCTGTAATACGAGTTAATGCACGTGCATGATCCTTTCAGAAAGATGTCCTTGGTGGCTTGCAATTGTGATTGATTTTTAGTTATATATACCCAAGTGGAATTCCAAAGAGGTTTTGAAATCTTCCTGGACTTATGAAAAACATTTCTTTGGAACGGTTTGATTCTTTCATTCCTTTCCGGGTACACCCAAGCGGACGGAAGTCCAACGATAGAGAAGAAGCTACAGCTTAGGTAATTCCAGCGAGTCCAGCAAAACTACAGCTTCTGCGACCCAGTTGCAGGTGCTGCAAAAATCTCCGTTGGTGGGTCTTTGCGAATATTAAACTTTCACCGTCGTAGATGTCTGCGTATTGATTAGCCTCCCTGAAAACATGCTCTATCCACTGCTGACTTGGGCTCTGAAGGAGAGTCTTGCGTTCAGAAAGCAGCGGTTTTAGGTTCTCATACCGCAAGTATGGTATCGGTGGATAGCAGATCAACAATAATTGTAGCACTATGATGTGTAAACTTTACAATCGCAACATACTTGATGGTGAAGTGACGGCATGTCGCCGTGCCAGAGATAGAGTGAGATTTGTTTTGTATCTTACTCAACTTGAGTTCGTTGTACCGGTCCTGAAAGTTTTTTGATGTGCGACCTCTCAATGTTGGGCTTATTTTTATTAAGAAATCACCAAGCCAAATAGATCGTTAAAAGTCACCGGTGTGCAGAAAATATGAGCATCGCATTTTCGAAATGTTTTGACCTGTTAATTTTATGGTGCAACCTACTGTCTCTTTTCCTATTTGGAAGATTATTGGTCTGCCCAGATATTCATTTGTAGTGATTTACCCGCATTTTTAGTTACCATTCAAACATATCTTGTGATATTTACTCTTATTAGTCTATCAATTCTTGTTTGCTTGACATCGGTACTACTAATGGCTCTCAATAGGACATGTTGATTAGAACACTAATTGCAACCATATGAGTGGTGTGCACAGTTGTCCTGTGCCTAAAAGTTACTCTTAAACTTTGTCATTTATTTGTCAAAGTAGAGATATAGTGGCTTTCATTAGAGGTGAGCATGATTCCAAAGTAGAATCTGGAACTGAAAAACTAGATTATTGGAAACCTGGAAAGAATCTATCCGGTTCCAAGTTCTAAAAAAAGGACAACCTGTTTTAACCGGTAGGTTTGAGGTCTAGATAGTTGGAATTTAAAACTTAAAACTTTAAAGAAGTTTTGGTGTTTTCCTTAGCCTATATTTCCGCGTGATCCTATGGTATTCAACTGTGTCTGATGATGAATGTATAATTTACAATTACTAGTCTGAGTTTTCATTTTACGATTAAGATTTTTACTTTGTTAATATTTCATATTTTTTATGTGTCTAAATATAAATTGTGGTCAGAAAGTGGTCATCATTAAATGTGATGATTCACTATAACCGTTTAATTAATCATATATATGGAACTTGGATAGAAATTGGAATTGACCGTAGAATCTAAAACCTATTACGGGGTAGATTCCAAGTTCTAGAGGACGTGGGAGTAGGTTTTAGACTCCAAAATATAAGGAACTTGTTCTTTCTAGTATGTTTTAGGTTTCAAGTTCCAAATAGAACTTATACGAAACTTGAAACCGCTCACTCTGCTTTCACCCTATTTTTGGATGGATTTTATTGCGTGGGATCCTTTAACAAATTGAAATCACCGAGAGCGGATGTAATTTGGATGCTTGCTTGAGCTCTCTTCTTAAACGTTCCTGTATGATTTATCTTTCTTTATCAACGGTGATTTATCATCCGGATTGCATGGCATTCGGTCGTTTATTCTCTTGATTTCTAGTAATTGGGTGTTATCAGGAAAGAAATGTTGAACCCCACCATCTTGTAAAGCAAAGTACATATTCGTTGTCTACTACAATAATTCCGTAATTCAAGAGCCATTTAACCTTTTACATTCGAGTACATAATGTTCTCCACCTTTGTTCGAATCTTATGGGTGGCTCTTCTATTTTTCTCATTATTGTAGATGATTTCTTGCATTCTAATTGGATGTATTGCAAGCATGATGGATCCTAATTTATATACCTGACATTTGCTTGACTGAATGGTTCAAACTTCAATTTTAAGAATAAAAAAATTGCTTGATAATACCGTGGACTATCGGAAACTAGCACAAGTTGCCTCTTTTTGAAGTGAAATGCCTCAATTCTTCAATATTCACGTCAATACGTGTTTAAAAAAAAAATGGAGACATCATGAAACCATAGACATTATTGTAGGGATAATTATCTAAAAAGTGTTAAACCTATTATTTAACAACTAATTCAATTATATATATTTCAATTGTGTTAACTTAGTCCTAAACATTTTGACGATTTTTCAATTTAGTTTTAAATATATAATTTGAATATATGCTTGGAATGACTATTTTGACAAATCATTAAAATGTTTATAATCGAATTAGCCTCCGTACAATAAATTTAAGACCTTTTAGATAATTTTCCCCATTATTGTACATGCCTTAGTCCTGTCATCCCAATTAGCATTCTCCGGGAGATAAACCAGGTTTATACCATTGCTAGGCCAAAACACCATACTTTTTTTTTTTTTGGGGAAAATGCTTCAGACTCGATTATGGTTTCACAAGTAAACTAGGGCTGGAACAAGCCGAAAAGAGGAAGCAATCTCCACTAGATTTGTGCATTTTTCTTTCAAGGGCTAGAAGAGAAATATCTGGGGAGCTATCCAAGTGCCGTTTTAAGACCCAACAGGAGAGACTCTCACTTTTCTACATCTTTTTCCATTAATGCAGAACTTCATATTCTTGCATGTACGCCCGGTCGCTATTAGTACTTGCATTGAGGAGAGGCCAAAGGGTGTTGAATTCTATGACCTTTCATTTTCCTCTCTTTAAATGTCTGGCGAAAAAGCATGGGTGTGTCAGATCTGAATAAGTCCTTCTCTCGAAAAATATACACATGTTTGCCGTTCTTTTTCCATCGCATACGTACTTCGCTCCATTACAGTTGATGCAGCAGGCCTCTCTTTTCATGACGTTATAATGATGATGATAATCCCAGACCTTCTTCTTTCCGTTTGGACAATCTTTCCGTGTTTGGTATTACTTGCTCGCTCGCTTGCTTCCTCGAATCAAAACCCTAGTTCTGCGGACGAGGAGAACAACCAATTCAAGGTCTATTTACTTTTGGTCTTGTTCCAAACTAACTGATCCTTGGTCGAGATCCACAAGGCAGAAGATTAAATGTCGACCTTTGTGAGAATCCTGTCCTTTTCGTACCAATAAATGAATGCAAAGTCATCGTAAAAACATAGACACTTGTTATAACAATAGGGTGTGCAAATTTGGTTTCTTTGTCGGACATTAGGGCGAATTCATTATCTCGTGCTTCGAACCACCACTTCTCTAGCAAATGTTTAAGTGTGATATATCATCTACGAAACCGATTTTTTTTTTTTTTTTTAATATTTCCTTTGGTATACCTAGCATTCCTCTTATTTTAAATTGCTCTATGATCACGAGTATGCAGTGCTCGAAGCCCACAAAAGCTCACGGAGGACCAACATTACAAAAAACACATGATGAAAGTTTGTTTAATCCATGAATGGTTTAGATCAACTCTTCATCGAAGCACACATTTTAGTTTTTGATAGGTAACTGCTTTGGCAAAGATAATATTGTGATTATATTTCTTGTAACTTAAGCTCTTTTAAGTCAAGTGAAGGGAAAAACCTAAAAAAGGAACATAACGTGTGTTAAGACACATTGAATGCATGGGACGAATCATTGTTATATCAATATGGAATTCCTAGGGTCTGTTTACGAGTTTGGATGCGAAAGAGACACTAAACCATGTGAATATAATGACATCTACACCTCTAATTTTCTAGAAGGAGAAGATGACTGTGTGCAATTTTGCTAATAGTTCCTCTCAAGTTGAACTCTCAAGGCAGACAAAATCTATAATGAAGCATACTTGATGGTTTTTTTTTTTTTTTTTGGTGACTGAGGATCCAATTTCCCTTGTTGGCTTACGCCAATTCGGTATTCGCGACTATACCTTGGGGGAGACTAGCACATCAACCCATCTCCATGGACCCCACTTAAATCACGGAGCCGATTAGGGAGTTCGAACCTAGAACCTTTGAGGAGGAAAGGCAAGCCCTCAACCACCTCAGCCATGCGTGGGTGGGTCATACTTGATGGTTTTTTTTTTTGGGTAACCCGAGAAGCGTCGTACAGCCGGCAGTCGGCAGCGTAAACCCGGGGCGACCTGTAGAGACCCACCTTCCAAGGGCCATAGGTAAGTCGTGCAAATGACGAGGTGGGGAGTTGAACTCTGGCCTTGCGGGTGGCCAGCGAACAACTCCACCATCTCTGCCATCAACGGGGTGGGTCATACTTAATGGTTTTTTTTTTTTTTTTTGTAACCTGGGAACCCCCGTACAGCCGGCAGCCGGCGAGGCAAACCCGGGGTGACGCTAGCGGAGGACCCACCACCCTGACGTCATGCTTAAGATCCCGTGCGGCCAGCGGGATTCGAACTCCTCCCCTCTTCGTAAAGGGTCATGGGAGCTTTATCCAACTGGGCCACCGTAGGCGGTGGTATACTTAATGGTTTTTGTTTCCAAATTAATCGAGAATTAGGTTTAGTTAGTTTAATTCATACCATATGGTTCGTACCAATTCGAAATGATGTTTCGTGTGTCCAAATGAATGGCATTATGCCAAATACTATGAATTTCCAAAATATATAACACTTGAACATGGTTATTGCCTTGGGAGAACGAGAATCATGCTTGGACAATAACCTAGAATGGTACACAGTGTGGGTTTTGCTCAAGGAAAATTGTCACTTCTAGAGCAAAGATGATCTTTGTTGGGTGTGTTGCAGCTTCCCTTGGCCCCCCCTTGCGACACATTAGAAGAGGCTCAAAAGGCCATTCATTTATCTTTTGAGGGGGGACTTTAGGGTTAGCGCCTACCGTAGTACATGGAGGTGGATGGAATTTTTTTATTCTTTTCGTATGACCTAATGAGCACATCTTGTCGTTATATCATGTGATTGGATTGGTCTGGTCTAATCCAACGAATCAAGCCCGTGTTGCCTTGTAAAAGAGACTATATAGTTTCTTTGGGGGAATTTGATATCATCATTTCTGCAATTCCTAAACGAGATAAACTCTAGAGAATGATTACTTTTATTTGCATGCGCATATGCATTAGTGATGGTCAGTACAGAAAAAGAAAGAGGCTCAACACATGCAGGTGCAGGACACTTGGAAAAAAGACCTCCCAACTAGAAAAATTAGGAAACCCTAATTTAAGTGAACTCAACCATGGGCAACGACGTGATCAAGTCTCGTTTTGCTGATGTGGTCGTTAGTTGTGTGTGTATGCTAATTAGCTAGCTGGAAATGCTAAATTAGGTTAACATCGGACTGGCCATTTGACCTCGATGTAACCAATTAATCCTTATCAAGTGTGACGGCTAGATCATCCGACCACACAATGGCGTTGGTTAGTTAGTGCTAATGTCATTACAAGTTTGTTGTGTTGACATATTGGTATAATGTTAAATAGGTCAATCAAATATGACACGTTTCTTGGTTACATCAGAAAGCTCAAGCACAATGGTACTGTTTATTAAATATATAATACAGACTTGATCCACATAAATCATTCAATCTAATGATTCAAACTGGGCTAATTTGACATAAACATGATACGAACAATATCCAAATAGTTTTCCTGTTATTGAATTTAAGCATTAAGGTTGTGCTTATGAAATTGACACACTTTATTAATAAGTTGAGATGATTATTTAAACATAATCAAGTAAATTTATCAATATTTTCATTTAATTATTTCTGTGTAATTTATGATTAGGTAAACGTTCATTCTAGATAATCTATAAATATTTTATGCTGATAATACATTAGAAGAAATTATTCAATTATCCCTAAACCTAGTGTATGGATGTTACTTTAGTAAAAAACTTTCCAATTTGACATCGGTACAATAACTTTAGGAATGATTGGGTAATTTTTCCAATACATTTTTGCAGTATAACAATGCTTAGTATCACTATATTTGCTGATACTGTTGAGTTTAGTATTAAAGTATAGAATAATATAACTCTTCAAAATACGAAAATGAATATAGGTTAATCATTAATTGGGAAAATGCGACGTTTAACTATAAATAGTTTAGACGATTTAATTCTGGGTTAAATGGGTTGAACTTGAATAGGATCCGTAGATTAATTGCGATGATTTGCAAACAGTTTTGACAAGATTATGAAACTATCAGGTTGGCCACACCCTTCTTTTTGCCAAAAAGGGAAAATTGCCATCGTTAATTCAATAAGAGCTCAAACTGATCTAAGCACAAGTGAATTAAATTTCAGTGCTGTGTAGAAGATAATAAATAAATAAATTAAATTTGGCATCTATAGACTATATTCTATAATATATTTTGCAAAAGGGACTTTTGAACATTTAATGAGGTTTCATTCATATAAAAAGATGAGATGATGCTAACATCAATTGATTTAAGGTGGTGTGCATACACAAAGACCGAGTTGGTGTGAATCTTCCAAAGTAATTAGTGTTAGTTCATGTCGTCAAGAAGTTGTTACTCATTTCAAAGATGTGACATCATTCATGTTATTGCAGTTCTCTTGGTCATACTTCTAATACAAGTTTGTTATTTCTTGAATTTGTGCTCATCGATATTATTTTCCATTTAAAAATTTATAAGGGATTACTATCAACAAAAGATTATAAACCTATTGTATGAATGTCAATTTAATCATAACATTTCAATTTAGCCAATTTAGTCTAACTTTTTTAACGATTTACCAATGTTGTTCCTATGGCTAATTTTAGCTCACAATCACTATCCTAGTGCCGACGTGTTTTTTTTTTTTTTTGCATTTTTATTTAAAATTTTCTGATTTTTTTAATATAAAGTTTTTAATCTTTTTTCTCTTCTTCCTCCAATAGTTGCTTTGGTTGGCAAGTCAAACCTCACCTGAAACCCTCCTTGTTTGGCGAGGGTGTGCCTCGATTGAGGTTGTCAAGGTCAACCTTTGCCAAATCCGGTGAGTGTGACCCTCACTAGTCATTGCAAAGGCCTGGAGACCAATAGAGGAAGAAGGGAAAAAAAAATAAATAAAATAAAAATAAAAATAAAAAATTCATAAGAATTAAAAAAAAATACAAAAAATTGTTCACGTTAGCACCGACTATGTTAAACACGACAACCGATGTCCACCTCAACAATTGTTACCCAAATTGGCCAAAAGGACTATATTGACAAATTATTAAAATGTTTAGGACTAAATTGGTCAAATTAAAAAACTTATGATTGAATTGACGTCTATAATAAATTGATGACTTTTTTTTTTCCTGTAATTTTTCCCAATTTACAATACCTTTTATTACTCAGATATCAAAGTTGTGTGGTCATCCTGCAATTATAGAGGCTCGATTATTTTAGCCCACCCTTTCAAGCAGATCTAGCATTACCATGAAAGAAAATCTCACATGGGCTGATGACAAATCCTAATTATTTTGATAGATCACGATAAAAATATCGAAATAATCATTCATTCTAAGAAATTTTGCGAAAAGACCTATTTGAAATGTGTGGGGATGTCCCGAGAAAGGATTAGAAGGCATAAGTAGAACTCTAGATTTCTTTTACCTATTTCAAAAAAATGAGTTAATGAAGACTAAGATTCACTACCTCTCTTATCCAAAGAATCCTAAACGTTTGTGGGGAGGTTGATGACTAATTTCTAGAATGATATAAGGAGAGCGAACTGCCCTCTTGTAAAGTTTATAAATAGTCCAATGTTTACAAAAGTTATCCGAATCAATAGTGCAGAGAGGCGTTCTCATATATCACAAGCTTTAAAGGGTATCTAAGTTTCTTTGTTGTAAAAATCAGTGCTTTAAAGTTTCCGTGGCTGTGGAAATTAGACTTTTCCGGAGAGGAAATGATGGAGAATTCTTGAAATTTCTGCAAAGACATCATCATCCAGGAAAGGAGATCGGTGCGAAGGGGATTGGGTGGGGGAGCTTGCGATCGTGGCGGTGATTAAAGAAAGGAATTTTCATAGAGAGAGGCCAGTCGGCAGGTGGAGAGACAGAGACAGGGACAGGGACGGAGCTTTTTGGTCGTGTTTCGTTTTCCCTTTGGCGTTCCCATGCCGCTGCTGAACCCGAAATGACGAGGCTGACCTCTCCCCTTCCGAGTAATAACTGCTTTGAATGTCAACTACTCTCCTCCGCCAGGCTTCTCTGTGTCTCCCACTTTTGAAATGCCACCCTCTCTCTCTCTCTGTCTTTCTCTCTCCGTTTCTGGCAACCACTCTGGATCTTGTCCCGGTGTTGAATCGCTCGTTGATCTGTTCGCATCGGAGGGTACCATCTTGAACTCTCACCATCACCCAATACGCTGTTTGAATCTCCATGCTTTTTTCCTGGTGTTGATATATGAGACACCGCGCGAGTGCGATGTTTCGGCGTTCAAGTTCGTTGCTTTCTGAGATTTGGTCCATGCCCATCTGATATTTTGGCCGGTTTCTCTTCTGGGTCATGATTGAATGGTAATACGAGGCTTCGGGATATGCGTATAGCTCTGGGTTGTGTAGGGGGATCTTGTGGATTCGTTATTGGAATGTCAAGTTTCGATCTTTAATTACGTTTCTACTTCGATTTGGCGATGACTTTGTGCCTTGAATGGATAAGAGCACTGTTGCAATGCTAGCCTGATGGTCTTTGATGGAATGGAGCTTTCTGGATCGGTTGATGCATTTGGGTCCTGTGAGGAGAAGTGGTCTATGGCATGCTGGTACACAAACAGTCTTTTTTATGGCAAGAGTGTCCATTGAATTTTGGTTCCGTGGCTATGTAAGATAATGCATACTTTCAACAGAAGTGCGTCGTTGAACCGGAGGGCCTTGACTGTCGGAAGCCCAAGACTTGGCCGACCCACCGTGGTTACGCGCCACCTTCATGTGCCTATTGTGTTAGGATTTCTGTTTACTTTTCTGCTGGCTATTTCTGCCAGCTATATATTCGTGGTTCCTAGTCTAAAGCATACCTTCATTGGTGATTCTATTTCCCAGAGTAATGAGTCCACGAGCGTTTGTGACGTTTCTGATGGGAGCTGGGTTCTGGATGATAGCTATCCATTGTATAATGCTTCGGAATGTCCTTTTGCTGAGCAAGGATTTAATTGCTTGGGTAATGGTAGGACAGATGAAGAATATCTTAAGTGGAGGTGGAAGCCCAAGAACTGCGCTGTTCCGAAATTTGATGTGCATGCCGTACTTGAGTGGCTGAGAAACAGAAGGCTTGTCTTTGTCGGTGATTCAATGAGCAGGTCACAGTGGGAGTCATTGATATGTTTGCTCATGACTGGAGTGGAGGATAAGAAGAGTGTGTATGAAGTAAATGGGAGTAAGATCACAAAGCAGATCAGATTCTTAGGTGTTCGATTTAGCTCCTTCAACTTCACCATTGAATTCTTTCGGTCTGTTTTCCTGGTGCAACATGGTTGGATGCCTAGGCATGCACCGAAAAGGGTTAGGTCAACGCTTATGTTGGACAAACTTGATGATATTAGTAGTCATTGGATTGATTCGGATGTTCTAATATTCAACACAGGGCAGTGGTGGGTGCCGGGGAAGCTTTTTGAAACGTAAGTTTTTTGTCCTGTCATCAACATTAGTGGTACTCAGATGCTTATCGATGATGCACCGTGCTAGTGTCTACAGCATCAAATGTTCCAAGTTTTTATGCTTTATACTTATGGGTTATCTTAGATATTTGTGCATATCAAAGTTTCAACATTCACACATGACAATTATTCTCTATTGCGAGTCATGTTTGTAGGCTCTTCCAAGCATTCACTCTTACTAAGATAGCTCTTTCTTTTGTTAGAGTCAAATTCTGGCCCCATAACATCATCTTCCTTTGTTTACTTCTGTCTTTCTTCTTACGTGTGGAGATTGAGGGGAATGCTTCCAATGTTCAAGATTAGTGATAATGCAGCAAGTTTTACATATGTTCCTGACAAATTTCTTATCAGAAAGTACATAGACTTTGTGATCTTGCCCAGTGTTTAATCTATACTTCATAGGTTTCGTTAATTGTCTTCTATCTCATCTGAAAGTTATGGCAGCCTGCATCGGATTCTGTGCCAATGCAGTTTCTTAATTATGAACATGATTTATGATATCATTGTCCAGCTAAAAGCATTTGTTTTCCAAATTATCTCGGGCTATTGTTTGTATATATCGTCCACCCTTGGCCTTTGTTCTCCACTGAACGTGTAATGCTACTGAAGACTTGACAGATTGCAATATCTTCTTTTCCATCCCTGATACTCTCCCACTGTACAGATGAAGAATAAGTCTTGTGAAATCAGCTCTTAAGTTGTGTTCTGTTATTTTATTTTGTTTCAGCGTTTGCTTTTCTTCTGAACTTTATGTTCGGCAGGGGTTGTTATTTCCAGGTTGGAAGTTCATTAAAGCTTGGGATGTCAATTCCTGGTGCTTTCAGAGTAGCACTTGACACTTGGGCATCATGGGTTGAGAGAGCAATTGACAGAAAACGAACAAGTGTCTTTTTCAGGACTTTTGAACCATCTCATTGGAGGTATTGCTTTACATTTCTTTTGATATGTATCAGAGATATGCTGCACCATCACCTTGCTCAGCAACTATTCTATCTCTAAACGTTGTTCCTGGAATAAAACTCAAGTTTTATCTTTAGAAGTAGGACTCTCCTTTTGCTTAATGTAATATCAAGCTTAGCTTATGATTCCAACTTTTCCATGGAAGAAGGATTGTCGTTAGGATAGATCACAGATGCCTGTAGGAGAAGTTTTATCTTTCTTCGTAGTCAATTTATTAAATTTGATTTCTCAGGATGCCTGATTATTTGATCTAAAGGAAACATTTATCAAAAGCATAAATTCCTGTTGTCATCTTTGTTGGGATAAATTTTAAGAGATTGCATAAGTAGTTCGTCATGCTGTTTCATTTTCATGCAAGACTCCATATCAATTTGGGCATTGACTTTTTTGTCTTTCCATATGACTAATACCATTTAATACCTCAGTATCAGTGACCAAAGAATTAGATCTTGCAATGTGACTCGGTATCCCCTGCTGGAAGCTAGCAGGAGTGATCAACATGTACTCGCAGACATTGCAGAGGAGGTGGTGAAGAACATGAGCTTTCCTGCTACCCTTTTGCGCATTACATCACTGTCAGCTTTCCGAATTGATGCACACGTGGGCAATTGGAGCAATAACCCATCTGTGCCTGACTGCAGCCACTGGTGTCTTCCAGGATTACCTGATATGTGGAACGAAATTCTCCTTTATTATCTTCTTACCAACCATGAATAGCCTCTGTAGAGATTGGCACCAGGGGGTCAGTTCCTATCTCTTTGCATTCATCTATCTCATCCTTTTGCTTGTTTGTCTCTTCTTGCCGCTTACTTGGAAATGAAGTTAGAATTAAACTTGTAAAGGACAAGGTATTTTATGTAACAAGTACACCACGTGGAAGTGACATGTTGGTAACATGTTACTCAAAAGTGAGATGCATATGCACATGGCATCAAATAGGATGAGATGTATTGCAAATGGATAGTAGTGATTGATTGGTTATACCACGTCCACAATGCCACACATGTATCCATAACATAAGAACTTTCTCCTTGTAAAGGATATTAGTTTGAAAAAGTATTAAGCACCCATAATATTATTCACCCACAGTTACCTTTTCGTATTCATTTATTACATTCTGGTAGGACTCCATTTGTTATTCAGAACTTTAAAAAGGAAGTCTTCCTGATTTTAACGTATTTGAGTAGAATATCTTCTACTTTACAGTTGGTGACTGATGCATATGACGATCTTATTCAACTGCGATTGACAACAGCTGCAATTTTCTTCATTCTGACCTGTCATTGCATTCCTTTCTTCTAAATGACCACTCCCACATGGCAAAGCCTTTATGGACTTCTGATACTGCCTAATATCCTCAATTGTTTCCTGCTTTTCAAAACATTTTACTTCTCTGACCTGTTTTAAATGACTGCAGATTGAAGAAGAGAATATATAGCTTCGCAGTGTACGAGAGCAATTGCTACATTCTCCAACCCCTAAAGAGCTGGAATGATCAAGTTTTATTGATCTGTCTACATTGATTTTTCCTTTCTGATTCTTTTGGCACAATGCCTGAAACTTTTGGCAAGTCCCGACCAAATCCAGATTCCTTGGAGAACGATAGAGCTACTCAAGTAAGAACAGTTACGTGATACGAAGTGAAGCGATTATTTTCATTCTTTCTGCAATTCTTTTGTTTTTTTCAGAGGTCAAAATTTTGTCTGTCAGATGTAACAATCATTTTCCCTCTGTACAATTCTGTATTTTACCAACAACTACAAAATTTTGTTTGCAACAAAGAGGAAAGAAGTGGTAAAAAGGTTCAAACATCCTGATTTCGGTGTGCTCGTTTCTGGTTCTGGCATGAGACTGAAACAGAGGCTACAGATGCTATCCATTCCTTTGAGGCGACTGTAGTTGTTGGTGCTGTAATTGTGATGTCTGATGAAACAAAGCTGGCACGTTCAAGGCGATAATGCTTAAAAGAAACTAACGATGCGCATATCCAAACATATAGAGGAAAGAAATATGAAGCAAAATGGCTGCATGAAAGCACCTTGTCATCTTAAGATTGCCTTTGAAATCAGTCGAGAGTCTGAGTCTACGAGCATGCAAGTTTTGCAAGTGATATGATGAACAAAACCTGAATGGATAATGGAAAATACATCTTGGCGGGGGCCGGACATTATGAATCTTTTTTTCACATAAAGGACATTGGCTTGCTGCTGTATTCAATTTTTTCCTTGCGACAGTTAGGCCCTTTTTGGAGAACAAGGTAAAGTAAATAAACTGTAAGGAGGCACAGTTCAAACTGATTGATCAATCGAGATAAAAGCAAATCCAGAAAAAGCAGAGCACATGGTCCAGCATCGCAATGAATCGCTTCAGTATATAACCATTGGAATCGGACGGTCATTGCCCTGTGACCACTCGGACAGCATTCACAACGAAACACAGAGCAAATCAACCGATTCCGCCTTTAGTAGTGTAATTTACTGTATGATTTAAAATATGAAGCGGGTCTATACTAATAAGATAATAGGACGATTCCAATAGGAAGCATGAAGATCCTAGAAATGGAACACAATTTTAGCGGTGCGGAAACTGAGTAGTAACCTTTTCTCCTTATGCCATTGGAAGTAATGTGGATATAACATAAGGTATAAAATAAAACATACTTTAAAAAAAAAAAAACATTTACAATTTCTGTCTAATCGATTGCCATTGGAGTAATGCGCCTCTTGGCCTGCTTATTTGGGACGGAAGAGCTCGTTACAATAGAAGACACCTCCTTAACATCTCTCTCGTCTGCCTGAGCCTTTGTGTTTCTATCATCGGTAGTAGATTCAACCAAAGCCTGAGCCTTCGTGTTTCTATCACTGGTAGTAGATTCAATTGAAACTTCCGACTTGTGCTCATCACTTTTCTTTTCCTCCACCTTAATCTCCACTGAAATAGTGAAAAGAATGTCTTAAGCAACCAAGAGAAGCTAATTTAAGACAGACAGATGCAAGTGATAAACATAAAAGTAAACCAACCTGATGTGGAAGCACGGGATCCCAATTCATTATTTTCAAATTCCACCAAGGTACAATAGCCGTCTTGAGAAGAAACTGCTAAGAAATGCGCATCTGGAGACCTTTTAAGAGCAATTAGTGGCACTTATTAGTACAAACTGTATACCAGCTACAGTGTCTGGAAACAAATCAGGTTCCTAAGAAATAACACAGGATCTAACATCCAGAGTATGATCGGTAAGCTATATCAAACGCTGCCTAAGATACTTCATCGAATATGAAGTGTAGAAAGCTTAAATGTTAATGCCAAGGTGTCATTTATATAATGATATAAATTAGAATCCCCAATGAATTAGATGGAAGCAGGAATTTGGTGCCCATGTAAAGCAATTTCCTAAATTTCACTGCTCAACAACTGCTCAACAAATACACAAGGTCCAGAGAGTAATTAAATCCTTTACAGAGCTGTGCACAAATTTACATGTAGATCTTGAATAAATAAATGCAGGAGAATTTTTTCTGCTGTGGCTCCAGAACTTAGCCCATGGCGTCTAATTCAGGAAAAAGTATTATGATCAGAATTAAGGCAACAAATATTCCAGCACCAAAGTAATCACAGCACAAAAACGCAGCTAGCAGACATTCGACTTTTGTCTTGACTTTCGAAGAACAGCTGTTCGCACCAGAAAAAAGCTTCTGGCTGATGGAGCAAAATTTATTACTATTGAAAAAAATCACCCAACTCACCATGCAATATCAGTTATCGCTGCGTAGTGAAGACCAGCCCAAACTGCTATTGGAGGGACACTTTCTGTGTCATAGACGTACAAGGAGTTCAAAGTAGCCACAGCAAAAACGATGCGATAAGGGAGCTTGAAAAACCCAGCTGCAAAAGCATCAAAAGTCATCCAACTTAATGCCAAACATGATCCTTTTCTTTGCTCAGAAACAACATTATGATCTATGTAATATACCAGAGTTGGATCCTCGAAGATCAAATAGTACAGGACAGAAACGAACTGCAACAACAGGTTTGGTAGCTCCAGGGAGCTGTATAGCAGGTCTGCACATTAAGAAAAGAAAATCATGCCCTGAGAGTTTCTTCAGTGGACAAATGGAAGGCCAGTCTTAATTCTTGTTTGCTGTCAGATGAGAAAGCTTGACAAGAATTAGACGAACCACAATGTACAAGATTAAAAAAGCAAGACAAAGAAGCTACCCATATACATCTGCAAGATCAGAATTCCCAGTTCCTATGTTATTTATTCCTTGAGGTTATATCAGAATCACAATGGAACCGCAATTATAAACCTCACAAGAAAAATCTGCCTACACTTTGATCTGACCATCTCCTAAATGTGATTAATAATTTGAAGAGTAAATCCCAAGATTACTTTTAGGCAAAGCAACTAATATGTGGTACTTTAGCTTTAATCATGCTATCTCCAAGCCATTATTACTTTAAGCTTGTTAAGACGGATAGTGTACTCAAAACTGAAGAAGTCTTCTAAAAAGACAGATTGCAATCAGAGTCCCACCTTGAAAGATCTCTTCTAGAAAATATGTAAGCAGTATTTACAGGTTCTGCCAAAGGCAATAATTTGTAAGAACCTGCAGTAGTGGAGAAGCAACAAGTTAGGAGGCCTCATGTTACATGACAAATATTGCAAGCTCAAAGTACTTCAGGAAAATATTGCTGAGATACACTACTTTAAGATGAAGCCTAATCACGAAAATCAGAACCGAGAATCATCAAACTTAGTTTGTCAATAATATTGAGAAAAAAAAGGCCACTGTAATAGGTGAGTACCAGCAGGCACAAGTAAGAAGGATCCATCTGGTGCCCAGGCTAATCTTCGAAAGAATGATGGTAATGTCTCATCATGAAAGAGATGACTTTTCACAGGCTGTCACGAACCACAAAAGACGTTTAAATTCCTAAACACCATATTAGATTTAGTGGCATTAGGAAATGAGAAAGAAGATGATCTGCTCTAACTATACCCTTGAATCATCTGGTAGCTGGGGTTCTGCCTTGGAGATAACTTGGTGACAGACATAATTCATCTTCTCTGAACTCTTTCCTTTTGTCTGAGGCTTATTGACATAAATTCGACAGGTCCTATCTGAACTGAGAGAAGCAACATATTTATCCAATGGATCCCATGCGACCCCTTGAACATAATGCAAATGAGCATCCAAAATCTGATGAACTGATCCTGAAAAGAAGTAGAATAATTTGTTCATCAATATTTTCACTTATGAAATTAAAAGTTCTTAGTTGGATAGTCCTTCCTACCTTTGTTAACATCCCAAATGATGCAAGAATTATCAACTGATCCTGAAATCAGAAATGCACTATCTTTAGACCATTCAAGGTCCAACACGTCCTTCCGATGAAACCTGGCTCATAAAAAGTGACGCTCATTAAAACAGGATTTACTCTACAAAGTCAGCCCAATGTCTTACCAACATGCATGCACCCTTGTTAATGAACAAAAATAGCAAAATGAAATACAAAATATGTGCATCACTGTATGAGCTGAAACCCACATCCCAAAAGCCAGGCAACAACACAATGAATCTGTTCCACCTGCCTTTGAACTTAGCTTATGCTTCCTCAAATTATACAAGTACCAATATTTTCATGTTTCAAGTTGTGCTCTTGAGTTGTGACAGCCTACGTTAGCTAAGTCTAAAGCCTATATATATATAATACCAATAATGATGATGATGATGATGATGATGATGATGATGATGATAGTAATACTAATAGTATAGTAATAGTAGCACTAATATATATATGAAACAGCCTGCATTGGCGATTGCCAACATTACACAGGAACACAACTTGAACCCGAAATGAATATACTGGGAGAAATCCAAGCCAGACACGACTGAACTCAAAACTGATACTAAATGAAACGTTTTCACTCATTTTTATGAAAATTTGAATCATTTTGATAACAGCACACAATGACATGAACACATCTCACAAACGCGAATTGTCAACCCTTCTTCAATAGCATTAATTAGTTGGAGAGATTTCCTTTTCCAAGTAAACACCAGTTGAAGGGACATTAGCTGCTACTTTCGAGAGTCAAGTCATTAATAAATAACTTCCGAGAAGAAAATGCTAAAGATGATTGGCATGATCTGACATTAGACATCAGCAAATTCCTTGAAGGAAAAAGCACAACATTATATGAAAAGGAGATGGTCGTACGATAATGTCTTGAGAACTTTCCACGTCTGACCAGCTTCTCCCATGTGCAACTTCCATAAGATTAGCTCTCCTCCTGAAAAACAAGACATGCTATCAAACTAATTAGCCTCTTTGGCTCCCAACCTGCACCGGGAAAGTAGCTTGAAACATGAGTTGACACCATACCATCAGCACCAGAGGCCAGAAATTCCCCTGCATGACATAGAAGATTATTATTGACCGTGGGAATTCACGGCAGTAAATACAGTAACAAAGGAAACATACTAAAGTGAATAAAAAGTGCATGAGCATTTTATTCAAGAATTAGAGAAAACAAATGATGTTCCATGTGATACCATACTTTAGATTCTATATGCATAAGTGTTTTAAATAAAACTCCAAACCAACACCTCTAATAGTTACACTAACTCACACTGATAAAATATAATGTGGGACAATACCGGTAAAAATCTCATATTGGTAACCAGTGATACATTCACCGCGAGCTAACTTTTCTTTCTCCAAAAAATCTCAAATTGGTACCACATGACACATTTGCCCAAGCTAATTTTCATCTCACTAAAAAAAAACCAAACCGATATCCCTGACCCAAGTATTCTCTCCATTAGCATTCCGACCAATATCCTGTTAAAATGCGTACGTGTTACTGCATGCAACATGGATCTGACATGGAGAACAACAAATCCGACGTGGAAAATGCACGTGTGTTGACACGTATGCGTTTTAAGAGAGAGGAGGTTTCAATCAGGGTTACTAGTTTGAAATTTTCTATGAGATGGAATTTAAATTGGGGTAAATGTGTCACGAGGGTATTGGTTTGGGGTTTTTTATGAGATGAAAAGTTTGGGGCATGGAAACTTTCCTTTATCACCACACAACTACCGATGTTCATATCAAGGATTGAATTTAAATGATTTCCAGCCAAAGATAGATACAACTGGAAAATAAATAAATCCTTTACCTCTTAAAAAGAACAAATGATTTAACCAGAGCTACAATTAAATCTCTTTATTGATGAAAACATTTAGGTACTGCCTATTGTTGTAAGATTTTGCATTATGTTCAATTGCCATAGCTTCTATTATCATGAGATAGAGTCTCACTCTCAAGAGATGCAATGCAGGAATGGCTATAAGCGTGTCAGTAAGTTGCAAGATGTGGTGATATGTATGACTAGTAAATAGCAATGAGCTTGATACACTATCTATTTCTTAAGAAACGTAGGAGAAGTATTAGATGAAAAACCTCCTCATATACTTTAAACCCATAGAGAATATTTAACCAGCACCAGGTATTCTTACCTGAAGGCGAAAAGCGCAGGATATTTACAGCAGAGCTGTGGTATGTGAGACTGTTCTGATAGGTTGCTACGGGACCTTTCTTCTGCTCTTCGCAAACTAAAAGCCAGAGCTAACAAAACACAGTGCAGTGGAATTATTCTTCAGGCAAAATGAGAAACTAGCAACTCATCTTATCTAAGAAACACATGAGACTCTGAAACTCAATTTAATACAATGGGGATCCTTCAACTTTTACTTGGATCCCATATACACCGTCTACCATTTGCGGCGAACGAACTTTAGCATAATCCAACAAGAACAGTTCCATTGACCATCATCTGGGGAGAAAGTATTAGGCACTTCCCAAAAATACAACGCGCAACTTATCACCAAAACCACATTCCACAAGTAATCTACAATAAAGGGCTTCAAACTTGAACTCCACAAGTGGACAAAGTCACTTCCTTTTGGAACGCTAAGAAAGAAGAGCCTAGGACATAGACAGCAATTACGCTCGCTATGTTCCAAAAAGCACAGACATGATACAGCCAAGACGAGCAAAATGCCTCATAAATTAACCTAAGAGCAACAGGACTTCGGAACTCAAATTAATATGATGAGCATCCTTCAACTTAAACTCGGATCCCATATACACCACCTCCCATTCGGAAAATATTACATCCACTGAATCTAGGGCGGTGATCGAACTCAGCACAACCCAACAACAACAGTTCCATTCACCATCTGGGCATAAAGTATTAGGCACTTCCCGAAAATAAAACGCACTAATCATCACCGAAACCGCATTCCACAAGTAATCTACAATAAAAGGGCTTCAAATTTAAACTCCATAGGCGGACAAAGTCACTTTCTTTCGGAACGATAAGAAAGAAAAGCCCGGACATAGGCAGCAATTACAGCCGAGACGAGCAAAATGCCGCGTAAATCAACCTAAGAGCAACAGAAACACGCCGAGACGGCAAACGGAAAAAGCCGGCGCCCCCAAATTTGCAAACTTTGAGCCACAGAATAGCAATTAAGAAAGAGGAGCAGACCTTGATGTCGAAATCGGCGCCGCCGGTGGCGAGGAGGCCGGAGAGGGGGTGGAAATCTAGGGTTAGGACGGGCTTGGTCTCGTGCCAGTTGATCTGGACCGTCCCTCCCTTCATTTCTTCTCTGCCCGCCCGCCCGCTCCGCCGCTTCCTTTGCTTCTTCCCTCTCTCTCTCTCTCTCTCTCTCTCTGTGAAATCGAAGCGTTCTTACTCTCTTCCTTTCGCTGACAGGCGCGCGTGCTCGTCGATGGGAGGATGAAGCAGGCGCAGGCAAATCGACCCTCTCTCTCTCTCTCTCTCTCTTCGCCAGGAAGAAGAAGAAGCAGTTCACAGATAGAGAGAGAGAGAGAGAGTGAGGGAGAGAGACGGGGGGTGATGTTAGCGCGCCCCCCGTTTGATTTGGCGGGAAATTTGTTGGGCTGGGCCGGCCCGGCCCATTCAGCATCTCCTGGACCATTGATCCGGGCCGGGCCGGGCCGGGCCGGGCCAGTTCTGTACATGTGCGGCCCCCTTCGGAGTTTACTGAACTTGGGATGGTCCAAAACCCTAGCAAAAATTGGATTTACAATTAACGTGTTGTTTATTTCGCGAAAAATTTACTAAAAATGAAAATACTCTTCATTTTCCGGTGTTCTCAATCGCTTAGATGGCGATATGCTTTCTGAACCGGTTTCACATGTTTGATGTAACGGTTGCGCGTTATTTTTCTTTGAATTTAATTGGTGTGTGCACTTGTGAAGTGACTAAATAAGGAAATATTATAGTTTTTGATGCATTAACCACTCAAATGTGCAATAATAAAAATTATTTGTCAACTTTGTAGTCTAAAATATTCCTCGAACGTACCATTAATGGGTGCTTTAAGAGCGCTTGTTAGCTGTTAGGAAAGTACAAATCAATGAGGATAGAATAGTCAATAGTTGTTTTATGGTTAGAGGGTTATTCATATAAATATAAATATAAATATAAATATGTATAAATATATATATATATATATATATATATATATATATATTTGTAATCCTCTTGATTAAGAAATATACAATACGATTTATCTCCTTCAACATGATATTAGAGCCAATAATAATAAAAAAAAACCCTAATCTTCAACCCCACTACTACCACCATCACCAGATCTCTATTTATCGTACTATCTCAGAACTAGTGACTAGCCTCGTTTTGTAGCAACACCTATTACTAAAGCTAATCTAGCGGAATTAACACTTGCTTAGCCTTCTTCCATGACAAAGAGATTGAACAATGATTAATAGATTTGGTATTCATGTGTCTTGAGATCTGACTGGAGTTTGTCTATTCAGTTGAGGAGTTCGAAGGCATTTCGTTTGACTGCTAGGGTTTCCAAAAGAATAAAAGATAAAAGGGGACAATGGAGGATGCTATCCAATGTTCTTACATGACTTCTTATTGTAGCATATTGTTCCTTGAAGGGCTAGTTGGTATGTGCTTAGTAACCTTTGGAGTGTCTTACATTTATGGTAATTCTTCGATACCAAGTATAGAAAGGGCCGAGCGGAGCTAAGTAAGTCAATGAGTGGTTTATTGGCCAAAAAGGGTGAAGGACACAACAAGTGTTGTTCTTGCTCTTTCCCCTTTCAGGGTTGGAATGGTATAAATAAGGTTTTGCTAGGGGGTAGGGGGTTGTAAAGAATATAATAAGTTCACATCGTAATAGTATAAATTCTCACCATAAGGTATATAAGCATCAGTATGGCCTCTATAATAACCACGCCTAATAAAGCTATCCTTGTATGGTTATGGTAATTCTTCGACACCAAGTGTATAATTTTATGGCTTCTTGGTAGATTATTATGACTCAATAGTGCACTGATTGAACCCTTATTTGTGGTTATTACTTTGTGGTTGATCTTCTATTGGTTTGACATATTTTCAATTGACATTTGTTAAGTTGGATGGAACTAATTATCCTTCTTAGTCTAAAGCCATAGAAGTTTATCTTATTGCCACTAGACAATATAATTATCTTATGTCTATGGTCTCCACAAATAAGAATAAGATAAATGACTAGGTTGTGGGAGATGTGATGATCTGTACACTGTTATGGAATAGTATGGATTCTAAAATTAGTCCTCATTTCATTCAGTGCAATTTTTTGTAAGGAAGTTTGTGAAAAGTGTGCTTTACTTTACTCTAGCCAGAATAAAATGACCTGGGTGTATAACACATGGGAGGCTTGTTTGATCTCCATGCTTTGATCTTTAGCATGGAGATCAATCTCTATTTGAATATTATACTTGTATCACTACACTTTGTCGACAACTGGATACTTATTTTCCTGCTTCAGCGGATCCGAATGTTCTAGTTAAACACTAGGAGGATCTTCAAGTGATACTGTTTCTAAAAGTACTAAGGCCTTAATATTCTTCTCTTCATCAGCAAATCTCCCTCTCTATAGTTATGAGGTTTTCTTCCGAGTCCTTCGCTAGATGCCTATTAACAAAATCTCAACTACAACTTTGGAGATAAGAGCTTTGATTTCTTATGATTCTAGTGAATGTGGAACTCGGGGTCGTAAACATGGTTTTGTTTTGAGTGGAAATTGCGGAGGTCATGATAGAGGTATTGGTGGTTGTGAATCTTGTCATTGTAATAATTGATAAAGGGTTGGATATACAAAAGTTTATTGCTACATACTTTATCCTGAGTTTTAGCCTACACTTGCTACATTTGCAAAGGTGGAAGATTCTTCCTCATTGACTCCATCGAGTTCTACTAATGTGTAGAATATGAGAGATTCTGTTATATTGATACGTGCTGAGTATGATGCATGGATTTGCTCCCAATAAGTGACAAGAACTTCAGTTCCCACCACAACTCTGGTACATACCTCTAGATGTAGTTCATCTTGTTTACTTTTTACAGTGTTTGACTCCTAGGCTATAGATTTTAGAATTACTTATCATAGAGCTAGTAACTCTAAATTATTATCTTTATTACATTCTACATCTCCTAGGGTGTCCAATTCTGTTACATTAACTAATAGTTCACCTTCCCAAGTTATTGGTACTAGAGATGCTCATTTGACTTCCTCTATTTCCTTATCGTCTATCCTTCATCTTAAATCTCCATGTAATTTGATTTTGGTTAGTTCATCAACTAAAACTAAATTGTTCAGTAGTCTCTTCTTCTCATTGCATCTTTCAAAATATGAGGACTAGACAAATGATTTGTAGGGGACATGAATCAAATGATATATACATATATATATATATATATATATATATATATATATTTATTTTATATACATATTATCTTGACAAGAAGGTGATAACTGCAATATCTATGAAGTGCACATCCCTTGATATGTATTAGATGCATTGTAGGACTGGTCATCCGCCTTTGAACATTCTTCGATGTTTATTTCCTAAGTCTGAGTTTATGAGTACTTTTCAATGTGAAGCTTGTCAGCTTGGTAAACACCATAGAGTTTCCTTTCCTTCTCACATTCAGAGTTGTGTGTCTAGTCCCTTTGAGCTAGTTCACTTAGATGTATGTGGTTCGTATTGTGTTTCTAATACATTTGGTTTCATATATTTATTATATTCGAGGATAATTTTTCCCAAATGATTTGGTTGTTCTAATAAAAAACTTTTGTTTATTTTATTTTGAGGTGTTTGAATCAATATAATACTTTTGTCAAAACTTTGCGGTTAGATAATGCCAAAGAGTATCTTGCTGCTAAATTTGGTTTTCAACCTTTTTTTGATTCTCATGGCATTATTCAATAGACTTCTTGTTCATACACTGCATTGCAAAATGGTGTAGCTAAATGTAAAAATCGCAATTTTCTTAATGTTGCTCGGTGTTTTATGATTCACATACATCTACTTAAAACATTTTAGAGTCATGTAATCCTTAGAACCTACTTCTTAATTAATTGGCTTCCATCTTCTGTTCTTCCAGCAGCAGTGGCGGGGGGTGGGGGGGGGGGGACACATTTTTCGATTTTACATCCAAATCATCTTCCCTTTCCATTAACTCTGCGCGTCTTTGGTTATATTTGTTTTGTCCATTCTCTTACTCTTGGCCTTGATAAGTTGGACACTCATGCTGGGAAGTATGCCTTTGTTGGATATGCTCAAACTCAAAAGGACTACAAATGTTATAGTCCTACTCGTCATCATGTGTTTGTGTCAACAGATGTGTGAAGACCAACCATACTATAATACTCAGATGGTCCTTATTGCGCCTCTTGATGATGACAGGTGTGTCTTACCAACATCTCCTCCAGCATTATCCATAGGATTTTAGTTTGCTGACCACACTTATTATAGGCGTGGATCAGATCCTACTATAATAGCATGACCATCACTTGATTCATCTGTTGCCTCATCAGTGGCTATGCCATTCTCTAATCTTGATCTTGATTTGCTCATTATTACTAAAAAAAGTATACATTCTTGTGTTGGCCATTCTATGGATCATTACGCACCTTACTCCGGTCTATCTAATTGTCTTCGTACTAGTTATCTTATTTCCAACTTTTTTCCTTATAATCATTTGTCTCCTACCTTCTCTACCTTTGTCTCATCTTGGTGAAAAGTCATGAAGGATGAAATGAAGGCACTTGTCAAGAGTCACATTTAGTAGTTCACTACCTTACCTGTGGGGAATTAACCTGTTGATTGTCGTTAGGTTTTCATTGTTAAAGCTCATCCTGATGACACATTTGATTGATTGCCAAGGAATATATTCAAATGTATGGTGTTGATTATAATGACACTTTCTTACCTGTAGCCAAAATCCCATATGTTCGAGTCTTTATATACCTGGCGATGTGTTTTGGATGGTTCCTTTATCACTTGGATATTAAGAATATGTTCTTACTTGATGATTTGGCTGAAGAGGGGTATATAGAACAACCATCCGGATTTGTTATTCAAGGGGAGAACCTGGTATGTCATTTACGTGAGGCTTTGTACGGACTTAAGCAATCTCCTCGTGTTTGATTTGGTAGGTTTTGTGATCATGTTATCAAGTTTGGATTAAAACAATGTCAAGTAGACCATTCAATCTTTAATTCTATTTCTTTAACTGGTTGTATTCTTTTGGTGCTATATGTGGATGATATTATCATTATAAGTATCGAAGTTGCCTACTCGCATTTAGGTATCAATTTAACCTAGCGAAAATATGTCATTAACATTCTTGATCATGTTGGATTTCTTTGAGTAACACCAGCTAATACTCCTATTGAATCCAATGTGAAACTTGATTCAAAACATAGATAATTATTACATGATTCAGTGAAATATTGGAGATTAGTTGGTAAGTTGAACTATCTTATTGTCACAAGACTTGATATATCTTTTGTTATCAATGTAGTAAGTCAATTCATGAATTCTTCTCGAATTACTCACTAAGATGTTGTGCTTCGAATTATCAAGTACTTGAAGGGAGCACTAAGTAAATGATTACGTTTCAAGAATTATGGCCATCTGAATGCCACAAGTTACTTTGATGTAGATTGGGCTAGAAGTCCTACTAGTAGGAGATCTATGTTGGGTTATTGTGTATTTCTTGGAGGTAACTTAAACGGGGATGTCACGCCCCGATCCTTGAGTGCACGCACATCCCTTGGTGGTCGATAAAATTTGTGACTTCTCAGGACGAGTCGCCGACCATTTCAATTGAATGCACACGTGGAAGCGAAACAATAAACCCATGACAACAAACAACATGGGATAGCAAAGCAGGGTAACATTTCACAAAGTCAAACTTTTATAAATAATTGGGTTTAGGTACAAGAGAGTTTGGACAAAAGTCAACAAAATATTAGCTCTAAAAAAGAAGCTGTCCTACGACAAACTAGTTGGACACATATGTCGATTCTTTAGACTCCACCTCCACAAACTCCGGCTTCGGGTCCTCCACCAACACCATCTAAGGACCTGAAAAATTAAGCCCACGATGGAATGAGACATTGTCTTAGCAAGTCCACCCCCTAAATCCCTATTGGGAAGAAAATACAGCCGAGGGTGGCTTAGCCACACAATATAGAGAACTTACCTCGCCTCAGTTTTCTCATGCATGTCAGTACAGTTCATATACACACAATGCACAAAATCACAGCACACAACAATTGAAACGCCTCACAAACACAATTAATCACAGGAGTCTTGATTATAAGGTCAAATCGTTATGACACGTCCCATACCATGCCACACAGTTCTGTCTCATAATCAGGCTTAGCTAACTCAACCAACCATGCGTTCCAATGGTTAATTACACCTCTCAAGGGC
The DNA here is from genome assembly GCA_014182375.1 of Eucalyptus virginea. Classification (NCBI taxonomy): domain Eukaryota; kingdom Viridiplantae; phylum Streptophyta; class Magnoliopsida; order Myrtales; family Myrtaceae; genus Eucalyptus; species Eucalyptus virginea. Next base: position 60,955,452 of record CM024521.1, read on the forward strand.
ATGGCCAACTCTAATTTTGATTGTCTTCTGGCATTGCCAGGTATCGTCTCACCACTTTTGAGCACAGCTACGTCTTTCAAAGATGACTTGCCCGAATGAGCGTAGGTCCAGAATCTACTATGACCCGAGTCCCATATGAATGGGTAACGTTTGGCGTAAACGCTTGGGACAGGTTCTCTTTACCAATACATGACTATTCAATCTCGGCCTAGGACACCGTGCATTGCATTCAAATGCCTCAATTAAAATAGTGATCCTAGCCTATTTTCTTCGTATTAAAAACATTTGGAAAGTAGTTGTGCGTGGGTACACGGTCAATTTAAACCAGAAAAACTGATACCTTTCTTTTTTCAAACCCCACTATTATATATAGTACTTAAAATCCATTTTTAGTGTCAAAAGCCGACACTTGGGATTTTCTGAATAAATTCCATATTTTCACAATCATCACTTAATTTGCACAATTTAACATCCAATTGCATAAACTGAACACACCATTCCAATTAGCACGAAATTCTAGTCACTGGCTATTTCGGTATAATTTCTGGAAAATAATAAATAATTAAATATATTTAGAAATTAAATAAATAATTAATATTTTATATTAATATAATTTATTAAAATAATATTTATAAATTCGACATAATTAATTAATTTAAAATAATTAATTAAGGACCTAATCAAGATTACACTAATTTAATCACATAATTAGCCTTAGTTAATTATCCACTAAACTAATCGCAACCCTTAATATAATTAACAATTAACTAAACTAATCTAACTACCTAACCATACTTAACTTAATCTAAACACTCCTTAAGCATAATTAACCTTATAAGCAAGGTTTAATGAGTAAATTCATCGGATTTGCGAGCCGGTGAGTCCACGGCGACGGCAATGTCAAGGCGGGCGACAAACCACCAAGCGGTGACACCAACTGAGGCTGAGAAGGGCTTGAAAATGGGCCTTGAAGTCTCAAAGCCTTGTTGGTTTTCTGCTTCTGTTCTTGGCTGAACAAAGAGAGAGAATCAGTGGTAGAAACAACAAGGGAGGGCTGATCAAAGCTTTGGCGAGTGGGTGGCCTATAACCAGTGACACCTGGGGGTCAAGGGGGACTTGTTGGTGGTTGGAATGGGTGGAGGAAGGGTCGGAATGGGAGGAAAAACGCAAAAAGCGCGAAACATTGCTCTTGGGCAGGCGGATCGACGGATCGGCAGGTGGCGGCTTTTGGCCAGTAGGCAGGTCGGCCGGCGGCTTTGTTCGGCGAGCGGTGAGGTCCTCCCGTACGGTTTGGATGTCCTGAAGACGATGGTAGGTGGCACGGGAGCTAATTCTCACAAGAAGGTAACTTTCAACTTGGGTTTTCACAGGAAGGTTAGCTAGAGCAGAACGAGGCTAGACGGTCAGACTGGCGCTGGCTTCTGGCCGACTAGTGGGTCATTTGGCGGCTCCGACCGACGAGCGGCCAAGTCAGGGTGGACAGTCTGGGTGTCCTGAGCACACTAATGTGTGGCACAAGAGTTGATTCTCACGAGAAGCCAACAATCAACTTAGATCCTTGGAGGAAGGTCTGCTGGAGCAGAAGTAGGAAGAAAGGGAAAAACAGGGGAGAAGAGAGATCAACGGGCAAGGGGGGAGGGAGCTGCGGTTTTCTCTGGTTCTCTAAGCTTCCAAGGCACACCAACAATGGAGAAAGTAAGGCTGAGGTGAGGAAGAAAGGGGACAACCCAAGCTTGAAGGGTGCCACCTTGCTTCTATCTTATCTCTTTGTTTCTTGAAGAGGTCCCACCAGTATGGGCTGGCTTCCTCAATCAATTTGCAGACCATTAGCTTTCTTAGGAAGCCATTGAAGTGGTCCAAAAGGTAGAGGACCAAGGGGCTACAAATTTTGATGCAATTTCCCTCAAATCCACTTCAATTTCCTCTTGAATTAATTCAGTTCAGCTCCCATAAATCCAACTAAGATGCCCACACTCAATTCACATTTTTTCTCGTCAATCCGTCCAACTTGAATCCCAAAAATGCGACCAAAAATGGTTCTCGGATTTTCCGGTCCAAAATACCCTTACTTTGAAAATTTGTCGAAAATCTCGATTTGTAGAAAATTTTTCGGAAGATGAGTCGACATGACAGAACTTTCAATTTCTAAAATTAAATTCAAATTCGCGATTAATTTCAATCTTGGGCGATTTTAGCGTGACCTAGACTACTTGGTAACTTTGAGGAATTTTTAGTGCATTTGACCTATGGTAGGTTATTTTCGAGCCACATTGTACATGTTTGACTCATTGGCGACTCTCGATTATCGTGAAATTCTCAAGGTTTTAAGTATGGACACAGGGTACAAAAAAGACAGAAAAAAATTGGTCTAGTGCCATTCGATGAGAATTTTGCAATTAGGTGGAATCACCCATCCTTAATCACATACCTCTATCGAATCAACCTATCTTTGGTCTCTAATCGATTTTGACAGTGCCGTAATGACTCTTGCAGATTAGCACGGTCGAGTAGTCATTTTCTGGTCGAATTCTCAAGTCTATTGCGTTAAAATCTCTTAACAGCTTTACCTGATAGGTTAGTTATCTCATGAGGGGCCCATTCAGAGAATAAGGCCATAAGTGCGTCGATGAAAAGCCCATTTCATCTCATCGAAACTAGACTTGAAAATCAGGATGTCACAATTTAGTTGCCTGAAAGAGTAAGAAACAACATGTGGTCTCGATCAAGTTTTGAAGTAGAATATAAAGTTATGGCACATGTGACAGGTGAATTGCTTTGGTTGAGGATGTTATTGTCAAAAATTGGCACGTCAACATCAGAATCATCAAATATTATATTGTGATAATTAGTCAATTATTTATATTGCAAATAATTCTGTCTTTTATGAGTGAACCAAGCACATTAAAGTTGATTGTTATTTTATACGAGAAAAAGTTCAAGTAGGAGAGATCACCCTTCAACAACAAAGATGGAGGATTAGCCTATAGATATTTTTTACTAAGTTTTTAATGGGGAATAGAGTAAGTTTTTTTATGTAACAAGTTGGAATTATTTGATATCTGCATCTCAACTTAAGGAGATATATTATGAAATAATAAGCCAATGAGGGTAGAATAGTTAATAGTTATTTTATGTTTAGAGGATTACTCATATATATATATATATATATATATATATATATATTATATGTATTCTCGTAATTCTCTTGATTAAGAAATACACAATACGATTTATCTCATTCAACATTAACAAGAACCGTTATTGGTGGTCTCGGACCATCTGCACGAATAAAGATAGCTTATCGAAGAGTGATGTCGTTTCATAACTTAGCTTTGGAGTTCTTATGCACCAGAAATACAGTGACAATACGGACTAGCATCTTTCTTCAAACTCCATTCATAGTAAAACATAGTATACACACTGTACAAAGGGAAGTAAACCAACATGGGGGAACAAAAGACGGAGACTCTTTTGAACTTTCAACATCCTCTGTTTCGACTTTTATTGGCGATCGTACATTCGGAAACCCGATCGAACTTATCGGGCGAACCCGATCAGCCACTGAGGCTCCTCTATCCATCCATGCGGATGATGCAGCGGAGCGACTCTCCCTTAAGCATGTAGTCGAACGCCTTGTTGATCTCGGAGAGACAGACTTCGTGCGTGATAAACTTCTCCAGCTCGAGCTCCTGCAGAAATAAGATGCCGGGGGTCGAAGTCAGCATCATCGAGTTTATGAAAGTTTCGAAGAAGATTAGGCCACTAAATCTTCATAACCTAAGCGATACTACCCATTATGGGAATCACATTATCATGTCTTTGCTCACTTACCTTCCTCATGTACATCTCGACAACGTTTGGAAGGTCGGTGCGCGGCTTGTAGTTGCCGAAGAAGGTGCCCTTGAGCGTCTTCTCATTCAGGAAATTCATCGGATGTGTCTTGAAGGCGTCGTCTTTGTTCGGCACTCCGACAAGTACTGCCACACCCCATCCCTGCAAACGGAGGAACGTGAGTATTTTTGTCAATGGCTTTGTGAACGCATTTATATCATGCCTGTTGGCAAAATTCATCGGAGATTACATCATGAACGCATTCAAAAGCAGAGATCATGGCATTGACGCTTCCTGTGCACTCAACGCTTCGGTCAACTCCCCCGTCAGTCATTTCAGCAAGAACCTGAGGATGATGGAATCGCATTATCAGCACCGACGTTAAAGTCTCTACTTAATGGTTACAGTTTTCCAACTTAACATACTGGTTTACTAACCTCCTGAACTGGCTTATGATGATCTTTTGGGTTCACAAACTCGGTAACGCCAAATTTCTTGGCTGTTCAGATAAAGAAATTGACCATCAGCAGAAGGTTTGATGGAACCACAAGTTCATCATAGGAAAATTTTAAGCTATACTCAATAGGGCGCATCAGAATGCCTACAGTGTAAACAAAAGAAACTAGCGAAAGCTTAATGATGAGGCAACCTTATTATTTACTTTTCAGTACTCAGAACTCATGAGACAACATTCTTTTTTCAGAATGCTGTTAAGTATTAATCTTGTTAGAATTGTACTCACCCTCGTCAAACCTTTTCGGATTGAGATCGACACCAATGATCCTCGAAGCTCCAGCAATTCTGGCACCTTCAGCTGCCTGATAAAAGTCACAAGGAACAGTCTTTTCAGATCAACGAGCAAGCACAAGCATCCTCAGTACAAAATAAGCAATAACATGTAAAGAAGAGCATTGCAGAAACTCACAGAAAGGCCAACAGCACCTAGTCCAAATATAGCAACAGTTGAACCCTTCGGAGGTTTCGCAACATTCAAGGTGGCCCCAAGACCTGAATTGCAACTCAGATTAGCAACAACAATTTGATGAATGATAAGGTAAAAAAGCACCATTTCAATTACGTACCAGTGGAGACTCCACAGCTGAGAATGCAAACTTTGTCCATGGGAGCAGCAGGATTTATCTTGGCTAGGCAACCGACATGAATGACCGAGTACTCACTAAACGTTGATGTTCCAACGAAATGGTAAATGGGTTTTCCATTGATTGAGAATCTTGATTTGCCATCATTCAGCATCACTCCTCTGTCTGTGTTTATCCTAAGGAGGTCACACATGTTGCTCTCCTCAGATTTACAATGCCGACACTCCTTGCACTCCCCCGTGAACACTGGAAGCACATGATCACCAGGTTTGAGCTCTGTCACACCCTCACCGACGCTTTCGACAATCCTAAGTATCAAGAAGATCACGACTTATAAGCACCAATGAAAGAAAGAATAAAACTGAGGCCCATTAAATATCAAATGAAGAAGTAGTAGGCCATACCCTGCTGCTTCATGACCAAATATGCGAGGGAAAACTGGGGTTTGTCCCTGAAAATTGATGGATCAACGGGGCTTATTAACTGCTTTGATGAAAAATCTACAAGGAACATGTGAATCGAAGGAGGGGAACATCTATTTACCTTGGCTTCCCAAAAGTATACATCTGTGTGGCAGAGTGCTGTGACGACGATTTTCACACGAACCTCCATGGCCTGCGGTGGAGCCACCTCCACTTCTTCTATCACCAGTGGCTTTCCGGCTTCCCATGCCACCGCAGCTGATATCCAAAATCATTCGGTTAATGCAAGCAGAATGCAGTGATTTAATGTTTTGAAGAGAAGGTAAAAAAATGCGATAAGGCAGGACATCATAGTGTATTCTAAAGAAAAGGGATTGATATTACGATGAACAGGGGCGGAAGACCAAAACTGGGCAAATTAGCATTGGCGTGAACCCGAATTGGGTTGCCACCATATTCAGATTCTTTCATTGAAGCTTCATTTGAACACAAGAAAGCTGGAAATTATCAGAATCAGCAGACTGTACGTCCATTGGACGCCGGCATAATGGGGACCACTTCAAGCAGTGGAATTGGCAACTCAAGCAACATCGTTATATGCAGCCGGCACAATTCAACTAGCAGAACCAATAATTAATCACGAAATCCTAAAGCTTAGCTGCATAATCAACCTGATGATCGTCAAAAACACGCACTAAGGGGCGTATGATCAACGAGGAAGTTCCACATAGAACCATAAATTAGACCACCGCAAGGAACCATGCGAATCTGACTCAACGGGTGCTGAACCAAAAAACAAAAATAAAAATAAAAGAAGAAGCACGATTCGCTAAAGCTTTTCATCGCAGAAGCTCGCACCTTTGCAACGAATGACTTTCCCGACAGTGCTCGACATGGTTGTCCAAACTCCTCGGCTTCTTTCTTAAGCGATGAAAAAGATGATTTCTTCTTCTGGATGTGAGGAGAAGAGGGTGATGGGTGGTGGTATTTGTAGCCCGCGAGGCGAAGAGAAAGACTCATGGTTCAGCACCAATCAACGTCCGAGGGAGGGAATAAAGAAACAGCGAAACCACGCGACCCTGTAAACCAGTGTGCTCAGTTTCGAAGACGGTATCTCGAGACCACGTGAGAGAGAAGAAAAGGGCGAAAACCACGTCACCCCAAAACCAGGACCGGCGTGCTCTGTTTCTCTCCATTCTCGATAAATGCTCTGCTGACTTCTTGTAGCGCCTTTTGTATTGCGGATCGTTCCCAGTTTCTGGTTTTTTTTAGGTGCGTTGACATCTGCAAGTCAGAATCTCCCTCTCGGGAAGGCTCTTTCCCTTCTTGGCCTCTTTCGGTGCGTTAACAGTCAGCTTCCAGCTACTTTTGGACCGCAGCGGTTTCTGTCTCCGGTTTGGGTTCTTATTTTATTGTCGTAAAGAATCTGAGGACTCATGTCTGATGTTCTCAATCGCTTAGATGGCGATATGCTTTCTGAACCGGTTTTACATGTTTGATGTAACGGTTGCGCATTATTTTTCTTTGAATTTAATTGGCGTGTGCACTTGTCAAGTGACTAAATAAGGAAATATTATAGTATATGCATTAACCGCTCAAATGTGCGGTAATAAAAATTATTTGTCGACTTTGTAATCTAAGATATTCCTCAAACGATACCTTTAATGGGTACTTTAAGAATGCTTGTTAGCTGTTAGGAAAATATAAGTCAATGAGGATAAAATAGTCAATTGCTGTTTTATGGTTAGAGGGTTACTCATATATATATGTGTGTATGCATTTTTCTAATCCTCTTGATTAAAAAAGATACAATATGATTTATCTCCTTCAACATGATATCGGAGCCAATATAAAAACCCTAATCTTCAACCCCACTACCACCACCATAGCCACATTGTCACCATTGCCATCGCCATCACCATCACCGGATCTTTGTTTATCGTACTATCTTAGAACTAGTGACTAGTGACATGGCCCACGGATGGAGCATGATCCAAGACCGTCCGTGGTAGGCGTTGTCATGCCCAAGGGTTGATCGAAGACCAGCCCATGATCAATCCATGAACGATATAGGCAAAGGACCATGTGCGACCCATGAACGACCTATGAGCAATGTTCAACCAGCCCATGTGCAGCCCGTAATTGTTCAGCTGCTCTCACGTTAGACGGCCCTGCAGACCCTGATCTTGCTTCTGACACATGCTAATGGTCTTCCCAAGGGCTTGCTGTGTACAGCCATCAAGTAGCCTGCTATGTAGCCTTGTAATGATGATACGAATTCAAAATGCACCGTTGGATTGGAGGGACGATCAACGGCTGAGATGCGACCCGCACTTGTATAAATAGGGATTCCTCTCCCTCATTGTAACTAGTCCGTCCACAAGTGAATATACACTCTCTCTGCCAATCCGATTCTTGTGTTCAAGCGTGTGTGTGTAAGGTTGACTTGGGATCGATAATCCTAAGGCCGCATGGTGTTTTGATCAATTGTAATCGACCTACCCATGACAAGTGGTATCAGAGCCTTCATTCCAAGCGCAATGGCTGATCCTTGTGCTGATGCTTTGGTCGTTCAAGGCGATGACCGAGAAGATCATGGGTGTCCAGCTGAGAGGGCCACCTGGTCGAAGAAGAATCGGGTTGTCTCAAGCTCGGGGGATCCAAAGGGGGATCTGGAAAACCGAATGACGGTCCTAGAAGAGATTGTCATAGATGTCCAAGCGTTGATGGACGACCTGCACCAGACCGTTGAAGGAGCGGAAGCCGGTAGGGAGGAGTTCTTGGCCGAAGTGCAAGAACTCTAGGCTTGCATGGGAGAGCTCCGTGTCGAGGTGTTGGGTTCCATCACGCATGAGCTACAACAGTGGGACGAGACTTGGGAGGCCACGATGGCGGCCATGCATGCGGAGATGGCCGAGATGAAAAACAAGCTCGCCAAGCTTAAAGCTGCATGCATGAACAGGGTGATCATCGTGCAACCACATGCCGATGCACCCAAGCCAAAGGAGTTCAAGGGCTCACGGGTGGCAAAGGACGTGGACCACTTCCTGTGGTACATGGAATGCTATTTCTAGACCATGGGAATAACTGATGACGTAATCCGGGTAAACACCGTAGCCATGTATTTAGCTGATGATGTGTTGCTGTGGTGGCATCATAGGTCGGATAGTAGGAATGGCGACCCTATCATGACATGGGCTGGGATCGTCGAGGAATTTCGGCGTATCTACTATCCTACTTATGCAGAGGAGGAAGCTCGCGGGGAACTCAAGCGCCTAGATCAAAAAGGTGGAGTCCGCGACTATGTGAAACAATTCTCGGAGTTGCTGCTGCAAATCCCATCCATGACCGAGACGGAGGTGTTCCACCAGTTCATGAGCGGACTCAAACCATGGGTCAAGCAAGAGCTCAAATGGTGCAACGCAACGAATCTCACAATGGCTACTTCAGTGGCCGAGTCCCTCGTGGAATACAAACCATCGCCCTCGACCAAGCCAGACTCTCGACTAAGAGAAAGGGCCATTAGTGGGGAAGATTGAAATAGGTACAATTGTCCGAATGTAGGCAGACCACCTACGGTTCCTTATAAGACCCGAACCAACCTAAGTCGAGCAACAGAGGATATCATTGTAAGGTACGCACCCATAAGTGCTTTTTTTTTGCGACGGGCCACACATGGCCCGAGATTGTTCGAAAAGAGGGAAGCTGGCGGCCTTGTGCAAAGAGGATGGATTGCGAGAGGAGGTGTGGCTGGGATCGTTGCGGATCCTTGGGTCGATCAAGGCCAAGAAGGCCAAGGAACCCAAAGGAATGATGTTCGTGGATGTGAAAATCAGTGGTACCACGATGAGTGCACTCGTGGATACTGGGGCGTCCGACCTCTTCATCTCCAAAGAGGTTGCGAAGAAGCTGAATCTTCCAGTCGAGACAAGTGATGCCAGTTGGCTTAAAATGGTGAACTCCAAGGAAGAGTCCCAACTAGCGGCATGGCTAGGGACGTGGAACTGCATGTTGGTCCATGGACCAGCAAAGATGATATTGAGGTAATCCTCATTGACAACTATGATTTCGTGCTTGGTTTAGGATTCCCCGATCAAATCAATGCGGGCGTTATGCCCTTCGTGGATTGCATATGTATCCTAGACAAGTGGTGCCAATGTATGGTCTCGATCTACCACGAATTGGGATGCGATAGGAAGATGCTATCGGCCATGCAGCTATCTATAGGGTTGAAGAAGGGCGAGATGACCTTCTTGGCACCGTTGAAGGAGGAGGGCGTGGAAGAAAGCGATGTACCAGAAGAAGTGTCCCGAGTCCTTAATGTCTTCCAAGATGTGATGCTGCCTGAGTTATCAAAGAAGTTGCCTCCTCATAGAGAAGTTGACCATCGGATCAAGCTTGTGCCCGATGCTCGACCACCGGCCATTGCACCCTATCGCATGGCTCCGCCTGAGTTAGAGGAACTGCGAAAACAACTAAAAGAGCTGCTCAACGTGGGGTATATTTGGCTATTCAAGGTTCCGTTTGGTGCTCCGGTGTTGTTCCAAAAGAAACATGACGGATCCCTTCGTATGTGCATAGACTACCGAGCCTTGAACAAGCTCACCGTCAAGAACAAGTACCCAATCTTGCTCATTGCGGATTTGTTCGATCAGCTCAGGTAAGCCCAATGGTTCTCCAAGCTTGATCTTCGATCGGGATACTATTAAGTTCGGATTGTCGAAGGGGACGAGTCAAAAACTGCATGCGTGACCCGATACGGATCATATGAGTTCCTCGTCATGCCTTTCGGATTGACAAATGCGTTGGCCACATTCTGCACTCTCATGAACAAAGTACTCCATTCGTTCCTTGATCGGTTCATTGTGCTTTACCTTGACAACATTGTCGTGTACAGCCGGACGCTCGAGGAACATGTCGAGCATTTGAGTCAAGTTTTCCAGACTCTTCGGGAGAATGACATGTATGTAAAGCGTGAGAAGTGCGCTTTCGCTCAGAAGGAAGTCCTTTTCCTTGGGCACATCGTTGGGGGCGAACGAGTGTAGATGGACACGGCTAAGATCCGTGCCATCGTTGAATGGAAGCCACCGACTAAGGTAATGAAGCTGAGATCCTTTCTCGGACTCACAAATTACTACAGGCATTTCATCCGAGGATATTCGAGCCTCACCGTGCCACTCACGGATATGTTGAAGAAAGAATGGCCGTGGGAGTGGACAGATTAGTGTCAAGAGTCATTCGACCGATTGAAGCATGCCATGATCGAAGAACCGGTGCTCGTGCTGCCCAACTACACCAAGCCATACGAGGTAGAAACCGATGCTTCCGATTTTGCTATCGGCGGTGTCTTGATGCAAGAAGGGCATCCGGTTGCCTTTGAGTCTCGAAAACTGAATGAGACCGAGGGATGATACACGGTCCAAGAGAAGGAGATGATCACGGTGGTGCATTGCCTTCGTACGTGGAGGTACTACATCTCAGGATTGCGATTCGTCATAAGGATCGACAACGTGGCGACGAGCTACTTCCAAACCCAAAAGAAGCTCAGCCTGAAACAAGCTCGGTGGTAAGACTTCCTGGCCGAGTTTGATTACGCTCGAGAATAAAAGCTCGGAAAATCTAATTCTGTGGCTGATGCCTTAAGCAGGAAGATGGAGTTGGCTAATGTGATGAGTCGACCCGAGTGTTCATGGATCGAGCGTATCAAGGAGGGGTTGAAGCATGATCAAACAGCCCAAGCCCTCCTTCGGTAGGCACAAGAGGGCAAGACAAGGCGGTTCTGGCACGAGGACGATCTCCTCTACACGAAAGGACAACGACTCTATGTGCCGCTCCACGGTAAACTTCGGAAGGAAGTCCTACACGAGTGCCACGATTCTAAATGGGCAGGTTATCTGGGAATCCACCGCACCATAGCACTCGTTGAGGATCAATATTATTGGCCACACATGAGGGACGGCATTGAAGCCTACGTGCGGACGTGTCTTGTGTGCCATCAAGACAAGATAGAGCAACGGTCATTAGCGGGGCTCCTTGAATCGTTGCCTATCCCGGAACGTCTGTGGGAGAGCATTTCCATGAACTTCATTGTGAATCTGCCGAAGTTCGAAGGGTGTCGGACCCTCATGGTCGTGGTGGATCACTTCTCCAAGTATGCAACGTTCGTGCCAACCACAAAGTATTGTCCAGCCAAGGAAGCTACCAAGCTGTTCCTCAAGCACGTCATAAAGTATTGGGGCGTTCCACGTACGATCGTGAGCGATCGCGATCCTTGATTCACTGGGCGATTTTGGACCAAGCTCTTCAAGTTGCTGGGAACGGACCTCAACTTCTTCATGAGCATGCATCCCCAAACTGATGGACAGATGGAGCGGGTGAATGCATTGCTAGAAATCTACCTCCGGCACTACGTGAGCAACATGCAAGTGAATTGGGCGCGGCTGATCGACGTGGCTCAATTCTCCTACAACTTGCAGCGGAGCGAATCCACGAACCAAAGCCCGTTCGAGATCATGATTGGGCAACAACCGCTTACACCGAGCGTGATCGCCTCGGGGTATTGAGGAAGCAGCCCTCCCACGTACAAGTTTGCTAAGGAATGGGATGAGCATGCGGACTTGGCATGGGCGTGCCTTAATAGAGCCGCAAACCGCACCAAGAAGTGGGCCGACAAGAAGCAACGACACGTGAAATTTCAAGTTGGGGACTTGGTGTTGGCCAAACTGCACCTAGTCCTTCGGTACTGTGATGTGCACAAAGGACTAATCTGTGACATTCCGATTTTCCAATTCTATTTTCAATAAATTGAGACAGACATTTCGTTGGCACGCATATAGTTTTCCTCGAGTCGGCCAGTCATGTGAAAACTAGTCTATCAGGTGAAGCCGTTAAGAAATTCTAATGCATCAGACTCGAGGATTTGACCAAGAAGCGACCTTTCGACCGAGCTAATCTGCAAGGGTCATTATGGCACAATTAAAAATCAATTAGAGATCGGAGATAGGTCGAGTCGATAGAGGCATGTGATCAAGTGTGGGTGATTCCACCAGATCGCACAATTCTTATCAATCGGCACTGGACCGACTTTTCTGTTGATTGGGTACCATGTGTCCGTATTTGAAATCTTGAGATTACCTCGACAACCGAGAGTCACCAATGTGTCAAAGATGTACATTATGGCTTGATCAACCACAGGTCAAATGCACGAAAATTTCTAAAAGCTACCCGGTAGATTAGGACGCGCTAATATCATGCCAGAGTGAAATCAATCGTGAAATTGAGATCGAATTCAGAAATGGGAAGTACTCGTGTGTCACAAATCATTTTAGGAATATTGACTCATCTTTGGAAGATTTTTCATGCAGTTAGAGTTTTTCAGCAAGTTAATCAAATTATGGCTAATATGGTTCGGATAATTGGTAGACCCGCTTTTGGTGGTATTTTTGAGATCAAGATGGTTCTATGGTCAAGTAAATATGTGAATTGAAGTGTGGTGACATTGGATTAATTTTATGGACTTCAATTGGAATCAATTGGAAGAGAATTGAATGAAATTGAAGAAATTAATGTATAAGATTTTATGCTTTGGCGGAAAATGAAATTGAACCTATTGGAAGAGGTTGTGGAGGATTGAGATAGTGGATTGTGACATACAAATGATGTCATGGTGTGGGGCAAGAGTGGCTAGGATGTTGACAAGTGGATGGTGGGGATTGGCTCTTGGAAAGGTGGGACATCACTTCACCCATCTCCATCATCTTCAACCTTGGTCTTTGCTTTTGAATTGGGAGGAGAGAGAGAGGAGCAACCGATTGGACCAGCAGCCCCGACGCTCCCTTCGTCCGCCCCTCCGTCCACTCACTCGACGCCGCCGCACGTCGCCGGAGCTCGCTGTCGCCGATCGCCATCGCTGCACGCTGTCGCAGCCCGCGCCTCACCCCGCATGCCTCCGTCTTCCTCTCTTCCCTCCTGCTGCCGTCAACTTCTCCTTCCTCTTTGTGCTGTTCAGAACCCAGCAGCAAGCCAGCAGCTCCGCTCGTCGCCATCGCACGCCGTTGGACCGCATGCCATCACCGCTCGCTGTCCCGTGCACGTCCGCTGCTCCTTGCTCGCCCGCAGTTGGCTGACGCCCAGCCATCCCCGTCTTTCTCAGTCCGCGTGTTCTAGGAGCTGCCGAAGCTCGTCCTTGCCGCTGTGAGCAGCCGTCAACTTCCCCACCGGCTCGTCCAAGCCACCGCCGGTCTTCCCTGCTGGTTTCGGTCCCAAGCCAGCCCGTTTCCCCCTTCTTCGACGCCAATGTAGCAGTTGCAAAAATGGGTATGGCAACCCGGTTTTGGCCCGTTTTGGCCGGCTCCCTGGCCTCAAAAGCTCGGCCCGCCTGGAGAAAAGTCGATCCCTTTATCGACCCCGTCATTTTGGTTCGTTCGGTTCGTTAATTGGGTGAGTTTAGCTCACTAAATCTTGATTAGCAAGTTAATTATGCTCAGGGTGTTCTTAGTTTAAGCTAAGTAAGCTTAGGTGGTTAGTTTAGTTTATTTACTTGTGAATTAGATCAAGAGGTTGGTTTAATTTAAAGTATGTTTAGTTAGGGTTAAATTGTTGTTTATATTAGTATAATGGTGATTTGACATAAATGAATTACTTTTGGATTAAATAAATATTTTGAAATTGTTTAATAATTTAATAATTTATTATTCGAAATTATTAAAATGTTATTATTTAATTAATTTCGGAATAAATTTAATTATTTAATAAATTCCAAAAAATTATTTCGGGACCTTATTTTCTCAGAATTTCGTGTTGATCGATGCTGTGTATTCAGATTATTAATTTGATGAGTGGATATTGCAAATTGAGTGATGATTTTTGCAATTGATTGCTGAATTGTGAAACTGAGTGGTGATTGTGAAAAATATATAATTTCTTTAGAAAATCCCAGGTGTTAGGTTTGGCACCGAAAATGGATTTTAAATATTATATGAAACAGTGGGGTTTGAAAAAGAACGATGTTAGTTTTTCTGGTTCAAATTTGACTGTGTACCCACACACAACTATTTTCTCAGATGTTTTTAATATGAAGAAAAATGGTCAGGACCACTATTTTAAGTGGAAGCATTAAGTGAAATGCGAAGTGTCTAGGGGCTGAGTATGATTTTGTTGTGTGATAATTAAGAGGAAGTTGTTTAGGGCTGTCGAGCCGGACTTGCCCTTATATGGGATGCCCCTTATAACGGATGCAGGTCGCAATAGAGGCTAGGCCAACTAGACCCATGCTCATTCGGGAATGTCATCGACATAGTGAAGAAGCCGCGCTCCAATGGGGGAGGCGATGCCTGGCATTAATGTCAATAGATAGCCGAACTGCGAATAGGCTATGCCCTTATGTGGCAGTGAATAACAATTAGAACGCATGCTGAGTGTTATTGATAGGTTGGATTATGGGACATAATCGTGTGACATGGTATGGGACGTGTCCTAACAATTTGGTCTTATAATCCGGACTCCTGTGGTCGTTTGAAATGATATTGTTGGAGTTCCAGCGATTTAAGTTCCTATTACTATCTATGATTGAGTGATTTGAATTGTGCTAACCTGCAGGAAGGAACTGAGGTGAGATAAGTTCTCTATGTGGTGTGGCTAGGCCACCTTTGGGCGTATTTTCTTTCTAATAGGGGTTTAGGGGGTTGAACTTG
The DNA here is from genome assembly GCA_014182375.1 of Eucalyptus virginea. Taxonomy (NCBI): domain Eukaryota; kingdom Viridiplantae; phylum Streptophyta; class Magnoliopsida; order Myrtales; family Myrtaceae; genus Eucalyptus; species Eucalyptus virginea. The sequence goes on from CM024521.1 coordinate 60,970,497, forward strand.
CTGAGACAATGTCTCACTCCGTTGTGGGCCAAAATTTCAGGACCGTAGATGGTGGAACCCTTGGAGGCTGATCAATCAAAAGTGGGATTGAAGAACGAGTCTGATTAGTGGTCATAGGACTGATCCCTTTTGTAGACTGCCCCTTTTTGGTATATGTGTAAACCCTAGTGTGGTTACCTTTGAAAGCTTGTTTATTTATGAATGAGTTGGTTTCCTGCTTTCCTATCCCATGAGTTTTTGTTAGGGGTTTTATAATACATTCTGCTTGCGCAATAATAAATGAATGGGGTCAGCGACACTACCTGGGAATGTCACATTTGCATGACCATGATGGGATGTTGGCGCGCTCGAGGTTCGGGGCATGACATCCCCGTCGATATGAAGGTCCATTCTGAGTGTTGTAGGGGATTGGGAAGGTGGTGTACAAGCTGGACTTGCCAACCAAGCTCAAGGTGCATCCCATGTTCCACGTAAGTATGTTGAAATCTTTCCATGCGGATGAGGACGACTCGGATTGAGGCGAGTCACGACGAGCGCCCCTTAGAGCGAGAACCTCATATGATCAGGATGTTGAATGCATCATGGCAGACCGGACCATATAGAAGAGATATTGTGCGCTAAAGAAGGAGCACCTCATCCAATGGAAGGGTCTGCCCGAGAGTGAAGCAAGCTGGGAACCCTCTAAGGCTTTGTGGCAGTTCAAGAAACACATCAAAGTTTTCCATGCCACAGATGCGATGAGGGCGTTGCTAGATTAGGTGGGGGAGAATGACACGGCCCACGGACGGAGCATGATCCAAGACCGTCCATGGTAGGCCGTGTCACGCCTGTCATGACCCGAACTTCGGGCACATGCACATCCCTCAATGGTCGATGTGCAACATCCCAGGAACTGTTGCCAACCCATTGTTTATTTTGCACATGCGGAAACGTAAAACAACCTCCATACAACAAAGTAGTGGGATATAAATGTAAGATAATGTTTTTTTTTTTACAAGCCACACCTACAATATCGTAGTACTTATGTATATAGACCAGTTCAACACCCCAAGATCTGATACAAAAAGGTGAAGCTGTTCGTTTACCCATGAGCTAAGCTTCTATTTACAAGACTAAGGTTCACTACTACACTACCATACTTTTCGATCTCTCCGGGGTGAGCCGTCACCCTGCATCCAGCCTCGACGGAAGACCCGTCATCACCTAGAAGGAGATAGTGAGAGTCCTATTATTCCTTTCTTGCAACTGACTGTACACAACCTGGCCTTCCTCCATCTAGGGACCTAAAAAATTTTAGCCTACAATGGGGTGAGATCACATCTCAGCGAGTTAATCCCTTAAATCCTGAATAGGAAAATGGTACACTCTACATGCAATCTAGTCACGTTTCTCACAATTCTTTTAATACCAGCATGTTCCTGCATATTAGTGTCAATCAAATCATACCTAACAGTATCGAGTCCACACATCATATGAATACCTTAACATGAGTATATGCAAAGACATAAATATTAATGTAAGCATACGGGCTATAGTCAATACAACGGATAACTGTCTTTCAGCATAACCGGGCATCGTCTCACACCGTCGAGCATGACAACGTCTACACTTAGACAACATTCTGATTAGGAGCATCGGCCCAGCATCCACTGCGACCGGCATCCGTTGACTTGGGGCATTCCCGAAGGAGTATCGTCCGGCCCCAAAGGCTCGTGATGAATTCTCATATCGTGTATGCATTCACTTAATGCTACAGTTCAATGCTCAATTGTACATTTCATTCACAACATCAATTAAATAATTTTCCAACAAGAAACACTTCAAAACAGTTGTAAACTTTTACTGACTAAAATTGGCAGAAACTGCCCAGTTGCGCACTCTTCGGTTCAAAACCAGAAACCAATTCATATGGGTTCAAAAAATTCTCAAACTTGAACACATGCTAAAGGACATGTAAAAAAACATTTTTCATGAAGACACCGAGACCCAGATCCTTTTGGATTCGGCCCAGTAATTCACTCAATCTAGCACTAAAATTGGGTCCGTTTCCAGCGGTTCTATTTTCCGAAATCAGCTTGGTTTGGGGTCTGAAACAGGTCCGTTTGATTTGAAATTTGAATATGTAAAATTAGAAGACATAACGAACAACTTTTGTGAAGGAATTGTTTGAAAATTCGAACTCTAAATGTCAGTAAAGACCCGTAGAATCCTTACTGGTCAGAATTTTCAGTGTAATCTAACTTTCTGTTTAAAGCTAACGAAGCTAAAATCATCTTCTTTTTAATTTCTAAAAATCCAGATAAAATTATATGTTATAATTAAAGATGTCTAAAGCATTTCCTCAGAATAAATTCACTTCAAAATTGTAATACATCTCCGTCTACAAAAATAACAAACCGCACGCGCCTAGAAATGAGTTTTGGAACAGAGTCTCTGTTCTTGGCCAAACTGTCTTCTACGATTTTAATCTTGTTATTTAAATTAAGACTAAGCCTTTCTATAACTAATATAACATTTCTAAACTAATATTAACTATCTTTAATCTCATCTAAACCTTTCTCAACTAATTTCAACCCATAAATAGAGGTACACAACTCCTATTCCAGTTTTAGGAGAACTAAGGGCGGCTCTTGCTGATGGCTGGACAGCAACACAGAGACAAGCCTTGGGTCTCTCAGTGATGGGGGTTGAGCCGAAACAACAGAGGGGTGTGCTGCGGTGTGACGGCAACAGCAACACACGGAATTACAAAATTTTTAGTAAAGAGAAACAAACGTGGTGTTTGGTCAGCTGCGCTGTTCTCCTGCTAGTGAGAGGGTTTTGTCGTCACTTGAACTCTAAGACCAAGAGATATAAAACATGGTAGTAGTTGGGTCGAAATTTCTGTTGGTCCAAGAATTTTGTAACGTCAAGACCATGCATTCCTCTGTTTTCTTAGTCGCTGGTTTGTCGTCCAAGAGGGAGCAGGAACGGGGATTGCACGTTTAAAGAAGAAGAAAACAACAGCTTGCACGGTTGAAAAAGAAAAGGGAAAAAGAAAAGGAACAGAAAGGGAAAGAGGGAGACAGGTGCACAGCAGCAAGGGAGAAGAAATATGCGCGGAAGAAAAAAGAGATAGGGAAAAGAAAAGACAAGCTTTTCGGCTGAGAGAAAAGAAAGGAAAGGGAAAGAAAGAGAATGGGGGAGAGAAAAGAGAGTAGTCGTATGGTGCCAAGAAGGGGAAGGGGATTGCATGGAGGGGGAAAGGAGAGGGAGGAAAAATGACCATGAGGGTCCCTCCTCTCATATTTCCACAGCCTTTTTTGTTTTTCCACAAGAGCTTTAATACTTTTTCCATGGAAAAATTGGTTCTTATCCTTCTTATGATGCCCACCTTGCTTGAACACACTTATCTCTTCCAAATGAGATGCAAATGGTGGTGGAATCCATTGTAATGTGTAGGCATCCAAATTTGGAGTTAATTCCCATAACTTTTCCTTTTCCATTTTATCCTTTTCACCATCTTAGTTAATAAGGACAATTCTTTTTCCAAATGTTCCACCTTAAAGGCCCAAAAACCTATCTAAAATATGGCCTTTTCGTTATTCTTTTAATTTACCGCTCTTGCATTTTTCACAAACAATTCCCGTCATCAATACATTTTGAAAAGATGCAACAATATCCCTATGATTAATTATGACATATGAAAGTTTTCAATTTCTGAAATCAGAATGAATTTTACGGTTAAATTCAGTCAAACGTAGTTTCAGCGCGACCTAAACCATCAGGTAATTTTTGGGAATTTTTGATGCAATATACTCGTGGTCGATTACTTTTGAGCTACTATGTACATCTTCGATTCATTGGCGACTATCGGTTGTCGTGAAGAATCTTGTGATTTCAATTATGGACACAGGATACCAAAACAACAGAAAAATCGGTTTAAGTGCCGATCGACGAGAATTTTGTAATTAGGTGGAATCACCCATGCCTAATTATATATCTCAATCGAATCGACTTATTTTCGGTCTCTGATAGATTTTCAATTGTGCCATAATGATCCTTGTAGACTAACACAGTCGAGTAGTCGATTCCTAGTCGAATTCTCAAGCCTGTTGCATGAAAATCCCTTACTGACTTCCCCAACTAGTCTAGTTATCTCATGAGTGATCAGCTCAGAGAATAGCACTATAGACACGTCGATAAAAAGTTCGATTTATTCCATTGAAAATAGAAGTAAAAAATCAGACTGTCACAACGCCCAAGGGCTGATCGAAGACCAGTCCACAATCAATCCATGAATGATACGGGCAAAGGCCCATGCGCGACCTATGAACGACCCGTGAACAATGTTCGACTAGCCCATGTGCAGCCCGTGACCGTTCAGCTGCTCTCGTGTTAGACGGCCCTGCAGACCCTGATCTTGCTTTTGACACATGCCCATGGTCTTCCCAAGGGCCTGTTGTGACAGTCTGATTTTCTATTTCTGTTTCAATTGAATAAATCGGGCTTTCGTTACCAAAAATAAATAAATAAATAAATAAATAAATAAATCGGGTTTGTCGTCGACGTGCCTATAGCGCTATTCTTTGAGCCGATCACTTAGGAGTTAACTAAACTAGTTGGGGGAGTTGGTAAGGGATTTTAATGCAATATGCTTGAGAATTCGACTAGGAATCGACTGTTCGACTGTGTTAATCTGCAAGGATCATTGCGGCACAGTTGAAAATCTATCAGAGACCGGAAATAGGTCGGCTCGACTAAAATATGTAATTAGGCATGGGTGATTCCACCTAATTACAAAATTCTCGTCGATCGGCACTAAACCGATTTTTCTGTCATTTTGGTAACCTGTGCTTGTAATTGAAATCTTGAGATTTTCATGACAACTGAGAGTTGCTAATGAGTTGAAGATGTATATTGTGACTCGAAAACAATCAACCACGGGTCAACTGTATCGAAAATTCCCAAAAACTACTCATAGTTTATGTCGCGCTAAAATCACGTTTGACTAAATTTAACTACGAAATTTATTCCAATTTTAAAAATTGAGAAATCTAATGTGTCATGATTAATCCTAGGAATATTGTTGCATCTTTCAAGATTTATTGACGACGGGAATTGTTGGTAAAAAATAATTCAAATATAGCAAATTAAAGGAATGGGAGAAATGCCATATTTAAATGGATTTTTTGGTCTTTAAGGTGGAACCTTTCGAGAGAGGAATAATAAGGATTTAAATAGGATTTATTTTTATTAACTAAGGTTATGAAATGGTGAAATGAAAAAGGGAAAAACTATAGGAAAATATGCAAATTCGGATGAAGGCTCAACACAAGGAATTTCACCACAATTTGGATGTCATTTGTAGAAGATAAGCTTGTTTAGAGGTGGTGGGTTGCATGAAAGTGAAAGGGGCAAATCTTCCATGGAAAAACGACAAAAGGCTTGTGGAAATTGGGGAGGGGGACCCTCCATGGTCCTTTTTTTTTTCTTCCCTCTCTCCCCATCCGTGCATATGCCCCCCTGGTGCCGTGCGTCGCTTCTTCCTCTCCTTTTTCTCTTTCTTTCCTTTTCCTTTCATTTTCTCAGCCGTAAAGCCCCCTTGTCTTCTTCTCCTTTAAGTTGTTTTGTTTCAACTCCCCCGTTTCGGCTCCCTCTTGGCCGACCAACACAACCCAGCAACCAAAAAAACAGAGAGGGCTCTGTTTTGGTGCTGCCGGTGTTGGACCAGCCATCCTCTTCGACTAAGCTGCCCCTTTTTCTTTGAGTTGGCCATTGATCGCATCTCAGCCTTCCTCACCAACGACCCGACAAACTTCCAAAGCCGACGAAATCTTGGCATCTCTTCATCGGAAGCTTAGCGCCGCTGTCCACGTCTGCTGCAGGGTTTCCACCGCCCATCCCTCTTCAATTTTAGCTCACCGTCTTCACTCGAAGCAGCCATCCCTTCGCCGTTACTGTTGCCCTATTGCCAGGACTCCTACTACGCCGGTGTAACCCACCACTTGACCAAATCGCCCTACGGTGCCGCTGTCTCGCTTCCAAGAAGCTCCCGCCGTTGCTGCTCAATCTGGTTTAGCTAAGAAACTTGATTCTCAGCAGTAGGCTGAGGGCCTTGCTGGCCTGAGTAGGGCCATTTGAAAGTGTTCCGGCACCTCCTTGGATCGAGACCTCACCACCGTCACCGGAAGTGATTGGTTTTTAGCCTAGGTGAGTTAAATTCCTAAGTTTTGATTAGGGGCTAATTACACTTGCTTAGGAGATTAGTTAGATTTAAGAATGGTTTAGATTGGCTTAAGTATGGATTAGTGATAATCTAGGAGGGTTAGATTAGCCTTAGAATGGATTATAATTAGTCTAATTAGTGAGATTAACACCATTGAGGATGGGTTGGTAAAAAACAGTGGCTGTTCTTTAGAACTGGTTCCTGGACACTTGCCGTTTGCAATTTTCATATATCGAAATTGGTTGCGAATTTGAAGCTAATGTTTTCTAGAGAAATGTTTTAGACATCATCAGCTACAACATATATTTTTCTCAAGATTTTTAGGGACTCAGAAGAAGGAGATATCAGCTCCGTCATTTTCAAACAGAACTTCAGTTTTCATTGGAACCGGTGACCTTTTAGGATTCTAGGGGTTTTATCAACTCTTGGGGTTCGAATTTAAAATGGTTTCTTCACAAAAGTTGTTTTTTCACATCTTCTAGTTTAACATACTCAAATTGCAGATCAAATGGACATATTTTAGACCTCGAACCAAACTAATTTTGGAAAACAAACTTTCTGGAAACATACCTAGTTTTGGTGCTGGATTGAGCAATTTACTGGGTCGAATCTAGAAGGATCTAGGTTTATGTGTCTCACAAAAAATGTTCGCTTATGAGTCCTTTACAACATGTTCAAATTTGGGAATTTTCCAAACTCGGTTGATTTGATTTCTAGAGTTAAAGTCGGAGACGTGCAAGTGGATTGTTTATGCCGGTTAGGGTCGGTTGTTGTTTGTGATTGTTCTTAATGCTTTGCTTGCTAGAAATTGCATATTTGGTGATGTGGTTGAATTATACAATTGATTGTTGAATTGTGAAATTGGGTGAATGCATAAATGATTTGAGAACCCGTCATGAGCATTTGGGGTCGGACAATGCTCCTTTGGGAATGCCCCAAGTCAACGGATGCCAGTCGCAGTGGATGCTGGGCCGATGCTCCTAATCGGAATGTCGTCTAAATGTAGACGTTGCCGTGCTCGATAGTGCAAGACGATGCCCGGTTATGTCGGAAAACTACTAACTGTTAAGTTGGCCATGGCCGGTGAGTCGAAATTAGTTGAGACTTATGAACGATTGAAATTGAGGGACCTAATTAGGAGACAGAATTGTATGGTGCGGTATGGGACGTATCATAACAATTTAGTTTGGTAATTGGAGGCCCATGTGATTGTGATGATATGTACGCCCATGCATATACAAATGTTGAAATGTTCCTATGATATGTGATCTCAATACAGTTATGTACGATTTAATTGATATTGACATGCAGGAAAATGCTGGTGTAAGGGAATTTTGGAAAATGTGGTTAAATTGCATGTGGGTGTACTTTTCTCCTAATCGAGATTTTGGGGATGGATTTGCTAAGACATTGTCTCACCCCGTTGTGGGCTAAATTTTTTAGGTCCTTAGATGAAAGATTGTCAAGCCAGATGCAGAGGGTTGCAGGAAGTGGAGTATGAGTTTTTCTGTAGCCTCTTCCAGATGTTGACGGGTCTTCCGTCTGATCTGGTTAATGGGTGACAGCTCACCCAGGACTATCAAAAAGTCTAGCAGGGTCGTAGGGAGGGACTTGATCCCATGGATGAGGAGCTCGGAGTATAGATGACCTAGAAGCTCTTCTTTTTTATGTAGATCCATGTTATGTTAGACTTTTCAGTATATAAACCCTACTGTAAAAATATGTGTGTTTGGTGAAAATATAATCCTATGTTTGCTATCCCATTTCTGTGTTGTCTGGAGGTTATTATTACGTTTTCGCTTGTGTATTAAAATGAATGGGTCGGCAATAATTCCTAGGACGTTGCAAATTTTTACGACCATTGAGAGATGTGCAAGAGCTCGAGGTTCCGGTTGTGACACTTGCTGTGTACAACCATCGAGTAGCTTGTTGTGTAGCCTTGTAATGATGATACGGATTCAAAATGCACTGTTGGATCGAAGGGACAATCAACAGGTGAGATGTGACCCGCATTTTTAAAATAGGGATCCCTCTCCCTCATTATAACTAGTTCGTCCACAAGGGAATATACACTCTCTCTGCCTATCCGATTCTTGTGTTCGAGCGTGTATGCGTAAGGCTGACTTGGGATCGATAATCAAAAGGCCGCACGGTGTTTTGATCGATCGTAATCGATCGACCCGTGACACTAGCCTCGTTTTGCAGCAGCACCTATTGCTAAAGCTTATCTAGTGGAATCGACGCTTGCTTAGCCTTCTTCCATGACAAAGAGATTGAAAAATGATTAATAGATTTGGTATTCATTTGTCTTGAGATCTGACTGGTGTTTGTCTATTCGGTTGAGGAATACAAAGGCATTTCGTTCGATTGTTAGGGTTTCCAAAAAAATAAAATAAAATAAAAGGGGACAATGGAGGATGCTATCCAATGTTCTTCCATGACTTCGTATTGTAGCATATTGTTCCTTGAAGGGCTACCAAGTATAGAAAGGGCCAAGCGGAGCTAAGCAAGTCAATGAGGGGTTTACTGGTCATAAAGGGTGAAGGATACAACAAGTGATGTTCTTGCTCTTTCCCCTTTCGGGGTTGGAATGGTATAAATAAGGTTTTGCTGGGGGTAGGGGGTTGTAAAGGATATAAAGAGTTCACATCGTAATAGTATAAATTCTCACCGTAAGGTATATAAGCATCAGTATGTCCTCTATAGTAACCACGCCTAATAAAGCTATCTTGGTATGGTTATGGTAATTCTTCGATACCAAGTGTATAATTTTATGGCTTCTCGGTAGATTATTATGACTCAGTAGTGCACTGATTGAACCCTTATTTGTGGTTATTACTTTGTGGTTGATCTTCTACTGGTTTGACACATTTTCAATTGACATTTGTTAAGTTGGATGGAACTAATTATCCTTCTTAGTCTAAAGCCATAGAAGTTTATCTTATTGCCACTAGACAACATGATTATCTCACGTCTACGGTCTCCACAAATAAGAGTAAGATAAATGACTAGGTTGTTGGAGATGCGATGATCTGTACACCGTTAAGGAATAGTATGGATTCTAAAATTAGTCCTCATTTCATTCAGTGCAATTTCTAGTAAGGAAGTTTGTGAAAAATGTGCTTTACTTTACTCTAGCCAGAATAAAATGACACGGGTGTATAACACATGGTGGGAGGCTCGTTTGATCTCCATGCTTTGATATTCAACGTGGAGATCAATCTCTATTTGAATATTATGCTTGTATCACTACACTTTGTCGACAACTGGATACTTATTTTCTTGCTTCGGCTGATCTGAATGTTCTAATCAAACACTAGGAGGATCTTCAAGTGATACTGTTTCTAAAAGTACTAAGGCCTGAATATTCTTCTCTTCATCAGCAAATTACGTTTGAAAATCTCCCTCTGTCACGCCTTGAACCTCGAGCGCGTGCCCATCCCTTGGTGATCGATAAAATTTGCGACTTCCCAGGACAAGTCGCCAACCCTTTTCTTTTTATTGCACATGCGGAAGCGAATAATAAATCCCTTGACAGTAATCATCTCAGGATAGAAAAGCAAGACAACGGATTCACAAACAAACATGTTTTTATATTCACATAGAGTCATGTGCAAGGTTTATGACCAAAAGACTACAATGACTGTCTTTCTAAAAAGAAACGGCCCTAGCTGACCTACGCTTCAAATCACCTTAGTACGACTCCAGGTCCTCTGCTCTACGGTCCTGAAAATTTAGCCCATGACGGGGTGAGATATAAATCTCAGCGAGTTCACGCTCTAAACCCCGATTATGAGAGAAATACGCCTAGAGGGGCCCTAACTACACAATCATGCATTTAGCATAGAGGACTTACCTCGTCTCAGTTCCACCTTGTAGGTCATCACGGTTTATATACATTATGTATAGAATCGATACACACAACAATTGAAACGCATTACTTAACTCAATAAATCACAGGGGTCCTGATTATAGGGCCAAACCGTTATGACACGTCCCATATCATGTCACACAATTTTGTCCCATAATCCGGCGCATTTATTTCACTCAACACGTGTTCCAATTGATAATTACGCCCACTCGAGGGTACGGCCTACTTGAAGTTCAGTGGTCTACTGGCATAGCCAAGCATCGTCTTACCCCATTGAGCATGGTTACATCTCTCAAACGACTTTCCCGAAGGAGTATAAGTCCAGAATCTACTGCGACCCAAATCCCACCAAGTGGGTATCCCATATAGGGTAACGTCCATCCAATACAGTTCGGGGATGGGTTTTCTTAATCAGCACACGACCATTCAATTTCGGCCTAGGACACTATGTATTGCATTCAAATGCCTCCATTAAAATGGTGATCCTGGCCCGTTTTCTTCGTATTAAAAAATCCCGAAAATAGTCGTGTGTGGGTACACGGTCAATTTGAACCAGAAGACTGATACCTATCTTTTTCAAGCCCCACTATTTGATAAAGTACTTAAAATCCATTTTCGGTGTTAAAACCCGACACATGGGATTTTCTGAATAAATATCAAAATTTACAATTTTTGGAATAATTGACTAAATTTCCAATCAACACTCAAATTTTCACAATTTGACACTCGATTGCAGAAATTAACCACATCATTGCAATCAGCAAGAGATTCCGATCACCGGCTACCCCGACCTAATTTTCAGAAAATATTTAATAATTAAACTAATTACATTTAAATAAATCTAAAGACCCCTTAAACGTCATTAGCCTACTAAGAAGAGTTTAGTGCATAAACTCACTGGGTTAGCAAATACACCAGTTCATGGCGACAACGATGCGACAGTAATCAAAACTCGGGCCTATGGCAGCGCGGGAGGTTGGTGGCACTGGTGGTGCGGTGGTGTGGTGCGAGTGGTCGACGAAGCACAGGCGGAATAACAAATTACGAGTGAGAGGGTGAAGGAATTCTGGGTTTTCTTCGATACAAACACCGCTGGAAATGGGGAAAAAGAAAGAGAATTGGGCGCCGAGAGAGATGAAAGAAAAGAGAGAGAGAAGGAGGTCTTCTGCTTGCTTCGTTCCCTCTGGCCACTGACTTCGTGAGTCAACCAAATGGGGATCCCGGTGGCCGCACGCACGCAAGGCAGCTGGTGAAGATGTGGCTCCTTGCATGCCGGTTTCTCTCCTTGCCGAGACAGCATGATTCTCCATGCAGATACGTGTTAGTTGACCCCTATAGTAAACTAAATAGGACTTGGTGGCAGCCCGTGCGTGGAACACCATGCACGCCTCATGCAGGGACGTGCCAGTCCATCGCTCAAGCCTTCGGTGTGCTGGCCGAAGGAGAAGAGGAGCGCGCGCACGTCGACAGCTGGAGGAGGACGTGGTCTTCACGGGGCTTCTTCGGCTTGCTGAGTAGGGTAGAAAACGTGGCTGCCATTCGGGTCCTCTCAGTCAACAACTCTTCGTTTGTTGACCATTGTGGAACGTGACTTCTTCGTAAGCAGTTCTTGCATGCAAACATAGCTGCATGGGTCAGCAAATGTCTCTTGGTTGACTCCTATAAACGTGGCCTTCAATTGCCGCATGTGCATGGGCGTCTTGACGTATCGCATGCATGGGAAGAGATTGGCGTGACGGTATGGTCATTCCATGAAGAGGAAATGCACGCGTGAGATCGTGACGGTCGGTTGTCTTCAACTGCTGCCCAAGAGAGAGAGACGGACGTGGCGTGACTTGATGCGATTAAGATCTTTGTCCATTGCATGAAAATCCATGGACTCACACGGCTGCATGGGAAAGCAATTTATCGTGGTTGCATAGTCCTTCATGCATGGTCATCGGTGAGGCCATCTAAGAAAAAGGACGGTGGTGGCAGGGTGGTACAAAATCGAGGTCTTCAACTCCGTTGATTTGTGAGGCCGCTCAGGGTTAACGTGTCTTCATAGCCGACCGCGTTAAGTGAGAAAATTAGACGAGGAGCTATTATGAGAACGTGACGAAACGTAACGTTTCGTTACGGCGAGTGTAGTGATGAAGCGGGGCCGTAATTAGTGTCAACGACGTAGTCCAACGACAAATTCGTCGACCCGTCACAAATCGTTACGTACTCGAGGTCCGGTGAAATCCGGATGTCACACCCTCTCTACAGTTATGAGGTTTTCTTCCAAGCCCTTCGCTAGATGCCTACTATCAAAATCTCAACTACAACTTTGGAGATAAGAGCTATGATTTCTTATGATTCTAGTGAATGTGGAACTTGGGGTCGTAAACATGGTTTTGTTTTGAGTGGAAATTGTGGAGGTCATGATAGAGGTACTGGTGGTTTTGAATCTTGTTATTGTAATAATTGTTAAAGGGTTGGATATACAAAAGCTTTTCGCTACATGCCTTATCCTGAGTTTCAGCCTACACTTGCTACATTTGCAAAGGTGGAAGATTCTTCCTCACTGGCTCCAACGAATTCTACTAATGTGTAGAATATGAGAGATTATGTTATATTGATACATGCTGAGTATGATTTATGGATTTGCTCCCAATAAGTGACAGAAACTTCAGTTCCCACCACAACTCTAGTACATACCTCTAGTTGTAGTTCATCTTGTTTACTTTTTACGGTGTTTGACTCCTAGGCTATAGATTTTAGAACTACTCATCATATAGCTAGTAACTCTAAATTATTATCTTTATTACATTCTACACCTCCTAGGGTGTCCAATTATGTTACATTAACTAATAGTTCACCTTCCCAAGTTAGTGGTACTAGAGATGCTCATTTGAGTTCCTCTCTTTCCTTATCGTCTATCATTCATTTTAAATCTCCATGTAATTTGAATTTTGTTAGTTCATCAACTAAAAACTAAATTGTTCAGTAGTCTCTTCTTCTCATTGCATCTTTCAGAATATGAGGACTAGACAGATGATTGGTAGGGGACATGAATCAAATGATATATATTATCTTGACAAGAAGGTGATAGCTGCAATATCTATGAAGCGCACATCCCTTGATGTGCGTCGGATGCATTGTAGGACTGGTCATCTGCCTTTGAACATTCTTTGATGTTTATTTCCTAAGTCTGAGTTTATGAGTACTTTTCAATGTGAAGCTTGTTAGCTTGGTAAACACCATAGAGTTTCCTTTCCTTCTCGCATTAAGAGTTGTGTGTCTAGTCCCTTTGAGCTGGTTCACTTAGATGTATGTGGTCCATATCGTGTTTCTAATACATTTGGTTTCATATATTTATTATATTCTAGGATAATTTTTCTCGAATGATTTGGTTGTTCTTAATAAAAAACCGTACTGAGATTTTTCATTGCTTTTGTTTATTTTATTTTGCGGTGTTTGAATCAATATAATACTTCTGTCAAAACTTTGCGGTTAAATAATGCCAAAGAGTATCTTGCTCCTACTTCTGGTTTTTAAACTTTTTATGATTCTCATGGCATTATTCGATAGCCTTCTTGTTCATACACCCCATAGCAATATGGTGTAGCTAAATGTAAAAATCACCATCTTCTTAATATTGCTCGGTGTTTTATGTTTCACATACATCTACTTAAAACATTTTAGAGTCATGTAATCCTTACAACCTTGGCTTCCATCTTCTATTCTTCAGGGGGAGACACATTTTTTGATTTTACATCCAAATCATCTTCCCTTTCCATAACCTCTATGCGTCTTTGGCTATATTTGTTTTGTCCATTATCTTACTCCTGACCTTGATAGGTTCTACTCGCATATAGGTATCAATTTAACCCAGCGAAAATACGTCATTAATATTCTTGATGAGGTTGGATTTATTAGAGTAACACGAGTTGATACTCCTATTGAATTCAATGTGAAACTTGATACAAAACATAGATAATTATTACATGATCTAGTGAAATATTGGAAATTAGTTCGTAAGTTGAACCATCTTATTGTCACAAGACTTGATATATCTTTTGTTATCGGTGTAATAAGTCAATTCATGAATTCTCCTCGAATTACTCACTAAGATGTTGTGCTTCGAATTATCAAGTACTTAAGGAAGCACTAGGTAAATGACTACTTTTCAAGAATTATGGCCATCTGAATGCCATGGGTTACTTTGATATAGATTGGGTTAGAAGTTCTACTAGTAGGAGATCTATGTTGGGTTATTGTGTGTTTATTAGAGGTAATTTAGTTGCCTGAAAGAGTAAGAAACAACATGTCGTCTCGATCAAGTTTTGAAGCAAAATATAAAGTTATGGCACATGTGAAGGTGAATGTTATTGTCAAAAATTGGTATGTCAACATCAGAACCATCAATATTATATTGTGATAATCAGTCAATTATTTATATTGCAAATAATCCTATCTTTCATGAGCGAACCAAGCACAATGAAGTTGATTGTTATTTTATACGAGAAAAAGTTCAAATAGGAGAGATCACCCTTCAACATACAAAGACGGAGGATTGGCCTATGGATATTTCTACTAAGTCTTTATTGGGGAATAGAGTAAGTTTTTTTATGTAACAAGTTGGAATTATTTGATATCTACATCTCAACTGAAGGGGATATATTATGAAATAATAAGCCAATGAGGGTAGAATAGTTAATAGTTATTTTATGTTTAGATGATTACTCATATATATATTATATGTATTCTCGTAATCCTCTTGATTAAGAAATACACAATATGATTTATCTCATTCAACATTAACAAGAACCATTATTGGTGGTCTCGGACCATCTGCACGAATAAAGATAGCTTATCGAAGAGTGATGTCGTTTCATTACTTAGCTTTGGAGTTCTTATGCACCAGAAATATAGTGACAATCCGGACTAGCATCTTTCTTCAAACTCCATTCATAGTAAAACATAGTATACACACTGTACAAAGGGAAGTAAACCAACATGGGGGAACAAAAGACGGAGACTCTTTTGAACTTTCAAAATCCTGTGTTTCGACTTTTATTGGCAATTGTACATTCGGAAACCTGATCGAACTTATCGGGCAAACCCGATTGGCTGCTGAGGCTCCTCTATCCATCCATGCGGATGATGCAGCGGAGCGACTCTCCCTTAAGCATGTAGTCGAACGCCTTATTGATCTCGGAGAGACAGACTTCGTGCGTGATGAACTTCTCCAGCTCGAGCTCCTGCAGAAATAAGATGCCGGGGGTCGAAGTCAGCATCATCGAGTTTATGAAAGTTTCGAAGAAGATTAGGCCACTAAATCTTCATAACCTAAGCGATGCTAGCCATTATGGGAATCACACTATCATGTCTTTGCTCACTTACCTTCCTCATGTACATCTCGACAACGTTTGGAAGGTCGGTGCGCGGCTTGTAGTTGCCGAAGAAGGTGCCCTTGAGCGTCTTCTCATTCAGGAAATTCATCGGATGTGTCTTGAAGGCGTCGTCTTTGTTCGGCACTCCGACAAGTACTGCCACACCCCATCCCTGCAAACGGAGGAACGTGAGTATTTTTGTCAATGGCTTTGTGACATCATTTATATCATGCCTGTCGGCAAAATTCATCGGAGATTACATCATGAACGCATTCGAAAGCAGAGATCATGGCATTGACGCTTCCTGTGCACTCAACGCTTCGGTCGACTCCCCCGTCAGTCATTTCAGCAAGAACCTGAGGATGATGGAATCGCATTATCAGCACCGATGATAAAGTCTCTACTTAATGGTTACAGTTTTCCAACTTAACATACTGGTTTACTAACCTCCTGAACTGGCTTATGATGATCTTTTGGGTTCACAAACTCGGTAATGCCAAATTTCTTGGCTGTTCAGAATAAAGAAATTGACCATCAGCAGAAGGTTTGATGGAACCACAAGTTCATCAGAGGGAAATTTTAAGCTATACTCAATAGAGCGCATCAGAATGCCTACAGTGTAAACAAAAGAAACTAGCGAAAGCTTAATGATGAGGCAACCTTATTATTTACTTTTCAGCACTCGGAACTCATGAGAATGCTGTTAAGTATTAATCTTGTTAGAATTGTACTCACCCTCGTCAAACCTTTTCGGATTGAGATCGACACCAATGATCCTCGAAGCTCCAGCAATTCTGGCACCTTCAGCTGCCTGATAAAAGTCACAAGGAACAGTCTTTTCAGATCAACGAGCAAGCACAAGCATCCTCAGTACAAAATAAGCAATAACATGTAAAGGAGAGCATTGCAGAAACTCACAGAAAGGCCAACAGCACCTAGTCCAAATATAGCAACAGTTGAACCCTTCGGAGGTTTCGCAACATTCAAGGTGGCCCCAAGACCTGCATGGCAACTCAGATTAGCAACAACAAGTTGATGAATGATAAGGTAAAAAAGCACCATTTCGATTACGTACCAGTGGAGACTCCACAGCTGAGAATGCAAACTTTGTCCATGGGAGCAGCAGGATTTATCTTGGCTAGGCAACCGACATGAATGACCGAGTACTCACTAAACGTTGATGTTCCAACGAAATGGTAAATGGGTTTTCCATTGATCGAGAATCTCGATTTGCCATCGTTCAGCATCACTCCTCTGTCTGTGTTTATCCTAAGGAGGTCACACATGTTGCTCTCCTCAGATTTACAATGCCGACACTCCTTGCACTCCCCCGTGAACACTGGAAGCACATGATCACCAGGTTTGAGCTCTGTCACACCCTCACCGACGCTTTCGACAATCCTAAGAATCAAGAAGATCACGACTTATAAGCACCAATGAAAGAAAGAATAAAACTGAGGCCCATTAAATATCAAATGAAGAAGTAGTAGGCCATACCCTGCTGCTTCATGACCAAATATGCGAGGGAAAACTGGGGTTTGTCCCTGAAAATTGATGGATAAACGGGGCTTATTAACTGCTTTGATGAAAATTCTACAAGGAACATGCGAATCGAAGGAGGGGAACATCTATTTACCTTGGCTTCCCAAAAGTATACATCTGTGTGGCAGAGTGCTGTGACGACGATTTTCACACGAACCTCCATGGCCTGCGGTGGAGCCACCTCCACTTCTTCTATCACCAGTGGCTTTCCGGCTTCCCATGCCACCGCAGCTGATATCCAAAATCATTCGGTTAATGCAAGCAGAATGCAGTGATTTAACGTTTTGAAGAGAAGGTAAAAAAATGCGATAAGGCAGGACATCATAGTGTATTCTAAAGAAAAGGGATTGCTATTACGATGAACGGGGGCGGAAGACCAAAACTGGGCAAATTAGCATTGGCGGGAACCCGAATTGGGTTTACCACCATATTCAGATTCTTTCATTGAAGCTTCATTTGAACACAAGAAAGCTGGAAATTATCAGAATCAGCAGACTGTACATCCATTGGACGCCGGCATAATGGGGACTACTTCAAGCAGTGGAATTAACAACTCAAGCAACATCGTTATATGCAGCCGGCACAATTCAACTAGCAGAACCAACAATTAATCACAAAGTCCTAAATCCCAGCTGCATAATCGACCTGATGATCGTCAAAAACACGCACTGAGGGGCATATGATCAACGAGGAAGTTCCACATAAAACTATAAATTAGACCACCGCAAGGAACCATTCGAATCTCACTCAACAGGTGCTGAACCAAAAAAAATAAAAAAAAGTAAAAGAAGTAGCATGATTCGCTAAAGCTTTTCATCGCAGAAGCTCGCACCTTTGCAACGAATGACTTTCCCGACAGTGCTCGACATGGTTGTCCAAACTCCTCAGCTTCTTTCTTGAGCGATGAAAAAGATGATTCCTTCTTCTGGATGTGAGGAGAAGAGGGTGATGGGTGGCGGTATTTGTAGCCCGAGAGGCGAAGAGAAAGACTTAATGGTTCAGCACCAATCAACGTCCGAGGGAGGGAATAAAGAAACGGCGAAACCACGCCACCCTGTAAACCAGTGTGCTCAGTTTCGAAGACGGTATCTCGAGACCACGTGAGAGAGAAGAAAAGGGCGAAAACCACGTCACCCCAAAACCAGGACCGGCGTGCTCTGTTTCTCTCCATTCTCGATAAATGCTCTGCTGACTTCTTGAGGCGCCTTTTGTACTGCGGATCGTTCCCAGTTTCTGGTTTTTTTCGGCGCGTTGACCTCTGCAGGTCAGAGTCTCGGGAAGGCTCTTTCCCTTCTTGGCCTCTTTACCCGGCTGTTCCACAGTCAGCTTCCAGCTACTTTTGGACCACAGCGGTTTCTGTCTCCTGTTTGTTTCTTATTTTATTGTTGCAAAGAATCTGTGGACTCATGTCTAGTGGGGATTAAGTATACAAATACAGGGTCCATCTTTTATGCCGTTTAGTACAAGCATCGGCATGATTCTATACTTATCCATTTGCTTAAATTTTGACTCAGCATCTTATTTATTCTCTATTCATGATTTTGTTCGGCACTTCATGAGTTTTGGGTTTGATTATTTCATTCATTTTTGTCATGGCAAGAAAAAGAATGGACAGCGATTGAACGAAAATTTACGACTACTCATGTTATTAATGTTATTTGGATATCTGTATTTCTAAATTTAGGGTAGTGGACTACATGGGTATTATTGTTTCTTTACTACCCCTAAATTAAGAGTATTTTAGGAAGAAAAAACATATTGTAAATGGTAACATAAGGATAGAATCTTGTTCCCTATTATATGAGATAGATGTTAGAGGTACAAAAAAATTTCTTATATAGACATATTTTTGTATGATATTTTGCAACGTCTAACTATATTATCATGTCTTCTAGGTCTATAAACTAGTCAGATAAAATCTATAATTAGAAATCGACATGTTTATAGATTA
Organism: Eucalyptus virginea; assembly: GCA_014182375.1. NCBI lineage: Eukaryota > Viridiplantae > Streptophyta > Magnoliopsida > Myrtales > Myrtaceae > Eucalyptus > Eucalyptus virginea. The sequence goes on from CM024521.1 coordinate 60,989,429, forward strand.
TTATCACGTCATTTTGTGTGGAAGTTTTGTGAATATATTTTGCGCATGTAGTTTTGCTATAGATTTATTTAGCAAAAATATCAATACAAAAGACAAAGGCCCACTTTATTTTCTGTTTAGGGAGATTTAGAATATGACCTTCACTTCACTATTGAATTTGGCTACTTATTGTGAATGACTATATTATGTGTTGAAATAAGTTGTGATCTTCCCATCTAATGTTAACTTTAAATTTTATAGGTTTGGAATTTGACTTTTATTTTTTAAGTGACCATCACTTGTTGCAAATGAATTTACATTTAGCACCTATAATAGTTATATGCCCATAATTATTTATATTTAAATTTATCTGATTATGAGTAAAGTCCATAAAGTAAATTAAATGTTAAATAGTCTTTAAATCCAAGCTTCTAATTTCTATTACAATATAAGTCATATGAGTCGAAAATTGGGGGCAAGAAGCCCCCCAAAAACACAATTAACCAATCAAGAATAAAATGTTCTGTGTGAATCTAATCCCATATATTCTAAATTGAATTGAATGCGTAATCGCCTATTGGAATCTCTATAAACGGTCAGCGAAGCAGTTAGTAAAAGTTGCAACTTGTGAGGCAACTTGATCTCGCAGACTGCCACTTGATATTGAAACCATCTCATTATAATAAAATCGTTTCTGTTGCTTTATCTATATTAACAGTCTTTCTTTATATTTTATCATTTTTCTACTGAATTATCAACTTTTATATGCCTTAATTACCAATTCTTATGTTTCTAACGCATTTTAAAAAATTATGAACCTAAAGTGAGTCGGTAGCTTTTCTCTCGTTAAATTGTATTGGGTTACTATTTTTCATTTGAGTCGCCAGTACTTATTTGACTTTTTTTTTTTTTATTTGCCTACTTTTCTTCACAAATTTCTATCCACATTTCTTTCTTTCTTTGGACAAAATCCGCATTTCTTAGTAATGCCTTGAACTTACTAATTTTTTAGAAATCACCATTCTTAGTCAGATTGACTTACCCAATTTTTTTCCAATTAAATTACTCATTGATTTTGAGTTACTAACTCTCATTTAAGTTACTTAGCAAGTTTAGTTTTTTTAATTATCAAATTTTCTTTTCTTTTGCCCACCCTTATTTTTTTCTTAACTATGATTTAAATTTACTAATATTTATGTGAAATTATAAACATTATTTTAAGTGATTAATAAAATTTTCTCCATTATAATTATCAACAAGTTCTAGACTATCAACTCTCATTTGAGTGAAATTCCAACAATTGTTTGATTATTTTTCATTGACCAACTATTATATTGGGTGGCAAGTAAAAGTGGTAACCATATTAAAAAGTTGGTACTTTTTTTTTTTGGAAATAAATCTGAATTAACGTTGGTTAGTAACTCAAATGAGACTTGATTACTCAAAATTAGTTAATAATTTAATTAATTAATTTTATGTCAAACAAAAGAGGTTTTTTTTTTTTGTTAAAGTCAAACAAAAAGAGGTTAGTACCTTCATAAAATGGAAAATAAATTTGAACGTTAATAAGATAATGTTAGTAAATGATACGATAATTTTTTGGTTAGAGATAATATAATTTATTAATTGAAAAAAAAAAAATCAACATTGAAAACTAACTCTCATGAGAGTGGTATTGCAAAATTAATTAGTAACTTAACAGAAGAAAAGTGGAGAATTGCTTTTATTGTGGCTAGGAAAAAGGGTAAATAAACAAAGGAAAACAATTTAAATTAGAATTGATAACTCAAGACAAGTCGATAACTTAGTTGGAGAATAGTTGGTAAGTCATACAAATATATTGGTGATGTCATGAAAAATTAAGCCATTGGTAAATGATAAGAGAAATTTTTTTTTTTTTTTAAAGACGAGATGTTGATAATTTATAAAAAGCATCAATCTTGGTAATAAACTTAAATAAGAGTTTGTTACACAAAATTAGTTAGTTATTTAATTGGAGAAAAGTTAGTGATCACTTTTTTAAAGGATGGATACAAATTGGTAAACTATATATGATAACATACCTCAAATAAAAGTTCGTAACTCAAAGCTGGTTAGAAATTTAATCGGAGAAAAGTTGCTCACATAAAGTTTGGTAAAATTCATATAAGAGTTGGTAATTTCAAGGCGTTGGTAAAAGAGTTAATTAAAAGTTGCTAATTTGCATACTATCAAAAGAGTTGATGATTTATAGAAGCGTCAGTAAATCATAATATCTTTGAAACTATTAAGCAGTGCTTCAAAAACATTGAACCACCATTCGAATTTAGTTCTTATTCATTATTGGAAGCATTGAGTTTGTCTCTATCAAGTTAAAAGAACTTCTTGAGGGACAAACCAAGTTTTTGATAACTGAAATCTTGTAGCTTGTCGAGATATGTGAAAAGAGTTTGCATTATAATTAAGTTGTGCTATGTTTAGAATTTTCAAAGGTGTCTAGAGGAACAAACCACCCATCTTTGACATGTAATTGCACAGCAGTTTCAGAACCAAAAGTTAAAGATCTTTGATTGAAATGAGCAGCCAGGTTCATATAATTAAAAAAGGATGGCATTGCGACAATGATGACCAGGTAACACTGAAAAAACTAGATATATCAACTGAAGAGAAAGTTCAATGACGTCTGTAACTCTGTTACAGTATTATTGCATCATGTACCAAGGAAGAAAAACCCAGCGAAAGGCGCGAGAAACCCCAAAAAATGGAAAGAAAGCAAACGATTTTCTGCCTTCCGTATTTTTCTTCAATCATATGATCAAGCTGAATTTATTTGCACTCGGACATTCCGAAACCCAACGGTAGATCAGTGGCGCACTATGCATCCATCCGGATTATGCACCGAAGAGACTCCCCTTGGAGCATGTAATCAAAGGACTTGTTGATCTCCGATAAAGACACATCATGGGTGATGAATTTCTCCAGTTCAAGCTCCTGTGGATTCACAACGGAGGGATCAAACATAAGACTTGAGTCCCAAGCAAGAAGGCATGCAAAATATTGTGATGCGTGGGTTTGTACTTGCCTTTCTCATGTACATCTCGACGACATTGGGGATATCGGTGCGCGGTTTGTAGTTGCCAAAGAAGGTGCCCTTGAGCGTCCTCTCATTCAGGAAGTTCATCGGGTGGGTCTTGAAGGAGTCGTCCTTGTTTGGCACGCCGACGAGCACGGCCACGCCCCATCCCTGCAAGGCCGGATCACAGAAAAACTTGTAATTCATGGCTACATGCAATAACCCATTAAGGAATACCATAAAAAGCTACAGGAAAATTACATCATGGACACATTCAAATGCGGAAATCATGGCGCGGAAGCTTCCGCTACACTCGACGCTTCGGTCGACTCCTCCGCCAGTCATTTCAATAAGCACCTGCAAATAGTGAATTGCCGAATTAAAACAGAAAAGAAGTCACCAGTTTCTCCCTTTTCCAATTACGTATACTAGTTGACTAACCTCCTGAACAGGCTTGTCATAATCTTTTGGGTTCACAAACTCGGTAACGCCGAAATTCTTGGCTGTCAAACAGACAAAACAAATCATTGTAAGACAGTTACGGTTGAAGTTGAACCGACCGGCACTTATCTCGAGTATCGAATTCGTGGATTTTATCGAAAAGTAGGTACTAAATTGCTTGGTACCATAATTACAAATTTAGTATACATATCAAGCCTTATTCTTATCTTCTCATCTAGCGAAATTCAGTACCAAAGTTGTGAGAATTTTACCCACCTTGTTGGAATCTGCTCGGATTTAGATCAACCCCAATAATTCTTGAAGCCCCAGCAATTCTAGCGCCTTCAGCGGCCTGGGAGAAAAATTCAAAGAGAACAGCATTTTTGGATCAGCAACAACGCCACGAGCTTCCTCCGCTAAAACAACTGCTAATACTTCATGGAAATTGAGTGAGTGGAGCAAGGATTTCGAGAAACTCACGGCAAGGCCAACAGCTCCTAGCCCAAATATCGCAACGGTTGAACCCTTCTGTGGTTTTGCAACATTCAGGGTCGCCCCAAGACCTTGAAAAAAAGATGGATCAATTTTTGCGAAGGATATCTTTTTAAGCAAGTAACATGCTCTTTCGAACATCAAATGCCTCAGATCTTAGTTCTTTGCATACCAGTGGAGACACCACAGCTGAGAATACAGACTTTGTCGAGGGGAGCGGCCGGGTTGATCTTGGCTAGGCAACCAACATGAACCATGGTGTACTCACTGAAAGTCGAAGTCCCAAGGAAATGATAAATGGGCTTCCCATTGATCGAGAACCTCGACTTGCCATCATTCAGCATCACCCCTCTGTCCGTGTTTATCCTGAGGAGGTCACACATGTTGCTCTCCTCAGATTTGCAGTGCTGACACTCCTTGTGTAGTACTTTAGCTTTAGCTGGTACGTCCATGATGGGGTGCGAACGGAACGCACCGTTTCGTCTTGATGCGTTACGATGGAAAGTCACTAATGGAGGGGTACGAAGGGTGAGGTATAAAATCCTCTCGAACACAACCGTTGGACGTGTTGGCAATTCATTCGCACCAAACTTTCTCTCCATTTCCATCAAAGAAGATCAAGGCGTTCTATTTCATTTTTGCAAGAACAATCGGCATTTACGCCGTGGAAATCAGGTGTTTTTTATGTGATTGCATCCAGACTAACGTGAGGTATTGTTGTTCGTGATTTATTCGCAATTCAACGTTCGTTCCGGGGCTATTTGCTGTTTGCGCATCTGAATCAGGTAAGTCATCTTCCGCCGACTCGAATTCCAACATTGGTATCAGAGCCCGATCGTGATTTTTGCCTTATTTTTCACCGAGTTTTCTCATTTATCATTTGATATTGAGATCAAGAGATTGAATTATACACTGTTTTGATCTCTGATAATCGGAATTGCCATATGAAAAACTTGAAATTGAACCGGAGCGAAGAACGGGTTCGGGGTCATGTGCACCCGTGAGGTTTTGGCCATTTTTCGAAATGATTTTTTGGTCAAAATTAATTTTTGAATATACCGGGTGAAAGAGCTCGTCGAGACGAGTCTGGAGATGGGTCGAGCGCCACTGGGCGATGCCGGACGCGCCCACACGCGCGGCCAGAAGCCGTTGCGCGTGGGCGCCACGCGCCTGAAGCACTGGCACAACGAGCGCGTGCGCCACATGCGCCGGTCGGCGAACCGGCATGCGCCAGTTGGCGAACCGGCGTGTGGTGACGTCGCCGTGACGTCACCCAACAGTCGGTAACCGCCGGGATGACGTCAGCGCCGGCGACAGTTGGCCGGCCGGCGACCCGACCCGACCCGACCGACGATCTGACCCGACCCGAGACCTGACCCGTCGGACCGATCAATCGGTCCGGCGGTCAAACTAGTCGGACCGGCCAGGAGCCGTTTGGCTCGCTGGCACATGCGCCACACGCGCCGCGCACTCAGGTGGCGCGTGGGGGCGTGTGCGAGCTCCAATTGGAGTGTGGTCGGTCTCGTTTGGTTCGTATGAGTGTCCTCTACACAGTGGTATAATTATTTTGTACTTTTGAATTTTATAAATGTATGAAAATGCGTAGGAAACCCTATGTACGCGTTTTTTTTTGGGTGTAATGCAGTTTAATCATTTGTGGCCAGTATTTCCTTGTGATTTAGGAAATACAGTAGCTAGCTTGTGTGCAAATGATGTTATATATGCTGTGTAGAGCTTGGTTCAAATGATATGATGTATATATTTTAATATACTTGCAATTTTCTAGTTGCTAGAAAATTAGAACAATGGTAGGAAATCCATTACATGTTGAATTGCAATTTTAATTATAGTTGAAGCATGATTGTTGTTTATACGTTGGTTATTATCATGCTATGTTTTTTGTGTTAAGAAAAAATGTGGAAATTACATAAAGTCATGTAATTATTTTTCCTAGTGGGAGTTCGTAGGTTGGTAGAATTGAAAGAAGTTCTCACCTAGAACTCAAAATTTGTGCAAATTAAACTAATTAATGATAATAGAACAATTGTACATAGAAGTTGATTGTGAACATTGTGAACTTTTGCTTTTGTGTCTTTTGTTGAATTATCATTAATTTAGTTTGTCTTTGCTGCAAATTAAATATGTGTGTTACTCTGTAAAGTGTGCTAGTATTGATTATGCGTTTGTTATGTCAATGTGTTATAGCGATTGATTATGGCTTCGGCATCCAAGACCATTGTTGCTGACCTCAATAAGGGTGAGAAGCTGAACGGTGACAATTATGATATTTGGCACCGAAAAGTTCAGTACATCCTTGAGGAGCAAGAGGTTTTGGAAACTCTCAACCATACCATGGATAAACCTGAGCATGGAACTTCAGCTCAACACAGGAGAGATCTGGAAACTTATCAAGCTTGGAAAAAGAAAAATAGCATTGCTCGCATCACGTTGCTGAGCTGTATGCAAGATGATCTCATGTGTGAGTTTGAGAGTTATGACAAAGCTCAAGCTATGTGGGTTGCCTTGAAAGATAATTTTGGGGGTACATCTACCACTAAGCTGAGGAGACTCACCATCAAGTTTGACACATTCCGAAAGCGCCCAAATGTAACGATGAGGCAGCATTTTCGGGAGATGTCAAACATGATCCGTGAGCTGAAGTCGGCAGGTCACTCCCTTACTGATGAACAGCAAGTTCAGGCTGTTATAAGGTCTCTTCCTGATAATTGGGAGCATATGAAGATCAATATGACGCATAATGAGAATATTGTCACCTTTGATGATATTGCGCGTCATTTGGAATTAGAGGATGAGCGCCTAGAGGCTGTGAGATCCTCTACCCATGCTTATGTTGCTTAATCGAGTTTGCGCAAAGCTTCGGGCTTCAAGCGAAAGAGGAATCTTCAGTTCAACAACAAAGGGAAGATGACTGTTCAGGAACCTAAGAGGGCTAAGACCTTCCGACGCAAGAAGCGTGGTGGGAAGAAGGACAAGGCCAAGATGGAGTGCCATAATTGTGGCAAGATGGGTCACTTTGCTCGTGAATGCACTAAGCCGAAAAATGTACCCTATTACTCCATTACTTTGAGTAATGCTTTTGTTTCTAGTACTGTAATGCTTGCTGAATCTCATCCAATGTGGACTGTAGACTCAGGAGCAACAGACCATGTAGCTAGAGACCGAGAAGCATTTGTGGAGTATCGTCGGATACCGCCTGAAAGAAGATGTATATATGTTGTGAATAACTCAAGAGTTGAAGTGAAGGGTATCTGCACATGTAAATTAATCTTATGTGGTGGTCGAAACCTGTTCCTGCATGATGTCCTTTATGCTCCAGATATTCGACAAAACTTGGTCTCTGTAGTTGTTCTTCTTAGTTTAGGTTATGTATTGAATTTCCATGGTGATTGTGTTGACATTTTGTATGGAACAGTTTATTATGGTTCAGGTCATGTATCGAATGGTTTTATGGTATTAGACATTGACTATGATCAGTACAATGTTAATGTTGATTGTTGTATTTCTTTAATTGCGTCTTCTAATAAGGTTGAGATTGATGCACGTACTTGGCATGCTAGATTAGGTCACATTGGATTGCAAAGAATGCAAAGATTAGCTAGAGAAGGCCTTTTAGGGTCACTCACTAATGTTAGTCTATCCGTATGTGAACATTGTCTGGCGGGAAAAACAACTAGAAAACCATTCGGTAAAGGGACTAGAGCTGAATTTCCATTGCATCTCATACATTCTGACATTTGTGGTCCTTTGAATGTGAGGGCAAGGCATGGAGCCTCATATTTCATCACTTTCGTAGATGACTTCACACGTTTCGGTTATGTCTTTCTAATCTCCCATAAGTCAGAAGCATTAGATTGCTTTAGACGATATATAGCGATGGTAGAGAATCAATTGAACAAAACAATAAAGGCTTTGAGAACCGATCGTGGACGTGAGTATCTATCGGAGCAATTCAAGGCTTTTTGTGATGAAAAGGGAATTGTACGACAATTGACTATTCTTGGTACTCCACAACAAAATGGGGTAGCTGAGAGAAGGAATAGAACCCTATTGGAAATGGTTAGGTCTATGATGGCGCAAGCAAATTTATCTATCTCCTATTGGGGAGATGCGTTATTGACTGCTGCCTATATACTTAACCATGCGCCCTCAAAATCGGTCACTTCCACCCCTTATGAATTATGGACTGGTAGGAAACCAGACTTGAGTAGTCTACGTCCATGGGGATGTGCAGCTTATGTTCATGATTCTTCCCATAAACATGGTAAATTAGGTCCTAGAGGGAAGAAATGTATCTTTATAAGATATTCCGAACACTCCAAAGGGTACGTGTTCATAGGTGAACAAGCTGATGGAAGTGTGACCGAAATGGAGTCACGAGATGTCATGTTCTTGGAGAACGATTTTCCTAGTAGAGGTGAGATTGATAAGGACTTCCAATTATATGAGATGGAAGATCCTAATAACACACCCACTGATGTTGTAGAGGGAAATGAAGATTTACCTCAACACACAAGACCTAGTGGGAGTGTTGCATCGCCTGATGAATTGAATTTAATAGAAATTCAATTGCGTAAAAGTAATCGTAAAAGTATTCCTCGTCGTCGTTTTGAGATTGAAGGGGAAGCATTTATGATTGCTCAAAAAGACGACGCCGAGCCTAGGACTGTTCAAAAGGCTCTCTCATCCTCTGACAAGGAATAATGGAGAAAAGCTTTGGAAGATGAGATGGAGTCAATAAGGGCAAACCATGTCTAGGACTTGGTTGATCTACCACCTAATCGTAAGGCCATTGGAAACAAATGGGTCTTCAAGATTAAGCGAAAGGTGGATGGATCCATTGAAAAGTATAAAGCTTGCCTTGTGGCAAAAGGTTATACTCAACAAGAGGATATAGACTATGAGGAAACTTTTTCACCAGTTGTAAGGTTTGCCTCAATACGCCTTATTCTAGCCATCGTTGCACATTTGGACCTTGAATTACATCAAATGGATGTAAAGACGGCATTTCTCAATGGAGAATTAGATGAGGAAATCTATATGAAACAACCAATAGGTTTCATAGCTAAAAGTTAAGAGCATAAAGTTTGCAAGCTTCATCGCTCAATATATGGCCTTAAGCAATCATCTAGACAGTGGTATCTTCGTTTTCATCGAGCAATAATAACTTTTGGTTTCATGATGATCGAAGAAGATCACTGTGTATATGTCAAGCGGTCCAAAGATAAATTTGTGATTTTATCACTTTATGTGGACGATATTCTGTTGGCTGGAAATGACAAGGTTTTGGTTATTACCATAAAATAATGGTTGTCCTCCAATTTTGAGATGAAGGACATGGGAGAAGCTGCTTATATATTAGGAGTTAAGATCGAAAGAGTTCAATCGAAAAAACTCCTTACTTTATCACAAGAGTCTTATATTATGAAGATTCTTAAGCGTTTCAATATGCAGCATTGTAATCCCATTGATACCCCTGTCATGCAAGGTGAAGGCCTAAGTACTAAGATGTGTCCTAAGACTCCAGATAAATCAAAGTGATGGAAACTGTTCCTTACGCTAGTGCAGTCGGAAGTTTGATGTATGCTATGATGTGTACTCGACCCGACATATGTTATGCCGTGGGATTGGTGAGCCGATATCAATCAAATCCTGGTCAAGCACACTGGAAAGCAGTGAAGATGATCCTGAGATACTTGAAGGGCACCATGGACTATCGACTTTGTTACCAAGCGAATGATTTACGCCTATTGGGTTATTCAGATGCCGATTGAGGTGAAGACCTGGATGAGCGTAAATCGACTTCTGGATATGCGTTCTTGCTCAATGGAGGTGCGATTTCTTGGAATAGCAAGAAACAGACATGCAAGACCTTGTTTACGATGGAGGCAGAATTTATTGCATGTTTTGCCGCAGTGCAAGAAGCAGTATGGCTAAAACGTTTCTTGGAAAATTTAGCCAATGTTACTGAAGTTCCAAGACCGGTGACAATTTATTGCGATAGTCAAGCTGCCATTGCCTATGTGAAAGATCCCAAGTATCATGGAAGGAAAAATCACATTGACATAAAGAATAACTTCATCAGAGATATTATAGCGCAGAAAGAAGTGATCTTGCAATACATTTCAACCAATAGAATGGTTGCTGATCCATTTACGAAGGCTATTCCTAGAGACATGTTCTTGACCCATAGGATGTCACTAGGATTGCGTAGAATGTGATGTCTGTTATTGTAGATGATCATTGGTTTATGTATTTGTGGACATATATATTATACTTGTTTGTTTATTAGTGATTTGATGTTTTATCAATAAGTACAAATCCACTATGAGACTAGCACAAACACGCATATATTATTGAAAAGTATGTCAGCAGGCAATGATTGGTTCACTTACACGAGCAATCGCCTCAAGTGCTATAGTTAGCACGTTGAGATGAGACGTTATGTACAAATAAATGCTGAAGAGCAAGTTTGGTACATAAAATATGTCGCCTTGATTGAAGTCAAGATGAGGTCTGTGATTGGTTTATAACAAGACCGAACATGATAGTCCCACAATCATGTATGCCTGAAAGATGCCGGATGCAAGTACTTAATTTGGCGCTATAGAAAGCGAGCTGATATAGCACTCGGGCTAAACATGAGTACGTGAGAAGCACGTGACTATGTTTAGGCTAAGATCTGTATGGTGGATATATTTGATAAATGACATACGCTCTTATAGAAAGAGTAATCCATTATAGCATGTAATTCATACTACATGTGCATTATACGACCAACAAGGGAAGGTGAGTAAGATTATGCCTATTTACTCATAGTGTGAGTCCTTGAGGTAATTTATAATTTACCTCAACTTTGTGCCCTATGTTACTTCTGACTATGTTCTCGAAGTGAAAGATCAATGTTGCTACTTTAGCATGTTACGGGCGGTCATGAATAGATATGACCTATTGAACATGTCTAGGAAAGCAGTTGTTCTGAAATTAAGAGAAACATGAGTGCGAATGAAGACTATTGTTGTTTTACATCTATCACATGTATTTACCGGTCGACCAATTATATCGCCCTTTTGTGGTTACGGATGTAATTGTAAATACATGGTGTTTTTGAGAATAGTAAAGTATAGCCTTTAAGGGATAGGTATACTTGGACTGATGTAACAAAATATGTCTGGGGCACTGTGAGACATCCATTGTTTATTTCTTTTCGGGGTTGTAGCCATTATGTTATCCCTAACAGGTGCATAATTTGAGCTCCTAAGTGCAGGTGTACTCACTGGTCGCACGGCTTATTTGCCAGTATGAATTGTTTTGTAAAGTTGATGAATGTTGAATGCATTATATTCTTGATAGAGCGCTATCAAACCTATCATGTCCGAGAGGGAAATGTAATACTTTAACTTTAGCTAGTACGTCCATGATGGGGTGCAAACGGAACGCACCGTTTCGTCTTGATGCGTTACGATGGAAAGTCACTAATGGAGGGGTACGAAGGGAGATGTATAAAATCCTCTCGAACACAACCGTTGGACGTGTTGGCAATTCATTCGCACCAAACTTTCTCTCCATTTCCATCAAAGAAGATCAAGGCGTTCCATTTCATTTTTGCAAGAACAATCGACATTTATGCCGTGGAAATCGGGTGTTTTCCTTGTGATTGCATCCAGACTAACGTGAGGTATTGTTGTTCGTGATTTATTCGCAATTCAACGTTCGTTCCGGGGCTATTTGCTGTTTGCGCATCGGAATCAGGTAAGTCGTCTTCCGCCGACTCGAATTCCAACACCTTGCACTCCCCAATGAATATGGGAAGCACGTGATCACCAGGTTTAAGTTCTGTCACGCCCTCGCCAACGCTTTCCACAATGCTGAAAATCGATATAGAGATGGTTACAATTGGAGAACACAATTTAAGTATAGTGATTATTTGAACGAGTAGGCCTCACCCAGCTGCTTCATGACCAAATATGCGGGGAAACACAGGGGTTTGTCCCTGAAAATCGAAGAACCGACCGAAGTAAAACAATGAATATTGATGGAAAACTCATGATGAGCATGAGCGGCAATACAAAATGAGTAAGATTTATCTTGGCCTCCCAGAAGTAAACATCTGTGTGGCAGAGAGCAGTGATGAGGATCTTCACTCTCACCTCCATTGCCTGTGGAGGGGCAACCTCCACTTGCTCGATCACCAGTGGCTTTCCTGCTTCCCATGCCACCGCAGCTGCACCACAAAATTTACTCGATTAATAGATTAGAATGCTGGCGCATACAGAGTAAATGCTGCAAAGATGTGCGAGGACATTTTTGCTGCATCATGATCACACACACACACACACACACACACTGAGACATCATCAATGGCCCTGAATCTGGCCACTGCATAAATCAGTTGAACAATCAATTTTTTTCCCTAACCTTCCTTGTTTGAAATTCAAGATTCATTGTGGAACTCTTCTAACAACCAGAAAGAGCAATCCCAATACAGTACTAATCTGGTAAAGATCCAAGCAACCCTTCTAACCAAAAAACTCAAGACCAATGTGTATAGACGCAAAGAACTTAAAGACCAAAATGGCCATGCAAATCTACCAAACACATGGAGTGATACATGGATTCTTCATAGGAGTACCTTTGCAACGAGGTGCTCAACATCTTTTACAGCAACTTTCCTCACTTTCTCTCGACTTTGATGACTAGATAAACATGGAGTTTGTTTCTTGTTTCTTGGATGTGAAGAAGAGGAAATTCTTGAAGGGTAATTACAGTAGACGATGATGACTCGGTGAATTAGAATACTCATAGTTAAGCACCAATCAGAGAGAGAGAGAGAGAGAGAATGTTTACTATACCCATTTGTTAGCCAATGTCCGCTAAATAATGCAATGCAAATCTACCCAAAAACATGAAGGGATTCATGGATTCTTCATGGTAGTACCTTTGCAACGTATGACTTTCCCGACAGTGCTCGACATCTTTTACAGCAACTTTCCTCGCTTTCTCTCTACTTTGATGACTAGACAAACATGGAGTTTGTTTCTTGTTTCTTGGATATGAAGAAGAGGAAATCCTTGATGGGTATTTATAGTAGTCAATGATGACTCAGAGAATTAGAATACTCATACTTAAGCACCATTCAGAGAGAGAGAGAGAGAGAGAGCAAAGACAATGTCAAAACCAGTGGCTTGTGGTTCTCAGGACTAGACCGCAACGAACGGCACCTTCCCAGTTTGGGGTTTTTCATTTCGTTGACCTTCAAATATATTTGAATATTGTTTTAGTCGCTAGGAGTTTTTGGCCTCCTCCAATGGTTTCGTTAAAAACCACTTAGATCAAAAGTGAAAACAATAATTATAACATTCACTCCACATCCTGGCAATTGCATTAAAAGTGTTGGATATTTTTCAACGTTTTTGAAATATCGAAAGTTACTGATTTTGTATTGATTTTTTACGATTATCAATTTGGAACATGTTTTTTTATCCAGTATTAATGTAAAACGGTTTTGTAACATTCTTATAATGTTTTATAATGACTTTATAATGACTTTGTAACGGTTGTATAACGACTTTATAACGTTTGATTTATTTCTTCATAGACCCTCCATTATTTTGTATCAGTAATCATTTTTATTATCGATTGATTATGGAAACTCTCTCTCTCTCTCTCTCTCACGACCCAAACCTCGAGTGCGCCAACATCCCACCATGGTCATTCAAATATGCGACGTTCTCAAGCACTCGTCGCCGACCCATTCATTTTAAACGCACATGCGGAAGCGTATTATAAAACCCCTAACAATGAAATATGAGATAAAAAAGTAGGAAGTGATTCCACAACATAACACTTTCATAAATCAACGGAGTTACAAACGAAGGCCCACAACCAAAAGTCTACAAAAGACCGGCTCTTCAAAAAGGATTGTCCTATGACCTACAAGTCGGACACGTTCTCCAACCCTCATGACTTCACCTCTGCAACTCCTCAAGGCCAATCAAAGCTATCTGGCCGCTCCGTCCACAAGGGACCTGAAAATGTAATCCCACAATTGGGATGAGACATTGTCTCAGCAAGTTCAACCCCTAAACCCTTATTAGAAAGAAAATACACCTAAGGGTAGCCTAGCCACAGCACATAGAGGACTTACCTTGCCTCCGTTCCTTCCTGCAAGTTAGCACAATTCAAATCACTCAATCACGTTCATATCACTCAAGCATATATGGTAATACAATTCAAACAATTCAATTACTCGGATCGGTTCAGTGATCAATCGATTCAGTCGATTACATGTCATCGAGGTCATCACACGGTCATTCTGACTATTCATTCTCGACCCTTAAACACGGCCCTCCAAGCGAATCTAAATTTAGTGGTAATCACGGTTATACTCGGCAACTTTCAATATTTAGTGGCTTTACGGTCCCACTCGACCTTTTCAAGATTCAATAGTTTTACGGTCCCACTCGACCCCTTTCAAGATTTAATGGCTTTACGATCCCACTCGACCCTTTCAAGATTCAATGGCTATACGGTCCCACTCGACCATTTCAAGATTAAATGGCTTTACGGTCCCACTCGACCCTTTTCATAAATCCCATCATTTCCCGTAGTCTACCAAAACATTTTTGGCATTGTCAACCGATGCCCAGTTATTTTTCAATTAATAACCAAAGATTATTTAATTTAGGAATAAATCCTAAAATCACTCATAAATCAATTTAGCACAAAATGAAGCTCAAATAAATAAACGAACAACACTACTATGATTAGCATAAAATTCCGATCACCGATCATCCTCGCCTAATTTCCGGAAAATAATTAATTAATTAAATTTATTATGAAAATTAAATAAAATAATATTCATATTTTTCACAATCCACACTAAATTTATAATATCCAACAATCAATTTCAAAATCTGAATACACAGCAGCGATTGGCACGAAATTCTAAGAATTTAGGGTCTCGACAAAATTTTCAGAATTTAATAAATAATTAAATTTATTACCAAAATAATTAAATAATAATATTTTAATAATTTCGAATAAATATATAATTAAATTATTTAATAATTTCGGAATACTTAAATAAATCAAAAATAAATTCCTTTAAGTCACATTAAGGTTTATATTAAGATAAACATTCACTTAGCTTTAAATTAAACATACTTTAAGTTAATTAAGCACCTTAGTATAATCTACACTTAAATAAATTAAACTAATCACCTAATAATACTTAACATAACTAAGCACACCTAAAGCATAATTAACCCTCTAATCGAGATTTAGTTAGTTAAACTCACTCAAATGACGAGCCGAGTGGTTCCACACGACGGGGATGCAACGGGGATCGACTTTCCTCAAGGCGGGCCGGGCTTTCGGGGTCGGGAAGCCGGCCAAAACGGGCCAAGACCGGATTGCAATACCCACTCGACGAGCTGCTGGTTGGGGTCGAGAAGAGGTGGATCCGGGCTCGATCGGGCGGAGGAACAGCGGGGAAGAGACGGCGGTAGCTCGGGGTGGTGTCAGACAGCGACGGCAACGACGAAGGAGGCCCTGGCGACGGCGACAAGCGGTGGATGAAGGGCTGGAACTCAGGCTGTGGATGACAAAACGGCGAGCTGGCCGACGACGCGCGCGAACGAGCGGCGACAACAGCGGCGAGCTTCTCCGGCGGAGCTGGCGGCGTCGAGCGAACGGGCGGACGGCGTCGCACGGCTAGCCTGGTTCGAACGGTGCAGCTCCCTCCTCCCCCCAACCGGTTCCAAGCTTGAAGAAGAAGATGATGGAGATGGGGGGAAGTGACATCCAACCTTTTTGGGATTCAATCTCTACCCTCCATGTGTCACCATCCTAGCTACTCTTGCCCCACCCCATGACATCACTTGTGATGTCACAATCCACTAACTCTAACCTCCCACAACCTTATTCCAATAGGTTCAATTTCATTTTCCGCCGAGGTATAAAATCTTGTACAACAACTTCTTCAATTCCATTTAATTCTCTTCCAATTGAATCAAATTGAAGTCCATAAAATTAATCAAATGTCACCACACTTCAATTCACATCTTCACTTATCCATAGAACCATATTGACCTCAAAAATACGACCAAAAGCGGGCCTACCAATTTTCCAAACCATATTAGCCATAATTTGATTAACTTGCTGAAAAACTCTGATTGCATGAAAAATCTTCTGAAGATGAGTCAATGTCCCTAAAATGATTTGTGACACACCGAGATTTCCAATTTCTGAATTTGATCTCAAATTCACAGTTGATTTTACTCTGGCACGATATTAGCACGTCTTAATCTATCAGGTAGCTTTTAGAAATTTTCGTGCATTTGACATGTGATTGATCAAGCCACAATGTACATCTTTGACACATTGGCGACTCTCGATTGTCGAGGTAATCTCAAGGTTTCAAATACGAACACAAGGTACCCAATCGACAGAAACGTCAGTTTAGTGCCGATTGATAAGAATTGTGCGATCTAGTGGAATCACCCACACTTGATCACATGCCTCTGTCGAGTCAATCTATCTCCGGTCTCTAATCGATTTTTAATTGTGCCATAATGACCCTTGCAGATTAGTTCGGTCGAAAGGTCGTTTTTTGGTCAAATTCTTGAGTTTGATGCATTAGAATTTCTTAACGGCCTTACTTGATAGACTAATTTTCACATGAGTGGCCGACTCAAGGAAAGGAGCTATATGCGTGCCAACGAAATGCCCGTCTCAATTTATTGAAAATAAAATTGGAAAATCGGGATCTCTCTCTCTCTCTCTCTCTCTCTCTCTCTCTCTCTCTCTGTTACTTTGAACTTATTTAGAAAGTGATATTAGTGATATTCTTGTTTTCTGTTACATATCTTTCTTTCTTACCGTTGTCCTATCCATTCTAATATTCTATGCGGAATATAGAAGATCTGTTATGTTTTGGGAGGATAGTCGCTTGAACCTATCACACTGAGTTCGTACTCTGAGATTCAGAATTATCCTTAAGGATAATGCTTGCACGTTTTAGACAATTGATTTTGTTTTCTCAACTTTTCTAATAGATTTTCATTGATTTCTCTTTTTCTTTTTTTTTCTTTTTTTCATATTGTAATAGTTTCCAACAAAAAAGGGTCTTCAATAACGTTCACGTTTAGAACTCAGATTCTGAATTTATACCAACTCATTGCCTTAAATAAACATCATAAATCTTTTATTAAACACAGATAAAGTGTTAATTTAATGTCTATAAATTGAGTTTCACTTTTTACTTTATTTAAATCGTGCCACTCACATAATTTGATCTTTTTAAGTCTCCAAACTCTGGAAAACTTCACAACACTCAAGTGTTTTTTAGCAGATTCACATAAACTTTTTCATAATTGAATAGTATATAAAATTTTCATGGGAAATAGAAAAAAACACTTTTCGCATTTTATTTAGATGCTTACGAACATACCCTCATTAGTCGGGTTTG
The DNA here is from genome assembly GCA_014182375.1 of Eucalyptus virginea. Classification (NCBI taxonomy): domain Eukaryota; kingdom Viridiplantae; phylum Streptophyta; class Magnoliopsida; order Myrtales; family Myrtaceae; genus Eucalyptus; species Eucalyptus virginea. The sequence continues at coordinate 61,006,882 of CM024521.1, forward strand.
TTTTTTTTTTGCCAATTTCGAGACTTTAATTAGTCTCCATTTCCCTGAATGTGTCAAATGGGTTGCGTAGAAAAAGGGCACGAATGAAGGAAAAGAGATTCAAATAAACTTTTTTCACTATCGTCGATGTTCCTTGATTTACTCGATTTACTCTTTATAAACAGACACAAATGAAAGAAAAGAGACCAAAGTGGAGACGAACTCCAGACTTGATTCCCTCCATGGTTCCAAGATAAGCTACCACTGTTTGACAAGCAGCAGACGTGGTCCACATTCAGTTTCAGGCGTGACTTAAGAAACTAATACATAATTGAAGTGGGTACATCATGGATGATTACAACTCTATAAACCAACATCGAAGCTGGTAAACACTGCTGCCCCCTGAGCTCGCAAGTTGCCACTTGGATCTGCTCATTCTATATTAAACATTTCTTATATGATTTGATAAATTGCTTCTGTCGTTTCTTACATAGATAAACAAGGGATGACAACAGGGACCACCATCATAGTAACAACTCCATTTATCAGCACAAATTTCTAATTCCTATTTTGGTGATGAAGGTTAAAGGGGGGATCAAAAAAAGAGGGACTGCCATGTGAAAATGAGAGAAAAGTGTTTAAAAAGTCATAAATTTTTTACATTTGTGCCAATTTAGTCATAAACCTTTTTACTTATTGCCAATTCAATCATTTCAGATTAATTTTAGTTGGATTTTACTGATTGCGTGTTGGCTGGTTGATATGGACAACTTTTAATAATATTTTAATATTTTTGAATTTTTATATTATTTTTTTTCTTTTTTCCTTCTCCTCCTCCATCCTCTAGTCGTCGTTGGACCTTGGCAACCAACCAAAGGCGACAGTCGGTGAGGTCAAGGTCGACCTCGATTGGTGAGGCTCAAACCCTCGCCAATGGCCTTGAGAGCGGCCTTGCGTTGACTTGGGGAGGCTCGCCCTCCCTGGATTTGGCGAGGGTCAAGCCTCACTAGCCATGGGTGAGGCTGGTCAACCTCACCGGCCACTGATGGAGCTCGAGCCCTCGCTAATGGCCACAAGGGTGGCCTCGTGTTGGGTGGCAAGGCTAGCTCGAGGTAGCCCAAGCCGCCAAGGCGGCCTCGCGGCAGAGCCTCGCCGGTTGTCACCTACAACTGGTCACCGAGGTCTGGCGATCGGCTTGAGAAAGGAGGAGGAGAAGGAAAAAAGAAAATAAAAAATTCAAAAATATTAAAATATTATTAAAAATTGTCTATGTCAAGCATTGATTGTGCCACGTCAGCTAGCAATCAACTAATCAACAAAATCCGGCCAAAATTAATTGGAAATGATTGAATTGGCACCAAAACAAGGTTTATGACTAAATTGGCACAAATACAAAAGTTTATGACTTTTTTAACATTTTTCCAGAAAATCTGAAGGTATACTTTTTGAAGAAAATGTACAAAAAAAGTGTATTATTAAATAGATAATTAGTTTGGTTCTGTTTTACTCTAGTTATCTATTTCCTACTTCCCCCACTTTGTTTTGTTCCCCCCTCATTAGGGACTTAATTTTGCAACAGGACTTTGTCCTTCAACTAGAAAGAGAGAGAGAGAGGGGCCGACAAGAACTTCGACGGTAACGACAGATAGAGAGGGGGCGCCAAGTGGGTTGACTCGACGGTGGCGAGGGCTTCAGCGTGGCCACAACGGTGGAATGGCGTGGCTAGGTTGGTGGCGGCGAGAAGAAGAGGGCACAGGCAACTGAGAGCGGTTCACATTAGGAGGAGGAGGAGGAGGAGGAGAGAGAGAGAGAGAAGAGGGAGTGTTAGGAACGGGAAAGATTGAAGAAAAAAAATAACGAAAAGGGCAAAGGTTTTAATACGGATGTGTATAGAGATTAGGCATACAATACATGTTTGATTTTCTTATAGCATTTAGTACAAGTATCGTTGAGATCCTATAATTGAGTCACTCACTCAGACTTTGACTTACCTCTAATCCTAATTCAAGATTTTATGGTATTTAATGCGCTTTGGCTTCAATTACTTAAGTGGATTTTCTCGTGACAAAGAGAAAAGAGAGCAATTGTAGAAAGATTATGATACTTGCTCAAATGGGCAGTATCTTTTTTGTGCTAACCCTGATCAAAATTATTTTAGTAAGAAAAAAATTGCTAACGGTTATATAAGAATAGAAACTCGTTCCCTGTTACATGAGATAGATGTTAGAGGTATAGAAAAAATTCTTGTAAAGACATTTTTATATGATATTTGACATGCGACCAACTATATTGTCATGTCTCCTAAGTCTATAAACTGGAAAGATAAAACTTTTAATTAGAATATTTTGCATACATAGCATTGGTATAGTGTCTCCTAAGTCTATAAACTGGAAAGATAAAAATTTTAATTAGAATATTTTGCATACATAGCATTGGTATAGTGTCTCCTAAGTCTATAAACTGGAAAGATAAAACTTTTAATTAGAAAACCACATGTTTATTGATTATTATAATATCATTTTGCACAGAAGTTTAGTGAATATTTTGCATATATAGCATTGCTATAGATTTATTTAGGAAAAATGTCAGTACAAAAGGCAAAGGCCCACTTTATTTTCTGTTTAGTGTGATTTTAGTCTTAATTTAAAAATTGTAGTTTTGTCATCTAGAATTTGACCTTCATTCGTTTATGAATATGGCTTAATATTGCGAATGACTCGATTATGTGTTGGGGTAAGTTGTGATCTTAACAGCTAATGTTCACTTTTGACTTTTATAGTTTGGAATTTGACTTTTATTATAAGTGACTATGATTATCGCAGATTAATTTACATTGAGCACCTTTACATTTAAATATATTTGGCTATAAGTAAAGTCGAAGTAATTCTTCCAATAATTTCCATGAAGTAAATCAAATGTTAAGCAGTCTTCAAATCCAAGCTTCTAACTTCAATTACAATATCTGTCGTATGAGTCTGAAATGGGGGGCAAGAAGCATCCAAACACGCAGTTAACTAATCAGGAATAAAATTTTCTGTGATAATCTAATTCCATATATACTAAATTGAATTGAATGCGTAATAATCGATGGGAACCTTTATAAACGGTCAGCGTAGCACTTGGTAAAAATCGCAACTTGATCTCACAAGTTGCCACTTGAATTTGAAACTCCCTAATCTAATTATAAATAAATAAAAATAGTTTCGGTTGCTTAAAATGTATACTATCTATATTAATTGTCTTTCTTTATATATTTTTTAATTTTTTATTGAATTATAAAATTTTATTTACCTTAATTATCAATTATTATGTTTGCCAACTCATTTTAAGAAATTACCAACCTAAGGTGACTCGGCAGCTTTTCTCTCATTAAATTGAATTAGTTACTAACTTCCATTTGAGTCACAGGCGTGTATTTGACTCTCTTTTTTTTTTTTTTTTTTGCCAACTTTTCTTGAAAAATTTATTGTTGCATTTCTTAATGATGCCTTTAATTTACCAACTTTTTAGAAATTACCATTCTTAATTAGATTGGCTTACCCGATTTTTTCCAATTAAATTACTCAATAGCTTTGAGTTACCAACTCTTATATAAGTTACCCAGGAAATTTATTTTTCTTTTAATTACCAATTTTTTCTAACCTTTATTTATTTCTAACTATGCCTTAAATTTACTAGCTGTTATGTGAAGTTACTAACTTATTATATATTATGAATCAACTTTTCTCCGATTAAGTTATCAATAAATTCTAAATTATTACCTCTCACTTGAGTTAGGTACCAACAATTATTTGATTATTTTTCATTGACCAACTATTCTATTAGATGGCAAATAAATGTGGTAATCTATATTAAGAAAAGTTGGTAAACTTAAAAAAAAAAAAAAAAAACAAATGAACTTTGGTAAACAACTTACATGAGACTTGATCGCTAAAAATTAATTAATAACTTAATCGAAGAAAAGTTTGTATGTTAAAAAAAAAAAAAAAGGTTGGTAATTCCATATAAAGGAGAATAAATATAAGAGGTTGATAAGATAAAGTTAGTAAAAGATAAGAGGTTTTTTTTTTTTTTTTTTTTTTTTTCAGAGATAAGATAATTTTGCAATTGAAAATATTCATTGGAAACTAAGTCTTATAAGAGTTGGTATCCCAAAATCAATTAGCAACTTATTTGAAGAAAAGTTGAGAATTGCTTTAAATGAGGCTGGTAATTTTCAAATAGAGTTGGTAAATTAAAAAGTTGGTAAGCGTGGTAAATAAAAGTAGTAACTTAATAGAACAATTGGTAAATTTAAGGAAAAAAGGTGAATGAACAAAGGAAATCAATTTAAATTAGCATTGGTAACTCAAACGAGTTGGTAACTTAATCAAAGAAAAATTGGTTAGCCACACAAATATATATCGGTGATTTCATATAAAATTAAGCCGCTGGTAAACGATAAGAGACTCATTTCTTAAAGATAAGGGATGCTGATAATTTACTTGGTAATAAATTCAAATAAGAATTGGTCACGCAATATTGGTTAGTAATTTAATAGGAAAAAGTTAGCAATCACTTTGTAAAAGGACAGATAAAATTCGGTAAATTGTAAATGATAACAAAAGTTGGTAAATTAATATTAATATATATATGTATTGGAAAGTACTTCAAATGAGAGTTCGTAACTCAAAACTAGTAAGAAATATAATTGGAAAAAAGTTGATAAGTTGCTCAAATAAATTTTGGTAAAATTCATATAAGAGTATGTAAATTCAAGACAGTGATTAAAAAGATAATTGAGAGTTGGAAAAATATAAGAAAAGTTGGTAATTTGTACATTGCAAAAAAGAGTTAATAATTTCATAAAAGCGCCAGTAAATTACAATAAAATGATGGGAAATCAAGAAACCGAAACTTTTTTGACAAACATTTTTTTTACACTTATCGGTTCCTTCATTAATTTACCAGCATGTAAAAATTTCCTATTTTTTTTTTTTTTTTTGGAAACGGAATAATAAAATTGTCCCATTACATGTGTTCTACAGTTGAAAATGAACCCCATTTTATGTTCATGGAATCAGTTATCCTTGAAACTATTAAAGAATGCTTCAAAAGATTCAATTAGCATTCCAATTTAGTTCTAATTTATTATGGGAAGGGAAAATACCACCAAAAAAAACCCCCAAATTATAATCACCCTAACATAAATACCTCAATTCTTTTACGTCACCAAAAATTTTAAACTTGCCCATTGTGATACAAATACTCATAACTCTTTTTTGTGTCATGAAAAATCTTAAACTTGCCTATTATGACGCAAATACCCCTAAATTATTTTTTGTGCCGTGGAAAAACCAAACTTATATATGTGTGACATATATACCCTATATTTCAGTTCTACTCACGGTAAATTTGTCATACTAGTATAAGTTAAGAGTTTTTTATGATGCAAAAAAGAGAGTAAGGGGGTATTTATGTCACAATGGATAAGTTTAGGACTTTTAGTGACATAAAAAAAGTTTATAATTTTTTGTAGTATTAACCCTTATTGGAAACATAGATCCTGTCTTTGAAAAAGTAAATTATTTTATCAAGTTTTTGATAATTGAAATCTTTTAGCTTGTTGAGATATGTGAAGAGTGAGTTTGCATAATAATTAAGTTGCTATGTTTAGAATTTTCATTCGAGGTGTTTATAGGAACACACTATACATCTTTGACGTGTAATTGCACAGCAATTTCAGAACCAACAGTTAATGATCTTGATTGAAATCATGAGCAGTCATGTTCATATAATAAAAAAGATGGCATTGCAATATTAATGATCAAGAATACTCTGAAAAACTAGATATATCAACTGAAGAGAAAGTTCAATGACTTCTGCAGCTCTGTTACAGTATTATTTGTATCATGTACAAAGGAAGAAAAAACCACGGCGAAAGGCCCGAGAAACAAAAAAGATAATGAAATAAAGCAAATAATCTTCTGCGTTCAGTGTTTTTCGTTATTCATATGATCAAGCTGAATTTATTGGCACTCCGACAGTCTGAAACCCAACAGTAGATCAGGGCGCCCTATGCGTCCATCCGGATAATGCACCGGAGAGAGTCACCTTGGAGCATGAGCTCGAAGGCCTTGTTGATTTCTGATAGACACACCTCATGAGTGATGAACTTCTCCAGTTCAAGCTCCTGAGGATTCAGGACAGAGAGAGAAAACATGAGACTTGAGTCACGAGCAAGAAGGCATGCGACATATTGTCATGTGCGTGTTTGTACATACCTTCCTCATGTACATCTCGACGACATTAGGGAGGTCGGTGCGTGGTTTGTAGTTGCCAAAGAAAGTGCCCTTGAGCGTTTTCTCGTTCAGGAAGTTCATCGGGTGCGTCTTGAAGGCGTCATCCTTGTTCGGCACACCAACGAGCACGGCCACACCCCATCCCTGCAAGCCCAGATCAAAGAAACGCTTGTGATTCATGGCTACGTGCAATAACCCATTAAGGAATACCATTAAAAGCTATAGGAAAATTACATCATGGACGCATTCAAATGCGGAAATCATGGCGTTGATGCTTCCAGTACACTCAACGCTTCGGTCAACTCCTCCGCCAGTCATTTCAGCAAGCACCTGCAAATAGTGAATTACAGAATTAGAACAGAAAAGAATTCTCCAGTTTCTCCTTTTTCCAATTACGCATACTTGTTGACTAACCTCTTGAACAGGCTTGTCATAATCTTTTGGGTTCACAAACTCGGTAACGCCGAAATTCTTGGCTGTCAAACAGACAAAACAAATCATTGTAAGACAGTTACGGTTGAAGTTGAACCGACCGGCACTTATCCCCAGTATCGAATTCGTGGACGTTATCGAAAAGTAGGTACTAATTTGCTTGGCATCATAATTACAAACCTAGCATTCATATCAAGCCTTCTACTTATCTTCTCATCCAGCAAAATTCAGTACCGAAGTGGTAAGAATTTTACCCACCTTGGTGGAATCTGTTCGGATTTAGATCAACCCCAATAATTCTTGAAGCCCCGGCAATTCTAGCGCCTTCAGCGGCCTGGAAGAAAAATTCAAAGAGAACAGCATTTTTGCATCAGCAGCACCGCCAAGAGCATCCTTCGCTAAAACAAATACTATTTACTTCATAAAAATGAGTGAGGCGGAGCAAGGATTTCAAGAAACTCACGGCAAGGCCAACAGCACCTAGCCCAAATATCGCAACGCTCGAACCCTTCTGTGGTTTTGCAACATTCAGCGTCGCCCCAAGACCTTCAAAGAAAGACGGATCAATTTTTCAAAGGATATTTTTTGAGCAGGTAACATGCTGTTTCGAACATCAAATGCCTCAGATCTTAGTCCTCTGCATACCAGTGGAGATACCACAGCTGAGAATACAGACTTTGTCGAGGGGAGCGGCTGGGTTGATCTTGGCCAGGCAACCGACATGAACCACGGTGTACTCGCTGAAAGTCGAAGTCCCAACGAAATGGTAAATGGGCTTCCCATTGATCGAGAACCTCGACTTGCCATCATTCAGCATCACCCCTCTGTCTGTGTTTATCCTCAGGAGGTCACACATGTTGCTCTCCTCAGATTTGCAGTGCCGACACTCCTTGCACTCCCCGGTGAACACGGGAAGCACGTGATCACCGGGTTCAAGTTCCGTCACGCCCTCACCAATGCTTTCCACGATGCTGAAAATCGACATAAAGACAGTTACAATTGGAAAACACAATTTAAGTGGAGCGAAGGAGGAGGCCTTACCCAGCTGCTTCATGACCAAATATGCGGGGAACACAGGAGTTTGTCCCTGAAAATCGAAGAACCGACTGAGGTAAACTATGAATATTGATGGAAAACTAATGAGGAACATGAGAAGCAATACACAATGAGTAAGGGTTACCTTAGCCTCCCAGAAGTAAACATCTGTGTGGCAGAGAGCAGTGATGAGGATCTTCACACGCACCTCCATCGCCTGTGGAGGGGCAACCTCCACTTCCTCGATCACCAGTGGCTTTCCTGCTTCCCATGCCACCGCAGCTGCAACACAAAATTTGCCTCATTATGAAGTAGAGTGCGGGCACATAAAGAGTAAATGCTGCATCAGAGGACATCCGCTGCATCAAGATCACACACACACACACACACAGACATCATCGATTGCCCTGAATCTAGCCATTGCATAAATTAGCTGAACAATGTCACTGATGATAGAGCAATCCCAATACAGTACTAATCCGATAAAGATCCAAACAACCATGTAGCAGAAGAACTCAAGGCCCCCATTGCATTACTGAGCGGAACATCAACTGACGAATGTGTATAAACGCGAAGAACTTAAAGACGCCAAATGGCAATGCTAATCTACCAAAAACATGAAGTGATGCATGGATTCTTCATAGGAGTACCTTTGCAACGAATGACTTTGCCCACAGTGCTCGACATCTTCTACAGCAACTTCCCTCGCTTTCTCTCGACTTTGACAACTAGATAAAGATGGAGTTTGTTTCTCGTTTCTTGGATGTGAAGAAGAGGAAATTCTCGATGGGTATTTATAGTAGGATGAAGAAACAGGGAATTAGAAAACTCGCAGTTAAGCACCAATTAGCCTACAAGAAACGCGAGAGAAAGAGAGAGAGAGCAAAAACCATGTCAAAACCAGTGGTTTTGTGGTCTCAGTATGACACTGCAACAAACGGCGCCGTAAGTATTCTGGGGAGCATTCCCGGTATCTGGTTTTTCATTTCGTTGACCTTCAAACATATTTGAATATTGTTTCAGTCGCGGGACCTTTTTGGCCTCCTCCAATAGTTTCTTTAAACCATGCAGATAAAAGTGAAAACAATATTTATAAAATTCACTCCATATCCTTGCAATTGAATTAAAAGGGCCTTCAATCACGTTTACGTATAAAACTCAGATTATGAATTCAGGCCGACTCGATGCCCTCATCAAACATCATAAACTTCATTATTTAACACGAATAAGATATCGATCTAATGTCCATCTGAATTGACTTTCATCTTTTACTTTATTTAAGTCGCGCCATATTTATTTTCATATTAGGAACTCTTGACACTTTCACCGTACTTGATTGTTTTTACGCAGATTCACATAGATTTTTTGCAGATTTTTTCATAATCTTCTAAAATTCGAATAATATTTTAAGTTTTCATCAGAAAGGAAAAAAGAATTACTTTTCACTTTTTATTTAGATGCATTCAAACATATCCCTTGTTTAATCGGTTTGGTTTTTGCCAATTTCGGGTGGTGTAAAAAATTGACAATCCTCTCGCTATACTCAACGTTCTTCGATTTACTCGATTCACTTCTTATAAATAGACACAAAATGAAGGAAATGAGATTAAAAGTGGAGACGAAGTCCCGACTCGATTCCCTCCATAGCTCCAAGATCAGCTGCCACTGTTTGACAAGTAGCAGATGTGGTCCATAATCAGTCTTAGGCGTGACAGAAGAAACTAATACATAATTGAAGGGGTTGCGTCATGGATGATTACAGCTTTATAAACCAACAGAGAAGCTGGTAACGCTGCTGGAACTTCAGCTCACAAGCTGCCACTCGGATCTGCTCATTTTATATTGAACAATTTCTTTATTCGATTTGATATATTGCTTCTGTCGTTTCTTACTTAAATAAACGAGGGATGGCAGCTGTGGTACCACCACCATCATGGTGGTAACTACTCCATTTATCAGCACAACTTTCTGATTCCTGTTTTAGTGATGAAGGTTCAAAGTGGGAAAGGAAACAGAGAGGCACCACCATGTGAAAATCTGAAGGTATAAATCTCGAAGGAAATGCATGGAAAAACATATATTATGGAATAGATATTTAGTTTAGGTCCATTTACCCTCGTTATCTTTTTTTCTACTCCACCCACTTTTGCAATAGGACTATATTGTTCTTCAATGCCACGCTTTCTACGTGGTATGATTGGCGTTCTTGTTAGTGATTTTCAGTAAAAATTGATAGGAATGATTAAATTGGTAAATCGGTAAATCGGTAAATCGGTAAATCATTAAAAGAATTAGGATTAAATTTACCAAATTGAAAGATCTAGAGCTGGATTAGCACAAACGCAATAAATTTAGGACTTTTATGATAATTTTCCCTAAGTTAACACATGTTATTTCCTAAAACAAGACAAGAAAGAAATTATTTTGGAAGGTTGAAAGGTCAACATTTGAATACTTCTCTTTACAGACCAAAAAAAAAAAGAAATTTCTTTAGTTAATTCTTTGCCAATAGGCACATTTACAAGATCAGTTTCCGGTCCATCTTTCCTTCGCCGAAAAATCGTAATATAGAGTAATTTTAATTTTTCTTGTTAACTCGAAGGCATTATTGGAGTGTGTACGTTTCATTGAAGGTTCAACATTCTTTGGACGTGAGATGGTTAATTAACTTTTACGTTTCACACTTTTGAAATCATTATATGTTTTTTGTAATTGCATTTCAATCGCTTATTGTACTCAAAGTTGTGCTGCGATCGTGATCGGAAAAGATCTACATTAAATCCACTGCACGAGAGAATATTAACCTATGGTCTAATGCTTGATAAGTAGAATACATTTTCCATGCTAAAGATTTTATTATGATCTCTCTCTATGAATAGGCCCATCAAACTTGTGGGTCGGGTCGGGTTGAAAACGGATCAACTCATATTGAACCATTTTCATGCAATACAATTAATGAGCCAAACTTGACCTAGACATGACTCGATCCAAGCTCCAATTCTTAGCAATGTTATCTTCAATAGTTATTGCCTACGAAGAATGGATGACCCCATAGACCGGCTTGCGGAGTCAGTAAAAGAGCTTAGGTCCTCCAGGTAGGTCGTAGGCTAGGAATTCACAGGGCACATAAAAAATGTTTAGATGAGAGTGAGCGTTGCACTACCAAATTAAAAAAAAAAGGCTTGAATAAGGAACCAAACAATTTCAATTCAATCCCAGATATACCTAGGAATCAGCCTATTTTATGTTTTTGGGTGGAAAAAGTCATATTCTTACAATAAAAATAAAATTTATATCGTTTTATTACCAAAACACTGGAAAAATTACCAAATCAATTCTAAACTTATTATACATATGGTGATTCAATTATTTTTCAATTTTTCCAATATAATCCTAAACATTTTTTTTATTTATTTAAAGATTCAATGTAATCTTTTCAACTAATTTTTGTTTGATATTGCAAATGTGGTATCCTTATCATCAATTGTCCTACGTGACACGATCGATGATCTAACTTAGACAATTTTAGACAAAATGACGCCATTTGGCTTAAATTTTTTAATTTTCCTTTTCCTTTTTTTCTTTTCTTTTCTTTCCTTGGTACTATTCCTTTTCATCTTAGTCAGAAGAACAATACCTTCATATTTTTAGGTGATGACTAGATTGCCATGTTGATATTTTCAAGCAAAAATCAATAAGAATTGTTACATTCGAATTTCATGCAAATTTTTAGAACTATATCAGCAAACTTAAAATATTTATGACTGAATTAACATCCATATTTAGAATTGATTTGGTATTCTTTGCCAAAAATATACGTGGGTCAAGTGGTCATTTAATTGTTTGTTCTTGTCGAAAACCAAGTTTAGATTCTTGATATATCCATAAGTTTTTTTTTTAGAAAAAAGAAAAGAAAAGAAAAGAGGCTTCTAAACTGATCTCTATGACCAAGGTCCATCGAGAATAACCAGGTCTGACCTCAATGGACCCACATCGAATGCCTCTTACCAAGGCATGGTTGCCAAGGACCCAAGCATGAGTATTGAGGTCCCAACCTAGCCTCAAGTGACCCAAAGCAAAACCTCCATGGACCTGAGCACGGGAACTAGGGTCTTGGGCCTTGCCTAAGGCACTTGAGCCTTGCATCTATCAATTTGGGCTAGCATCGGGGGGTCTTGGGCTTGGGCTCGGGCTCAAGGTCAAGCAACTTGGCCCTAGCTTCTATGATCCCAAGCCCAACATTGAGGAATTGAGCATGATTTAAATGGACTCGGGTTAAGCGCTACTAACATTGGCGAGGGAGCCGGTTACTTTAGTATAGCTGTCGTGAACTCATGCATGGGCACCAATGTTGACCTAGCCTTGAGGGACTCAAGACTAGCCTCAGTAGAATCAATAGTGAGCACTCGACCCCATCTTTGTGAAACTACACTCGACTACATTGGACGGGGGCTGAATACCAATGACCTTGGCATGGTGCTGAGTACTTAGGCATGGTGGGGGACTAGGCATGGGCTCCAAGTTCCCAAGCTTAGCCTTGAGAGACCCAAGCCCAGCTTTTGTATATCCAACTATCAAGGTACCAAGCCTGGCTTCGATGGATCCAGGCTAGTCTAGATGGTCCTGGGTACTCAAGCATGTTTCTTGGGGGCTTGAGCATATGTACTAGGGACTAGTGCATGTAGGGGTGAGCATCAGTTCAGTTTCAATCCTAGACCGACTCTGGATCGGTTGAATCTTGCTAGTCCTAGGCCGGTCCTTAGAGGGATCAGGTCGATCTTTAGTCTTAGGATCCTTGGACTCTATACTGTGCAGGTTGATCATCGATCTTAAGAGTTTATGATTTGTCCAACCCAGGGCTTTTGTCTACTCTAAATTCTAGCATCACCTCCTTTACTCTCTTCTTGGTTCAATTTGTCTTGTAAATTAGAAAGTAGAAACCCAAACCAAATTTGACCAATTTAAAAAAAAAAAAAAAACACAAAAACCCTCTTCACTTGTCTCGGCCTTGCTCGTATGCCTTGCTCACGACTTGCTTCTCTTCGCTTGCCTCACTCGCCTTGTTGCTCGCCTTTGTTCACTCACCTTGCTGCTCGCCTCTATTCTCTCGCTTTGCATGTTCGTTTTTATGATTTGTTACTTTTAGCACGTGTAAGTTTCTATTATTACCTTATCTTATATTTATATTTGATATGTATTTGTGTTCATAATTTAGTTATCCAATATCACATTATTGATGAATATGTAATCTAAAATAGTATGTTTGTCCTTTTAAGCAATATAAGAAAAGAAACAAAGAAATAACTGATTGGTTCTAGGTTGACCTTGAAACCAAACCGGATTGGGTTTGATCCTCAGTCCCAAACTCAACAGAGTTGATCCTCAGTCCCAAAAATTGAGAACCAACACTGTGTAGATTAGTCCCTAGGTTAAGTGTTGGATCAGCTCAACTTGGCCATGCACGGGCATTGAGGTCCAAGTTGAAACTTGAGGGACCCAAGCCTTGTCTTCGTGAAGTTGGGCAAAGCGAAACATCTTCTACGTAGCAAAGCAAGCCTAAAATTAATTTTCAACCAAATATGACATGCCAAGATTATACGAATTTTTATATGTGCTGGTAAATTTAAATTAGCGGTTATAGTAGTCAAAATATTGTCAGTAAGAAAGTTGAAGTGGTTATTTTTTGGTATTAATACCACTGTGCTTGCACACTTCGGCTACCGCCGGGTAGGTTGGTATAGTAGCCACTTGCGCCTAGGGTGAGTGAGGGTGGGTGAAATGCCTACAACTAAGCTAGCACGCCTTACGACACTGCATGGAACCACAGGCTAGCTTGGTTCTCTCTGTTCTTTTTAATTTACTTGCTTTTGAGTTACCAACTTTTATTTGCTTTGATTAGTAACACCTTCACTTACTAATTCTTTTTTTATATTATTAATCTTAATCAGCGTCACCAATTTATCTCGTTTGTATTACTTAGCCGTGGCTTGTGGTCTTAGTATTTTGGAACGCATTTCAAGTTTCTGGCTTTTCCCTTCGTTGACTTCGAAGATATTTGGATATTGTTTCATTGGCGCGACGTATTTGGCCTCCTCCAATAATTTCTCTACCTATAATTTAAATAAAAGTGAAAAAAAATAATTATAAAATTCACTTCAGATCCCCGCAATTGAGTTAAAAGGGCCTTCAATCACGTTTACGTGTAGAATTCAGATCATGGATTCATGCCAACTCAATGCCCTCATCAAACATCGTAATTTTTATTTTTCTTTTTTGTTGAACACAGCCAGTTTAATGTCTATCTAAATTGACTTTCACCTTTTACTTTAAACTTTCACAATATTCAAATGCTTTTGCTTGGATTTACATCAACTCTTTCGAAATATAGTTCTCATACATCAAGATAAAGGATGAATAAACATAATCGCAAATTTAGTACATATAATAGCCGAAAGGACTTGAGGGAAATATTAGATCCAATTAGAAGGAAAGCCTTTTTTAGGTTTTACAACCCAATTCGCCACCTTATTTGCCTATTGATTGCAATGGGCCGTTTTAAGATCCGAATAAAATCTAAGATGGGCCTGGGCTTTTTTAATAAGCAAACTGACCCCCCAAGAGGCTTCTTCTGCATCTGATAATCCAATAATCAAATCAAACTAATCTGAGTTCAGCTCGAAGGAGTTGCTCGACTGAGATCCAAGGCGCAAAGCCATCCACGAGAAGACCAGAGCTATCGTGACGGAGGCATGCTATGGCTCCCTCGTTTGTCCCTCCCATGTAAGCTCCATCAATGTTCAGCTCCAAGACGCCCTTTTGAGGTGGTTTGCAAACTCGACCCGATGTTTGTCTGAATTCGGTTTTTTCCTTGGATCTAGTTGTTCAGCAAGCCATACTTTCATACGTAGTGGAAGCAGCTTCTTGTAGCTTCACCGAGTCAGGGACCTGTGCTTGAAACACAGTTATTCCTTCCCTTCCAAATTAACCAGAGAACAGCAGAGAGAGATATCCAAAAGACACCGATGTATGTCAAGAAGTTAAATAAGTCATTCCTCAATTCTAGACAAACGCGAGTTTGAGGCCCAGTTGTGGTTGCCGACCTTGGATCGGCCACCATGGGCGGTCGCGGGGAGAGACAGAGATGGAAGCCGATGAGGGCTCTGGCAGGAACGACCTGAATTTTATGGGAATGGCTACGTAAGAAAACATAACGGGCCTAAAGAAAAGAGACATCACAAGGTCAATTCCTGCCACCCAGAGAACAAAATTTAGGGCAACTTTCCAATCATCAATTAACTTACTGAAGTGCTTGTCCACCAACCCATTATTCAATGATCGATTTTTATATTTAATTATTGACGTTAGTTGGATTTTAATGAATTACCCGTCATTCCAATGAATTCCAATTTTTACTACCGTATCTTATACAAACATGATAGGAGTCATTCATCTATACTTATATGATAGATTCCAAATTACCAATCTTTGTAACAACTTATCAACTTTTATTGAAATTATGAACTCGCATATCAAAATTATCAACTTTATTTTAGTTATTTACTGATTGTTTTTTCAATTGAGTTAATAATTAATTATTAGTTACCAACTCTTATTTTGAGTCACTTGCCAAGGATGTGCAATTGATTTGGAATAACAAACTTTTCTTATGGGTTGCCTACTTTTTTCTTTTTTTCTTTTTTTCCTTTTTATGATCTAGTGACACGCGTGTGGAAATTCAGCTACCGCTCGTATATAAAACAATGCCGTAAACCCTGTGAATCAATTAAGTCCAAGTCTTTTGGCTGACTCGTATATAAAACAATGCCGTAAACCCCGTGAATCAATTAAGTCCAAGTCTTTTGGCTGATTCGTATATAAAACAATGCCGTAAACCCTGTGAATCAATTAAGTCCAAGTCTTTTAGCTGATTCGTATATAAAACAATGCCGTAAACCCTGTGAATCAATTAAGTCCAAGTCTTTTGGCTGAGGCAAGTGACCTTTCCTTAAAGTAGTTCGCATGTGATTTAGTCGCATTACCTAAGTTAACACGCATAGAACTCGAAGACTAGAGGTCAACATTTGAAGATAACCGCTTTCTTTAGTTAATTCGTTGCGTTGAAATTTATGTATCAGATGAATTGGTAAGAGCACATTATTACACAGTTGTAAGCCTCGGCACGAACACATGTAGCTTTGACGATTCTGGTCCATATTTCCTACTCCGACAATCGGACTATATAATAATATTAATTTTTCTTTATAAGTTAAATGCATTATTGGAGTGCGCACGCATCATTGAGGGATTGGCATTCTTTGGACTTGCGAGTTGTGATAGTCAGTTAACTTTTGGGTTTCACACTATTCAAATCATCAATTCAATTGCAGACAGAATCTTAACAGGATAATAACGAAAAAGAGAAAGAAAGTTATAAGCCTATTATACAAATGCTAATTCAAGTTTAAACATTTTGATTTACCTAATTTTTTTTTGAACTATTTTGATTTACCTAATTTAATCCTTAACTTTTTGACGAATTACCAATGTAGTCATTCTGACCAATTTTGGCTGGAAATCGCTAATGTGATAACTCAATCAATGGTAACCATCCTATGTGGTATAACCAGCGCTGGCTAGCATTAATGTGGATGACTTTTGCAATTTTTTTTAAATTTTTTTGAAATTTCTTTTTTTTTCCATTTTTTTTTAATTTTCTTTTTCTATTTCACTTCACCAGTCGCAAGCCATGGCAAGAGACGAGACACACTCACTGAGACCCAACTACCAGCGAAGGGAAATGGGGAGGAAAAAAAGGAAGAAAAATAAGGAAAAATTCTGAAAATCTAAAAAAAATTGCAAAAATTTATCTATTTCAGCACCAGTCGAGCACATAAGATGACCAATGTCTGCGTCAACAATTGCCGATCAAAATTAGCCGAAAGGACTACATTGGTAAATTGTCTAAAGTTTTAAGAGTAAATTGGTCAAATTAAAAAAAAATTAGAACTTAATTGGCATTCATATTATGAATTGAGGACTTTTTTGATAATTTTTCCAAATCCTAACCCATGATGAAATGCTTCATATAAAGAATATATTTTCCATGAGAAAGACGATATTCTATCTTGCATTCCGCGCTTACACGGAGATATAGGCAACATCTTCCTCGATAGTTTATAATATGAGGGTTTATGTCAGTGACCTTTATTTTTTACTTTCGATTTTTATTATTTTACTTTTAATACCAAAGATTTGAGTGTTGTTTAGTATTGAATGCCTCAAACATTCAAAATGTAATAGATATATATTTCCCTAATTTCTTAGTTTAACCTTTTTCTCTACTCCCTTTCCATATTTCACACACAAATGCTCGCTTGTTTACACACACACATCAAACACCTAACTTTTGCAAATGCTAATGAAGGTGTCACAGCCATGTCTTTGACTAATATTGGGCACTGTCCTACCTCCCTGTTTCTAAAACTATCCATCCAAATATCCAAAAACTAAACTATGGCCAACTTTACTTCATCCTCATTTCCCATTCCTATATTTGATGGGAATAAGTACAACTATTGGAGCATAAAATTGATTACCTTCTTGATGGTCCAAGACTTATGTGACATCGTGGAAAAAAGGTTACAAGACTTCACGAAAAGGTACGAGTGTTCCAAAGGATCAATTACAAAAATATGCGAGAGTGTTATGTGTTATTTAGCAAGCACTCTTGAAAATGGTATTTCTGAAAATAATTGGAGTGAAAACTATGAAGAAGGCTTGGTAGACATTACAAGAAGAATTTCAAGGCATTGAAAAGATACGCAATTTACCTTTGGACTTTGAGAATGGAATTCGAGAATTGTAAAATGAAATTATGAGACCATTCAAGAATATTGTGGGATATGCAAAAACTAGTTAATTAAATGAGAGTATGGAAATGAAATCACTAAGCAAAGGGACGTAGAAAAAATATTAGTGTCACTTATCAGAAAATACAATCCAATTATCACCGCTATAGAAGGAACTAAGGATTTAGAGACCATGTCAGTGAGTGAATTAATTGGCTCTTTAGAAGTATATGAAAAAAGATCGATGGCACAACATGAAAATTTAGTCGACAATAGCCTTTCGGTCTAAAATGAACATCCAATCTCATTACTCTAAAAATTGTGGAAGGAGCTCATGGAAAAATAAAAGAGGAAGAGAAACTACTCAAAAGGAAAAATATCCACCTTGTGGTATTTGCAAGAAAACAAATCATTTGGACAAGGATTGCTAGTTTATAAATAGGGTTAATACCCTGAAAAACCCCAAACCGGTACACCTGCCTAAACTGGTACATTTATGAAAAATTAACCACAAACTAATTTATTTGACAGCCAAAAACCCAAAACTTGCACATTTGTGACAAATATATTATCCGTTAAATTAGATTAATACCACAAAAAATCACAAAAATTGTATAATCGTAACAAACGGAGAATAAAATCTTAAATTGGTACATTAATCAACTGTCACATGTCATTCAATTTAGTAATTTGACAATAAAATTTAATGGAAATTAATAAAAGATAAATTTGTCACAAATATACCAGTTTAGGTACAAAAATGTACCCGTTTGGGATTTTTGGTGATCAATAAATTAGTTTGTGATAAATTTATCATAAGTATACCAGTTTGAGGGTTTTTCAGGGTATTAACCCTTATTAGTATTTGCATAGATTAGAGCAAAAGTTGATGTCCATAACATCATTCCAATGGAAGAACTTCCCATTCCAAGGAAGTGTGGTTCCTTTTGGGTTAAATGCTTAATTTTGTGATTTTTAAAGCTTGCAAATCATCTAATTTACTTACAATTGTGTTAATTTAAATGCCATTAGTATTTGTGAATGATCAAAGAAAAATCAGGCATCCATAACATCATTCTAATTGTAGAACTTCCCAATCTAAGAAAGTTTGCCTCCTTTTGGGTCAAATGCTTGATCTTGAGGCTTTCCAAACTTGCCAATCTTCTCATTTACTTGTAATTATGTTCATTTAGATATTATTAGTATTTGCAAAAGATTAGAGCAAACGTTGAGGTGCATGACACCATTCTAATGGAAGAACTTCCATTTTAAATAAAGTTTAGCTCCTTTTGAGTCAAAGGCATAATTTTGTGCTTTTTCGGGCATGCACATCATCTAATTCACTTATAACTGTGTTCATTTAGATGTTATTAGTATTTGGAAAATATTGGAGTAAATGTTGAGGACCATAACATCATTCTAATGGAAGAGCTTTCTATTTAAGAAAGTTTAGCTCCTTTCAGGACAAATGCCTAATCATATGATTTTTGTTGACATGGACTAAAACTTTTCTAGAATATTTTGGCCTTGTATGCAACGAATACATTTTCTGTTACCCCATATGATGTATGTGGGAGCGAAAATATGCCGCAAAGGCAATATGCATCAAGATATTGCGTTGCTGGAATTTAGCAATTCTGCAATCGGGTAACAATAAAGAATATGAACAAATAGGAGTACAAGATTAAAAAAAAAAAAAAAAAAAAAAAAAAAAAAAACTCACTGTGCTGCAAAAAAAAATATAGATCAGAAAAGAGAAACATCAATCAACTAATTGCAAAAGAAGAATTCCACAAGTATACTATTTTAAGACTATTAGCATAGTACACGGAGAAAAGAGCGATAAATCATCTGATCATGAACTTGCATCATATTTGTCGTGTTAGTTTTCCCAGTTGCGTCTTGGACTATGACTTAGGTCTAGATTGTGCAGTCATCACTAACTAAGAAGTCTCGAATGCTTTCTAGCGAAATAAAATGAGAGCACCCCTATGAAGAGCTTGAAGTATTGAACCATTGTGAACTTGCAAAGTGAACATTTGGCCTTTATAGCAAACTACATCGGAACAACTGAGCGAGGGCCTTTGTAGAACTGGGAATTTATGATTCCTAAAATGTCATGATTATACCTTTTGGCCCCCCCATAGACAGCGCCATCTTGGCCTCTCAATGAAAAGCGGTACCTTGCGTAACTTTTTGCTCCGAATCTAGTTTCTAAGGCTTTTGTTCATTTCTCTCAAATCATCCCTTCGACAGAGATGCACCTTCCTAAAAAGATGAGTAGTTGCATAACCATTAAAGATCCTAGAAAGTAGGAAAATCTACAAGTACATACGAAAGATATCATTTATATATAAATTTAACAAATTCAAGAAATTTGACAGCTGACATTACTTATTATCTCCTATAATAACCCAACTCAAACTTTCTTTGTTTTTTTTTTTTTTTTTCACTTTCCATCGTTGGCACACACATGAATAATTTATGTCAGTTTCTAACATAAAGATTAGTTTATCCTATCCACCTCATCCACACAAATTTTCTCTGAAAACATTGCCTAAATTCCTAAATCTATTACACATGTGTCAATTTAATTCTAAATCTTTTAATTTGGTCAATTGAGTTTTAATTCTTTTTAACATTTTGCCAGTATAATCTATTTGATCAATTTTGATTGAAAATTACTAACATGAACATCAGCCATCTTATGTGGCACAGCTAATGTTGAGACGGCCAGTATTGACTTGAGTAATTTTTGCAATTTTTTATTATATTTTTCTTTTATTTTCTTTCATTTTGTTCCTTCTTCCTCCACTAGTTGTTGGGCCTTAGTGAAGGCTGGCAAGGCTAGTGAGGGTCACCCTCATCGGCGTCAGGCAAGGTCACCCTCATCGGAATCTGGCGAGGGGCAACCTTGCTAACCTTGAGTGATACCTATGAGAGGTGGGCCAACCTTACTAGTTTCAAGCAAGGCTTGACCTTACCTGATTTGGGGAGGGGCAACCTCAGTAGCCTTAGGCAAGGATTGCTTCGCTTGATCCTAGAGATGGTGAACCTTGCTTGAAGTTGGTGAGGCCGATGAGGTCACCCCTCACCGGTCGGCCTTTGAGAATGAAAAAAAGAAAAGAAAAAGAAAGGCATATGTATTAAAAAAAAATGTAAAAATTGTTTACACTAGTGCCGATCGTGCCACATGAAATACTCAATGTTTATGTCAGCAATTTTTTTATTAAAATTGATCGGATGGACTATACTGACAAATTTTCAAAAAGATTAGGATTAAATTGGTCAAATCAAAAAATTTATGACTAAATCGGCACATGTACAATAACTTTAGGATTTTTTGGGGGTAATTTTCCGAACTTTCTCATGACAAAGAAGATGGAATACATTGATGCTACATTTGAGTTCTCTCTCTAACGATACGGATTAAGAAAAACTATGAGCTATGCTATAGTTTCGAAGGAAGAACAGCGATTGCGGCGAACCCAACCCCCCCGGGGGGTCTTCCTCCTCTTCCCTAGGGGTGAGCGTGGTTCCGGGTAGAACCGGGAACCGGAACCGAACCGGAGAAGGGTCCGGTTCGGTTCCCGGTTCTGAAGAGGCCGGTTCCGGTTCCCGGTTCCTTTTTTTGGGAACCGGCGGTTCTTGGTTCCGGTTCGGGTTCCGATGGGAACCGGAACTGGAACCGGAATCGGAACCGGCACTGGGAACCGGAACCGGTCCGGTTAGGGCTAAAAAACCCCAAATCAGTCGAGAAACCCCAAAAGCAGTTCTCTCTCTTCCAGAATCCACACGACACTTTGTTTCACTCACAGTTCTCTCTCTTCACTCGTCCGTTCTCCACCTCTGCTCGACGCCCTCGACGCCACCGCCGATCGCCCTCGACGCCACCGCCGTTGATCTCTGCTCGAGGGTCGAGGCCACCTCCGCTCGCCCTCGACGGCACCACCGCCGACCTCTGGCTCGCCGATCGCCCTCGATGCCACCATCACTCGCCCTCGACGCCACCGCCGCTGACCTCTGGCTCACCGATCGCCCTCAACGCCACCGTCGCTCGCCCTTGACGCCACCGTCACTCGCCCTCAGCGCCACCGCGCGGCACTCGCTGACCTCTGGCTCGCCGATCGCCCTCGACACCACCATCGCTAGCCCTTGACGCCACCGTCACTCGCCCTCGACGCCATTGCTCGTTGACCCCTGCTCGAGGCCACCTCCTCTTGCCCTCGACGCCACCGCCGCTGACCTCTGGCTCGCCGATCGCCCTCGACGCCGCCGTCGCTCGCCCTCGACGCCACCGCTCGCTGACCCCTGCTCGAGGCCACCTCCTCTCGCCCTCGACGCCACCGCTGCTGACCTCTGGCTAGCCAATCGCCCTCGACGCCACCGTCGCTCAGGACACCGTCGCTTGATTTTTGAGTAAGTGGAGATTTGGCCGTCTAGCAACATTATGCACTCGTTACTTTACCGATTTCACGTTTGCACAGTGGAACACACGCCAAAGTGACTGTCTTTTCATGCCTATGTAGTTAATTTGAAATGATGTATCTCATTGACTCATGGTTTATTGGAAAAATTTATATATCAGGACTATTTTGGGTTGGGTAATTTGCCGAGCCAATCTCTGTCTTGGGTGGTTTTTTTGGAGGGGGGTGGTGTCATAGAAGTTGGAGAGCGGATTGGTTAAGCCTATTATAGTCCTTGTAGGACATCAGAGAAACAACTTAATTAGAATTAGACGGACATCTGAAATGATAGATTTCTTTTTCTCTTTGCAGGTTGGGTTGCTGAGGAAGAATCTCCTTTTGGAAAACTGATTGCTCATTTTCTGTTAACTGTTAGTGAAAATGAGAATGATGGTAAAGTCTTTTATGTTATCTGCTAGCATGTGTTTTTAAGGTCTTACAAATATTTGACTTTGCAGGTTTAAAGGGAGGAGAAACCTCTCGTGTTGGTTCCTCTTGTGGTGCCGGTGTTTGCTACAATCACCAAAATGGGCAGATCATTTGCAGCACGGTAAAATGTAAAGCAAATGGAGAAGAATCAGAAAGTTTGGTCAATGCTGGTCAATCAAGAGTGCTAGGGATGTCCCCAAATGATGAAGTGGAAGGAGAGATACTCTATTTTCAACGTAGATTGCTTGGCAATGCAATTGCCAGAAAACAATTTAGTGGTTTGTTTTTCTTCTCCTTTATCTGATTCATTACTTGGTTTGATTATGAACTTTGTTTTTTCTTTAATATATCTTTATCAATTATGGAACCATGACCTTGACTAACTGTTTCCTTTCTGGAATGCGCACGCAGATAATTTGATTAATAAGATTAGAAGGGATCTGCCACAGGAGATTGATTCAGTCAGCTCATGGTCAAGACTCAAGTATGGGATACTGTGCTTGTCAACAAATATCTTGGTGATCTCCGAGTGGCAAAGAAGCTGGGTAGGAAGGAGCGGAAGCACAAAGAAGCCCAGGCTGTTCTTGCTGCTGCAGCAGCTTCATCTAGGATTTCTTCACTCCGGAAAGATTTGCTTGATGGATCAGCAAATCAGGAGGTTATTGGCATTGTCTTAGAAATTACTTTAATGGTCAACGGAGGGGAAATGATGGTTATTTTGGTTATAATCTTCATTATAATTTCTTGTCTCTGCAGAATTTGGGGAAACTCAACTCTACTAGTGGAAGGCCTGGTTATTGTTCTCAACTTATGCCATGAGCAAGGGAGATAGTTCCTAAAGTGGGTGTCCGCAAGGATTCACTGGAACGGCATTCTGGGTCTATTCAGTCAGCATTGGATTTTTCCAAAGATCATCCCAAATCATGTGATATCTATCGTCGGCCTGAGACACTGATGAATCCTATTTTAGTCTGTTCAAGTTGCAAGGTTTCCACCTTGAGTTTTTCATTTTCTCCAAGTAATCTTAGTTTGTTGCCTTGGATTTGACAGGCTTCTCTGGTAATAGGTTTCTGTGCACATGGATTGCTACCGAAGTGTCAGAGAATCCACTGGACCATGGTACTGTGAATTATGTGAAGAGTTACGGAGTTCTGGAGCACCGGCTGTTGATTTCTTGGAGAAATTTACGTTTGCTGCCAAATGTGCTTTATGTGGAGGCAACACTGGTGCTTTTAGGAAATGCAAATATGGTAAATGGGTCCATGCCTTCTGTGCTGAGGTGAATGGATTTTCCTTTGTGGTTTCTGTGGATATTTCCTTGTTAATATTTTTCTACAGATGGGAATTTGAATTCTGTTTTGATTATTTATGCTCTTGTTTATGTGGAGGCAACACTTGAAAATTGGGTTTGCTTTGGCGGTAGTGTTGATGGGGGATGCTGGATTTGGTTATGAGGGGATGAAAAACTATGGGTAAAATTTTCTTAGAAAAAATGGGAGAATTGAGAACGCAGATTTCAGCAGATATCAAGAAGCTGGGGTCTGTTTCTCTTGTTGCATATTAATACGAACTGGAAGATCCAATTTTCAAGTTCATGTGATTGATAGTGGAGTAGTACAGTTAAGGCTTTGAATGATCCATTTCAGTTTGATCTTTTTATTGAACATTGTAAGTCACTCATGAAAGCTTGTGTCCTGCATCTTCCAGCATTGCAAACATGATATGCTTCTTAGCTACCTGTACTTAATGCTGCAAGCTGTATACAAGTGTAACATGCTTATGTCCTCATGACAACTTTTTGCTAAATCTGCAATATGTTCTTATGATATCGATTTTTGATACCAGTGTACGTTGTCTTCTGTGCAAACACAGTATGCAAGCTGATTGAACGACATGAGCTGGAATGCCAACTATTTGAATTTGATGGCTTAAATTCGCCTCTAAAACTGCAAGTACTTTTTCGGCCAGAGATAGTGACTGTGACTGGAGAATCACTCCGGACTTTTGTTTACTATGAATTATTGGTAATTAATTTGCTTCCTTGCTATTCTGCTGGCTTTTGGCTTCAACATGCTCTGTATTGTATCCCTGAGTTAGTGTTTTGTCGTCTTCTATCAGATTGGTTATCTCGAATGCTGCAAGCAACGAGGTTTTGCAAGCTGCTTTATCTGGGCATGCCCTCCTTTGAAAGGGGAAGATTACTTGTTTTATTGTCATCCTGAAAATCAGAAAACACCACATAATCAGAAACTGCGGAAATGGTTTGTCCCATTTACCTTTCTCCTTCTGCAGTTGTCTATTCATCAATTTGTTCATGTACATGCCTTCTCAAAAGACTATGCCCATCTTTTTCCCACTGATTATTCTGTTATTCTTTTTTTTGGATGCTTTTGCTCCCAAGGAACTATTTTTGGCAATTTATGGACATAGAAGCTTTGGTTTGTCTCTTTCCTTCTTCGTTAAGGTTTAAATCTAAAAAAAAAAAAAAAAAACCTGTTGGAACCTGGAACCGACCCTGGAACCTGTGACAGGTTCTAGGTTCTTGGTTTTGACGGGTAGGTTCCAGGTTCCAAAAAATGAGGAACCTGTACCCGAGGGTAGGTTCCAGGTTCCGGCTGGAACCTGTAAGGAACCGGGAACCGCTCACCCCTACTCTTCCCTCTCCCTCTCTCTAAGAAAGTAAAAAGAAAATAAATAAAAGCAAGCAAAAAATAGAGTGAAAAAGTGCGATCGACGTGGAATTGAGCAAATGGTATGGGGCAAGGGGCAAGACCGCGTGGGAAATGATTTATTGCAAGACCGCGTGGGAAATGATTTTTTTCGAACTGACGTCAACGCACCAATCAGAAGCAGCAAAAGGCAGAAGATGAACCGTCGGGATCCGTGAGCCCCATGGTTTTTTTAATACTAGGCATCGAGAGTTGGAACAGAGGCATAATATTTAAAAAAGGCGCACTCAACAATTGGAATAATAGGTAAATACTCATTTATTAAATTTGTCGCTACAGCGTGGCAAAAGTTGCGGACATTTGGCATCGACATCAATTTTCATAGCTAAAAGGACGAATTCCCTCAACTTAAAAATTAGGACTAAATTAACATGTATATAATAATTTTAAATTTTCCCAACTAAATGCAGACAAACATAAATTATTTTCTTGAACACAATCAAACTTGACGCGAATTGGATCCTTTTTATAATTGAGATGGAAGATATTCATCATTGAGACAATGCATCGTATTATTCGTGTATCTATTTTGTAGGTAAAAAATATTCATTTTTCGCATAATTAATGTGCATAGAGTAGAATTAGGGAAGGATAAATCATTCGGTGAACTTACCACACGAAGCATAATGAATCTAAACCATCATTACATCCTGTGGGATTCACATCCGAGATTAATTATCTTTTGTGGCATAGATTGAGATACTTTCAAGATCAAGAATTTGTTTTCGTATGCTCTCTTTCACAAGCCGCGAGGCCACCAACAAATGTGTGGTGGTAGATGTCGGAATGGAGGGATAAAGGGATTGATTAGTGAGAAAAGTCTAGGGAGAAAGAGTCGCGCGTTTTGAATTCAAAGTCTGTGTGTGGTCAGAGAGCCAATTGGCGTTCTGATCTAAAGCCGCTAAACCACTGGTTCATGGCGGCCAGCAGAATCCTATCAATGAATTACTTTAATGAAAAGGGAAAGTAAGCTGAATTCTATGATAAAACATTTTCCATCTTTGACTTCCTCACGCCAAAACCATCTTATTTAAGCCCCTGGAATCATTCATCCTTTCCCCTCATACCATTCAAAAAGCCCTCCTCCCCCGAATTAAAGAGAAGGCATTGATCTCTTCTTGATTCCTTCTTCACCAGACGATGGAGCTAGACCAGCCTGGCTTGATAAGGCAATCCCATCTCACAATCATGACCAAGCACGTCAACCCAAGAAATGGCAAGGGGAGTGCATCGACACCATCCCCATCGTCGAGGAATGATCTGCTCAAGCACTCGGCATCTTTCCGGAGGCTCGGAGCGGGAGTCCCAGCAGTGGATGGCGGCGGCGCGGAGAAGAAGCTTGCGTGGCTCCGCTCTCAGATCATCGGTGGAGATGCTGAGTTCGACTCCCCGTTCGGCAGGCGGCGGCTCACGAACGCCGACAGCACCGCCTCTGGCCGCTGCGTCCACTACGTCGAGGACTTCATCGTTAACAACATCCTTCCGTTTTACGGTACGCGCGTCTGAGCGTCTATGAGATTTTTCTATTTAGTTTCGTGGACCGACGGTCCAAATCATTCATCTGCAGTTGAAGTTAATCCGTAGTAGGTCAACGTCTGAATAGATCCGCTTTCTTTAGTTAATTCGTCCCCGTGTAGACTAATGTACCAGATGGGTCGGTAAAGAGCTCGTTATCTTATAGTTGTTAGCCTCAGCATGAATACACTTAGCTTTTCACGTTTCCGGTCCATGTTTCCTATGTCGACAATCGGACTATACAATAATATTAATTTTTACGGTTGTGATGGTCAATTATTTTTTGCGTTTTGCACTTTCCATGTTATTATATGTTCCTTGCAGCTACGATTCAATCACTTGCGTACTCAACGTCGTGCTGCGGACGTGATAGGGAAAGATCTATATTAAATCAATTGCATGAGGGAATCAAAACCTCTGGCCTAGATTTTTCATGATGAAAACCATATATATATGATCATATGCCATGATATATCATCGATGCCTTTCATTTTTTACTTTCAAAAATTTTAAAATCGAACGTTTTGAGTTTCATTTAGTAGTGAATGCCTCATGCTCTGGAGGTTAGGTTGATAAAGGCCACATCACTGTCCATGGTGTATACAAGTGCGTGTCCGACTCAAATTTATCGTCATTTCACTTTTACCCTAACCCTTTAATAATATAATAGTCAAAATCCTATGGTATACATTAGATACAATATTATTTTTATGCCAACCATCTTTAGTGTCTATCGAATATTAGATGAAACCACTGTATTGAACGGTACTTTTACGGATGTGCATATAGGTAATTCACACACGTTTGATAGCCACGTGGGTCGCCGGACCACCAAAACGGTGCACGAGGCCTCGAGCTACATCAAACGGTGCTTAGGAGGTGGACCCGAGGACGCGATCTTGTTCTGCGGATCAGGATCCACTGGGTCGATCAAGCGACTCCAAGAAGTCATGGGCGTTGCAGTGCCATCGATCCTAAGAGACAGGATGATTAAGTGCATGCCAAGTGAAGAGAGATGGGTGATCCTAGTCGGACCTTATGAACACCACTCAAACCTTCTCTCATGGAGGCAAAGTCTAGCGGAGGTCATAGAGATTGGACTAGATGAAGATGGGTTGATAGACATGGAAGATTTAAAGCAAAAGCTCGAGTCTTATCGAGATGCAAACAGGCCGATTCTGGGTTCTTTCTCTGCTTGCAGTAATGTCACCGGGATTTGTACCGACACAAGAGCTGTCGCGAAGCTGCTTCACCAATTTGGTGCCTTTGCTTGCTTTGATTTTGCAGCTAGGTGAGCATTTTCCTGCATTTTCTGACTCAATTGGAGAACTCTGCATTTGCATTTACTGAGAATATAGTTCAAGACTATATAATTCCATGCTAATATAATGAAGCGACTAATCTGACTGGCCTTGAATTGCTTAATTTTGAGCAGTGCACCTTATGTGGAAATAGACATGAGATCGGGGAAAGTGGACGGTTATGATGCTATCTTCCTGAGTGTGCACAAGTTCCTTGGTGGACCAGGGTCTCCAGGAATCCTGCTCATGAGCAAGGCTCTCTATCGGCTCGGATCATCTCCCCCATCAACCTGTGGAGGAGGAACTGTTGATTATGTGAATGGTTTCAATGAAAAGGTAAAAGCATTGATCTTTTGCAAACGATAGAGCAAATTCAAAAGCTAAAGCAATTACCATCAAAGCATTCAGATTTTCATCAGTTGCTGACTTATCAATTTTACTTGCCTAACAGGATACCTTATACGTGGAAGACATTGAAGAAAGAGAGAATGCTGGGACTCCACAGATTATTCAGATCACAAGAGCAGCATTGGCATTTTGGTTGAAAGATTACGTGGGATATGAAGTAATTGAGAAACTGGAGCACAGGTACATTAAAGAAGCAATCGAAAGGCTCTCCAAAAACCAGAACATAGAGATTCTCGGGAACAAAGCAGCTAAGAGAGAGGCTATATTGTCTTTCCTGATATACTCAACAAATAATTCACCACCAGATTGTCATAAGAAAGGAAGAGAGAGAGGGCTTTACCTGTGGGGAGAAACAGGGAACGAAAGAGACAAGCCTCTCCACGGACCTTTTGTCGCCACTCTCCTCAATGACCTCTTTGGCATTCAAGCGAGAGGCGGGTGCGCTTGTGCCGGTCCATATGGTCATGCCCTACTTGGCATCAGTGAAGCTCAGTCCCATGCATTTAGACGTGCCATTCAAAAGGTAAGACACTTGTTTTCTTTCCTGTAAGACAGAGACATGTAAGACCTTGAAGGTTTTCAAACCGTAATAGCCATACAAGGGAAGGGTCTATTAGGCACTACCCCTCAACCAGTGCGATGATTTCTTAGAGACATATAAGGTCAAGCATTTCACTGATCTTCTGTGAGTTTACCTTTATAACAGGGATTTGCTGGGGTGAAGCCTGGATGGACCAGAGTCAGCTTTCCCTACTACCTTTCGGAGGAGGAGTTCCAGTACATTATTGCTGCACTGGAGTTTGTAGCCTCTTATGGCCAGAGGTTCCTACCACTCTATCATTTTAACCTGAAAACTGGAAACTGGACCTTCAAAAAGAAGGCATTCATGGAGACTGTAGGGAAAGAAAGAAAGGGCAAAATTTTTATCTTAAATGACAACCAAGCTGGTGAAGATCCCAATGGAGATGCTAAACAAGAGAGCCTCACTGCCAGGTATACGTCATATTGGGAGAGTGCAAAACATATTGCTAGTCTCCTCCCCAAATTTTCCTCCCCGCGCAGGCTTCAGGTAGAAATTGATCCAGAGCTACTGTACTTCCGCATCTAGAAGAAGATTTGAAAAAACAAATTCAGTTGAACTCAAGTTTTGTACAAAGTATATACGAATAGACTATGCAACTTCAATTACTATGTCTTTTTTTTTTGGTCAGAAACTTCAGCCCTGTTTGGTAACCATCCAAACAGGGCCAGATTCTGATTCTTCGTTCCCAGAATCAGTTTCGGCCCAGAATCATGTTTGGTAAAAAATTTGTTCCCAGAATCAGTTTTGGACAAGAATTTAGAATAAAAAAAATTGTGATTCTTGATTCTGAATCAGAAAAAAGAATCACAAAAGTGGCTCTCTCTCTCTCCTCAGCGTACGCTCTCCTGCTCCACGTTCTCTCTGTGCGAACGAGCCCTTTCTTTTTCTTCTCTTTTGCTCCACGTTGTCTCTGGTTCGTTCTTCTCTGGTTCGTTCTATCCACAACAACGGCGACGGCGACTGCTGCTTCTTCATCGTTGAAGCTGCTCGTTCAAGGTGAGTTCCCTTCACTCACAGGTAGCGTCATTGTCGGCTGATCTAGGTGACGGTTTGCTCACCATCACCGTCGTTCATTGTCTGCAACGGTTGGCAGGAGCGCCACCGAGCTCCAGTCGACGGCCGCCAACGCCGATCTGGCCGAGGAGTCGCTCGGCGAGCGACCCCCAGGCCCGAATCGGCGGGCGCGAGCGCCGATCTGGCCGAGGAGTCGCTCGCCGAGCGACCCCCAGGCCCGAATCGGCGAGCGCCAGCGCCGATCTGGCCGAGGAGTCGCGCGCAATTGCGCATTCGTTTTGACCGGCGGCGGATTCGCGGGGCGGGAGCCCGGCTTTCGGTTTCCGATCCGTTTCTCTGCCTTTTTGCCCCTCCCTTCTCGTCGCGTGTTTGATATTTAGATTCGAGCGGCCGGAGTTAGGTATTATCGGAGGCGGAAGAGCAGAGTCTTTGCGATTCTCCTCGTTAATTCGTGATCGGCAGATTTTGGCGGTGGCGGTGAATAATTCGTCCGATTTCTTGTTCTCTCTCTTTCTCTCTTTTTTTGGTCCCCTTCGCTTGAGCTTTTTCTATTCGTGCCGGTGAACTGGTCGTGTCGGAGCGGCGTGATGTGTTAGGGATTTTTCCGATTTTTCTTGGCTTCTATCGGTGTAATTACGGAATGCGCGTAATGAATGTGTGCTGCTGCATTTGGTGGGTCACTATATTCTAGGTTTAGCTAGAAATAGCTCAAGTTTTCTGGTCTTTACCCTCTGTCGTGCGTTTTGTTATTTTAATTCATCCGTGATTGTTGCAGAAATTTTTGTAGATTGTTGGATTATATGTGTTCAAGATGTCAGTTTCGGTGACAGGGAAGAGATTGAAACGATTACTTAGATGGCTCTTGCATGTTTATTTGATGATGCTCTTAGTTTTCTTTGAGCAATTCTGGCTGTCTGGATGGAAGAATTGTAGACAGTATTTACTTCCTTGATTAGAACTTTTCCTGGATCGTAGGATGGGCTGGACTCTGTAATCGAGACGCATTGCTAATATGACCGGCATCTGTGAAAACATGACAATGTCTTGGTTATTGACTGGGCTTTTGTGAAAACATTTATCTCACATTTGTGAAAGCTGACCGGTCATATTAGCTGGACTCCGCCATAAACCTTTCACGTTCACCTCGCACTTTTTCACATACACATTGGGAATCATCTCTATCTTTCACTTTTGCCTTGAACGCATAAGACCACTCATATTAACGGCATTTGTGGTGATATGTGAAGTCACCTGCAAAAAGCGTTTGTTATTGACGGGGCGAAGAGGAACTGAACTCATAAATATTAAATGGTAATCCCAGAGGCGTCCAGGCCGTCCAGGCATCAAAAGTTTTTGTGGGGTTGTTCAGGATTTGGTAGTCATGGCTGAACCTCACTCTAGCCTCATGGGGGATTTGATGTTTTAGACTATAGAGTGTAGTCAGAGCTGTTGGGGTATTGTTGAGATGAAGGCTGGCCTCTCTGATAATTTCTTCGAGGGCTTAACTGCATGTTCATACCTTTTTTTTTTTGTGTAAGTTATGCAAATAGCTGCTGTTTTCATCAATTTAAAGTGTTGGCTAATTAATGTCCCTTCCTCATACCTTTTTTTAAGGATGAAAGGCGTGGAGAGAGTGCTGTTATGGTCCAATATGTGAATGATATAGCTCCGAGCTCGCGATTTCTGCTTGGTTTTCTGTTTGTCAATGCTGTGAATGGCATATAGAGTTGCTGAACTAGGAAAAACAAACTGAGGAGGAGAGAAAAATTGTACTAGTTCATACTCTACTGATAATTTCTCACCAAGTTCTTATTTTTTTGCATTTTTTTCTGAAGTTAACATGGTTATTTGGATTATCCGCCCCGCCTGAAATTCTTTTCTTCTATTGGGATCTTTTACAGAAAAGGCTGCAAGAGTTTGAAGCCACTTTGAAGCCACGCTTACTACTTCTCCAAGAGATACCATAGCAAGGGATTACAATAGCAAGGGATGATACATCAAATGAGCAAGCAATGGAGATAAACATACTTCGGAAAAGTATCGCAAATCAAATGGCAAGGGATTACAATATGCCAGAGATTCCATAACTTTATGTTTCCGACTTTTGTAATATTGTTATTAATTATTGACTTATCAAAGCCAATATTTCAAAGTTGAACAATGGACTAAGTTACTTCAGTATTCATTTATGGATAAGTTGTAGTGATGAGTTTCTCATTAAAGTCTTCTTTTTTGTTTCAAAGAGTCATGTTGGTTTGAAGACTTATTCTTTTAAACGTTGGGTGTTCGGTTTTGGAGAAGGAAATATATATATAGAGCGAGAGAGAGAGAGAGAGAGAGAGAAGAATCTTGGTTAAATTAAAATTAACATCCATCCATATTAAATTCAAAATGGATTAGATATTTAATCATAGAAATGTAAATATTTATTGAAAATAAGAAATCACCATGATAAAAAAAAAAATCTTATTTAAATATAAATAATATTGAAATTTAATAAGAAAAAAATTAAAATAACAACAATTTTCGTTTTTATTTTTATTTATTTTTTTTATTTCTATATTTTATTTTAATTTCCTCCTATTCTAAAATATATATTTGCTATATATAGAATACATATTTAATTTTTCTTTATAATTTAGTATTTATATTTATTACATATTTTAGGTATATTAGTATAATTTATACTATGGTTTATTATTAACTATTTAATAAAAATTGATTAGTTAATATTTTTATTACTTAGTATAAATATAATTAATCAATGAGGGGTTTATGAGAATTCAATATCAAATTTATATTTATCTAAAAAGGAATTAAAAAAAGAATTGGAATAGAAATTTTATGCAGTTACCAAACGCATTTCGTTCTTTTTCTATTCTAATCGAAATTTTGTACGATGCAAACGCGTTCTTTTTGCTCGGAATCGGTTAATGTAATCAAAAGAATCAATTCGATCGATCGAATCAGCCTCTCCTAAACGAGAATCGTTACCAAACGCGCCTTCAAGTGTAAGATATGGGCTTTTGAAAAGTCAAAGGTAGAAAAGCAAAAATAAAGAAATAAAGAAAAATAAAGCGTTGAAAAGTCAAAAGAAAAAGGTTGAGTGGATGCTTTAGCTTATAAAGGGAAAAGAAAGGAGGAAGGAAAGTAAGAAAGGGAAGAGAGGAAAGTAAGAAAATAAAGGAAAAGAAAGGAGGAAGGAAAAAGAGAGAGGGTTTTGCGCACACACACCACAGGGACCTCGCCAAGCCAAGTCAATTTCGTATCACAACGTTCAACAAGTGCTCGCACCCCTTGTTCTTTTAATCAGATTAATTTTCGAAGTTAGGGCTTAAATTCGGATTTATGTAAAAATAGAGCCATGGAGTTTGATTTTTGAATTGTCGAGCTATGTAATTTCATGGGAATAGTGGATTATGGCATTGTGGAGCCACGGGTTTGATGGGAGTTGTTTTGGCGCAAAGATTTGGTCGAAGTGAGAATTTTAAGATTTTGTGTTTGAGTTTCGCATTGCCAATGGCTTAAAAATCACCTCAAGGCAGCAGTTTTTTTGTAACGTATGAGTCGTTTTGTTAGCATTTAAGTTTAGTTTAGCCAATTGGTCGTTGAAGTATCGTTTTACTCAAATTTGACGCTGTTTCTCGATTACTTGATAGGATCATGAGTTTGACAATTCGAGTAATATTTGTTATTTCCTCATGGGCATTCTGAGGTGAGTGTACTATATATCTTCTTTGAATTTGTAAAAATCTTATTCTAAAAATGCTACAAATTATATATATTATGAAAGGGCATTGTTATTAATAAAAGTCGGGTCCAACATTTACTAATCTTTAGTTGTTTATGAATGTTTTGAAAGCGTGTTATACAAGGTATTGTGAAATGATGTGTGTGTGCACGCGCGACTGCTTTGCTACTGGTTTATGAAAGGTTATAAATGATTTGAGAAATGACATATGGCTATATTGCGAAAAGTTATTTACTTGGTTTATGATATTAATTTATGAATTGGATTTTTACTATGGAAAGATGGTTGTTTATACTTAATATTGTTGTGAGCCTATTGAGGGACATGTAAATATGTATATCGGATTTATGATATTCTTTTGAGCCAAGCCACTGACTTCCTAGGTGGAAACCTTGCCAAGGGGAATTTTGTCGTGACCATAGTTTGATATTAACGAAAATATTAGTCGATGGATGAATTATTAATGTGTGTCTTGATATAAGATGGATCAATAAAATGGACCATTGACATTGTTATGAATTAGATTAATCAATGGACTTGATCATTGATGTTCGAATTGTGATGATGATTTAAATGAGTTTTTTTTATTAGTATAAAATAAATATATACACACACGTCCAAATCTTTTCGAATTCTCAGTTAGTGGTCTATAGAGCAAGAGCGATATTGATAGGAACTTTTAGGAGTTGGATTTGGTGGTTTGAGGCTGCATCCTTCAAGTAGAAAGATGGCCATGTCATCTCTCATTTTTTTGATGGTTTGGGGTGTGACACCAAGAGTAATCTGAAGATAATAGCCAAGCTGATTGTTACAGGCACCTATAGATATATGTACCAAGTCAAAATGACTTGCTCATGAATCGTGAGAAAATTCTCTCCATTCCACCATAATCGATTATGTCCCTCTTCAATCCTAGCGCTTACATGCAGAGCGTTTTAGCGTGGTTAACAAGAGCACTTGCCGAGATCAACTTCTATGTACAAGCTAATGCCAACAACGTGAGAGCACTTGTAAAGATTGATCTGACCTCATGAGCACTCTCACCATGTGAATCATAGTGACGGATTGACAATGAAAGAGGAACCCTGCAATTAGTGATTAGCATATTCTATTGATTTTATCCAAGCAACGATTAGAAATCGCCTCTGAAACAAGGTTGACCACTGCACAAGCTTTTAATGCTGTAAAATAGCCCACTCAAACTATCCCTTGAATGCCAACAGGCATGCGGCCCTGCTGGTAAAGGGATTAGGGTTGAGCTTGGAGTACCAAATCTGAGGTTTGATCCTATCATGTCACGTGTTCATAGAAAAGAGGAGTTAGATCCCCCAAAAGAAAATCTATCCCTTGAACTATCAGGTAGTCTTGAGTTCTTTAAAGAATTATCCAACTCCCACGGAGACACGCAACAAAATGCCAAATGCTCAAGCGAAGGCTTACAAGGTCACTGAAAAGAGCTTATAAACAAATATACAATGATTCCAAAAAAATGTTTATTCACTAAGATAATGCATTTGATGTATAAAGTTGGAATATATGATAAAGATTTCAATAAAAATATGCTCAAGCATTATAAGATGGATTCCGTGCCAAGGAGTACGGACCTTTATCCATATTAATAGATTTCAATAAGTGTTGATAAGTCAGGTTAGCTCTTGTTCTCCTTCCATTATAAGCCCAACGCAAAATGCCTTTGTGAAAGGGAGAAGGATAAGTGACAACATCATGCTTGCCCAAGAGCTGTTTTCGGACTTCCACCATAGTCCCTATCTCCCTAAAAATATTATCAAGGTGGATTTCTCTAAAGCTTATGACTCGGTAGATTGGAAGTTTATTGAAAAGACTCTCCATGCTTTTCGGTTTCCATCCATATTTATTGACCGTATTATGACTTGCATCCGAACTCCTAGGTTTTCTATATCTCTAAATGGTGAATTGCATGGTTACTTTGATAGCGGGAGGGGTATCCGTCAAGGAGACCCTATATCCCCGTACATTTTCACGCTTGTAATGGAAGTATTTACTGGTATCATCAATGAGTGCACCTGCAAGCCTGATTTCAACTTCTTCTGGCGTTGTAAATCTTCTAAACTATCCCACCTGTTCTTCGCGGATGATGTCTTGCTATTCTCCGAAGCTAACATGGCATCTCTTAGGCTCTTGCTGGATGGAGTAAACTCCTTCGCATCATGGTCTGGGCTCGTTCCCAATCTAAATAAGAGTGAAATATACATCTCTGGTGGATTTGATTCTCTCAAGAACTCGCTCACCGATGCATCAGGCTTTCGTCTTGGATCTCTTCCTTTTCGATATCTTGGTGTCCCTATAATTTCATCAAGACTAGGCAAGGAAGACTGTGTCTCTCTGGTTGATTCTATCATGAAGAGAGTTCAGTCTTGGACTAATCGATTCCTGTCAACTGCTGGCCGACTCCAGCTTATCAAATCTGTGCTGCACTCCATTCAGGTATATTGGTCCTCCGTCTTCATTCTCCCTTCCTCGGTTATTAATCGGATTGAGCAGATATTTCGACAATTCCTTTGGCGTGGTCCTAGCCTTGGATCTGGTGGGGCTAAAGTATCTTGGGAAGAAGTCTGTCTTCCCAAAGCGGAAGGGGGATTGGGTATCCGCTCGATTCGCGTGAGTAATATTGCTGCGATGACTAAACATATTTGGCTCCTATTCTCTGATAAAGAATCGCTTTGGACCAAGTGGATTCATTCCGTTTTTTAAAACATAAAAGCTTCGGAATGCGCCTGCACCGACCATCCGTTCCCGGTCCCGGAAGAAACTTCATGGCATGCGTGACTTGGTTCAAAGACCACTTTATTTGGAACATTGGTAATGGCCTAACGGCTTCTTTCTCGGTTTGATCCATGGCATCCTCGTGGTCCACTAAATAAGCTTTTCTTGGATCGTGACATATATCGTTCTCGTATCCCGCGGAATGCTTCAAAGGTGACTACCGGTATTGCGGCTCTTATCTACCCCCTCGGCGGTTTCAATGGTTATTGAGAACCGGAATGATCCGATTCCCTGCCTCAACAACCACAATGATCGTTTGGTGTGGCTTGGGCACTCCTCCGGCCAATTCTCTCATCAAGGCTCGCATGGAGTATGCTTCGTCCAAGAGGCTCCCTCGTCAGCTGGTCTCGATTTATCTGGAGCCCCTCATGCCCCCCGTGCTACCAAACGCACCTATGGCTGATTACTCGGAATAGATTACCAACCCAGGTTCGGCTTCTGTCATATGAAAGGATCCAGAATGTCTCTTGTGCCTTTTGTTCATCTAGGCCGGATTGAACCGATCACTTATATTTCGGATGCTCAGTCACGGGTCGGCTAGCCTCATTCATGGCGTCTAATTGTAATTTGACTTGGAGGAATGGATCTTGGGAAGACAACCTTCTTTGGGTGGTAAACCATCTCTTGGATGTGAGCTTTCATCAAGCCATTGCTCGCTTCTCCTTTGGTGCCTTATGCTACCTCATCTGGAAGGAACGAAATAATATCATTTTTCGTAACCAAAACCTCTTCCTTCCGGCCTTAAAGGAGCATTTACGAAATGCCATCAAAGATAAAGCATCCACTTATTCAGGTGTTCCGGATATCCCCTGCAACCGTAGGCTCCAAATGGCTTGGGGAATCCATCCTTCTATTTTTGACTAAAGCGAGTTTTGTGCTTCTTTTGGCGTCTTGCCCTGGTACTCTTCTCAAGGACGCTGTGGTCTGTTCTTATCCCGGGAGCCCCTGGCTGACCTCTGGTTTCCTCAGTGTGTCGGCTTCCTCTTTTGCGATGGATTCTCTCTCTCCCTTTGGCCGTAATGTTTGGCCTTTCTTCTCTGGTTTTGTTCTTCCCGCCTTGTTGTTTGGCGCTTTTCTCTGCTGCTTGTCTCTTCCTTTGTGCAGCTTGTCCCGTCTCCCATCCACTCATCTTGACGCATGTGTCTAGTTGAGTGTATGTTCTCTTGGAGTCGGTTGTCTTGCTGTGCTTTTTGTATAGCTCCTTGGTTCTCTAGCTATAATACTTCTTACCTTTTACCAAAAAAAAAAAAAAAATTAAGTGTTGATAAGGGTCAAAAAACTATTAGGTAAGAAAAATGGTCCCTTTTTTTATAATTTTTTTTGGTAATTTACCAACACTTTTAGAAAATTTCTATATTTTTTACAATTTGCAAATTATAAGTTTTTGTATTAACTTACTAATATTCATTTGCATATATTACGATTGCTTCAAATTTATCAATTTTTATGTGAAATTACCAATCTAAATTAGACCAACAAGTTTCATTAGACTAAATTACCAATTAATTTCATTTTTCCATCTCTCATTTGAATTGCTTATCTACGCTTAATTTTTTTTCTTAGAGATAAAGAGAAATTGGTAATTAAAATAAATAAATAAACATTGATAATCAACTCAAATAAGAGGCGGTAACACATAACTAGTTGATAATCTAATTGAGGAAAGGTTGATAATTGCTCTTATTGATATTGGTAGATTCTAAAAAGAGTTGGTAAATTCAATGCATTGGTAAGCAAGACAAATAAAAGAGATAACTTGATAGGAAAGTTGGTAAACTGAAAAAAAAACAAATAAGAGTCCGTCCTTACCAAAAAAAAAAAAACAAATAAGAGTCCGTAATCAACTCATTCGAGAGTTGGTAAATCTAAACTTGCTAGTAGCCTAACGAAAAAAAAAAAAAAAAAGCTAGTAAGACACAAAAAATAAAGATCGATAGATTCATATAAAAGTTGGTAAATCTCAAGCGTTAGTGAGAAAGTAAATAAATGCTTATAAAAACATAGAAGGATGTTGTTGATTGGCCAACTGTGAACAAAAGACGGTGATTTCATAAAGATGATAATAAATATTCAACGGGTTACTCAGAAATCAGAAGAAATGTAGTTTTCCAACAGCATTTTTTTGGCACTTACCAACTCTTTAAGATATTTTTTGATAGACAATAGAATTGTCTAAATTATGAAATTAAAGAAAAATGTTCGTATTTTGCAAACTGTTCAAATTTGGTATTTTCATAGAAATGCCGGCAAATTAATGAAAAATTATAGGCCAAAATTACTGAAAAATCATATAACCTATAACTTTGTTTAAAGATTTTTAACACTTACCATTTCTTTTCAGAAATTTACCATCATGACTTTGTTTTTTCAAGGAACAATGGGATAATCCGAATTAAGTAATAACAGTAAATTAGTGCATAACCTAATAAAACCACAACCCATAATGGCCTCATTGATTGTAAGATTAAGTTCAGTAGCAATACTAATTATTCCCTAAAATACCCCTACCTTCCACTTTCTTGATTCCTTACACACACGAATGGTTTCAGGCTGCGCTTAAAATAAGGATTAGTTTATCCGGTCCACCTCATCCATACAACTGTACATTGACGCCACATCTGTCTTTTGCATTAGTTGATATAGGATTAAGACAAGCTACACGCTGTACTTTCCATTGTAGTTTCCAAGAAAGACACTCTCTCTCTCTCTCTCTCTCAAAATAAAAAAAAAAAAAAGAGTGAAAAAGTGCGATTCACGTGGAATTAAGCAAATGGTATGGGGCAAGACCGTGTGGGAAACGATCTACTCAAATTGACGTCTATGCGCCAATCAGAAGCAAAGGCAGAAGATCAATCCCCAGAGCCCCGTGATTTGATGATATTTAAAATAAGCGCACTTAATAATTGGGTTAATACATAAATCCTTGTTAAAGAAATTTGCTTAAATTGAGATCTCCTTGATTTTATGCGTGTTCAACATTAGTCGTTCTTTTTAATTTATTTATTTTTTCAATAGATTGCACCGCTTGGGTGATGCTCGTCATAGTTAAAAATAGAGTACAAGATACTCCGTCGCCACGTTCATCGCTACAACCTTGTCACATGAATTTGCAGCAACGATATTTATCAAATTTGTCGCTAGAGCGTGGCAAAAGTTGTGGAAATAAGCGACCAACATCAATTTCATCGCTAAAAAGACGAATTCCCCCTAGTTAAGCGGCTGAATGTGTTCCACCTTCTAGGAATGAAATGCTGGATAATCACACAAAAAAAAAAAATCCTGACTTTATTATACAGATATCAATTCAATCATAAATTTTTCGATTTGACAAATTTAGTCTTAAATCATTTGATAATTTGCCAATGTTAATCTTTTGGCATAGACATTGGTCTTCATACATAGTACGTTCAATGTTAATGTGAACAATTTATATATATTTTTAAAAAAAATCTCATTTTTTATTTTTTTTCTTTTTCTTTTCTTTTTTATCCAAACTCTCGCTAACTACAAGCAAGGGTCGCAATACCTTCGCCCCATAGTCAAACTCATAGGCCTTGGGAGAGGCTTAATGCCACAACACCCTCGCCAAAGTTTGGCAAGGTCAATGCATGAGGAAGAAGGAAAAAGAAAAAAAAAATTTGAAAATTGCAAAAAATATCCATATCAACACTAGTTAATGTAGTCATGTCAGAAGAACAATCAAGTCAGTGGTTACTTGCCAAAATTTGCTGAAAAGATTATATTGACAAATTATCATATCATTTAAACCTAAATTAGCCAAATTGAAAAAATTAAGACTGAATTAACAACCATACAATAATATTAAAAAAATTTGGGTAATTTCCCCAATGAAATGTAGACAAACTTAAATTGGTTTCTTGAACATATTCAAACTTCATAAATGAAGACACAAGTTTTGCATATATTTATAATCGGGACAGAAGACATTCATGATCATGACAGCACATCAAACTACTTATGTGTTTATTTTCTAGGACAATCAAATGGAGTAGCCCTAGTGGGGACGAGACATCTTTTCTTGATAGATGTGCGCATAGTTGAATTAGGGAAGGATAAATTATTCAATAAACTTACTATATGTAGAATAATGAATCTAATCTGTCATTACATTTGGTGGGATTCACGTCCAACATTAATTATTTTTTGTGGTATTAATAAGATACTTTCAAGACCAAGAATATTATTTTGTATGATCTCTTTCACAAGCCGCGAAACCCCAATCAATGTTTTGAAGTACATGTTAGAAATTTTCTATTTATTGAGGGACGATGGGATTGATTAGTGAGGGATATCTAGGGACTAACTTGGGGACCCGATCCAATTGCACGTCTTGAATTCTAACTGTTCATTGGTTTCGATGAGGCCACAGTCAACGCATGAGCCTCAACCATGTTCACTAGTCCACTAAGTACTTGTAAGGTCCAACTCCACTTTTATTTTAACTTCCACTCTCATATTTTTGCTTTATCTCATTGCAAAGTATGGAAGTTGAAACTCACACCTGAAATTAAATCGTCCCCACCCCAATCCTCCCTGAGAATGTCAGGATTCGAATCCCCCAACCTACCTTTTTCCATGTAGGAAAGGTGGCCACTAGTGGTTAATTGACTTTTCTATTCAACTACTGAGTATCCTTACCGTGTGTATGACATACTAATTTTCACTCAAGCGGCTGTTAGAAATAGTCTCCGAAACAAAGGTTTACCACTACACGAGCTTTTAATATGGTACAACGACTCACTTTAACCATTCACTGAGCCATCGCCTAAGACTTGAGATCCTTGAAGAAGCAACAAACCTTATGCAGCATCCGACCACCACAGAAACATGCAACGAAACACAACATCTAAAGCGAAGGCTTATGAGGCGATTGAAAAGAGCTTATAAAGAATATGCAATGATTTCAAAAAATGTATATGCATTAACTTTTATTTACCTTTCATAACTACACTTTAAATTTACCAATTCTTATATAAAATTACTAACTTTAATAGATGATTGCTTTATTAATTTTTCTTTGATGTATCAACTAATTCCGGGTTACCAACCTTAATTTTTGTCAGTCACCGGCATTTTTTTTAGAATTTTGTAAAAATATTTGAAAAACTTTCCTATTGAGGTACTTAATCAGGAGAAAGCTAAATAAGCCACTCAAATAAAGGATAGTAGAGATTTATTTAATCGAAGATACAAGAAATCGGTAAATTTAAAACAAAATAAAATAAACGTTGGTAAAGCAACTCAAAAGGGAGCTTTTAACCAAGAATTCGTTTGTAACTTAATAGGAGAAAAATAGTGAGTCACATTCAAATAGTAATTGGTAAATTTAAGATGTTCGTAAGAAAAGTGAATAATGTTGGTAAGAGCAAAGAAAAGTTTTTCTTTCATTAAAAAAAAAAAAAAAAAGAGAGAGAGAGAGAAATCGGTAGTTAGAAAAAATAATTAAACAAATGTTGGTAACTAAATCAAATAAGAGTTACACAAATTTGTTGGTAACTAAATCGGAGAATAGTCTATAATCACTTTAATCTAGGTTGGTAATTTCTAAAGATAGTTTATAATTCTGAAAAGTCTGCAAGTAAGGCAAATAAACAATTAGTCACTTAGTTGGAGAAAAATTGGTAAATCGAACTAAAAAAGTTTGTATTTTCATATAATAGTTGGCAAAGTTAAGCCGTTGGAAAGAAAGCTAAACAAAAGTTGCTAACCATAGGAATAGTTTTTTTTTTTTTTGGTCATAGATAAGAGAAGTTGATTTGGATAACAAAATAAATATTAGTAACTAACTTAAATAATGCAAGCAACTCAAATGAATGTTGGTCATTTACGAAACTTAATCCGATAAAAATTGTTAAAAAGTAATGGCACGTATAAAAGTTGCTAATTTCATATAATAGTTCGTAAATTTAAGTTAGTGATGTGAAAGGTAAATAAAATTTGGTAAAAAATTAGTGAAGTGTTCTAATAAATTTGGTAACTAATTTAAAAGAGTGGGTAATGCAAAATTATTTAGTAATTTAATAAAAAAATTTGCTAATCTCTCTAGTTGAGGTTAGTAATTTCTAAAAAGGAGTAGATAAGTTTTAGAAAAATTTAGTAATTGACAAGGCAAAAAGTTGTTAAACAATAGGAATAATCGTTAAATTTTTTTTTTTTAAAAACATTGGTCAGTAATTTACATGAAAATTGGCCATTCAACACTAGCTAGTGACGTAATCGAGGAGAAATTGGCAAATCACTCAAATTAATTGATAATTACTTATGAAAATTGGTAATTATAAGGTATCAGTAAGCAAGGTTGATGAAAGTATAAAAAGATAACATGATTTTTCTTTTTCTCAGAAATAATAAAAATTGATATTTAAAAAAATAAATATTAGGAAACAACTCAAATAAGAGAGAGTAACGCTTAACTAACGGATAATTTAATCAGAGAAAAGTTAATAATCACTCTTACTAAGTTTATCAGATTCTAAAAAGAGTTGGTAAGTACAACAAGTAAAAGTGATAACTCAAGAAAAGTTGGCATTAAAAAAGGAAAACAGATAAGTGTTCATAAACAACTCCATTGAGAATTGATAAATTAGTAACTTAATGGGAGAAAAACTATTAAGTAAATAAAGACTGCAAATTCATATAAGAGTTGGTAAATTTCAAATAGTGTAAGAAAGAAAATAAAAGTTGATAAAATATAGGAAATTTTTTGTTTGTAAACAGTAAAAAAGAGTTAGTAATTTCATA
This sequence comes from Eucalyptus virginea, assembly GCA_014182375.1. Lineage (NCBI taxonomy): Eukaryota > Viridiplantae > Streptophyta > Magnoliopsida > Myrtales > Myrtaceae > Eucalyptus > Eucalyptus virginea. The sequence goes on from CM024521.1 coordinate 61,050,220, forward strand.
AAAATGATAGTAAATTATCAACACGTTACTAAGGACTAGAATGAAATGTAATTTTTTTTTTCAACAGCATTTTTTAGCACTTGCCAATCTTTCAAAAAAAAAATTACCGTAAATTAACAATAATTAACTGAAAAATCAAGTGATCTATAACATTTCTACCGATGCCCTTTAACACGCATAGACTTTTTTTTTTATAAATGTACCGTCATTGAAAAATCCATTTTTTCGGAACGGAACAATAAAATCACCTTGATTATGAAATAATAGTATACTACCATAAATTTTTTTTAAAAAATGGTGATTTACATTCTTTTCCTTATAAATTTCTCTTGTATACTCAATAATGGTCTCATTGACTGTGAGTTCTTTTTTTTTTTTTTTTGTTGGTCTAGTCCCATCCTATATCTATTTTATAGACAATTGTGTGTGCTATATGTTGCACACAAGTAGAAAATTCCTGCTCTCCCACTTACATGTTCTCACCTCAACCCCCGAGAAAGTGGGGAATTGAACTCCTCACTTTCCCTCCCCAAGAGGTAAGGGTGATTATTGAGACACTAAGGGCATGTATGTTTGTGTTCTTTTTTTGTTCCCCGGAACACAATTCATGTTCTTTTGTTTTGGGGAACAAAAAAAAAAAAAAAACACGTTTGTTTATACTTTTTGTTCTCGGGAACAAAAATCTATCATTTTGTTCCCGAGAACAGATTTGAAACGAAACAAGAAATAAGTTTTTCTTGTTTCTTGTTTCTAACACTTCGAGAAACAATTTTTCTCTCTCCTATTTTTTCCTTCTCTTTCTTTTCTTCTTCTTTTCTTTTTTTTTTTCTTTGGCCGATCGTCGGCCTCGGCCATGGCCGGCGACCTGCTGTCGAGGGCCGGCGACCTTGCCGGAGCATCACCAACCCCCGCCGAGGCCAAATGACCACCAAAAGGAACAAAAAACAAAAAGGAAAAAAAAAAAAAAAAAAAAAAGGAAAAAAACAAAAAATAAAAAAGGAAAAATAAAATAAAAATATTAAAAGACTAAAAGAAACAAAAAAAAAAAAATATATAAGGGTGCGAATGGTAACGTTTACGTTCTTTTTTTGTTCTAGGGAACAATGAAATAAAAAAAAGTGTTTCGTTCCGGGGAACAATTTTTGACCAAAAATGCGTTTGGTAAATTTGTTCCGGAATAAAAATAAATAGAAACACGTTTGGTAAATTTTATTCTTTTTTTGTTTCTTTTAATTTTTTAATATTTTTATTTTATTTTTCATTTTTTCCTTTATTTTTTATTTTTTTCTTTTTTTGGCCGGTCCCCCGCCTCCGGCGACTCGGACCGACGGGGGCCGGGCAGCCTCGCCCGCCCATGGCGAGGCTCACCGCCCCTCGGCGGCGAGGCCGAGCGAGGCGAGCTCGGGCTCGCCCAGATCCGGCGAGGCCGAGCTCGCCTAGCAAAGGCGAGGCTCGGCCTCGCCGGGGGCCGGCGACGCTCCGGCGAGGTCGCCGACCCTCGACGGCATCGTCGGCCCTCGACGGCCGGTCGCCGGCCATGGCCGAGGCCGGCGACCGGCCAAAGGAAAAAGAAGAAAAAAAGAAGAAGAAAAGAAGAAGAAAAGAGAAGAGAGAGAAGATGGAAGTGTTTCTTCAAAATTGTTTCTGAAACAAGAAGTAACTTTTTTTTATTTCTTTTTTTGCTCCAATTTTGTTCCGGGAAACAAAAAAACAAAAAAACAGAAACGCAACCAAACACGTTTCTTTTCTTTTTTGTTCCCGAACAAAAAAACAAAAAATCTATTCCAGAACACTTTTGAGAAACATTACCATGCAGGGCCTAAGTTTATCAAACGTGTTTCTGTTCTTTTTCTATTCTAGGAACATAAATTTTATGCAGTTACCAAACGCGTTCTTTTGTTCAAAAATTGTTCTCCGGAACAGAAATAGTTTTTTCTATTTTTGTTCCCTAGAACAATTTTTTAATAGAAACGTTACCAAACACATCCTAAAATGAATCAAAATAACCCAACTCACACTTTCTTTTTCTAGGAAGATTCCAAATAAGGGTCTGAAATGCTTTCAATTTCATAAATAAGAGTTCGAAATAAACTTTATTTCAAATAAGGGCTTGAAGTAGTCATGGTTATTATAAATAAGAGCTTAAAGTGGCCATGGTTGTTTCAGATAATAGCCTAACCTCGCCGGTCACCAATCGATTAAATATTCCAATCGATCAAGGCCGTTTTCATCCAATTACAATTTTTCACTTCTCTTTTTTTTCTTTCCAGTGAGGGCCAACATCCGTCAACGAGGGTTTAGTGACCCTCACCAGTTGCTGGTAAGGACCAATAAGGACTCAACCACCTTTGTCGACTATGAGTGAGGCCACCCTCGCCAAATCTAGCGAGGGTTGGCCTCACTTGGGGCCAATGAGGGCTCAGCAATGCTCGTTGGTTGCTGGCGAGGGCAACCTGCCTTAAGGAAAGGGTCACCTTGCCCAAGCGAGGCCATCCCTTGTCGGCCGTTGGCAAGGTGACCCTCGTTTGGATCTTGCGAGGGCCAACCTCGCCAATTGGTGCGAGGGCAACCTGCCTCGACGCTCGCTTGGATCTAGTGAGGGCCGACCTCACCAATGTTTGTGAGGGCAGCCTACCTTAACCGTCGCCTAGATCTAGCAAGGGCCGATGGCCACAAGGGTGGCCTGCCCCAAGGCGAAGCCATCCCTCACCAACCGTTAGCGAGGTGACTCTTGCCCAAATCTCGAGAGGGTCAGCCTTGCTGATAGCTGCAAGGGCGAGGGTCCCCTCATAGGCACCGGGGAAGGCAACCCTCACCTAGCCTTTTCCAACATTGCCAGTGGCTAGGCGGCCACCAATGTAAAAGAAAGAAAAACCAGAAACCGGAAATAAAAAAAAGGAAAAAGAAAACAAAAGAAAAAAAGGTAAATGACTAAAATGCCCTTGATAAATCGAATAGTCAAGCCCTTATTTAAAATAAACATAGTCACTTCAGCCCTTCTTTGAAACAAGGTTCTCTTTAAACCATTATTTGAAAAAATGATAGTATTTCAAGCCCTTATTTAAAACAAAGTCTACTCCAGACTCATATCTAAGAAAATAAAGACACTTTAGACGCTTATTTGGAATTTTCCCTTCTTTTATTTTTACTTACGTTGTAGGCACACACATGAACAGTTTATGCTAGTTTATAAAATAAAGTTTAGTTTGTCTTATCCACCTCATCTATACAAATTTCTAAGGAAAATTCTCCTAAAGTCTTAAACATATTGAAGTTGTGCCAATTCAATCATAAATATTTCAATTTGGCCTATTGAGTCTTAGTTCTTTTGACATTTTACCAATGTAGTCCATCTGGCCAATTTTTGTCGAAAATTGTTGACGTGAACGTTAGTCATCCTATGTGACACGGCTAGTGCTAAGACGGTTGGCGCTAACCTAAATAATTTTTACATTTTTTAAATTATTTTTATTATCTTTTTTTGGTTATAATTTTCCTTTCTTTTCTTTTCTTTCCTGTTTTTTCGGTTGTCGGGCCTTGGCAACAACGGCGAGGGTCACCCTCGCTGAACTTAGGCAAGGTCACCCTCATCGGGATCTAACAAGGGGCAACCTTGCCAACCTCATGCGAGGCTTGCGAGAGGTAGCTAGCCTTGCCAACTTTAGGCAAGGCTCGACCTTGCCCAATCTAGCAAGGGGCGACCTCGGTAGCCTGAGGCGAGGATCGATTCGCTACATCCCAACAATGGCGAGCCTCACCCAAAGTTGGCAAGGCTGGCGAGGGGTGGCCTCACTGGTTGTTGCCTTAGAGAATCAAAAAGAAAAAAATAATTACAAAAAAAAAAGTGCAAAAATTGTTCACATTAGGGTCGATCATGTTATGTAAAACGATTAGTATTCCCGTCAGCAATTTACATCTAAAATTAGCCAAATGGACTACCTTGGCAAATTTTCAAAAGATTTAGGATAAAATTAGCTAATTTTTTTTTTGATTAAATTAGCATAAATACAATAGATTTAGGATTTTTTTTTTTTTTTTTTTGGTAATTTTCTCATAACAAAGAAGATGGAAGAACACACATGGATGCTACATGTATGTTCTTCGTACTAGTTGACAAAACGAACTAAGAAAAGCTATGAGCTATGCTATAGTTTCCAAGGGGGACAGATGTGATTCCCGTGGAATCGAGCAAATGGTATGAGCCAAGACCGTGTGGGAAATGATTTATTCAAATTGACGTCAATGCACCAATCAGAAAGCAGCAAAAGGAAGAAAATGAATCCCCAGAATCCGCGAGCCCCATGTTTTTTTATGAGATTTGGCATCGCGAGATGGAACAGAGGGATAAGATTAGAATAAGCGCACTCAATAATCCTCATTCACTAAACTTGTCGCTACAACGTAGCAAAAGTTGCGGACACTACGCACCTACATCAAACTCATCGCTAAAAATACAAATTCTCCCTAGTTAAAAATTAAAGCTAAATTAGTATCAATACAAAATTTTAAAATTATTTTGATAATTTTTTCAATGAAATGCAGACTAACATAAATTGTTTTTGTGAACAGATTTTCATAGATGAAAACGCGAGTTTTGGATACATTTATAATCAAGACAGAAGACATCCATGGTGGAGACAACGCATCATACTACTCATCGTAGGACAAGCAAATGATATAAGCTCTAATGGGTTCAAATCATTTTTCATCTAATGAACTCGCCTATAGTCCAATTAGGGAAGGATAAATTATTCAATGGACTTAATACACATAGCATAATGAACCTAAACTGTGATTACACCCAGTGGAATTCATGTCCAAGATTAATTATTTTCTGTGTTATAGATTGAGATACTTTCAAGACCAAGAATTTCCTTTTGTATGGTCTCTTTCACAGGCCGCGAGGCCACCAACAAATGTTTTGTAGTGCATGTTAGGAAATTCTCTATTGAGGGAGGGACAGAGGGATGGATTAGTGAGGGATGTTTAGGGAAAAAGAGTCGTGCGCTTTGAATTCAAACTCGTCCCTCTGCCTAACCAATAACGAAAGCGTCGCATGGATTGAGAAATTATCAAAGTCTGTGTGTGTAGGCAATGGGCAGAGAGCCAATTGGCGTTCTAATCTCAGCCGCCAAACCACAGAGTCATAGCGGCCAGCAGAATCCCATCACGAAAAGGGAAAGCAAGCTGAAAAAATTTAATTCTATAAGAAGCTTCTTCCATCTTATTTTTCCTCATGCCAAAACCATCTTATTTATAGCCCACAGAATCATTCATTCTTTCCCCTCATACCCTTCAAAAAGACCTCGTCTCCAGAATGAAAGAATGAAAGAGAAGGCATTGATCTCTTGTTGATTCCTTCTTCATTAGAAAATGGAACTAGAGCACCCCGGCTTGACAAGGCAATCTCATCTCAACATCACGAACAAGTACATCAACCAGAGAAATGCCAAGGGGAGTCCATCGCCACCTTCCCCATCCTCGAGGAATGATCTGCGCAAGCACTCTGCATCCTTTCGGAGGCTCGGAGCAGGAGTCCCGGCGGCGGGCAGCAGTGGCGCGGAGAAGAAGCTCGCTTGGCTCCGCTCTCAGATCATCGGTGGGGACGCTGAGTTTGACTCACCGTTCGGCAGGCGGAGGGTCACGTACGCTGACAGCACCGCCTCTGGCCGCTGCGTCCGCTACGTCGAGGACTTCATCGCCAACAACGTCCTCCCATTTTACGGTACGCGTGCCAGGGCATCTACGAGATTTTTCTTTTGGTCAACTTCTGAATAGATCCACTCTCTCTAATTTTTTCCTTGCGTGTAGACGTTAGACTTAAGACACATTTGATAACTATTGTGCTTCAGGGAACAAATTTTAATCAAAAAAGATTTTTTTCTAATTCTGCTCCCGAAAATAATTTATGAGCAAAAGAACGCACTTGATAACTAACCAAAATTTCTATTTCCGAGATAAAAATGTGTTTGATAAAATTTTTAAATTTTTTGTTTTTTTTTTAATTTTTAAATATTTTTTTATTATCTTTTTTATCTTTTTTTCTTTTTTTCTTTTTCTCTTCTTCCTCCTTCCTCTTTGTAGCCGATCACTGGCCACCGATGTGGTCAACGATCTACCAGGCAAGGTCCGATGAGCTCATCAGAGCCTCGCCAAGCTAAGGCGAGGTCCGGCAAGCTCTGGCAAGCTCGCCAAAGCCTCGCTTGGCCAAGGTGAGCCTCGGCCCCACCGGTGGCTAGGCTCAACCTCACTCAGGCAGCACAAGGTCGGCCTCATCGTGGCTGTGCGAGGCTCAGCCTCGCCTTGCTAGGGAGGTCGACCTCACCTAGATCCGGCGAGACCAAGCTCGCCTAGCCACTGGCCCTCGTCTGATCGGTCACCAGCTTCGGTGACAGGCCAAAGGGAAGAAGAAGAAAGAGGAAGAGAAGAAAAGGAAAAAAAAAATATGGAAAAAAAAAGAAAAAAAATAGGAATTGATTCTAGAAATTGTTCTAGGGAATAAGAAATTATTATTTTTTACTTCTTAATTTTGTTCCAAATCTATTTTAAGGAACAAAAATTTTATCAAACGGATTTCTATTCTTTTTTTTTTGTTCCGGGAAACAAAAGAATAGAATTAAATACTATTTGGAGTAAAAACAAACGGGCCCTTATGTATCAGATGGCTTGGCAAGAGCACGTTGTTTTATAGCCGTTGGACTAAGCATGAACGCACGTAGCTTTTCAAGCTTCTGGTCCATGTTTCCTATGCCGATAATCGGACTATATGATAGTATTAATTTTTCTCTACAAGTCAAATGCTTTGTTGGAGGGCGCACGTATCATTGAAAGGTTGCACGTATCACTGTCGGAGTGCGCATTTTTAGAGTGCGCACGTATAATAATATTAATTCTTTGCGGTTGTGATGGTTTATTACTTTTAGCGTTTCGCACTTTCGAAGTTATTACCATGTCCTTAGCAGCTAGGATTCAATCACTTACGTACTCAGCGTTGTGCTACGGACATGACCAGAAATATATATATATGTATAGACAAGATCATATGTCATGATATATCATACAAGGATATAAGTCGATGACTTCTATTTTTTTACTTTCAAAATTTTAAAATCAAACGTTTGAGGTTCATTTAGTAGTGAATGACTCGTGCAGTTAAATTAATATAGGCCATATCACTCTCCATGGTGTGTACAAGTGCGTGTACAACTCCGGTTTATCCTTGCTTGACTTTTATCTCTAACCTTTTAATCCTATAATAGTCAAAATCCCATGGTACACGTTACATACAAGATTAATTTATCCCGACCATCTTTAGCTTCTATTGTATATTAGATAAAACCGCTAAATTGAATGGTACTTTTATGGATGTGCATATAGGTAACTCGCACACGTCTGATAGCCACGTGGGTGGCCGGACCACCAAGATGGTGCACGAGGCCTCGGGCTACATCAAACGGTGCTTAGGAGGTGGACCCGAGGATGCGATCTTGTTCTGCGGATCAGGATCCACCGCGTCAATCAAGCGACTCCAAGAAGTCATGGGCATTGCAGTGCCATCGATCCTAAAAGAGAGGATGATTAAGTGCATGCCAAGCGAAGAGAGATGGGTGGTCCTAGTCGGGCCTTATGAGCACCACTCAAACCTTCTCTCATGGAGGCAAAGTCTAGCGGAGGTCATAGAGATCGGACTAGATGAAGATGGGTCGATAGACATGGAAGATTTAAGGCAAAAGCTTGAGTCTTATCGAGATGAAAACAGGCCAATTCTGGGTTCATTCTCTGCTTGCAGTAATGTCACCGGGATTTGTACCGACACAAGAGCTGTCGCGAAGCTGCTTCACCAATTTGGTGCCTTTGCTTGCTTTGATTTTGCAGCTAGGTGAGCCTTCATTTTCCTGCATTCTCTAACTCAATTGGAGAACTCTTCATTTGCATTTACTGAGAATATGTTCCACGATTATATGATTCCATGGTAACATAATGAAGCGACTAATCTGACTGGCCTTAAATTGCTTAATTTTGAACAGTGCACCTTATGTGGAAATCGACATGAAATCAGGGGAAGTCGACGGTTATGATGCTATCTTCCTTAGTGTGCACAAGTTCCTTGGTGGACCTGGGTCTCCAGGAATCCTGCTCATGAGCAAGGCTCTCTATCGGCTTGGATCATCACCCCCATCAACCTGTGGAGGAGGAACTGTTGATTATGTGAATGGTTTCAATGAAAAGGTAAAAGCATTGATCTTTCACAAACGACAGAGCAAATTCAAAAGCTAAGGCAATTACCATCAAAGCCTTCTGATTTTCATCAGTTGGTGACTTGTTGATTTACTTGCCTAGCAGGATACATTATACGTGGAAGACATTGAAGAAAGAGAGAACGCTGGGACTCCACAGATTATTCAGATCACAAGAGCAGCTTTGGCATTTTGGTTGAAAGATTACGTGGGATGTGAAGTAATTGAGAAACTGGAGCACAAGTACATTAAAGAAGCAATCGAAAGGCTCTCCAAAAACAAGAACATAGAGATTCTCGGGAACAGAACAGCTAAGAGACAAGCTATATTGTCTTTCCTGATATACTCAACAACTAATTCCCCACCAGATTGTAATAAGAAGGGAAGAGAGAGAGGGCTTTACCTGTGGGGAGAAATGGGGAACGAAAGACACAAGCCTCTCCACGGACCTTTTGTTGCCACTCTCCTCAATGACCTCTTTGGCATTCAAGCGAGAGGCGGGTGTGCTTGTGCCAGTCCATACGGTCATGCCCTACTTGGCATTAGTGAAGCTCAATCCCGTGCATTTAGATGTGCCATTCAGGAGGTAAGATGCTTGTTTTCTTTCCTGTAAGACATAACATGTAAAATCTTAAAGATTTTCAAACCGTAATTGCCATAGAGGCGAAGGGTCTATCAGGCACTAGCCCTCAACCAATGCGATCATTTCTTAGAGATATATAAGAGCAAGCATTTTACTAATCTTCTGTGAATTTACCTTTATAACAGGGATTTGCTGGAGTGAAGCCTGGATGGACCAGAGTCAGCTTTCCCTACTACCTTTCAGAGGAGGAGTTCGAGTACATTATTGCTGCACTGGAGTTTGTAGCCTCTTACGGCCAGAGGTTCCTGCCGCTCTATCATTTCAACCTGAAAACTGGAAACTGGACATTCCAAAAGAAGGCATTCATGGAGATTGTAGGGAAAGAAAGAAATGGCAAAATTTCTATCTTAAATGACAACCGGGCTGGTAAAGATCTCAATGGAGATGCTAAACATGAGAGCCCCATTGCCAGGTATACGTCATATTGGGAGAGTGCAAAACATATTGCAGGTCTCCTCCCCAAATTTCCCTCCCCGCGCAGGCTCCATGTAGAAATTGATCCAGAGCTACTGTACTTCCGCATCTAGTAGAAGATTTGAAAAACGAAATTAAATTGAATACAAGTTATGTCCAAAGTCCATACAAATAGACAATGCAACTTCAATTACTATGTCACCGAGAGTCATCTGAAGATAATAGCCAAGCTGACTGTCACAGGCACCTATAGATACATGTACCAACTCAAAATGAGCTACTCATGAATTGTGATAACACTCTCTTGTTGGCTGGGCCCACCTCTTGTGGGGCCAAGCTAACATTAAAACAAAAGAAACAAAAAGAAGAGAAGAAAAGTCAAAAAGCATGTGAAAAAAAGACAAGAGTTCGTGCAAGGTGTGAGCCCAAGAAGAAGAGAGGAAAATAGAGAGAAGGCGCGGGACAGGGTGGTCTCAGGGAAAGAGGGTTGAATCTGTTGAAATATAATACGCGGAAACAACAGGATCTTGCAATTTACATCAACATGAAATCATCAGAGTAATAAATGAAAAATAATAAGGATACTAGAAATTTACGTGGTTCAGCCTGAGTATCGGTACCTGCGTTCACGGAGAGAGCTAACAGTAAATAATCTACTATAATTGCCAGCAGCAAATAATTCATTATAATCGGAGAATCGGAGTTTACAATCGCTCACACGCTTGAGTGTTTCTTACACCTAAATTTAATCTAAACCCAAAATATTTATAAATAAATAATTTACTTAAACATAAACTCACGGTACAAAAATACCGTGCATTCAAGCTCAAAGGATAACACGCTACATACGTCGAAACAAAGAATTCACGCGCGGTTCTCTTCAGCTTGACGTGTGCGGCTTCCACGTGCAACACCTTTTCTTTCATATCTTTCGAAGGATTTCAGCCGCTTCACGCACGCCAAAGGGGGCAATTCGTTTATGTTATTATACGTGTGCCCAAAGGTCAAATATTTGACCTGGGCCCACCAGCTTTTCAGCTCCACGTGCAGAGACTTCACCCTTTAATTTGGGTCGGCTAAAGAGAAACTCAGGCGTGAATATTGTGTGCGCGCGCGGGGGCCCCACCAGGATAACAACCTTCCGCAGGCTTCCGCAGAAAAGAAGAAATTCGTATTTTCTTTTTATTTCCTCTTTTTGTAATCCTTCATGGAGTGCAACGAAATTTCTTCTACTTTAAAAATTTTTATCAATAAAATTCGGTTTAACAAATCGTCATCTGAATTCAAACTCGAGACATTAATTTAATAGAATCTTTGCGGTGGCCAAACGATGACAGAATTAGCTCAAATTTGAATATATTATTCTGTAAGGTGAAGGCTACAAGTTGATTGGTTTCATTCATTGAGAATTTCTTCTAAATTCTCTAATCGCGATTAGGATTTTCTTACTCCAAATTTGTTAATTCTCCTTTGTTGTGAGCAAATATGGTTGTAATACTTATGTTGAGCCTTTAATGTGTAATTAGATAAAACTACTTTATGTATCCTAAGTAATGGAAGTTTTGGGCTGTCCATGATTTTTCCCACATTTGTTTTCCACGTTAAATCCTTGATGATGTTGTTGGCTTTATTTCCTCATCAATTTGGTGTTATATTTGCTTATTCCGAGATTATATTGGCCGGCTATTGTTCATGCTAAGTTGATTTTGGTCTATTTAGTTTTGGGGGAGAAATTGATCATCGATTGAATTTAGTTTGCGGCGAATCATTACCCGAGTTCTCCCCATTACCTCTCCACTCCACCATCGTCAATTATTTACCTCCTCAATCCTAGCGCTTATATGCTGAGTGTTTTAGCGTGGTTAACAAAAGCGCTCGCCGAGATCAACTTCTATGTACAAGCTGATGCCAATAAATTGAGAGCACCTATAAAAGATTGATCGGACCTCAGGAGTACTCTCGCCATGTGAATAATAGTGATGGATTGACAGTGAAAGAGGAACCCTGCAATTAGTAATGCCGCCTCTTCTATTGATTTTAGGGATAAGTGTTTCGAAGTCTTCTGTTTACTGTCATTTAAAATACATTTCGGTCCCTAAAACTTGCAAAAAGTGCATTTAAGTCCTAAAACTTGTCAAATTGTTTCAAATGAGTTCTAAGATCGACGCCGTTAGCCTTTTTTGTTAAAAATGCTGACGTAGTATTTTAAATAATTTTTATTTTCCATGTTTATTTTTTAATTAATTTTTATCCATTTTTTTAAAAAATTAGATTTAAAAACTAAAAAATTAAATTTATTCTTATCTTATTTTCAACAAAAACTAAAAAGAAAAGTTAAAAAAATTATTTTTAAAATTTTTAAAAACAAATTTTAAAAAAATAATGTTAACTTTTTAAATATGTTTTTTAATAAATATTTTAACTAAAAAAATTTATTTTTAATTAAAATGTTTTTTGATAAATATTTTAACTTTTTTTTTAAAATTTTTGGTGAAAATAAGATAAGATGAATAAATTTGATTTTTTTAGTTTTTAAATCTAATTTTTTAAAAATAATTAAAAAAATAATTAAAAAATCCACGTGGAAAATAAAAATTATTTAAAATGCCACGTCAGCATTTTTAACGGAAAATGCTAACGGCGTCGATCTTAGGACTCGTTTGAAACAATTTGACAAGTTTTAGGACTTAAATGCACTTTTTGCAAGTTTTAAGATCAAACGTGTATTTTCGACAAATCAGAGGACTTCCTAACACTTATCCTTGATTTTATCTAAGCAGAGATCAGAAATTGCCTCTGAAACAAGGCTTAAACTACACAAGCTTGTAACGCTGTAAAATAATCCACTCAAACTATCCCTTGAACGCCAACATGCATGTAGCCCTGCTGGTAAAGGGATTGGGAGGTGGGGCCGGAGAGTACTAGGTCCAAGATTCAACCCCAGTGAGCATCGCACACATATGTACATAGACGAGAGAAGTGAGACCAAAAGAAAAAAAGAAAAAACAATCTCTGGAACTGTCAGGTAGTCTTGAGTTCCAATGTCTATGCACTAAACTATTGCATTTGACGTATAAAAGAATATGTTGTTCTGTAGTCAGATTTTATTCGAAATAGGTAAATGCATAGACCGGAAACAACTTTGCATCTTCTGGAAGTGAAGGCTACAAATTACATCCAACAAACAGTCAAAATATATAATAAAGATTTCAATAAAAGTATTATCATGCATTATAAGATGGTTAATCTATTATTCCGTGCCAAGAAGTACGGACCTTTATCCATACCGATAGATTTCAATAAGTGTTGATAAGAGTCAAATGATTATTAGGCAAGAAAAAATGGTAATTTTTTTTTTCATACAACTTTTTGGTAACTTACCAACACTTTTAGAAAATTTCTATATTTTTTACAATTTCCAAATTATAATTTTTTGAATTAACTTACTAATATCATTTGCCTAATTGCGATTGCTTCAAATTTATCAATTTGAATGTGAAATCACCAATCTAAATTAGACCGAACAACTTTTGTTGGACTAAATTGTCAACTAGTTTCAATTTACCATCTCTCATTTGAATTACTTACTTATATTTAATTCTTTTCTTAGAGATAAAGAGAAATTGGTAATTAAAATAAACAATTAACATTGATAACCAACTCAAATAAGAGGCGGCAACACATAACTAGTCGATAATCCAGTTGAAGAAAGGTTGATAATTGCTCCTATTAATATTGGTAGCTTCTAAAAAGAGTTGGTAAATTCAATGCATTGGTAGGCAAGACAAATACAGAGGTAACTTAATAGAAAAGTTGGTAAGTTAAAAATAAATAAATAAGCATCCGTAAGCAACTCAGATGAGAGTTGTTAAACCTAAACTAGCTAGCAACATAATGGGAGAATTACTTTTTATAATTAAAAGAAAAAGAATGAGAATATAAATTTTTAGAGTCATACCAAACGCATTTCTATTCCTTTTCTATTCTGAAAATATAAATTTTATATGGTTACTAAATGTATTGTTCTACTTAGAAACTCATCTAGGAAATAGAAATAGCAAAAAAAAAAAAAAAAAAAAAAACAATTGAGCAAAAATTATCCTCGAAAATAGAACCGTTATTAAACACACCCTAATTATTCCCTAAAATAACCATAACTCCCAGTTTCTTGATTCCCTAGTCGGCGTGCGTGCAAGAATAGTTTATGTTGCTCATTAAAATAAATTGATCTGTTTTCTCATATGAATCTCTTGTCTCCAATCATAACGTGGCTGTCCTACTTGGTACAACCAGCGTTAATGTAAATAAATTAATAACTTTTCAATATTTTTCTGAATTTTGTATTATCTTTTTTTTTCCTTCTTTCTTTTCATTCTCTTTTTTCTTTTAATTGTAGATGGCAAGGGTCACAACCCTCGCACAAGCGATCGCCAGCCACAGGCAAGAGTTGCCAAGCCCTCGCAAGAGGCTGCAAGAACAGCCTTCGCCTAGGTCATGGTGACTCTTGTTGGCCACTAGGTGAGCGCATCCGAGTCCCGCCGGCTGCTAACGAGGGTCGCAATCCTCATGCAAGCCATCGCCAAGTGCGAGCGGGGACCACCAAGCCTCACATGACCACAAGGGTGAGGTGGCCTTTGACCTCATAGCCTCTAACAAGGGCTTGGCAGCCTTCATTAGTGGCCGGTGAGGGGCCCTCGCCAGCCACAATTTAAAAAATGAATATGGCGATACGCAGCGTCCAGCAAAAAGACATATCAAGTCTGTCATAACTGCTAGGTGAGGACATCCGAGCCCCGCCGGCCGCTAGCGAGGGTCGCAATCCTCATGCAGGCCATCGCCAAGTGCGGGCGGGGACCACCAAGCCTCACATGACCACAAGAGTGATGTGGCCTTTGACCTCATAGCATCTAACAAGGACTTGGCAGCCTTCATTCCTGGCCGGCGAGGGCCGGCGAGGGGCCCTCGCCAGCCACAATTTAAAATATGAATATGGCGATGCGCGGCGTCCAGCGGAAAGAAGTATCAAGTCTGTCAGGACCGACAGCACTAGATCTTAGCCCAAAACAAGATGAAAGTCAAGATAAAGCAAGCCGGTCATGGTCAACAACTGCTCAATTAATTCTGTACCCGACGATTGATGGTGTGAGCAGAGAGCCAATGGGCGTTCTAAATCCAAGACGCCAACCCAGAGTCACGTGCGCTCCAGACTCTATATACTTCACGCCCACCAGAATCTACATATAATTACTTAATTAATTAAAAGAAAAAGTAATTTCAGAAATATTCTGCTTCCATTTTGACTTCTCACGCCAAACGCTCTCTATTTAAGTCCATGGGATGAGTCATTCCTTCCCTTATACCTTCACGCCAAACCCTCTCTATTCAAGTCCAGGGGATGAGTCATTCCTTCCCCCGTACCCTCAAAAATAATTTCGGAAATATTCTGCTTCCATTTTGATCTCTTGTTAATTTCTTCTTCGCTTGGCAGATGGAACTAGAGCAACCCCGGCAACCCCATCTCAACAACATTAACAAGTACATCAACCCAAGAACAGGCAAGGGTAGTCCGTCACCATCGCCATTACCATCGAGGAGTGATCTGTGCAAGCACTCCGCATCCTTTCGGAAGCTTGGAGTGGGAGTCCCAGCAGCGGCGGGCGGCATCTCCAACGTGGAGAAGGTCTCGTGGCTCCGCTCTCAGATCATTGGCGGCGACGCCGAGTTTGACTCACCGTTTGGCAGGCGACGGCTCACATACGCTGATAGCACCGCCTCTGGCCGCTGCATCCGCTACGTTGAGGACTTCATCGTCGACAACATCCTTCCGTTTTACGGTACGTGTGTCAAGTGTCTAAGAGATTTTTATTCTAATTTCGCACACGGACGGCCATAGACACAATTCATCTACAGTTGCATTTCCTAAGCTAATAAGTCATTTTCCTAAAAAAGGAAACTCCTCCTTTAGTTAATTCTTTGCAAGTCAAATGCATTATCGGAGTGCGTACGGGGTAAGTACAGCGCAAGTGTCAAAACTTGGTACGGAAGGACACTTAAAGTGCCAAAAGTTAATAAAGTAACACTTAAGTGCCACTTTTTAAATAAAGTAGGACACTTAAGTGCCATCTCCGGCGAACCCCACCGGAAATCCTACATTGCAATTTTTTTTTTAATTTTTTTCGTCTATGTGGCTTGCCGAAATGCTGACTCAATGAACAAAGCCAAAAATGACGTCGTTTTTAAGCGGATTCAAATGTTAATATAAATATTAATTTAAATGAATTATAAAAATAAATAATTTTTATTATTTTAATAAAATAAAATTAAAAAAAAAAAAAAAAGTGGGGAGAGGAGGCAGCGGGCCGAGGGTTGAGCCCTCGCCGCCCGCCTCCTTGCCGTCGTTGGGAAGGGCTGGCAACGGTAGGGGGAGGGTCGGCCGGGGTCGCCCGCCCTCGGCGATGAGGGCGCGAGCCCTCGCCGAGATCTAGGGCGACGCTTGCGGCTCTCACCCGATCCGGCGAGGGCTTGCGGGCCCTCGCCGCCTCATCGCCGTCGCCGGAAGGGCCGGTGACGGAGGGGGGGGGTCCCGGGGCCCTCATCGCCGATCGGCCGAGGGCCGGCAACCCCGCCGACCCTCCCCCTCCATTGCCGGCCCTTCCTAGCGGCAAAGGGGCTTAGCCGTCTCCCTCCTCTCCCTTTTTTTTAATTATTATTATTATTATTATTATTATTATTATTATTATTATTATTATTATTATTATTATTATTATTATTATTATTATTTAAATATTTGAATTTTTATTTTTAAATTTTTAAAATAAATTTAGTTTTAAATTTAATTTAATTAATTTTTATATTAAATTTTTACCACGTCGAGACAAAACGACGTCGTTTTTGCGTTTTTAGCCACATCGGCGCGCAAAACAACGTCGTTTTGTACTTATCTCGTCGGAAAATCGTCACGTCAGCATTTTGGCCGGATTGGCACTTAAGTGATCCATTTTGCTCCGATTTTGGCACTTAAGTGTCACTTTCCTAACTTTTGACACTTAATAATCCCTCCGTGCCAAGTTTTGGCACTCCAGGTGTCCGTACCTCGAGTGCATACGCTTTGTCGAAGGGTTGACTTTCTACGAACATATGCAATCATTTTATGATTTGTTTAATAACATTTCAATGACTCATATACCGAAACTTGCGCACTTATATGTGTATAGGAAATGTCACTCTCGACGGTATATATCATACAAGGGCCTATGTCGGTGACTTTTACTTTTTACTTTTGATTTTTATTATTTGACTTTATCATCCAACATTTGAATTATATTTAGTATCAAATGCCTTGCATAATATCTTGTAAACCAAGGGTACTAAGTCAACAACTTGGTTACAAGACACTATGCGAAGCACAAGTCAATTTAGCAGGAACATTGGAGTGTTCTGTCACCTTACCCCGAATGTGAGAGGTCGCTATACATGCCTATCCGATGATAGCCACTTCCGAAAAAGTAACAGGGAATCTACCTCCCCCGGCCTTCCAAGTTCCTAGGCAAATATTTTTTTTCTCCATTCGAGTGGGAAAACCTTCAAAGTTTCACGTTTTAGAATTTAGATGAAGCCTTTTAAAGACATGCTCAGATTCGTACAATATTAAATATAATAGATAAAAATATTGGGAGAATTACCAAAAAAGTCATAAACCTATTGCAATTGTGCAAATTCAGTCCTAAACTTTTTTTTTTTTTTTGCCAATTTAGTTCTGCCAATTTAGTTCTAAACCTTTTATAATTGTGTCAATTTAGTCCATCCAGCCAAAATTGGCCGGTCGACGCTAACGTGGATGCCGGCCGTCCAGCAAACGCTGACAAGGCAATTTTAAAATTTTTTTAAATTTTTTTTCAAATTTTAAAATTTTTTTTTGACTTTTTGAATTTTTTTTTTTTTTGCCCCACCTTCTCCTTCCTCTAGCCGGCTGGCGGCAAAGGCCGGCAAGGTCAGCCTCACTTGCCACTATCGAGGCTCGCTCTCGCAGGCCACTGGCAAAGGTGAGCCTCTCCCAACGACGACAAGGCCGCCGTCACCACATCTGGCGAGGCTCGGCCTCACCCAGCCATGGCAAGGTCGAGCCTCGCTGACCACCAATGAGGTCAACCCTCGCCAGTGGCCGGCGAGGCTGCCGTCACTAGATCTGGCAAGGCTCGGCCTCACCTATCCATGGCGAGGTCGAGCCTCACCGTCCCTAGGTAAGGAGCCTCGCTAGCCACCGGCAAGGTCAACCCTTGCCTTGGCTGGGCGAGGCCTCGCCGGATCTAGCGAGGGTCAACCTTCCCAGTGGCCGGCGAGGCTATCGTTGCCAGATCTAGTGAGGCTCGGCCTTGCCCATCCATGGCGAGGGTCGACCTCGCCAGTGACCGACAAGGCTCCTCACCCAGGGACAGCGAGGCTCGACCTCACCGTGGATGGGCAGGGCCAAGCCTCGCCAAATCTAGCGACGGCAGCCTTGTCGACCACTGGCAAGGGTTGACCTCGCCAGATGTGGCGATGGCGACCTCGCCGTCATTGGGCGAGGCTTGCCTTCGCCAATGGCTAATGGGGGCGAGCCTCGCCAGTGGCCGATGAGACTGACCTCGCCAGCCAGAGGAAAGAGAAGGTGGGGCAAAAAAGAAAAGAATTTAAAAATTCAAAATATATATATTTAAAAATTCAAAAAACAATTTAAAAATTACCACGTCGGTGTTCGCCGGACGGTCGGTGTCCACATTAGCGCCGACCGGCCAATTTTTGCCAGATGGACTAAATTGGAATAATAATAAAAGGTTTAGGACTAAACTGGCCAAAAAAAAAAATTATGACTGAATTGACACAATTACAATAGATTTAGGACTTTTTTGGTAATTCTCCCCCACAAATATTTAAAGTCATCTCAGCGTCGTGTACTATTCCATAATTTCTTAGTTTAGCCTCTTTTTTCTTTTTCTCATTCCTGCCCTTGGACTATAAAGTAATTTTCAGTGGGCAGACCAAAACAGGGAACAATCCTCTCCGACTTTCGCCTATTTCTTTCCAGTGGACATTGTCTAATAAACAGTAGGTCAATGCATGACAAGACAAGGCAAAAAGTCGATGCTTATAAGACGATAAGTTGCAATTCTCCACAGAACCCTCTTTTCTATATCCTGTGCTTTGTCTAATATTTCCAATGTTTTGTCCGAATGCATAAAGCTGATGACTCTAGATGTGTAAAAGAGGGTGTCCGACCGAAATTTATCGTCATTTCACGTTTTTCCCAAATATTTTCATCCTAAGATAATCAAAATCCTACGGTACACATTCTACAAGATTAGTTGTGCGCTGACCATCTTCAATGTCAATCCTATATACGAAGAACCACTGAACTGGAGGTTACTCTTCATGTATGTGCATATAGGTAACTCACACACGTCGAACAGCCACGTAGGTCACCGGACCACCAAGACAGTGCACGAGGCCTCGAGCTACATCAAACGGTGCCTAGGAGGGGGACCTGAGGACGTGATTTTGTTCTGCGGATCAGGATCCACTGGGTCGATCAAGCGGCTCCAAGAAGTCATGGGCATTGCAGTGCCATCGCTCCTAAGAGAGAGGATGATTAAGTGCATGCCAAGCGAAGAGAGATGGGTGGTCCTAGTCGGGCCTTATGAGCATCACTCAAACCTTCTCTCATGGAGGCAAAGTCTAGCGGAGGTCATAGAGATCGGACTAGATGAAGATGGGTCGATAGACATGGAAGATTTAAGGCAAAAGCTTGAGTCTTATCAAGATGCTAACGGGCCAATTCTGGGTTCTTTCTCAGCCTGCAGTAATGTCACCGGGATTTGTACCGACACAAGAGCTGTCGCGAAGCTGCTTCACCAATTCGGTGCCTTTGCTTGCTTTGATTTTGCAGCTAGGTGAGCCTTCAGTTTCATGGAATTTCTAACTCAATCGGAGAACTCTTTATTCAAATAGATAATCCAATAATAACGAACCGTTTGCACTTAACTGAGGAAATGTTACAA
Organism: Eucalyptus virginea; assembly: GCA_014182375.1. Classification (NCBI taxonomy): domain Eukaryota; kingdom Viridiplantae; phylum Streptophyta; class Magnoliopsida; order Myrtales; family Myrtaceae; genus Eucalyptus; species Eucalyptus virginea. The sequence continues at coordinate 61,069,548 of CM024521.1, forward strand.
GACTATACAATTTTGAACAGTGCACCTTATGTGGAAATCGACATGAGATCGGGGGAAGTCGATGGTTATGATGCTATCTTCCTGAGTGTGCACAAGTTCCTCGGTGGACCTGGGTCTCCAGGAATCCTGCTCATGAGCAAGGCTCTCTATCGGCTTGGATCATTTCCCCCATCAACCTGTGGAGGAGGAACTGTTGATTATGTGAATGGCTTCAATGAAAAGGTAAAGTATTGATCTGTTACAAAAGATAAGAGCAAATTCAAAAGATAAAGCAATTGCCAAAAAAAAAAAAAAAAAACCAATCTAATTTTCATCAGTCAAGTAACTTGTTAAATTACTTGCCTAGCAGGATACATTATACGTGGAAGACATTGAAGAAAGAGAGAATGCTGGGACTCCACAAATTATTCAGATCACAAGAGCAGCATTGGCATTTTGGTTGAAAGATTACGTGGGAAATGAAGTGATCGAGAAACTGGAGCACAAGTACATAAAAGAAGCAATCGAAAGGCTCTCCAAAAACCAGAACATAGAGATTCTCGGGAACAGAACGGCTAAGAGACAAGCTATATTGTCTTTCCTGATATACTCAACAACTAATTCCCCACCAGATTGTAATAAGAAGGGAAGAGAGAGAGGGCTTTACCTGTTGGGAGAAATGGGGAACGAAAGAGACAAGCCTCTCCACGGACCTTTTGTTGCCACTCTCCTCAATGACCTCTTTGGCATTCAAGCGAGAGGGGGGTGCGCTTGTGCCAGTCCATATGGTCATGCCCTACTTGGCATCAGTGAAGCTCAGTCCCATGCATTTAGATGTGCCATTCAAAAGGTAAGATGCTTGTTCTCTTTCCTGTAAGACAGTTACATATAACCTTGAAGGCTTTCAAACTGTAATAGCCACACAAGCGAAGGATCTATTAGGCAGTACCCCTCAACCAATGAGATTATTTCTTAGTGACATATAAGATTAAGCATTTTACTAATCTTCTGTGAGTTTACCTTTATAACAGGGTTTTGCTGGAGTGAAGCTTGGATGGACCAGAGTCAGCTTTCCCTACTACCTTTCGGAGGAGGAGTCCGAGTACATTATTGCTGCACTGGAGTTTGTAGCCTCTTTTGGCCAGAGGTTCCTTCTGCTCTATCATTTCAACCTGAAAACTGGAAATTGGACCTTCAAAAAGAAGGCATTTATGGAGATTGTAGGGAAAGAAAAAAAAGGCAAACTTTGTATCTTAAATGACAACGAGGCTGGTAAAAATCTCAATGGTGATGCTAAACATGAGAGCCTCATTGCCAAGTATACGTCATATTGGGAAAGCGCAAAACATATTGCAGGTCTCCTCCCCGAATTTCCCTCCCCGCCCAGGCTCCAAGTAGATATTGATCCAGAGCTGCTATACTTCCGCCTCTAGTAGAAGATTTGTGAAAGAAAATTAAATTGAATAAAAGCGTGTACAAAATCTATGCTAATAGACTATGCAATTTTTCAAATACTATGTCACCATGAGTCATCTAAAGATGATAACCAAGCTGATTCTTACAGCCAACTGCATATATATGAAACAGCTCAAAATGACATATTCATGAATTGTGGGAACATTCTCTCCGCCATCATCAATGTTTTCAATCAATCCCAATGCTTAAATGGCAAGTGTTTTAGCATCCTTGAAATGGGCCTTCACCGAGATCGGAGCACTCACCATGTGCATCATGATGACAGATTGATAGTGAAAGAGGAGCCCCGCCATAAGTTATAACACTTACTATATAACAACATTCGCATGAATACATATCCAGCTGCTTATCGATACAATGAGGTCAAGGCACAGATATGAGCCTGAACCATGTTCACTAATCCTATACGTAACTGTAAACAGTTCAATATGTCAGCAGTTATTTTAATTGGATATTCAAATCAAATATGTCAAGAATGGTTAGAAATTACTAATCGCTTAGGGCACGAATAATAACTATTCTAATCAGAAATTGATCTTCATAATAGAAATAGATTTTTCTATTTCTATTCTTAGATGAGTTTCTGAGGAAAAAAAAACTCGTTTGATAAAAATACAAAATTTATGTTTTTGACATAGAAAATCGTTTGATAACAATATAAAATTTCTCCCTCCCAAAGGCCAGCAGATGGCAACGTTGGGCAACAATTGCCCGCGGCAAGGGGGCTAGTGGCAGGCAAGCAGCGGCAAGGGGCCAACAAACAAGGCAGACAATTGGCGGCGGATGGCCATAGACGGCCAATGGTGACAAACGGTGGGTTGGCTGGCGAGTGGGCTACGAGTGGCGGACAATAAACGATGGGCGGCAACGACAAGTTGGGGGACGAAAGGTAGTGAGGACAAGCAATAAAAAGAATTTTTATTTCTCATTTCTATTCTAGAAATAAAGAAATCATTTATGTTTCAAACCTATTTCTGAATAAAAAATTTATTCCAAAAAAAATATGACATTACATTATCAAATGAATTTCTATTCCAAACAGAAAAATAGTTTTAGAACAGAAATAGAATAGTTATTATATGCGCCCTAAATGACCAAGATTGACTTTCAATTCAACTGCTAAATATCATTACAAAACGAATAACATATTAATCTTAAACATGCGGTGGTCAGATATAGTCTCTAAAACAACGCTTACCCCTACACAAGCTTTTAACACTGTATGTGAACTCACTTGAACTATCCCTTGGACTATCAGGTAGACTCGGCTTCCTTAGAGAATCAACAAACCTTAAGCAGCCTCTAACCACCACAGAAACATGCAATAAAGCACAATATGATATTTTGAAAATCAAACCAAAAAAAAGAAAGTGAAGCCACTATTATCAATTTTTCTGCCAGCCTCAAAGGAACAGAAGGTTTCCTCCCTAGAGATATATCTGCATCATCTTTTGCTTATGTGCATATTAGCTCTAATCTCTTTCAAAAGAAAAAAAGGCTCAATCATACAAAATGATAAAGTAAAATCGAAAGGAAGAAATGATACAGGAAGGAAAGAATGCAGACAAACCTTAAAGATGGCGTTAATACATGCTGGTACTTTCAGAATAAACAGCTTGCCAAAAGAAGTTGAGGCTTTCCATTGTCACCTTCTTATATCCCCTAAAGCTTCCTTTGATTTTACAGACCCTTTTCATCTCATATGCCGTAAGTCAACTTTCAAGCTTCATCACTACAGACATTGGTCTGCAAATGAATGGCGCAAAATTGCAGGCATTATCGGGCAATGGGAAGAAATAGTAGCAGTAAAAAATTGGCTAAACCACATCTAGGCATACCTCCATACCTCCATCAGACAAGGTGCAAGAAATGTAAAGGATCCAACATCTCCAGGTGCTAGTGTAACCCAATTTGACAGAGTTGCTCACCAATTCTTCTTCTTTGGCATAAATGATAAGTCCAAACTTATCTGTAGGGCTCAGCATGAATGCACGTAGCTTTTCACGCTTCTGGTTGAAAGTGGCTAGTACGAACACCTAGAGGGGGTGAATAGGTGTGAAAATAGATTCTGCAAAATACAGCAAAAACCTTTACTTTAACCTGAGTCTGAATAACAATAAACTTTTGAAACTGAGTCTGAAGAGCAGCAGACTTTGAGCGAGATCAGATTTTAGCAGTTAAATAAAACTACGAACAAAAAAAAGGAGTTCAGGAAAGAGAATAAGAACACATGGTTTATAGTGGTTCGGCTTAAATCAAGCCTACGTCCACTCTCCCATGCTAACAGCCTTCTAGCTGGATTTCACTATGCAATCAACAAGAGATTACAACTTTGAGTACAAACATTTAGTAGTAAATCACACTATCTCACTAAGTCATTTTTTTGGTATTTCTCTCACGATCACAAACATTTAAGCTCACCAAAGACAAGTGTATGATCGAAGGTCGCTCAGACTTTGGAATTATAAATTCTACACTCCGTCTCTTACTTGCTCATCGATCCTTGATCTTCTTAAATACTCCTCCACTTCCAAACTAGCCGTTGGACAGTATCTCGAGGATTGTCTTCCAATCTACCCATTGGACAAATCCGTATCTAGAAGATTTGGTAGCTGTTGAGTGACAAAAATAGAATCCCAAATTGATTCTAATCGCCCATACAAATAGAATCTTGGTTTCCATAAGTAGTGCTTCTTCGTATATAAAGTTTTTGTCTTCAAGATCCAATTGTCAATCAATTAGATGGAGTCAATCAAATCAATCTTGATGTAGAATCCAAACCAGATCACTAACCGTTATATGTTTTAGGCTTGTGTTACGTTCTGTCTCGTTCTGGATGTAAAGTTTGAGAGCAATAAACTTTATAATCTGAGTTTGAGTGCAATAGACTTTATAATCTGGACATAAATCTGAACATATTCTGCTTCTGAACAGATTTAGTTTTTAAGGTTTGAATACAATCTAAATAAGTTTAGCTTCAGCATAAAGTCGGTCTTCTGGTTCTTCATTCACGTTCAATCTGGAATTTGTCAAAGTGAGCAGATTTCTGATGTAAAACATACTTTGACACTAAAGTTTGGCAGTATTCGGACTTTGACACAGAAGTCTGGACATCTTCATAATAGACTTTGGACATATGTTACATTCAATCTTTTGGCAGTCTTCTGACTTTGACAATATCCTTTATATATTCTATCATCTGCATAGTTTATTACTTAACCATTAAACATGTTAGTAGTCTTTGATTTATTTTGTCATCTTCAAAATATCATATGGGATTTCCCTAACACTGGTCCATGTTTCCTATGCCGATAATCGAACTATATGATAGTATTAATTTTACTTTACAAGTCAAATGCATTGTTGGTGGGTGCACGAATCATTGAAGGGTTGCAAGTATCATTGTTGGAGTGCGCATTTTTGGAGTACGCAATTATAATAATTTTAATTATTTGCAGTTGTAATGGTTTATTACTTTTAGCGCTTCACACTTTCGAAATTATTATTATGTCCTTAACAGCTATGATTCAATCACTTACGTACTCAACGTCGTGCTACAGACGTTATAAGAAATATATATATATGGACAAGATCATATGTCATGGTATATCATCCAAGGATATAAGTCAATGACTTCTATTTTTTCACTTTCAAATTTTTAAAGTCAAACGTCTGAGTTTCATTTAGTATTGGATGACTCATGCTACGAAGGTTAAATTAATATAGGCCACATCACTGTCCATGGTGTGTACAAGTGCGTGTACGACTCCGGTTTATCCCTGTTTGACTTTTATCTCTAACCTTTTAATCCTGTAATAGTCAAAATCCCATGGTACACGTTATATACAAGATTAATTTTATGTTGACCATCTTTGGCTTCTATTTTTTTTTTTTTTTTTTTTTTTTTTTGTAAGGTAAGTATATATTTGGCTTCTATTGTATATTAGATAAAACCACTAAATTGAATGGTACTGTGGATGTGCATATGGGTAACTCGCACACGTCTAATAGTCACGTGGGTCGCCGGACCACCAAGACGGTGCACGAGGCCTCGAGCTACATCAAACGGTGCTTAGGAGGTGGACCCGAGGACGCGATCTTGTTCTGCGGATCAGGATCCACTGGGTCGATCAAGCGACTCCAAGAAGTCATGGGCGTTGCAGTGCCATCGATCCTAAGAGACAGGATGATTAAGTGCATGCCAAGCGAAGAGAGATGGGTGGTCCTAGTCGGGCCTTATGAGCACCACTCAAACCTTCTCTCATGGAGGTAAAGTCTAGTGGAGGTCATAGAGATCGGACTAGATGAAGATGAGTCGATAGACATGGAAGATTTAAGGCAAAAGCTCGAGTCTTATCGAGATGCAGACAGGCCAATTCTGGGTTCTTTCTCTGCTTGCAGTAATGTCACCGGGATTTGTACCGACACGAGAGCTGTCGCGAAGCTGCTTCACCAATTTGGTGCCTTTGCTTGCTTTGATTTTGCAGCTAGGTGAGCCTTCATTTTCCTGCATTTTCTAACTCAATTGGAGAACTCTTCACTTGCATTTACTGAGAATATGGTTCAAGACTATATAATTCCATGGTAACATAATGAAGCGACTACTCTGACTTGGCCTTGAATTGCTTAATTTTGAACAGTGTACCTTATATGGAAATCGACATGAGGTCGGGGAAAGTCGACGGCTATGATGCTATCTTCTTGAGTGTGCACAAGTTCCTTGGTGGACCAGGGTCTTCAGGAATCCTGCTCATGAGCAAGGCTCTCTATCGGCTCAGATCATCTCCCCCATCAACCTGCGGAGGGGGAACTGTTGATTATGTGAATGGTTTCAATGAAAAGGTAAAAGCATTGATCTTTTGCGAACGATAGAGCAAATTCTTTTTTCTTTTTTTTTTTTTTTTTTTTTTTTTTTTTGGTTGAAAACGATAGAGCAAATTCAAAAGCTAAAGCAATTACCATCAAAGCATTCTATTTTCATCAGTTGGTGACTTGTCAATTAACTTGCCTAGCAGGATACGTTATATGTGGAAGACATTGAAGAAAGAGAGAATGCTGGGACTCCGCAGATTATTCAGATCACAAGAGCAGCATTGGCATTTTGGTTGAAAGATTACTTGGGATATGAAGTAATTGAGAAACTGGAGCACAAGTATATTAAAGAAGCAATCGAAAGGCTCTCCAAAAACCAGAACACAGATTCTCGGGAGCAGAACAGCTAACAGACAGGCTAAATTGTCTTTCCTGATATACTCAACAACTAATTCACCACCAGATCGTGATAAGAAGGGAAGAGAGAGAGGGATTTACCTCTGGGAAGAAACGGGTAACGAAAAAGACAAGCCTCTCCACGGACCTTTTGTTACCACTCTCCTCAATGACCTCTTTGGCATTCAAGCGACAGGTGGGTGCGCTTGTGCCAGTCCATATGGTCATGCCCTACTTGGCATCAGTGAAGCTCAGTCTCGTGCATTCAGATGTGTCATTCAAAAGGTAAGATGCTTGTTTTCTTTCCTGTAAGACCATGACATGTAAAACCTTGAAGGTTTTCAAACCGTAATAGCCATACAGGGGAAGGGTCTATTAGGCACTACCCCTCCACCAATGCGATGATTTCTTAGAGACATATAAGATCAAGCGTTTCACTGATCTTTTGTGAGTTTACCATTATAACTGGGATTTGCTGGGGTGAGGCCTGGATGGACCAGAGTCAGCTTTCCCTACTAACTTTCGGAGGAGGAGTTCGAGTACATTATTGCTGCACCGGAGTTTGTAGCCTCTTATGGCCAGAGGTTCCTGCCGCTTTATCATTTCAACCTGAAAAATGGAAACTGGACCTTCAAAAAGAAGGCATTCATGGAGATTGTAGGGAAAGAAAGAAATGGCAAAATTTCTATCTTAAATGACAACCGGGCAGGCAAAGATCTCAATGGAGATGCGAAACATGAGAGCCTCGTTGCCAGGTTTACGTCATATTGGGAGAGTGCAAAACATATTGCAGGTCTCCTCCCCAAATTTCCCTCCCCGCGCAGGCTCCATGTAGAAATTGATCCAGAGCTACTGTACTTCCGCATCTAGTAGAAGATTTGAAAAACGAAATTAAATTGAATACAAGTTCTGTCCAAAGTCCATACAAATAGACAATGCAACTTCAATTACTATGTCACCGAGAGTCATCCGAAGATAATAGCCAAGCGGATTGTCACAGCCATCTATAGATACATGTACCGACTCAAAATGACCTACTCGTGAATTGTGAGAACTGTCTCTGAGATTAAAGGCTACAAGTTGATCAATTTCGTTTATTGGGAATCTCCTCCAAATTTTCTAATCGCGATTAGAGTTTTCTTACTCCAAATTTATTGATTCACCTTTGTAATGAGAAAATATGATAGTGATGCTTATATTGAGCCTCTAGTGTGTGACTAGAAAAAATCACTTTGTGTATCCCACTATTATTTAGTGGAAGTTTTGGGTGATTCATGATTTTTTCCACATTTGATTTCAATGTTAAGTCATTGGTGTTATTGTTGGCTTCATTTCTTTATCAATTTGGCGTTATATTTGTTTTTTTGCCAGTTTTGTTTCCCATGAAAAATCTTTTACCAAAGTTTGCATTTTGGTTTTATTGTAGGAGACTTAGATTCCGTGCTGAATCTGAAAAACGAATGTCAAATGCAAGGGTAAATCTTATTATCAACTTGTATGTACAACTCTCACAATTAATACTCAAATGACTCAAAGACCAATAGCTTCTAAGTAGAAATTACACTAGAATTTAATCAACGATGTAATTTGAACACAAATAGCTAGGTAGCCTACGCTTCAGACTCAAACTATATTGGAATTGAATCTACGACACAGCTTGTTTTAGGTGTATAGCTGAAATTTAATCAACAGCGATACCATTGGATAAAAAGCACAACGCCAGAATTTAATCAATGATGCTAGGCTTTTGGAACAGCACCAACATTTAATCGACGATGCTAAACCAAACAAAGACACACACCGGAATTTAATCTACGACAGGAATCTTGAAAATCACAGCTAAAATGCGATAAAGTAAAGATAAAGTAAACATAGTTGTTGTGTTGTACAGGGGGATTTCTCGTTGAACGGGTTGCGGTATTTATAAAGTGAGTTAGTAGCCATCAGTTGGTTATTTCTTCTCGGGCACCACTCTTCACACTCTCCGTGTTTTCTTTTTCTTCTTGGCAACTTTACCCATAAGCAACCGTCTCCCGATTTGTCGACAATGCTCGCATGACTTGCTCATCAAGTAAATAACGGCTTCCCTATTTTTATGTGCATTCCACGCAGTAGTTATTCTCGCCTGAGCTCTAATACTAATCTCACTTAAACTCCAAATCTGATGTATTGTTCCTATAGCCTAACACATGGCAATTAACTACTTGGCTGTCGACTCTGGACTAGAATTCTGCCAACACATGACAATAGAGGTAATTTTGAGTGTCAACGATTACTTATTCCGAGATTATATTGGCTGGTTGCTGTTGGTGCTAAATTGATTTTGGTTGGTTTAGTTTCGAGAGAGAAATTGATCCTGTATTGAGTTTGTTCATGACAAATTGTTGCCCGGGTTCTCCCCAACATCTCTTCATTGCACCATTGTCAATTATTTCCCTCCTCAATCCTAGCGCTTACGTGCTGAGTGTTTTAGCGTGGTTAACAATAGCGCTCGCCAAGATCAACTTTTATGTCCAAGCTTGATGCCAATAACTTGAGAGCACCTATAAATATTGATCAGACCTCAGGAGCACTCTCACCATGTGAATCATGGTGACGGATTGATGTTGAAAGAGGAAACCTAAATAAGTAATACTACTTCTTCTATTGATTTTAGCCAAGAAGCTGTTAGAAATCGTCTCTGAAACAAGGCTTACCACTGCACAAGCTTTTAATGCTGTAAGATAACTCAAACCATCCCTCGAGTGCCAACAGCCATGCAGCCCTTCTAATAAAGGGATTGAGGGGTAGGGCCGGATAGTACCAGGTCCGAGATTCAATTCTCGTGAGCATCGCACACACATTTATATAGAAAAGAAGGGTAAGATTTAAAAATAATAATAAATAAATAAATAAACTATCTCTAGAACTATCAAGTGGTCTTGAGTTCCTTAAAGAAGCATCCAACCCCCAGAAACACGCAACAAAACACCAAATGCTAAAGGGAAGGCTTATAAAGTCATTGTAAAGAGCTTATAAACAGTATACAATGATTTCATAATATGTTTATGCACTAAACTAATGCATTTGACGTATAAAGGAATATGTTGTTCTGTAGTTCGATTTCATACGGCATCGGAAACTGCATAGACCGGAAACAACTTTGCTTCTTCTGGAAGTGAAAGCTATAAATTACATCCAACAAACAGTCCAAATATATAATAAAGATTTCAATAATAATATTCTCATGCATTATGAGATAGATAATCTATTACTCCGTGCCAAGAAGTACTAACCTTTATCCGTACCAATAAATTTCAATAAGTTTTAATAAGTGTCAAGCAACCATTAGGTAAGAATTTCTTACAACTTTTTGTTAACTTACAAACACTTTTAGAAAATTTCTATATTTTTTACAATTTGTAAATTATACATTTTTGTATGAAATTACTAATATTCGTTTGCATAAATTACGATTGCTTCAATTTTTTCAATTTGTATGTGAAATCACCAATCTAAATTAAACCGAACAACTTTTATTATACTAAATTACCAACTAGTTTCAATTTACCATCTCTCATTTGAATTCCTTACTTATATTAATTTTTTCTTAGAGATAAAGAGAAATTGGTAATTAAAATAGATAAATAATTATTGATAGCCAACTCAAAAAAGAGGCAGTAACACATAACTAGTTGATATTCCAATTGAACAAAAGTTCATAATTGCTCTTATTACTATTGGTAGGTTCTAAAAAGAGTTGGTAAATTCAATGCATTGGTAAGCAAGACAAATAAAAGAGGTAACTTAATAGAAAATTTGGTAAAATCAAAATAAATAAATAAGCATCGGTAAGCAACTTAGATGAGCGTTGGTTAACCTAAACTAGCTAGTAACATAACGGGAGAAAAATTGGTAAGACACAGAAATAAAGATCAACACATTTATATAAAAGTTGGCCAATCTCGAGTATTAGGAAGAAAGAGTATAAATGCTTATAAAAACATAGAAAAAGGTTAATTAGCCAACTGAAAAAAAAGAGAGTAATTTTGTAAAGATGATAATAAATAATCAACATGTTACTTAGAAGTCAGGTGAAACATAATTTTTCAACAGCATTTTATTAGCACTTACCAACTTTTTAAGCAATTATAACATAACAGTAGAATTGTGTAAATTACGTAATTACAAAAAATTGGTATTTTGCAGGCTGTTCAAATCTGGTATTTCATAGAAATGCCGGTAAATTAATAAGAAATTATTGAATAATCAGATAGCCTATAATTTTTTACTAAGATTTTTAACACTTACCAATTTTTTTTCCGAAATCTACCTTCATGGACAAAAATCCTTTCTTTAACGAAACAATTGAATAATCCAAATTATGTAATTGCGTTAATTTATCACGCAACCTGAAAAAACATATACATATATATGTACGTATGTAATATTTTGGAGAAAATATCAAATAAGAGTTTAAAGTGCCCTCATTTTTTCAAATAAAAGTTTGGAGTGGATCTTATCCCAAATAAAAGTATGAAGTAAGAATGTTTCAAATAAGGATTTAAAGTGGTTATATCAATTTCAAATAAAGGCTTGGCTTTCTAGTTAGTCAAGGGTATTTTCATCCTTACCTTTTTGAATTTTTCATTTTTTCCTTTTTTTTTTTCTTTTTTCCTTTTTTTCTGGTTTTCTCTTCTTCTTTGTCGGTGGCCAATCGACCACCGGTGATACCCAAAGAGGGCTGGACAAGGGTCACCCTCCCCAATCATAGGCGAGATTAGCCTCGCCAGATCTACACAAGGGTCACATTGCCAACAATCAGCAAAGGATGGCCTTGCCTTGGTGTGGCCGCCATAGAAAGCGACAGGCAAGACCGGCCCTCACCCACGGCCAACAAGGGTCACAACCCTAGCCAGCAGCTAGCGAGATCGCCAAGCCTTTGCCCAAAAAAAAAGCGAGAGAAAGACAATAATATTCTAAAATAAAAATAGTCTTTCAATGAAAATACCCTTTGACTTATCGAAATATTTAGCCGGCCGATGACCAACAAGGTCAGGCCTTTACTTGAAACTACCATAGCCACTTTAGGCCCTTCTTTGAGATTAATATGACCACTTTAAGTCCTTATTTGACACAATATCAATTTTCAACCTTTTTTTAAGAAAATAAGGGCACTTCAAGCCCTTATTTGGAATTTTCCCTTAAATCTTGTCTAACCTATAATGGCCTCATTGATTGTAAGATTAAGGTCAATGAAAAAACTAAGACCCTATTTGATAATCATTTTATTTTTCTCTTTTCTGTTCTTTTGTTCTCCGAAACGGAAAAAAGAACAGGATTTAGATTGATGGTGTCAACTAATTTTTTATTCCTCGGAACAAATTAATGGCCAAGAATAAATTTGGAACAGAAACAAATTGTAGAAAAAGCCTACTTCTTTATTCTTAGGAATAAAAAGAAAAGTAACGCCATTTTAGATATATATATAAAAGCTCAATGTAACCTCATGCCCATCTTTACAAAATTGACACAAGGTCTGGTCTCCTAACCCAATCCAAGTCCTTATTTTTCGGAATAAAAAAATTAAAAAGTTCATAAATTTAGGAAAAATTTAGAAATTAGATTTTGAGTAGTTTTATTAGATTTTAGTGTTAATTGTAGTTTAGAATTAATTTAGAATAAAAAAATGCAAAAAAAAATTCAAAATTAAATTCAAAATTGAACAAGCTTTTAAGGATTTACAATATGGATTTTTGAATGTCATTTTCTTTTAGAAACAATGCTAGGTCGCGAAAATTTAGGGACTCTAGTTTTATTCCCTAAAGATTCTACTAAAAACATCCTTTAAAACTATTTGCAATTATGTTTTAATAGAAAATTATATAGCTCTAAACAAGTAATTTGCATTACCATTTGTCTTGTGTTTATAGCAGTCGAATAAGCCTATCTTCCATAGATTTCTAATGTCATTTGCTTGAAGGTTTGATGAATTTATGCAAAAACACCAAAAATTGCTTCTATCATCAATTGTTTCGCCATTGCTCATTCTACCAAGCAATGTTTGCTCTTTTTCTTGCAATTTAAAAAGCACATAAGGTCTATGCACATCAGATTTTCTAAGGCCATTGTAGAATATCTCAATCAATTAAATCTTTATAGAAGTTTAGTTTTATTCAAATATAAATTGTTAAATCTTCACTAACATTTTTATAATTATAAGAAAGAAAATGGGAATAAGAATTTTTACAATCATACCAAACGCATTTCATTCTTTTTCTATTCCAAAAATAGAAATTATTTATAGTCTCAAACGCATTATTCAACTCAGAAACTCGTCCAAAAACAAAAATAGAAAAAAATATTTTCGAACAGAAATTATTCTTGGGAAGAGAAATGTTACCAAACACATCTCAATGGTTCCCCAAAAAAACCCTAACTTCCATTTTCTTGATTCCTTTCTGTCGTTGGCGTGCGCACACACAAATAATTTATGCTACTCATTAAAAAAAAAGATTAGTTTGTCCTGTCCACCTCATCCATACAAATGTTCTCAAGGAAGTCTCTCTCTCTCTATCTCTATCTCTCTATCTCTCTCTCTCTCTCTCTCTCTCTCTCTCTCTCTCTCTCTCTCTCTCTCTCTAAAAGTGCGATTCCCATGGAATTGAGCAAATGGTATGGGGCACGACCGTGTGGGAAATGAATTACTTAAATTGACGTCAACGCACCAATCAGAAGGAGCAAAGGCAGAAGATGAATCCCCAGATCCGGCGAGCCCCATGTTTTTATGGGATTAGGCATCGTGAGCTGGAACAGAGGATGATAATGGACCATTTGCCGACCGTAAAAATTTCAATGTCTATTATTTTATTGATGAGGTAAGGATCAACTTTGAGTTCAAAGATATAGACAGCTGGTTAGGGTGCACTCCATAAGTGGTCCATTATCATCCTGGAATAGACTGATAAAAGATATAGACAGCTGGTTAGGGTGCACTCCATAAGTGGTCCATTATCATCCTGGAATAGACTGATAAAAGTCAGGTAGTCAAGGAGAAAAAGATAGAAACGAGCGACTATAGCAGTCTCGTTCACCGTAGTTACAAGAGTTCTGCGTCCGGCGTGGGATTTTTAGTTTTAGAGAAAGCGTTATAACATGCATAGAATCAAGCATATCATTATAGGAAAAAGCACCAAAAAAGTCTTACAGATATTCTATTAATACCAATTTAGTTCTAACTATTTTAATCGGACTACTTTAATCTTAAATATTTTGCATTTGTGTCGATTAAATTTATCCGGCCAGTTTCGCTAGAAATCATTGATATGAACGTGGCTATCCTACTTAACACAACCGGCGTTAATGTAAATAAATTTATAACTTTTCAATATTTTTCTGAATATTATATTATCTTTTTTTTTCTTCTTTCTTTTTTTTCTTTTTTCTTTTAATTGTAGCCGGCAAGGGTCACGGCCCTCGCACAAGCCGTCGCCAGCCGCAGGCAAGGGCTGCCAAGCCCTCACAAGAGGCCACAAGGGCAGCCTTCACCCAGGTCATGGTGACTCTTGTTGGCCACTAGGTGAGGGCATCCGAGCCCTACCGGCCGCTAGCAAGGGTCGCAGCCCTCATGCAGGCCATCGCCAAGTGCAGGTGAGGACCACCAAGCCTCACCTGACCTCAAGGGCAAGGGTGGCCTTTGACCTCATAGCCTCTAACGAGGACTTGGAAGCCTTCATTCGTGGGCCCCTCGCGGGCCCTCGCCAGCCACAATTTTTAAAAAAAAAAAGAATATGGGGATGCGCGGTGTCCAGCGGAAAGAAGTATCAAAAAGAAGTATCAAGTCTGTCTGTGAGCAGAGAGAGCCAATGGGCGTTCAGATCCAAGACGCCAACCCAGAGTCACATGCTCTCCAGACTCTATATACTTCACGCCCACCAGAATCTATATATAATTACTTAATTAATTATTCTGCTTCCATTTTGACTTCTCACGCCAAACCCTCTCTATTTAAGTCAATGGAATGAGTCATTCCTTCCCTTATACCCTCACACCAAACCCTCTCTATTTAAGTCCAGGGGATGAGTCATTCCTTCCCCCATACCCTCAAAAATAATTTCGGAAATATTCTGCTTCCATTTTGATCTCCTGTTAATTTCTTCTTCGCTTGGCAGATGGAACTAGAGCAACCCAGGCAACCCCATCTCAACAACATTAACAAGTACATCAACCCAAGAAATGGCAAGAGTAGTCCGTCACCATCGCCATTACCATCAAGGAGTGATCTGTGCAAGCACTCCTCATCCTTTCGGAAGCTTGGAGTGGGAGTCCCAGCAGCGGCGGGAGGCATCTCCGACGTGGAGAAGGTCTCGTGGCTCCGCTCTCAGATCATCGGCAGCGACGCCGAGTTTGACTCACCATTCGGCAGGCGACGGCTCACATACGCTGACAGCACCGCCTCCGGCCGCTGCATCCGCTACGTTGAGGACTTCATCGTCGACAACATCCTTCCGTTTTACGGTACGTGTGTCAAGTGTCTAAGAGATTTCTATTCTAATTTCGCACACGTACGGCCATAGACACAATTCATCTACAGTTGCATTTCCTAAGCTAATAAGACATTTTTCCTAAGTTAATAAGTCATTTTCCTAAAAAAGGAAACTCCTCCTTTAGTTAATTCTTTGCAAGTCAAATGCATTATCGGAGTGTGTACGCTTTGTCGAAGGGTTGACTTTCTGCGAACATACGAAGGGTGTGTTTGGAAAGGCTTTTGGAGAAAGTTTTTGGGAAATACAAAGCCGTTGAGTGAAAGGTGTTTTCCAAAACGCAAATTATGTGTGGTAAATTATATTGTAAAAGTCCTTTGTGAAATACCTTTAAGTAAAATAGTGTTTGGAAAAAAAAAAAAAAGTTGACCGACCAAGAACAAGTAGTCACTAGCGAGGAGCAAGCGGTCCGGCGAAGGGCGGGCGGTCCAATGCAAGCCGTCCGGCAAGGATTGGGGCGACCAGATGGGTCGGCGAAGGTCGCTTAAAGGTCACGGTCGCGACCAGATCTGCATCGCGTGACCAGATCTGCGTCGCGACCGGCGACTCATCTAGTTGCAGCGCGAGGTCGCGGCCGAAACTTGCACACTTATATGTGTATAGGCAATGTCACTCTCGACGATATATATCATACGAGGGCCTATGTCCGTGACTTTTACTTTTTACTTTTGATTTTTATTATTTGACTTTATCATCCAACATTTGAATTATATTTAGTATCAAATGCCTTGCATGGTATCTTGTAAACCGGGGGTACTAAATCAACAACTTGGTTATAAGATACTATGCGAAGCACGAGTCAATTTAGCAAGAACATTAGAGTGTTCTATCACCTCACCCTAAACATGGGAGGCTGCTATACCTGTCTACCCAGTGATAGCCACTTCCGAAGAAGTAACTGGGAATCTACCTCCCCTCCCCCCGGGCTTCCAAGTTCCTAGGCAAATATTTCTTTTCTACACCTAAGAGGGAATACCTTCAAAGTTTCACTTCCTATAATTTAGATGAAGCCTTTTAAAGACATGCTCAAATTTGTACGATATTCGAAATATAATAGATACAAATATTTAAATTCATCTCACTGTCGTGTATTTTTCCATAATTCCTTAGTTTAGCCTCTCTTTTTCTCATTCCTGCCCGTGGACAATAAAGTAATTTTTAGTGGGCAGACCAAAACAGGGAACAATCCTCTCAGACCTTCGCCTATTTCATTCCAATGGACTTTGTCTAATAAACAGTAGGTCAATGTATGACAAGGAAAGGCAAAAAGTCGATGCTTATAAGACGAGAAGTTGCAATTCTCCGCACGACCCTCTTTTCTATATCCTGTGCTTTGTCAAATATTTCCAATGTTTTGTCCGAATGCATAAAGCTGATGACTGTAGGTGTGTAAAAGTGGGTGTCCGACCCAAATTTATCGTCATTTCACGTTTTTCCCGAACATTTTCATCCTATGATAATCAAAATCCTACGGTACCCATTCTACAAGATTAATTGTGCGCAGACCATCCTTAATGTCAATCCTATATAGGAAGAACCACTGAATTGGAGGTTACCCTTTATGCATGTGCAAATAGGTAACTCCCACACGTCGAATAGCCACGTAGGTCACCGGACCACCAAGACGGTGCACGAGGCCTCGAGCTACATCAAACGGTGCTTAGGAGGTAAACCCGAGGACGTAATTTTGTTCTGCGGATCAGGATCCACTGGGTCAATCAAGCGGCTCCAAGAAGTCATGGGCATTGCAGTGCCATCGATCCTACGAGAGACTATGATTAAGTGCATGCCAAGCGAAGAGAGATGGGTGGTCCTAGTTGGGCCTTATGAGCACCATTCAAACCTTCTCTCATGGAGGCAAAGTCTAGCGGAGGTCATAGAGATCGGACTAGATGAAGATGGGTCGATAGACATGGAAGATTTAAGGCAAAAGCTCGAGTCTTATCGAGATGCAAACAGGCCAATTCTGGGTTCTTTCTCAGCCTGTAGTAATGTTACCGGGATTTGCACTGACACAAGAGCTGTCGCGAAGCTGCTTCACCAATTTGGTGCCTTTACTTGCTTTGATTTTGCAGCTAGGTGAGCCTTCAGTTTCATGGAATTTCTAACTCAATGGGAGAACTCTTTATTCAAATAGATAATCCAATAATAACAAACCGTTTGCACTTAACTGAGGAAATGTTACAAGACTATACAATTTTGAACAGTGCACCTTATGTGGAAATCGACATGAGATCGGGGGAAGTCGACGGTTATGATGCTATCTTCCTGAGTGTGCACAAGTTCCTCGGTGGACCTGGGTCTCCAGGAATCCTGCTCATGAGCAAGGCTCTCTATCGGCTTGGATCATTTCCCCCATCAACCTCTGGAGGAGGAACTGTTGATTATGTGAATGGCTTCAATGAAAAGGTAAAAGCATTGATCTGTTACAAAAGATAAGAGCAAATTCAAAAGATAAAGCAATTGCCAAAAAACCATTCTAATTTTCATCAGTCAAGTAACTTGTTAAATTACTTGCCTAGCAGGATACATTATACGTGGAAGACATTGAAGAAAGAGAGAATGCTGGGACTCCACAAATTATTCAGATCACAAGAGCAGCATTGGCATTTTGGTTGAAAGATTACGTGGGAAATGAAGTGATCGAGAAACTGGAGCACAAGTACATTAAAGAAGCAATCGAAAGGCTCTCCAAAAACCAGAACATAGAGATTCTCGGGAACAAGACAGCTAAGAGACAAGCTATATTGTCTTTCCTGATATACTCAACTACTAATTCCCCACCAGATTGTAATAAGAAGGGAAGAGAGAGAGGGCTTTACCTGTGGGGAGAAATGGGGAACGAAAGAGACAAGCCTCTCCACGGACCTTTTGTTGCCACTCTCCTCAATGACCTCTTTGGCATTCAAGCGAGAGGCGGGTGCGCTTGTGCCAGTCCATATGGTCATGCCCTACTTGGCATCAGTGAAGCTCAGTCCCATGCATTTAGATGTGCCATTCAAAAGGTAAGATGCTTGTTCTCTTTCCTGTAAGACAGTTACATAAAACCTTGAAGGTTTTCAAACTGTAATAGCCATACAAGCGAAGGATCTGTTAGGCAGTACCCCTCAACCAATGAGATGTTTTCTTAGTGACATATAAGATTAAGCATTTGACTAATCTTTTTGACTAATCTTCTGTGAGTTTACCTTTATAACAGGGTTTTGCTGGAGTGAAGCCTGGATGGACCAGAGTCAGCTTTCCCTACTACCTTTCAGAGGAGGAGTTTGAGTACATTATCGCTGCATTGGAGTTTGTAGCCTCTTTTGGCCAGAGGTTCCTTCCGCTCTATCATTTCAACCTGAAAACTGGAAATTGGACCTTCAAAAAGAAGGCATTCATGGAGATTGTAGGGAAAGAAAGAAAGGGCAAAATTTTTATCTTAAATGACAACAAGACTGGTAAAAATCTCAATGGAGATGCTAAACATGAGAGCCTCATTGCCAAGTATACGTCATATTGGGAAAGTGCAAAACATACTGCACGTCTCCTCCCCAAATTTCCCTCCCCGCCCAGGCTCCAGGCGGATATTGATCCAGAGCTGCTATACTTCCACATCTAGTAGAAGATTTCTGAAAGAACATTAAATTGAATAAAGGCATGTACAAAGTCTATTCTAATAGACTATGCAATTTTTCAAATACTGTGTCACCATGAGTCATCTAAAGATGATAAACCAAGCTGATTCTTACAGCCAACTGCATATATATGAAACAGCTCAAAATGACATATTCATGAATTGTGGGAACATTCTCTCTGCCATCATCAATGTTTTCAATCAATCCCAATGCTTAAATGGCAAGTGTTTTAGCATCCCTGAAATGGGCCTTCACAAAGATCGGAGCACTCACCATGTGCATCATGATGACAGATTGATAGTGAAAGAGGAACCCCGCAATAAGTTATAACACTTACTATATAACTACATTCACATGAATACATATCCAGCTGCTTATCGATACAATGAGGTCAAGGCACAGATATGAGCCTAAACCATGTTCACTAATCCTATATGTAACTGTAAACAGTTCAATATGTCAGCAGTTATTTTAATTGGATATTCAAATCAAATACGTCAAGAATGGTTAGAAATTACTGATCATTAGGGCACGAATATTCTGGTCAGAAATTGATTATAAAAATTGATTTTTCTATTTCTATTCCTAGATTAGTTTCTAAGCAAAAAAACGCGTTTGATAACGATACAAAATTTCTGTTCTCAACATAGAAAATCGTTTGATAACGACGCAAAATTTCTCCCTCTCGAATGCCAGCGGATGGCAGCATCGAGCGACAATTGCTAGCGGCAAGGGGGCTAGTGGCAGGTGGGCAGTGGCGAGGGGGCCAACAGACAAAGGTAGACAATCGGCAGCGGACGGCCATGGATGGCCAACGATGATGGACGGTGATGGGCTGGCAAGCGGGCTACAGGCGGCAGACAATAGACGATGGGCAGCAGCGACAGGTAGGCGGACGGCGGGTAGCAAGGACGAGCGATAAAAAGAGTTTTTATTTCTCATTTATATTCTAGAAATAAAGAAGTCATTTCTGTTTCAAACCTATTTCTGAATAAAACATTTATTCCAAAAAAAAAAAAAAAATGACATTTCGTTATCAAATGAATTTCTACTCCAAACAGAAAAATAGTTCTAGAACAGAAATAGAATGGTTACCATATGCGCCGTAAATAACCAAGATTGACTTTCAATCCAACTACTAAATATCATTACAAAATGAATAACATATTAATCTTAAACATGCAGTGGTCAGAAATAGTCTCTAAAACAATGCTTACCACTACACGAGCTTTTAACACTATACATGAACTCACTTAAACTATCCCTTGGACTATCAAATAGACTCAACTTCCTTAAAGAATCAACAAGCCTTATGCAGCCTCTAACCACCACAGAAACATGCAATAAAGCACAATATGATATTTTGAAAATCAAACCCAAAAAAAAAAAAAAGGAATCCACTATTATCAGTTTTTCTGCCAGCCTCAAAGGAACAGAAGGTTTCCTCCCTAGAGATATATCTGCATCATCTTTTGCTTATGAGCATATTAGCTCTATTCTCTTTCAAAAGAAAAAAAGGCTCCATCATACAAATGGATAAAGTAAAATCCAAAGGAAGAAATGATACAGGAAGGAAAGAATGCAGACAAACCTTAAAGATGGTGTTAATACATGCTGGTACTTTCAGAAAAAATTGCTTGCCAAAATAAGTTAAAGGTTTCCATTGTCATCTTCTTATATCCCTTGAAGCTTCATTTCATTTCACAGACCCTTTTCATCCCATTTCCATAAGTCAACTTTCAAGCTTCATCACTACGGACATGGGTCTGCAAATGAATGGGGCAAAACTGCAGGCATTATCTGGCAATGGGAAGAAATAGTAGCAGTAAAAACCTGGCTAAACCACATCTAGGCATACTTCCATACCTCCATCAGACAAGGTGCGAGAAATGTAGAGGATCCAACATCTCCAGGTGCTAGTGTAATCCAATCTGGCAGAGTTGCTCACCAATTCTTCATCTTTGGTATAAATGATGGGTCCAAACTTATCTGTGGGGCTCACAGCCAGCTGAAAAAGGACCAAGAAAAATAGAGTTTTAACGAAACCACAGTTGACAAGTCAGAGATGCTTCATTCTCCTTATATTCTTTAACTCATAAGCAACATACAGTTCTCTTCATGTTTTTAATGAAGTTGACTATAGGCACATCAAATTTATAGCTAAATACTCTCACATATTCTCTAAGCTTGTCTTCCTATTTCTTCTTTTTATGTATATCAATCGTGCCGGTTGCCTTCTTCCCCCTTTCTAATTCCTTTCAAGTTTGAGACTGGGTTGAAAACATACTAACTCAATCCTGGTTCCAATCATATATCACAGTCCAAGACAACTAGCCAGTAGCATAGGCTTTTTTTCCCCCTTCAATAAGTGAGGTCAGCTATATGAGTCCTCTTATACCACTGTGCTCTGTGCTGCACCATATCGTCCATATTATCCAAGTACTTGATAGCTTTCTACAAAGTGTTTGCCCATGTCTTTTCCATTCTCTTCTATATAACTGTTATGACTTTAACCTAACAAAGTAGAACAAATATAATGGAAAAACATCTGTGACTGGATTGAGCTAATAGAAAAGTATTTTATGCTTGAGTTTATCTGCAGCCTATACCTTCTCTTCCCTGTCTGTTAACTGTTTCTACACCGACATTCTATGAAGAGATCCACTAGCTCACCACCATTCACAATTTCTCGCAAAACCCACTTTGAAATAATTTTAACTCTAGCCAAGACAACATCAGGCAGTTCCAGGAGCATAATTTATCATATTTCATATTTAAAGTCAGCATCCACACAATTAACCACTGAAAAGATGGTAAAGATAACATCACCTGAAGAAGCAAATGCAGGTTATGGACACCCTCAAAGCAGGTAAAGGACACAACTTGCAAGTGCAACTTATTCCATACTTCAGCCGGATTCTTAATGTGAAGAAACTATGTCAATAATTATCCATGGCATTCACTTTTAGGATGATCAGAGATGGCAAACTCAAGAAGTTTGGCAATCTTTGGAAACCTCTTCAAAAAACCCTTGGATGTGGTTCGATTAAGAATTCCGAATGTAATTTCACTAGGTTCACACCCTTCCATGATCATCGTGGTTAATAATCTGTTAGCATCTGAGAACTTCCCTCTCCGAAACATGGCAGCTAATATGGTGTTGTAGATTGCAATACTTGGAGTAAGCCCATTTTTCATCATTTGATCTCTCTGTTGAAGAGCAGCCGAAATCTTTCCTTCCTCACAGAGCTGCTTAATCACGGTACCATATGTGACAACATTGGGATTTAGTTTCTGTTTATGCATATCCATGAGAAGCTTACCAGTCATTGCATAATTTTTCATTTCCACGTTTGCATTTAGGAGAATATTGTATGAGGTAATATCAGGAAGAATTCCATGACTGCTGCTGCAGAAGATCCAGTGAGCAGTTGCAAGTAGCTTATTCTTGCAAAGTTTATCCAAAAGCACATTTAAGGTAACAATTGTCGGTCTGGGTCCAGTACACATCATGGATTCTAATAGCTTAAAAGACTCTGAAAATTTTCCAACTGTACAAAAATATTTAATCAAGCAAGTCGAACCAACAACATTAAGCTTAATGCCTTCATACTCCATACGGTACAAGACCCTTCTGATCATTGCAGAGTTTCCCTCTCTGCATGCTTTAGACAAAATTGTATTGAAAGAAACTACATCTGGTCCACTGCCATTCCATTTAAAACAGTCCAAAATCTGTAAAGCCTCATCAATACTGTTTTCGTTACAGAAACCACTCAAAATTGTGTTGAACGAAACAGTATTTGGAACAACCCCCCCTCTTATCATACGTTCCAGGACAGACAAAGCTTCCTTGGCTTTGTTAGTGCGACATAGACACAACAAGTACATATTATATGCACAAATATCCAGGCTACAGCCCGTAGAAATTGCATCACATAACAGATCGCATGCAATCCTTACTCTGCCGACTTTTAATAGGCCTCCGGCCAAAGCAGAATATGTGTACGGGTCAGGTGAAAGACCCTTTTCATCAATCATCCCAAGAACTTCTTTAACATCACTGAGTCTATTCAGACGACACAATTCCCGGAGAATGATATTGTATGCGTACAAATCTGGACAATATCCTTCCTTATCCATCTTGGACAAAAGCGCTAATGCCTCTTCAATCCGCTTATCATCACAAAGAAATTTCATAACAGCAGTGTAAGTTATCACATTAGCTTTGCATCTATCGTGTTTCATGACATCAAAGCATTGAAAAGCTTCCTCCCACGACCCTTCCCTGCTAAGTCCATAAACCAAAGCCGTGTACGAGCAAACGTTAGGATGAATACCTCTCTTCTTCAGCCAGTATAACAACGCCAGAGCACGATAACTGTGGCCAGACTTGCACAAAGCCCAGACAATCGGATTACAACTGTAGATACAACAAACATAACCTCTGTCGAAAAGAGTGGACACAACTCGATGGGCCTCCTGGACCATCCCTCTTTTGCAAAGCATAGAGATCAAGGATCTCAACATCGGTTCCGTGGGGTGATACTCGCACTTGAGCATTAATTCAAACACTTCGAGCGCATCAGCCAAGCTCCCCAATCCCAGCGATTTCTTCAACAGTTTCGACGAACAACTGAAGGAGGGCAAGAAGCCCCAATCCCTCATCTCCTGAGCAATGAAGCACGCATCTTTCAAGCGCCCAAGAGACAACATCCCATTCAGAAGCGTATTGAAAGTCAGAGCATTCGGTGCGGGGCCGAACCTCTTCATTCCATGATACACTCCAGCCAACTCCTCCAGAACTACATCTCCCGATTTCAGGTAACGGTACATCAAGGCATTGTAATCGTACGCCGTCGGCTTCCCGGGCACACAGCCCATCGAATTCAACGCCTCGAGCGCTCTCCCCAGCTGGCCTTGGGATGCAAAACGCTCCATCCTCCACTTCGACTCGGCATAGTCACGATCGTCGCCAGACTCGCTCACTTCCTCGAGCCGAGCGCAAGAAGTGGAGGAGCCCGCGAAGAACACGAGGCCTCCCGGAACTCGGACCCCTCGAGGGAAAGTTAACGCGAGAATCATGGGTCGGGAGAAAGACAGGAGCTTGGCGACATTAGCGGCCGTTACCATCAGGCAACGGCCCCGGTCGCCGTCGCCGTCGCCACGGCGGCGAAAAGGGTGGTGCTCCCGACGCGGCGGCGGCGCTTCGCCGGCCGCGTCTGCTCCTGGGTCTGCTGCTGGTGCTGCAAGGACCCGCCTTCGGGTCTCGGTTCGTGCGTCTCGAGCTCGGCGCGGTGCTGCCGTGGCCCTTGTAGGGGAGAGGGGGATGGAGAGGGAGGAAGGAGGGTGGTTTTGGTGTAGGGTTTTTGCCTCTTTACTTCTGGGGTTTTTCCAGTTCAAGACTCTCTGAAGTTTTGAAGTGGAGGGAAGGCTTTTTTTTAACATGGGGAACCCCTCTCTCTCTCTCTCTCTCTCTCTCTCTCTCAAACCATTTCAATGCTAATTTTAAAAAACAAATAATTTTTGAAGAATCATCATTTATAATGTTTTTTTTTTTTTTTTTTTACGAAAAGATAAGTGAATAGAAAATATTTTAGTAATCATTTATAATGTTTATAAAGATAAGTGAATAGAAAAATTTTAACCACATAATAGTTAGACATTGATTATCATCATCGAAGATGAAAATATCTTTCGTCAACTAATTTTTCTAAATGATATAGGAAATCATTTTTTAAATATATTTTACAAATTATTCATTTTCTTTGTAAAATGATCTTTCCAAATATTAATTTACTATTTTTTCTCTCCTTTTAATATGAAGAATTAGCTAAAATATAAGGAAAGCCTTGATTGCACAATACAAGCGACTTAAAAGATCTAAATGGCACAAAACAAAAGCTTATTAATTACAAAAGTCACCTAGATATTAAGAACGACACCAATGTGATCCTAACTACTGGGGACATACGAATAGAAGTGATTAAAATCATGAAAACTAGAGAAAAAGAAACTGAGCAATTTGCAATCAATGATACCGTTTGTTAGAGTTTGAGGTTTAAGGAAATTCGACCAGCTCGAGATCTAGAGAAATGCTGACGCTAGGTTACATTTCTCGTGCACGTAATTTAGGAATTAGTGAGGTAATATCGTTTGGAAAAAGGGAAAAAGAAAATCCATCTTGGGTGCGTCTGTTTGGTTACATTAACGGCTTAGTATAATCGTTATTGACGAACCCATAGCATCATTGGAGCGAATGTGGTCGTGTACGCTCTTTAATGGGATTTGCCTTTAGAGGTGTGGAAAGGGGGGTTGCTTCCAATGAGCCGTGATAGATAACCTAAAGCGCTTCTCGACCAGGATAAGTACAATCACATGACGTGTTAACACCTTTGCTTTGAAAAGAAGTAGTGAAATTATCCCTCAAGATGAATAATTTTTATATTCTAAGACAAAGATTTTGTCATACTTCTGCTCGAGCAAAAGATTCAAGGAGATCCCACCGTGTTATGCGCTGTACAGATACCCAATGGTTTATTTCACTTTTTTTTGTTATTAATTTCCAATCCTTTCTTCTTGATTTAGTTTAAAGAGTATAATTTTGCTTAGATTGGAATATTTGTAAAGTATAATGAGAAATTCATTTAGTTATTTATTTGATTATGTATATATTCATATATCCATCATCCTCATCATTGATTTAATAGCGTCTTTTGGTGAAAGATCATGTGGCCCTCCACAAGGGCGTGCCCCTTGATTCCTTATTAATTGCTCCTCATCATCCTGTTTACCAATACAAGATACAACTGATTCATTCTAGTGAGAGGTGAGAGCTTATGAGCTTCTTTAGCCAGAGCTCCATTCCACTCCACAATTTCAATTCAAAAACTGCCGACAAGACCACTTCAAAAGAAGAAGGCGCTCCTGAAAATTCGGCGAAAATAAATGAGTCGACATTCGTATCGTACCATCTGCTGGTGCAGCTTCCGAATCATGGCGAGGCTAGTGAAAGCCCAAAATCTCCGCAGAGGATGGAAGAATGCATCATAATCGAAGAGCACAAGAGATATCAGACCTCCTTCCAGCCGTGTGTGCTTCCAAACCTGGTTGATCTGGATCCAGACTCATCGTAAAATCCTGCATGTTAATATCGCAGGGAGATAGAGATCTTAACTGAAAAATGAATTGATATGACATGATCTGCTTATTCTTTTTCATTCTGAAGTGTATGAAGAAACTGCATCTCTTTATCTATCAGCCATGCTGTTCCTAAAAATAAAACCAAGAATGACCGCCCCAGCCCACCTATGATTGCAAAACTGAAAACATGTAAAAAATTCTATACACTGAACTACGTTAGATGAATTTCAAGACCATTCACTCTGCCATCATAGTTTTCAAATCTTCCCTGCTCTCCTTCATGCTTGAGCTTGTAGTTTTGCCCCGTCAAGATGAGGATTCTCAGAGATCATGCTGTCCACAGACGGATGTCAGTCACTCGAGAGCACCTCTCAGATGGATCAGATCTCAGAGTATTCAGATTCCATGAGATTCATTACAAACTTCTTGTGAAGTAGAAGCCTTGCAATAAGTAATGCTGCTTACCCTGAAGATATATCTAGCTGCTCACCAGGCACCTTGTTAGTCAAGTTGCAGATAAGAGCCTTGCCAAAAACAAAAATAAAAAAAAATTACCAAATAAGAACAGGAATGATAAAATGGAATGGGTACTTATGCACAGTAGCATCCATTCAGGAGTTCCTCTTAATCAGTGCTCAATGGAAATGGTTAAAATTTGCTCTAAGACTGAAAAACAACTGATGACAGAATAACCAGAGCAACTCTCCACTTATCTCCTGCAGATCATCACAGAAGGCATCACATGTCATTTTCATGTATGCACAGCTCAAAATGGGCTCTGAAAAACATTCAAGGACTAACCAAGATTTTGACTATGCACATAGACTCCCTCACCCCGTATATTATCCTTTGAAGATGCAAAAAAACCTCATTGCAGCATTCAACCATGCAATATGTATCACACGAACTGGAAAACGTAAGAAAAAGATGCATATGAGTCTACTGCTATCAGTTTCTCCACTAGCTTTGGTGGGACATAATGGCTTCCTGTAAAAAGACCGAGCTGTCTCATCTTGCTTATGTACATGTCAAGTACATTCTCTCGAAAAATGCTCAATTTTACAAAATTGATCAATCACAATTGATATGGGGAAAAGGAATCCTGATTATGGACAAACCTCAAAGATATCCTCATGTGCTGTAGTTTCAAAAGAAATGGCTCGCCATAAGAAGTTGAGGTTTTTCATTGTCTTCTTCTATCTCCATGGCAGCTTCAGCTTTGATTTCCTGAACCCTTTTATCCCATATACCGTCAATCAGCTTCCAAGTTTCATCACTAACTTCTTGAGTCTGCACATAAATGGGGACAGAAAGGCAAGGCAACATTATTTCACTTTGGAACAAATATAGTAGCATAAACCCTCACTAAACCACATTTCACATACCTCCATCGGACGAGGTGCACCAAATGTGGCAAATCCAACATTTCCAGGTGCAAAAGTAACCCTCCCTGGTAGTGTCACCCCATGAATTCCCCATCGTCCAGCATAAATGAGAGCTCCATACTCATCTACAGGACTCACGGATGGCTGAACAAGGACCAATAGAATAGTGCTTTTAGCAGGTCCTTGTGGTCATTGACATCAGTGTTACATGATGAAACCACATAGTTCAAACATTATACTTCACAGATTCCTCGTGTCATGGAGCAACAAACAATCCTATCCACTTTTCGTGATGAACATGTACCACTTTCTGTTCTCACGCTATTGCCAAATAACCTATCCCTATTTTTCTTTTTTGTGTGCATCACCAGCTTCTTCTTTTTTATTTTTTTTTATTTTTTTTTTTTTTTTTTTTTAAATTCCATTACAGATTAGGACGGAGGTTGAAGCCAATTACGATTTGGGGAGTTTTATGGACTGGTCAAATATTTTAAAATTTTAAAATATTGAATGAAATATGGTTCAATAAAAAAGTTTATGCTAGCTCCCACAAGTCCCTTTACTACGATTCTCATAAGTGACTGCATGTGGCATAGCTTCAGCAAAAAATGGATCACATGCCTATTGGTTCATCACTGAATAACTAACCAAGCCAATTGCAGGAACGTGTCTAGAAAACAACCGAAGTAAATATTTTCAATATCTCATGAACCCGAAAATTACCTGAGGTATCCGAGGGGCGCCATTATAAACAGCCCAAATTTCTTCGGCTTTGATCTCTTCTTTTTCCAATAAAATATCTGTGAAGCATAACCACATTAAGGAACTGGGAAAGAGAATTAAGCATGGCTAAGAAGGCACATAAAACCTGTTTAATAATCAAATATTAAATACACTAACATTTCTCTTCCGCATTAGATGACTCAACATTAAATGACTTGTTACATAAGAATTCTGACCTGTGATTGTCTCTACAGCTGACTGATATTCCCGAAACACCGAGGTGCATTTTCCACAGCAAACCGCATGTATTCATCTCTAAGAGCCTCCAGTTTTGCTGCTAGCTGTTGAAATTAATCAAGTTCTTATATTTGTTTCACTATATTTGGACAACTGTTTCAAAAAGTAGCTCTTTAACAATTAAAATACAATATTGTCATACTTGGATCAGCCATACATACATTTGGCACAAGATCGCCCTGATTTCTATAGTATGCTTTTCCAAATGCAGTCATCCCTGTCTGGAGAATCAGAAACTCTGCAAGTCTGGAAGCTTCCAGTGTTGCCTTAGACGATATCCAGCACATGTTATCGATCCCAAACATTTCCTCTTCTATTACCCTAGCTGCAGCATAGAGTCAAGAAACCAAAAAAATGTACATTAAGGCCACAATCAAGGTAAAGGGAGATGGTTTGTAAATCAAGAAAGTTGAAAATACATCCATGATGGAAACACAAAACAGCATTTAAATTGCTTTGGGGTTTATATCCCATCTTCCTCATTCAAAGTATGAGAGACATCAAAATATACAATGGAGTTTTGCAGGCAAGTCCAAGTGCTTTAAAAATCATTTATAGCTAGGGCCTCACCATCCAACCACCAATGCAACTGCCCCACCCCCAGCAAAACAACAGGAACAGTAGATAGAAGAAAGAAAAAGCTACTATTGTCAAAGAGAAGAATGAGAGTATTGCTTCCCTAATTGACAAGAAAAATGGCAATAAGAAATCATCTTTATACATTTGTAACTTACGAGCACAAGCTCGGATTATTGAGTTCACATAATCTGATTTCCTTGCATAGACTTGGCCTGAGATATCCTTATAGTGCATATTTGGCTGGCTCCGTATCGAATTAATATCTGTCTGCAGAAGTCAACAGCAAATGAGAAACTTTATGTGAGCATAAGAATAATTTAAAACACCAAACAGCATGAGCCAGATAGATAATCCCTGCACCTCAGTAAAAGGACGGTGGGGATCTGGAAAGTAGCATGAGATAACAGCAACAGCAGCCTCTCGATATGCCAACCTTAATTTTAATTCCTCTGGAATCTCAGTACTATCTTCTTGGCCAGTTTCAAATGTTCCTTTTTGCTGCAAAGTCATACAACATCAAAGTCATGTAAGGGTCATGTCAAAGGGACGCAGAAGGGTGAGAGCCACCACTTACCCTCTTCAAGGCCTCCAGAAGTTCATCTCGCCCAATGTGGTCCAAGTCTTTTCTGGCAGTCAAAATTCCAGCTTCATTCCTGTCATATAAATAAACAAATATTAGACTCTCTGTGTGCACTTATCCTTTACTGTGACAGTAAAATTATGTTTACAATATATTTTGCAGCTCCGCTCCAGTAAAATCTTCTGCAAGTTCAGCAATCTCTTCCAGTAGCACCTCCTTTTCTTTTTCTGAGCGAAAAAACTTATTTCTAGCATGCACCTGCAATCGGCAGAGACTATTTGAAACACTAAACCACGGAATGCAAGATTTCATGAGCCAAAATACAACTAAAATACCTTTAATATGGCCAGTCTACCATCCTTAGATGGCAAACCAACTCGTATAATCTTGTCGAATCGACCCTTTCTCAGGAGAGCTGGATCGAGAATATCCAGCCTATTTGTAGCACCTATGACTAAAACCTGAAATGATCAGCAGTTTAGTGATATTATGGTTCAGTTTTCTTTTTTCAGTAGTTCACATTTTCTTGAGAGGTATCGAAATTACTTCATGCAAGTACACATTTATCTATACAAATAGGAAGCAACCTGAGACGTAGAGACTTTAAAACCATCCAGTTCTGTCAGTATCTGAAGCAGACCTTGTTCCCTCTCTGCACCACCCTGTAAAAGCAGCAGCTAGAGATGTGAGAGAGAGAGAGATGATAAGAGCTGAATAAATAACGCATACATGCCAGGCTTTAGTAAGATCTCAAATTGAAGCTGAGGAGAATAAAGTACAAGCAACTGAAAAGTTCAAAGAATGGACCTTTACACCGTTATTAAGACTAAATAACAGCTTCAGGTAATGGAAAGCCTCCAAGGATGATGAAGAATGAAGAAATTGTTCCATCAATATTGTACCGTGTTTCTTATCAATAACTTTAGCATTCAGATTAATTGACAGTGGTCCCACAAATTCCTGATCTTAGGTTAAATTTTAGCATCCACATGAAGTGTTGGGGCATTTAAATGTTAAATCAAGTCTTGATCTAACAGTTTAAACTTTTAGCTTAGTTGGCGACAATCCCACAAAGAATTCACAGATATCATGTGAGCACATCAGTTTAGCAAAATACAGGAATTAGCTTCTAAGTGCTCTTTCTCAGCCTCCACTGTAGCTGGATCAGCATATTTTTTGCGGTGAACAAAAAAGAATCAACTTCAAAAGCTTCATTTAGATAGATGCTTTTGAATGATTGAAATTCCCATAATAGCGTCAACGATAAAATTCATAGACCAATTCAAAATTTTGATCCAAAGAAGCAGCCTAATCTTAAGGGTAAACCAAACAAAAATAATGTCAAATATATGCAAATGCAATGTTCAAGGTACCTTGATCCCACATTCATTCAAACAAATTCTGGACATCAGCAATTAGAAAAAGGAAATAGTACTCATCAATCCAGAATTACCCCATTGAATTTCATATCTGAACAAAGATAGAAGCTTTAGAATATCACAAGACACCCAAATTATGCAAATGTGCATACAGCTACTGACAGAAAGCTAGAAATTTCTACTTTGAGAGATGCTACCAGAGGACAAAAGTAAGAGTATGTTGTAAGTAAATGCATTGGTTTTCTTGGACAGATGTGGGATCAATCAATTCCTCACATGATACTTTGAAATCCTTTAAATGCAAGGAGCTTTTTGACCAAGATACCATAGAAGAACACGCCAGCTTCTCACATTACAGAAATGGCAGATTATTATCAAGGATGGAGCATGAAATCTTAATGTGCTGTCTCACCCCTCCAATATCAGGTCCACCCCTTTTGCTACCAATAGCATCTATCTCATCAATGAAAATAATGGAAGGTGCAAATGATCTGGCACTAGCAAAAAGGTCCTTCACTCGAGATGCGGCCACACCTACAAACATCTGGAGAAAAAGAAATAGAAGTTAGGAGTTTATTTATGATACCTCAGGAACAATATATAAAGTCGAGCAATTATTCCATTCCAATAACAAAACAATGACAAAGATAATGCGATTTTGAAAGCAGCTGTACCAACTACCAAGTGAAGATAATGAATACCGTCTGCAAGTCAATCAACTTTAGTTTACAAAAATAAAGGAAGCAAATATTTAATGAGCAAAGACAAAAAAAGGGTAAATCACGGGTCCACAAAACACCCCACTAACCCCAAGGACAGTAAGAAGTGAGTCGCCAAAATCACAGACCCCACAACTCTAGAATGGGCATGTCAAATAGAGTGTGAGTGCACAACCGCTGATCGCAACCACTAAAACACAGTGGAGTTTTTCCCTTCTAGGAGTGGTCAGCATACGACCCAGGTGGTGAATTACAGAAAGAAGTCCATAGAAACTTACAGTGCAGAAGTCAAATATTACAAATACTCCATGCATCCTCACAAGCGCCAATAATTGAGTTATTTGGGCCAATTAACAGAGGAACTGCTGCTTTTCCAATACAAGACTTCCACCATAATTATTGTGGGTGCATTTGCCCAATCAACTTGCCACATGTTATCAAAACAAATTGCTAACCATTCCACACTGTGATATGTAACTCAATATTACATGCGTTAACACGTGAGTACAGCTTTCTATTGCACCATACCATTTCAGGATTTTTCATCCCAATGGTTTGTGTACATGATTTAACACAATAAAAACCTTCCCACACAAATACTCTCAAATGCTTCGAAAGCCTGATTTCTTAAATGAGACAGATCATCACTATGGAAGCCCTTTTTTTTTTTTTTTTTTTTTGGGGGGGTATCTAAGAAAGCAAGATGTTCCATATAAAGAACTGTCAGTAGCCATCCTCTAGCTTAACCATTCCAGATAGGAACTAATGCCTTACCTCCACAAAGTCCGTTCCATTAGCTGCAAAGAAAGGTAGCCCTGCTTCACCGGCAATGGCCTTAGCCAACAATGTTTTCCCAGTTCCAGGGGGCCCATGGAGAAGCACACCTTTGGGACAATAGATTCCTTTGTTTTGGAACTCCTCCTCATTTTTAAGGATTCTTACAATCTCCTGTAGTTCCCGCTTGATGTATTCCTGACCAGCAAAATCATCAAAAGTAACACCAGTTTTTTCTTCTGCAGAAATAAATTTTGCCCTGGGTAATAGCAGTAAAAGGGTTAGATTCTAGTCAACTGTCATCAGCACAAACTACAGGTTATTGACAGCAAAAGTATATTGCTCAAAACATTTTCTGCCTCACAATTGCATGCAGAAGATGTTGCTCCATGGTCAAAGAAAGAAAAAAGAGAGAAATACCAAGAGTTAGGTAAGTACATCTAGGAATGTAACTCTTCCATGTTAGGAAAAAAACTAAAATTGTAATAAATAAATGACAATGACTCTTCTCTGGCAGTGTTTTTGCTGGAATTTAACTTGGTTAAGACGAAAGTAATCAACTAATTTAAACTGAACAGCAAATGGAGATCAAAATCTTCTGAGACCATTCCGCTAAGGCATTGCTCTTCAGCATAAAGCGTCCATATCTAAAGAGATTGACAAAGGCTAAAGAAAGGATCTCTCCTTGTAGATGTGTGTGCATTGCACAGACTTCACATATGGATTCACTGAATAACTAGAACCAAAATTAAATCTTTTCTCCCTTCATAAACTAATCATCCCCTGAAGACACGTCAATTAGGATTCAAGCTTTTTGGACATAAGATTCCAAAAGCCCTTTCTGAAAGAATGACTATATCCTCTCACGCATGAAACTTTGCTTTATCAAGTACCTGAACTTTCTTATTCACAAAAAGGAACATCATGCCAGTTAAAAATTTCAGATAGATATCAAACTGGCATAACCAGTAAATCACTATAATTTTGCAGTGGACTGAGTAATAGAAGACTTCATCTCAAAGATGTAATCAGATTATTTATGTTCCAAATTAGTTAGGAATTTGAGATCAAAGTAAGATAAAGATTATTGATCTGCACCCAACAGTGAAACATGGTTAGAATTGAATAACCAAATGATGGACTTGGCAAAAGAAAGAAAATTGTGTAATCAACAAGGGAGGTAAAAGTTTCCACACGAAATTAAATAGCAAGAACAAGCCAAACAACTGATAGTGAGTAGCATAGAGAACCAAACAGGAAGTCAGCAAGTTCAATTATCAGAACTTGGAAGCTATTATTTACTTACCGACTTTTTCCTAATGATCCAAGCGCTTGCCGCTTAATTGGCTGTGGTATTTTCTCGCTTGGTTTTCCCAAATCACAAGGTATCAATTTTGCATAAATTGGCCTCATCATGTTATCAATCCAAAGGTACAAGCCAACCGACAAGGCAAGCCGCATACCCCATATCACTGCAGTCGCTACAGTAGAGTAAACTTCAGCATGGACTGTGTTCTCATTAATTACATCAACATTCACTATTTGTTGATGCAACTTTTGCCAAACATCATTCCAGCAATCAATCGGCATACGGTCAACCACATGGCGCCGGAAAACTATTTCTTTCTGTGAATTCCCTTGGGTTTGTTGTCTATGTCCATCTTTATAGTACGGTAAGATTACTGCATAAAATTGAAAATTCGTCTATCAGATAAGAGGCAGAATTCACACGGAGCATGATATAGGGGCGTGTGTTCTAGCCTATTCAAGAAGGGAAATATTGTAAGCTAGCGAAAGATATATTCTCTGCCACTTGCACAGCATCAATACCAGGACACAGACATTCTAGATGATAAGCACAAAGTTTGAATTCAAAATAACTGAAGCAGCCACACCTAGTAGGAGAAAAGACTTTATTCTCATGTCATACACAGTAACTGTCTTCATAAGTTTGATCTTCTTCCTTTCTCTCTTTCTTCTGGTTATTTGTTGTTTATCCTTTTCCTACTTTTCTATTTTACTTTCTTTCCCCTGTGGGGGTACGGGCCTTAAACTGGTATTTATGGAACAATATAATATATCAAGTTATTGCAATAGCACTAGCTCATGATACACCTTAATAGGCTCAGATGAGATGGAAAACCAGGATCGCAAGGGAAAATGATCCTATGTGTTCCAACTGTTCCATTGTTAGAACCTAATGTAGCAAAAATTGCAATATTTCATACTCATAAAATGGGTACCAAAATATCTAAACAAGAAGGCATTTGAAACTAGTTGAAATGGCATGATCTTAGGGATCAATAGTATAAAATAGTGGAAATTTTCTATTCTTAAATAATAGTAGCCAAGAAATCAACCAACCTGACATTGTCTGGCCATAATTCGAATACTCAACAAACTGGACATTATTGGTGTTAAGAAGACCCAGAAAATCACTGTAATCAATCCTATGTGAATTCTCAGGATCCCACTCTGTTCCTTTCAACTTTCCTCGCATAGTCAGCAAGGCCCTGCTCCAACTCGAAGCCATGACCAGCTGCCTCTCTAATTGGACATTTGCCTTCCGTTCAAGCTCTTCCAGCTTACTTATCCGTTGTCTCTCCGCATCTTTCAGTTTCTGAAAGTTCAAAAATTTAGAGCGTTTAAGAAATTAAGGAAGCAAAAGGGATTCAGCATCGGTACCAGCTAAATTATGAAGTTGAAGACAAGCATCAATGAACCACAAGAACCTCAAAACCCTGCAGCCAAAGCAGCTTCCAAGCAGCAAAATCTGAATACTACAGAGAACAAAAGGATCATCCCTGCTAAATTATGAAGTTGAAGACAAGCATCAATGAACCACAAGAACCTCAAAACCCTGCAGCCAAAGCAGCTTCC
This sequence comes from Eucalyptus virginea, assembly GCA_014182375.1. Lineage (NCBI taxonomy): Eukaryota > Viridiplantae > Streptophyta > Magnoliopsida > Myrtales > Myrtaceae > Eucalyptus > Eucalyptus virginea. The sequence continues at coordinate 61,104,809 of CM024521.1, forward strand.
AAGCAGCAAAATCTGAATACTACAGAGAACAAAAGGATCATCCCTTCATGTGTCTCCTAAACTGTCCATAAACTTAATGACTGATGCCCTCAAGTCTTTCATCGCCTTCTCTACCATTTTAATCTTATTTAAAAGGCTCAAATAAGAGAATAATGTACTAAATAAAATGTGCCCTTAAACCATCCCACTGGCCATATTAAGTCACAATGTGAATCAAGAGACAGCAAGAGAGAGAGAGAGAGAGAGAGAGAGAGGTGTGCTGTACCGATAAGAAACGGTAGAGCAGCTACACTACACAGAATCTGAAGAACCGGCTATATTTTGCACGAGCCGAACAACACAAGGGTGATTCTACTTTATCTAGACAAGACGGCAAGAATTCATGGATGAAGCTAGAAATGCAGGTCAATTAATAAAATAAAAAACAAATTTTATCATAGAATGCAGGGCTACAAAAGCAGACCCGCCCCCCAAGCTCACACGGGCAACAACGCCAAGAGCATTCCGCTTGACTCCATTCCACCAATGCATCATCCGAAATTCAACTTTTTTCAGCGTTCGACAGCCTCATTTATCAGAGCAAACCATAACCCAGAATTCCAAAACACGCACGACGCCGATCCAAATTACATAAACAACAAACTCAATTAACCGAAAAACCCGAAAGACAACACGAGCCGAACCTCGAATAGCTGGGCCGCCTCGGGGTCTTCCTCGACGGAGCCCGCCGACGTGGCAACCGACTCGGGACCGGAACCCGCACTGGACGCACTGCGTATGCCGCGACCGAAGCCTCCACGGCGTCCGGCGAAGAGGATTGGCCGGGAAGCGGCGGCGGCGGCTCCACCGACGCGGTTGGAGCGACGGAGGCAAGACGCGGAGAAAAATAACCGAGCGGAGGAGGCTCCTCTGGAGAGGGAGGCCGGCCTGGGGAAGAGGGCGAAATCGAGAGGTGCGAAGCCGCGAGAGCTCATCTCTCTCCCTCCACCATGAAAATGCAGCAGCAGCAGCTCTCTCTCTCTCTCTCTCTCTCTAGGAATCCTGCCGAGCTCTTCTCGCGAGAGAGAAACGACGACGGCGCTGGCGGAGTTTTCTGCGGGTTTTAGATTGGTTTTTGAGGTGGCGACGCGGTTAAACGACGTCGTTGCAATCCAAATGTGGAGTTTTTACTTGATTTGAAGTTGACTTGGAAGCTCACAATGGAATTATTTATATGATCTCCATAGATTTAGTAGCTTATGTACGACTTCTTGCTGTACAAATATTTCTCCTTCAAATACCGGCCTGTTCCCCATCGTTCTGCATATATCCAAGAACATACGCGCAGAGCAAAAATATTTTTAAAACTTCACCTACTCTCTCTCATCACTCGTTTTACATTTCTCTTTATGTTGCCAAATTTTTTCGACTACCATCGATGGAAAAATAAGATATGAAGATCGCTTTGAGTTGTCAAAAGGTAGATGCGCGACATCGACCACGACCCAATAGACCATCTGATTAGCGCATCATTGTTCCTTTGTAGCAACGAAAATGTAAAACGAATAGATATCTTATTTTTCTGCATCGTGGTCTTCGAAAAAGAACGATGGGGAACAGGCCGGTATAAGTAGAATTTCATTGACATACTTCTATCCATTTCCAAGTTAAAAATTAATGTAAGTAAAGTACAACGATTACGATATATTATCCAATAATGTCAAAACTTTTTGTGATAAGTTTCATTGTGGTTTAGGATTAAATGATTCAAACGAACCCAAAAAATAATCCAAGTGAAATTCATTTCAATTTAATTTTTCAGGATACTCAATTTACCTTCTTTGAATATCTCCCTCTCTATATTATCTTATTAACCCCGCACGACATGTACAACATCCTCATATTAACTTATTGAGGTATTGTTCGTTTTGCCCTGACTCATACCGAGCCTTTTTGTGCTTTAACATACAAGCGAGCACTTTTTAGGAGGTTATCAAATCCCAAGAGTGCTCCCTTCTAAGCACACTTAACTTCAAAATTCCAAAAATAAGTATTGTCATTACATCAAAATGTGCCTCCATAAGATATAGATATATATATTCCAAAATTGATTTCCTCTTGCTCGATGCACTATTTAATCAATTTCTATCCCATTTTATCATCCTAGAAGCTTATTTGGAGCTACTCCTTGTCCAAGCTCTCTTTAACCCGACAACCACTCCTTACCCTCGTCAAATTGGATCGTTATGGGGCCACCAACTTTTGCATGGTTTATCCCCAAACCATACACCTGCTCCAAGAGGTCATCCATCTTATGAGTGTTCTCACCTGAGCATACTTAACTTTGGAGTTCTAAAACTAAGCATGCCAAAAGGTGCATCCGTAAGTAAATTCCAATTTTCATATGTATGTATGTATGTATGTATGTATGTATGTATGTATGTATTCCAATATCTCTCCCTCATTCGGTGCACAATTTAGTTCATTCATACCCCCTTCACCATCCTAGAAACCTGTCAGAAGTAGTTCCTTGTCTAGGCCTTCTCTGACCTTAGTAACCACTACTCGCCCCCGTCAGACCTAGTCATTATAGCATGGGTCTAACTAGAAGTAAATATTGATTATATGTCAAAATGTTAGGTCCATCTATTTCTAATCTAAACGTATGCATGAAATTGATTATATACGAAAATGTATGTTTATCTATATTATAGAAATAGCACGAGTTATTAAATAAGTTATTTCATCTGGTCCCAAAAAATAATAATAATAATCGGGATCTTTATCGTGAATCGTTGTTATATAACATATATTTCATTTATGTACATGTGACATGGACAGAGCTTCAGATTTTCATTGCAAAGTGATCGACATATGTATCATTCTCAAACAAACTTAGGCTTTTAGAGCGAACATGGTTTGAGCTAAACTTTACATGGTAACACTGGAGGTAGGAGTTTTGAATTTGATTCCTTGGACTCTTATTCCCCCAATTTATAAAATACAATTTATGTCCCACTCTGACTAATTTTGAACTTTCAGATGAGACGCCATGCACTACATCTTAAAGAGATTTAATGCACATAGGAGGGAGAAATTGTCTCTTTGTGGTTTCACATATATTTAACTTTTAACGATCATTTGAATCCATGAAGTGCTAGATATCATTTGGAGGGAAAAGTACTTAAACAATCATAAACATATTATATTGGTATCAATTCAGTCTTAAATATTTTAATTAGACTAATTTAGTCCTCAATCTTTTGCATTTATGTCAGTTGAATCCATCCGACCAACTTTGATAGAAAATCGTTGACATGATTATCGATTGTCCTATGTGACACGTTTGACACTAATATAAACAAATTTTACAATTTTTTTTAGTATATTTTTCTGTTTTTTCTTATTCTTTTTTTCATTATGGCCGTGCAAGAGTTGTCAAGGGCTTGTGAGCCCTCACTGGCTACTGGCAAGGGTCGTGGCCCTCACCAAATCATCATTGGCCACAAGCAAGAGCTTGGTAGTCCTCACCTGTGACCAACGGTCACCCACAAGCCCTCATCGGCCATAATAAAAAAGAAAAATTAAAAATTTTCCATGATAGCACTAGTCATGCCACATAAGACGGTCCCAAAATTAATGTCAGTGATTTCCAGTCAAAATCGATCAGATGAATCCAATTAACATAAATATAAAAGGTTTAGGACTAACTTGGTACCAACAAAATAGGTTTATGACTTTTTTTGTACTTTCCCCACATTTGGAACCTACATTAACATCCTTGGAAAATATTAGATGCCCAAGATTTTTAGCAGTCTTGATGTATATATAAGTGTATTCCTTGTGAATCCGAGCCAAGGGCAGCAACAAAAGCTGGAGACTACACTATATGTATAAACTTGAACAGAAAGGATCTGGCGAGAGGAAGAAATTGGCAGCTAGATTAATGATAATTCTTAATTTCATTTCCCTTCCTAAGTTAATCACATGATTAGATACGAAAATGAATGAAACAAAATTATTGGTAAGGGTATTGAAGAAGAGAAGTCCAATAGCATCTGTACAAAGTGTCCGCTGGCAAGAGAGAGCTAGAACGGCGTGGAAACGGTGTCCCTTGGAGATGGCAGTCGCAATTCATCGCCATCGTTGTCATTAGGCTCTTCCTTTAGATTTAGTCTGTTACCAAGACAAATTACTGGTTCCAAGCCTTGTATTATGCAGTAAACCCGCCATTACCAAATCAGGTGAAAGACTGAAGAAAACTCTTCACCACAATACACACTTTTACACACACGAAGAAAACGTTTATGCTCATGGGAAGACAAAGATACAGACCAGTTGCTTTAATTATAACAACTTTTAACTTCATTAACCCGATAATATCGATAACATTTGACAATTGCAACATGCATGCGATTGATTATCTGTGGAGCAAATAGAAATGTTTCTATGTGTGCCCAAATAGTTAGTGTAGACCTAGTTCAGACCTATTATAGCAAGCACTCATGTGACCAACTTGATTGAAGAATCCATGGGTGCTAGGTAGCACATGTGCAGTCACATGTAAACGATGTATCAAGATCATATCAAGAAAATTTTAGGTACTCTCAAAACATGACATTTCTAACCATTTAAATCAATCATCACATGTCAAGTTTTATGAATTTTCCCATCACTTATAATATATAATGCTGCTCGAGCGATGATAAACTTGAACGAACAAGGAGCGTCATCTCGTTACTTTGGAGATACGGATCAACCAAGGGCGAGAACTGAGAATTCAGGAGAAGAAAGCTATCATCGACTCCTCTAGTTTCATTATTATCGGCTGCTTCGATTTGCATACCCTTTTAATCACACATGCAAATCACGTACAAACATCAAGGAGAAAGTATAGATAAAGAGGTGAGGATGCTTCAAGATGAACACGCTACCTTAGTCTAAGTGTTGGAAAAATATTAGATTACATGAAAATAATAATAATCGTTGGAAACACACTAAAAATGATTAGAAGATAAAAAAAATGAGGCATGCTTGCATTGTCCCTAAGGATAATTCCCCCTCTCGGAGAATGAAACTCAGTTCACAAAGCTTTAGTGACTATCTTCCCAAGATACAACAAATTTTCTTCTTTATTCTGTACTAAATAATAGAAGAAAACAAAACAGCATTATGTGTATATCCCAGCAATGAAAAGAAAAATACATAACGAGATAGGAAAAGAGAAATAAGGATATTTTGGTTTTGGTATATTGATATCACACTTTCCAATTATGTTCAAAATAACTATATAAATGTAAAAGAAAGAGAGAGCCATTGGGAAACCGTTATAAATCAATTGGCACTTAACGAAGAATATGACCGTTATATAGCCATTATAGAATAATGAAGAGTTTATGAAAAAATAAATCTAACGTTATAAAACCGTTAAAAAGCCGTTAGAAAACTATTATACACACTTGACAAAATCATTACGAAAATTATGATTTTTTGGGTCATAAATATTTCAAAATTACTAAAATATCCAACATGAAGGTCCTCAAGGCCTCTTCCATGGTGCACGTATTCACCATGTACGGAGCCGCTCCTGCTATCCATGCGCCCGCCATTAATGTTGATGTCGATCACCATCCAAAACTGAAGTTGATTAGTTCTCCATCAAAAAACCATTCGCTCGTGCTGAAAAACAACATGAAGAGAGATGTTTTTTACTATACAAGCGATCCTTACCCTATTGGGAGTGTGTAACAGAAGTTTCCGATACTTTCACATGGGGAAATCATCGAAAGGGAGCCCAAATCTGAGTCTGTCAATATATCCAATTGAACCTACTTTTACCCAAAAGTTTAAGCTAATGAGTTGCTGGTTAATAAGATATATTAACTGCTCAAGCACCATATCAATTCTACAATATGTAATTTTTTTTAACACAACTTACACATATATCCTAACAATCTCCTCATCACATGTGAGCTTCAATATTAGGTTTGCTCACTTGTGAGCTCCAGTATTAGGCCTGGCTCACACGTGTATCCTAATAATCTCCCCCTCATATGTGAGCTCTAGTATTAGGTCTACTCCCCCTAAATTCAAGTATCCTTCTGGCCTACTTCACCTTTACGGGAATTAGATCACAATTCCCACCTGTCCGGAAATCGCAATCATCGACTCTGATACTAATTGTTGGGAGTGTGTAACAGAAGTCTCAGATACCTTCACCTACAGAGATCACCAAAAGGAAGCATAAATCCGAGCTTGTCAATATATCCAATCGAAACTACCTGTATTTAAAAGCTTAAGCTAATAAGTTATGGGCTAATTAATATATATTAACTAGTTAACACCACATCAATTTTTCAATGGGCTATGCCGGTTCTCCGTAATAATTATGACCCATCCCTTTAGCCAAACGTGCATCCTAATATATCCTGGCAAGCTTTATCTAAGGAAAGCTGAGCATCTTAGGCTCGCTGTCGGTGGACGCCCTACCCTCCATGCGCCATCGCTGCTCCTTCTCCTTCTTCCATTATTTCACAGAGAGAGAGAGAGAGAAAGAGAGAGAGAGTGTGTGTCTCGAGTTGTGATTCATATGAACGTAGGTTTCGAGAGGTGGGAATGAGAGACGTCACCTTCTTTCTCCTTCTCCTTATATCTGCAAATGTCGCCAGCTAATGGGAGCCAATACGCTCCGGAAGCCGACGTGTAGGCACGGGTGGGGACGGCGGTAACAAACCACGTGGACGGCCACGGTCAGGTGGTCACGAATTGTAGGGGGAGGAGCCAGGGGTGAGAGGCGGGCGACATGGGGGTTTGGCAATGGCGGTATGTACGCGTGCTTGGGGAGCGCTTGGGCCAATGGATATCCGACACTGAAACACCGGCAAATCTTTCCGGAGTGAATCGGAGAGTGATTAAGTGATGGGGACGCCTTCCTGCTCTTGACGCAGCATCCTATCTTCTCCTGGATTACAAAAATACTGTCGTCCCCATGGACGTACTGTCGTACTTGTCGTAATTACAGGGCAATCGTGTACAGATTGCTTGGAGTTCATCGACATATAGCCAAGATCTATTTTCTATTTATCTGACTGATATCCGCTCCCGTGAAATGATTCCTTCAGATTCGCCACTCATTATCAATTGTATAGTTCGTATACTTTTCTTGTGACGAAAAAACCCACATTGAGAAAACAGACTTCGAACTTACCGAAAACCCTAATAGTTGAGAAATTAAAAAAAAAAAAAGAAAGATATATAGGGGAAGAGAGTATTTGTATATATTTCGATATTTCACAATGAATAGTATTTCAACACATTTATAAGACTTATAAAATGACTAAATAACACAATATATCAATCAAAATATGCACAACCAAAAAGAAATATTCGCATAATTTTGAGAGATATATAAAACCATCAGAATTATCCTAAATATATCTAACAATAATAATAACCTCAAAACACAAGCCGAAACTCGACAAATAGCCTAAGTGTGTTGCATGCCTCATCCAAATGCCAAACGATTAATATAGTTTTTGTTGACTTTGACCCTAAATTAATTTTGACCGTCACAAAATTATCCCAGAATCGGATGACTACTTTATCTTCTTATTTTGTATGATTCATTTGATTATACTGGGCAGTTCTTAAATTGAAAATTGCAAAAGTTGGAAGTCCAAGCAAGATCCGATGTTGACCAACCATTATAAATTGGCCAAGCAATTCCCTACCACTACTCTCTTTATTTATAAGCATATCACGTGTTTAATAAATTACGTAGGTCATACTTACGTGTAAATACTTAAAACAGGGTGTATATTTTGTATATTTGGGCCGATGTAGTGAATTTATTATCTGTATTGGAATCGATCCTTTCCAACCTTCACCGTATAATAAGCCTATGTAGCATGCATAACCGCTTGTTAGTACCGCAAGGTGGGGGAACGGGGAGGGGACAGGTGCATAGCATGCCCAATCATGTGCGCCGCCATAAGGTTACGAGAAAAGGGACTTTCAAGCTTTAAGACACTTCACGGAAGAGCTATACCGTATTACAGTTGTCGACCCAACCGATCATTCCGTCTGCATTATGTCCTTACAATCTGGATCCCGACTTGAAAGTTTGAAACCTTGTAAGAACTTTATAATTACGGTACAATTACAGAGCATGTATACTTGATGGTAGTCTGATATCAGTAAATCGCAATGCTGCACCTGAATCGGAGCCAATTAAGGGTGCGCTTGTTTTGCTAAAATATTTATGATGAAAAAAAAAATATTTTACATGAAAATCATTCATAAGAAAAATGGTAAATTTTAATTTGTTTGGTTGTTTAACAAAAGTGACTTCCTTTTTATAAGCATGGATACTCGTTTTCCACCAATTTTTATTTTTATTTTATTTTTAGCTCGTGGAAAATTCTTTCCGTAGATCAACTAGTTTTTCACTATCCCTACATTGGAAGGTCAAAAAAAATATTCTCGGAAATAGGTTTTCTTCAAAGAAATGGAAGCCAAGTTTTCTTTTTATTTCCCTTGATGTTGCAAAGCTTAGTTACATTCTCCCATGCCGTTTTTGGATTCTGATGCACTGGAAATGGGTTATTAATAAAGTAAAATAGCAATATTAAGTAATTATATGATAATACGTCCAATTAGGTTTAGTTATATAGTTAATACCACGAAAAGCCTCAATCTAGTGTACATGTAATAAATATACCTCAAACTAGTCACAAAAACTTCAAACCGGTATATCTGTGATAAATTTACTTTCTATTAATTTCCATTAAATTTTATAGTTAAATTACTGAGTTGGATAACATGCGGCAATTAACAAGTGTCTTAGTTTGCAATTTTACCCTATATTTATCACAAGTGTGTTAACGTTTGATTTTTAGTCAACACATTATAAAAAGTAAAAAAAAAAAAAAAAATCGAGTTTAAGGTTTCTGATCACGACAGAACCCGTTTCTTAATAAAAAAAATGTCATTTTTCATTTCTTTCTTCTTCTTTTTTGTCATTTTTAAATAATTTTCTACTCATTTCTAACAAAAATCTAAAAAGTCAAATAGTTGACTTTTTTATCAACCATTTGATTGAAAGTCAATCCCGAGTGAAACAATCTTACATCCTCGGCATCCTACTATGGATAGCACCTCATTTTTCATTGGGATGGAGATACTAAGTGTGATTTCCAACGATTTATGTTCTGACCCCACTAACCATACGAATTGCTTGGATACAAATGAAAGAGTGGCACCCATATCAAACAACGTGCATGCAGAATGATTATGTAGAGAGACCATACCTATAATAATGGTCTTGGAGTTCTCGGCTTTCTCTTGAACTGCGTATATTCTTCCCTAAGGTGGGGGACAATTGGAATTATCGTGTGGCAGAACTCCGTTTTGTAACCTCATTTGTGGTTGCTACGGCTGCATCATTTACTGCCATTGCAAGCGATCCCTTATAATGTAAGCTTGCTAACCACAGCCAAAACATTTTCCTATCCGAACTTGGCACGAAGCATTGCCATGCTACCTTCCACAAGTGCAGCATATGTCACATGAAGTGAATGTCGGTTAATTATTGTTCTTCTTGTCAGGAGAATAAAGGAACGTTTTCCTCCCGACATCAGCCTCTTACCAAGACACCAGTTAGTTCAAGAAGTTGAATAGTATGATCTTCCTATGGTTGCCCATTCCAACGAATCTTTCTCTATAAATTGAGCTTGTTCATACAACTCATTGTAATCTTTGAGATTCAGCTGCACTAATTGGCTCTGGATGTCGGGTTTTAGGCCATCTCGGCATCTTTTTGCTCTATCCATTGGATCTTCAACCAACCTAGGGGGCGTACCTTGATAGTTCAACAAACTTTGCCTCATATTGATCAATTGTCATGTTACCTTGTTTGAGCAACATAAACTCTGTCATCTTCTTATCTCGAGCACATTAGGAAAAGCATTTTCCGTTGGATGCCTTGGCAAAGGCATTCCATGTCAGAGTGGTATCATCAAGGAATATCCTTCCTTCTATTGCTTTCCACCAGTGACTAGCATTACCCCGCAGCTAGTATACTGCAAACATCACTTTGTCCTCATCAAAACACCTCAAGAGTGTGAATATTTTCTCCAACTCATCAATCCACGCTCCAGCTTCTTCAAGATATCCTATCCCAGCAAATTTCAAGGACCGCAACCTCAGGAACTGTTCCATTAGTCCCTACATAGGACGTTTGTCATTTCCATTCCTATTTCCAGTTGCAAAAGCATTTCCAAAAGTAGTGACTACTTGTTGCTAAGCTTGTTGCTCCATTAAACTTCCAATGGTAGTAAGGGCTTATAGAATTCCATTCAATCAAGGGCCCTACTTCGACTTTCCCATTGAAGTCGATCGGGCCCTTTTTTCTTTTTACATTCAGCTACGTATTTATCCACGAAGGTTGAGGTAGCCTTAACTCCTTTAACAAGGTTGCACTTCCAAAATTGGTTCCCCTTGTTAGGCCGACTCTTTAGGTACTAGTCACGATCCCACCAAACATAGACTTGTTAGTTGGCCCTAGCGGCCCATCAAATCCACGAAGGTGTCTAATGAGGTCGCTGTTGAACCAAACGTGCCATGCCACATAACGATAGGGAACCACATTGTCAAGACCCTCTTCAACCCACATGATAGTAGTGCATCTACGATAGGTAATGCTGACTCCTATGTCTATAATATCGGTGACAATCACTTCCATATCAACAAGCAATCCATGACAAACAGGAGGGGAGTCCATACCTGCAAATATGGAAAACAAGGAGTGAGTCACAAACTCAATAAGTAAACTCATTAAACCTTGGTTAGGATGATGCCTTACCATTGAAGAAAGCATGTAAATATTACCGTGTCAAGTGTCGATGGCAAATCAATTGTAAACCATTCTAATAATCTTGTCTATATGCATGAGAATGGTTCGGCTTACCTTTAAAGCACAAATTACCCGAAATCATCAAAACGGAACATAGAAACATGCACATGGAATTTCATTTATTAACTTAACCAAAATCCATCAATTCATCCGAAATCCACTAGGCATCCGAAATCCATCGGCATCCCAAATCCACCGGTCATCTGAAATCCAACTGGCAACGTCACCAAAAGCCATTGATAATGGCCGTAGTTTTTCCATCATGTGACCATGCAACAAACATCATGCAATCTGGCTTCTTATCTTTGTTTTCTTAGCCAATGCAACAAGGCCCGAAGGCATGAACATGCATGTGCGTGTCATGACCTACAAAACCATAACTATACAATATGCCAAGTGCGGTAAAAGGTTCATGGCTTGAACCAATATGCCTAAATGCCGACCTAAAACCAAGCAAAGTTCGAATCACACGCCACAATATCGACTTGAGGCCAAGAGAGGTTAAGTTCATCGTGCCTTAATGCCTGTTTAAGACCAAGTGAGACCCTTCCGTGGCCCAAAACATGATAAACTTATGGATACTAGTACATGAGCAAATCATAAAAAAAAAAAACAACCATCAACATACAAATACAAGCAAAAGTGAGAGCACATCCAAGTCAGAACTACGTGGTGCAACATCCTGGCCAAGGATTAGAAAATTCATTTACTACTTGACCAAGCGGTGGCCAATGGCCGAGCGGTGGCTAAATGGCAAGGGCGAGAGAGGAAATGGTCGAGAGAGGGTGAGGCATGCAAGAGAGAGAGTGGGAGAAATGAGCCAATGTTGGGGAAATGAAGGGTTGGTACTTCTATTTATAGGCTAAACCTCAATGATGGTCTTTCCAATTGGTCTAATAACTTTTTTTGGGTGGCAAGGCTAATTAGGAGAGGTGGTGCCCTAATGTCTTAGAGAAATGATTAGAGCCTTGTATGTGTCTTTCTTATTGGTCCACTTAGCCATGAGTCATCACCTAATGAAGAACCTATCTTGAAGAGGTGGCACGCGTACCTTGATTTAGTGACGTCCTAAGGCCGTAGAAGAACTCTTGCCAATCTTCTTATTAGGCCACCTATATCATTAATGATCCTGAAATTGTTGAGAAAACATTCTCTAAGCAATTTTGAAGGTTGACAAAACTTATCCGAAGTAAAGACTTTGATTCTAATGATAAGTATTTTTCAAGTGGAAGTCTAATGGGGTGTGATCAAATGTTATCAATCAAAACCAAAGTTTTGGCTTAAGTACTTCCTTCCATATATGCTCTATCAAACAGCTAGGATGGAGACAATACACTCTTGCAACAGTTAGTGGTGATTAATTGGATTCCTCTCCTTATATATAAGGAGTTTCAAAGGAATTCAAAAAAATCTCTCAAAGATTTGGATTTCTTTGAATGTTAGACCAAAAGTGAACCAATCTTTCCAAATTAAAGTACTCAATTTATGGAAACCCAAATTGCTATATGGGCAGTAGAATCTATGGAAAGTTTTATCTTCGGTAACCTTGAAGCAATCAGATATTTTAATCAAGATCCCAGCCAACATGTAGATTGGCTGGATAATTCTCCTAGAAATATGTCCAACAGTCAACTTGGATAAGGAGGAATATAAATAGAGATCTCGAAGCTGAAAGGAATATACAATAAGAGAGAATCGAAGCTTATAATTCCAAAGTCTAAAGAGTATTTCCAATCAAATACATTCGTCTCTATGAGCAATATTGTGTAATCACTTAGAGATTGAGAGTGTGTAAGGAGTTGTTCACACAACCTTAAGTAATCATTTCTTAAATCTTGTAACCTCTTATTGGTTCGTATAACGGAATCCAACCAATAAGCTATTAGTAAGGAAGAATAGACATAAGCTTGCAAAAGCTAAACTACTTTATTTTTTGTGTTCAATTTTCTATCCCTTTCTCTCTTTATTTTACTTTTGATAGATTTAATTGTACACTGGCAAGATCTAATCACTACATATTCTGTAACTACAAGTTATACTTTTGCAACATTAGTTTTAAATTCTTCTAATTTCTGCAATATCACATATTCACCCTCTCTAGATGATAGATCTAGCCCTAACAAAAATGATAATTTGGCTAAGCTTGCTCTCCAAGGCTTATCTTAGCATAATGATGACCAAATCTCTATGGAAACACCCAAACCTATGATCATCCTCTTCAATTGCTTAGTTTTGGTGTCATCATGAGACTTGGATTTTTGTCGCATGTTAAGCTACTTGTTCTCTAAGTCAAACTCCTATCTTGCCACTCCAGCGAGTAAGTCATCCCCCTCATTGAATTACTAACTTCCAAAGAACATAATTGCAAGCATGAGAAGGAAGCCAATTTAAGCACCATCATTATTTGATAAGAGCTTCTTGTATTCATCCATGATTGGCTACCCTATTCAGACCAAGGTTCGTAACTAATTCACAATCAAACGAGGTTGGACATAGCCACGCCTAGCCCACATGACTAAGTTGGTGGCCTATCCTGGCTAACGCATCACCAGGATTGATCGGGCTCAAAGCCTCAAAGCTGAGTTGCTCGGGCTTAGAGCCTAACTAACTAAGCTTGGGACTAGCTAATCGAGCCTCGAGCTAGTGACCAGGCTCAGAGTTCGAGTGACCAGGCTCAAAGCTAGCTCTGGCTTGGCAAAAGGCCGAGTTCATGGCATGGTTAACCGAGCTTAGGATCGGATCCATGGCTGGACTAACCAAGTTCATGATTGGATCCATGGCTGATCCATGATATTTTGCAAATGGTCCATAGTCGGTTCATGACTGATCCATGTTTGAGTATAGCCGATTCGTAATCGACCCTCCATTGTCATGTGGTCATGTGGCATCGATCGATCTGGGACCAATACACGATCACACGGAATCAGCCCATGGTTGTCCGCGGCTAATGCACGATCATGTGGAATCACCAACAACCGATACTTGATCATGTGGCATCAATCCATGACCGTCCATTGATCAATCCGTAACGGTGCATAATCGTCCCACGACCGACCCTCATGATCAAGCGGCTAATCCATGGTCAAATAACTCTGATCAACTTACATGATCGGTGGATTGTTTCGCTGCCGATCCCTTGGCCTACCCATGGCCAATCCTTCGATCAACCATAACTGATCCTTAGTTAGCTTTTCTAATTGAGCCGATTAGTCCATGACCGATCCTTGGACTAGTCTATGGTTGATCCTCATTATCGGTGTACCAATCCCTTAGCCATCTCCCATGATCGAGACAAGGACCAGAATCGCGGATGTTACATTGGCTGAAAGAACTACATTGACAAATCGTCAAAATGTTTAAAATTAAATTGACGCAATTGACAAGTTTAAGACTAACTTAACAAATAATCAAAAAATTTAGAATTAAATTGGCACAATTGAAATGTTTAGGTTTAAAGTGGCTGCCAAACAATAGGTCGAGGACATTTTGGACAATTTCCTTGGTCATTTCTATTGACAAAGAAATCGAGCAAACATCCCATCAGCTAACATGGTACATCGGTGAAATCTAAACATATAAATCACGCAGCTTTAACGGCACTCATTCATGTAGAGTCTTGTAAGCCAAATGCTTTGTTACAGAGTGCGCGTTGATTGTAATATAGGGCCATTCCCATAATGGAAAAAAAAAAGTAATTGATAGAATGCTTTTTCTATGAAAGGTTAATACTACGGAAAACTTCAAACTGGTAGATTTGTGATAAATTTACCCTTTGTTATTTTCCATTAAGTTTTATTGTCAAATTATTGAACTAAATGACACATGACAATTGACAGGTATACTAGTTTAAGGTTTTATCCTCTATTTATCACAAGTATATCAGTTTGTGATTTTTCATTGTATCAATCCAATTTAATGAAAACTAACGGGGGTTGAATTTATCACAGATATATCAGTTTAGAATTTTTCATGATATTGCCTTTTATAAATGTTGCGGTGATAGAACTCATTATGCAATAAAATGGAATCTCGAAGTGCGTCCCATTGTTTATGGATACATTTATTATTACGAGTTTAGCTAATTAATCATGATGCGTGGCATCTTTAATTAGTAATTAACGCAGGACTAATCCATCCTAGCTTTCTAGGGAGAGAGAGTCTAGAGAAAAAAAAAATTAGAAAAAGACGTGGAAAAGCGTTCTGCACATGGGTTAAATAGTTGAATTTGAACCAATCCTAAAGATGCATGCAATCATTTGCTTTTCAACATAAAGGCAAAAAAAGATTTGACCAAATAGAAACATAAAGGCAAGTCATTAAACTGGAGATCAAAGCAAATATTCCATGGTGAATGGTACCGTTATGCTTAAGGCTTGTTTGGTAACTCTCTAATTTTTAATTATTTTTATTCTTTTATTTCTTGAAATTAAAAAAAAAAATCCATTTGGTAATGTCAGCTATTTCTCTATTATTAGGAATAGATCAGTGTTTAGAGAATAGATTAAGAACAAAAAAAAATAAATAAATAAGTTACTTCTTTATTCCCAAAATCAATTCTAGAATTAAATTATTTCTTTTCTTTCTTTTTTCTTTTTCTTTGCTTCTTCTTCTTTCTCTAGCCAATCACCAAGCGTGGCGATGGGCTCAATGATGGCTGGAAATTCGCCAGAGAGGTCTAGCGCACTCGTTGGAGCCTTGCCAGCTCTCATTAGGGTCTAATGACCTCGCCAGATCTAGGCTAGGTCAAGGCCGACCTTGCCAAGGGCTAGCAAGGCTCCCCTGAGGCCGGGCAAGATCGCCAGCCATCACCGAGGCCCACCACTTAGCTAGAAGAGGAAGAAGAAAAGAAGGAAAAAAGGAAAGGAAAAAAAAAAAAAAGGTAAAATCTCAAAAATTATTTAAAATAAAAATAAATTCTACGTCAAAAAAAATTTGAGTGTCGTATCAAACATATTCTTATTCTTTTTTGTTTTGAGAATTGAAATTTAATCCAATTATCAAATGCATTCGAATATTCAAAACTTGTACGAAAAATAGAATTAGAAAAAATTATTTTTGAGTAGAAATTATTTTCGAGTATATAATATTTACCAAATGCACTCTTTGGAGGCTCTTGGTGGAGTACTTTTTTGTGGAAAATGCAGCAAATTCAATTTTCGTGATATGGAAGATATTTTTTTAGTTATCTAAAGTCTCATGTGTCCTCATGAGAAGTGTGATTCTTTAGGGATTTTTTATTATTAAATATTTATATAGATCAATTGTGAATTCACAATATTGGACTGTGATTTTATATATGTTTAACTATAGATTTAGCTGCACAATAATCATATATTATTTAAAGAGAATCTTTTTTAATGCAAAAGTTCAAAAGTGAACTTAGATAGATGTTGTCTACATAGCCAGAGCCATATGACAAGCACGAAAAAGAAACCAGAAAGAAATTGGGCCGGGGAAAGGGTATACCTTTGTGCTTCTGTTTTGTAATGATAATGTCCTCCACCGTACTTTTAAAGCTATCCACTTTGTTCATTGTAACTTGGAAGCTGCAGCTGCTGCGAAGTTGCCTGTACACATTTTTATGGCAAATGGCATCATATGACAAGCACGATGTTGTCTACATAGCTAGAGCCATAATGATATATGTTTAACTATAGATTTAGGTACCCAATAATCACATGTGATTTAAAGAGAATCTTTTTTTTTTTTGGTAAAGATTTAAAGAGAATCTTCTTTAATGCAAAAGTTCAAAAGTGAACTCAGATAGATATTGTCTACATAGCCAAAGCCATATGACAAGCACAAAAAAAAAGAGAAAGAAATTAGGCTTGGGAAAAGGTATACCTTTGTGCTTTTTTTTAGGGGGGGTAATGATAATGTCCTCCACCGTATCTTTAAAGTTGTCAACTTTATTTTTTGTGACTTGGAAGCTGTAGCTATCACGAAGTTGCCTATACGCGTTTTTATGGCAAATGGGGTCAAATTCAACTGTATGAAGTGTAATATTTTTTAATGAGGATTTTTCAAACTGATGCCCTAGAGACATACAAAGAAATTTTATCAAATAATTGTTTCTATTATATTATGCATAATCAATATATTCAAATGAAAACATTTTTATGGGTAGGGCTAACAAGTGCATATTGGGCACTCGTTAACAAAATCTTTCTAATAATAATCCTTGATGTCCCCATAACATGTCCTATTCATTATTCGAAAGCAAATATTTCAAAAATTTTGGGGGCTAATGATAATGTCCTCCACCGTATTTTTAAAGCTGTCAACTTTATTCGTTGTGACTTGGAAGCTGTAGCTATCGCAAAGTTGCCTATACGCGTTTTTATGGCAAATTTGGTCAAATTCAACTGTATGAAGTGTAATATTTTTTAATGAGGATTTTTCAAACTAATGCCCTAGAGACATACAAAGAAATTTTATTAAATAATTGTTTCTATTATATTATGCATAATCAATATATTCAAATGAAAACATTTTTATTGGGTAGGGCTAACAAGTGCATTTTGGGCACTCGTTAACAAAATCTTTCTAATAATAATCCTTGATGTCCCCATAACATGTCCTATTCATTATTCGGAAGCAAATGTTTCAAAAATTTTGGGGGGTAATGATAATGTCCTCCACCGTATTTTTAAAGTTGTCAACTTTATTCGTTGTGACTTGGAAGCTGCAGCTATCGCGAAGTTGCCTATACGCGTTTTTATGGCAAATGGGGTCAAATTCAATTGTATGAAGTGTAATATTTTTTTATGAGGATTTTTCAAACTAATGCCCTAGAGACATACAAAGAAATTTTATTAAATAATTGTTTTTATTATAGTATGCATAATCAATATATTCAAATGAAAACATTTTTATTGGGTAGGGCTAACAAGTGCATTTTGGGCACTCGTTAACAAAATGTTTCTAATAATAATCCTTGATGTCCCCATAACATGTCCTATTCATTATTCGGAAGCAAATGTTTCAAAAATTTTGGGGGTAATGATAATGTCCTCCACTATTTTTAAAGCTGTCAACTTTATTCGTTGTGACTTGGAAGTTGCGTTTGCCTATACGCGTTTTTATGGCAAATGGGGTCAAATTCAACTGTATGAAGTGTAATATTTTTTAATGAGGATTTTTCAAACTAATGCCCTAGAGACATACAAAGAAATTTTATTAAATAATTGTTTCTATTATATTATGCATAATCAATATATTAAAATGAAAACATTTTTATTGGGTAGGGCTAACAAGATTTTGGGCACTCGTTAAAAAATAATTTTTTTCCCCATAACATGTCCTTTTCATTATTCAAAAGCAAATGTTTCAAAAATTTTCTTGTAAGACCACGTTTGGTAACGATTCTATTAGAATTTTTTTTTTAAACCGTTTGCATTTTAAGCCATTTGTAACTGTCCAAATTAATTTCTTTTAATTTTTAAATAATTTTTATAATTTTTTTAATTTTCAAATAATTTTTTAATTTTTTCTTTTTTTTCCTTTTTTTTTTTTTTTTCTTTTTTATCCTATTATTATTCTTCTTCTTCAGGTTGGTTGCCGGTCCGGCGACCGCCAAACGAGAGCCGGTGACCTCACCGAAGTGTCGCAGGCCCTCGGCGAGGCTTGGCGAGGCCGAGCCTCGCTAGTGGCCAGGCCGGCCTCGCCGGGGCTGGGCGAGGCCCGCCTGGCCACTAGCGGGGCTGGGCAAGGCCCGCTGTTGACACCTAATTTTGGAAAAATAAAATTGCATTTTGAACAAATAAAAAGAAAAAAAAAAAAAAATGGGAGAAATTGATTTGATTGAATTACGCAAGGAAATATGAAATTATGATAGATGTCCGAATTTTGTTAAATGTAACAATAATTTTGAAATCAAGTGAAAAATTGATAAAAGTTGAGCTGATTGTCAAATCATACAAATTTGATTTAATGTGACAAGAAATGGTAACTCCGGAAATGCCATGTAAAGAGACCGTTTCGAATCACTATAAAAGAGAGGCTCATTTTTCATGACGGGGGGGAATTCTTGAAGGAATTGAGAGCAAAAAGTTTCAACAGAGAAAATTCGAAGAAAATAATGAATTTTTGCAAGAAGGCCTTGTCTGTCTTGGTCAAAAGAAAACCTTTTCTCTTTTCTTTCTTTGACAAGAAAAGAGAAAAGTCAACTACAGAACAGAAGAGAGAGAGAGAGAGAGAGAGAGAGAAGTGACGTGAGAGGTGAGAGAGTAAAAAAAAAAGAAGAAAAAGAAAAATAGAACAGTGCACTGTTCTTCTCCTTCATGCATCACTCTCTTTGATGTCCACTGTTGCTTCACCAGCGATCCGCCGGTCACCCCTCACGCCAGACGCCGCGCCGCACCGCCACTCAGTCCTCCCGCCAGCCACCGCACCAGCACCGCCGCTTGTCGTCCTTGTTGCAGTTGCGGCAACCCGACACCTCCGCTAGCTCGCTCGTCGCTGCGTTCGCCGACGCCCGTGACTCAGCGCCCGACGTCCTCTGCTCCAGCAGCAACTTGCGCAAGCCGAGCCTCTGCAACTTGTCCCTGAGCAGCACCCGATGCCGCCGCGCCTCTGCAACCTGCAACCCACCCATCATTGAGTCCGACCCGTTGCTCGCCTCCACCAAGTCTGAACCCGAGCGGACCGTTGCCCCTTTCAACCCGACGCCTCTGCAACAGACCGCGAAGCTCGCCACGCCGATCTCGCTCAACGACCACATCACTACCTGCTGCTATTTGCTTAAGCCCGACGCTATCGTTGCTCAGCCGCGAGCCCCCGCCGCCATCTTTGAGTTCCAGACGCCGTTGTTCACCTACGCTTCCGTCTATCCGCCACCACTGCAGCCTCGTGCCCCCGTGCCGCTGTGATCTCCGCCGTGTTAGCTGGGTTCACTCCTATGTGGAGGAGACCCAATGAGTTGCAAGCTCAAAAAGGGCTTGAGCCCATATGATAAGTTATATGAGAAAATATGATTTCTCACTATCTATATAAAGTGATAGTCACAAAAAAGGAAACAGTGTCAAGAGAAAAAAGAGAAAGCAGAAAATCTAGGGTTTGGGGCAATATCTGATTTACATCAAGCTGGCATCGAAGGTCGATTCATGGCCGATTGAGCTGAAATTTTGTCAGCATATTCGTAGCGCAATTTTATCGAATCTGAACAGTTTGATTTTCATTTGAAGCTCCATACATCAAGTTTTTCATGGATTGATCAAAATTTGCATTTTTGGTCAGATTTATCCTTAATCTCTTGTGAAGTTTATGTGTATTGCCAAGAATTATGTTCTTGAGGTCTTTACTGCTATGTACATCTAGTATTTGCTAGAGAAGAACAATTTTGTTGATAGTGAAGAATTTCTAGTGGACTCCGGTCCCGTGGTTTTTTATTTCCTCACATCAATGAGGTTTTCCACGTAAAAAATTGTCTTGTGTTCGCGTGCTTGGTATTTATTTTACTTAATTATATCGATTCCTATTAGGTTTACACAAGAGGGGAGATTATTTTATTCCGTTGCATTGATTCGATATTGTTCGAATTGTTACCATTCTCCCATCACATCGGTCCCCTCACCGGAGCACTCACACCGGCCACCCTCACTCCATTGCATTGTTGTCCTTGCTGCATTCCCCCACTAGGTAGTTTATTTTTCATTTTTTTTATTTTATTGTCATTTATTTATTCATTTTAAATTTTGTTATTATTGTTTAAGTTAGAATACGGTTTACCAATGTTAATATTTATGCATTTCGTAGGCCTCATCCGCTAGGATTTTGTCCGGAATTAATATAATTATTAATTTAATCCGAGAGGCATCGGATTATTTTTTTATTATATTAATTTTTGGGCTTTTTGGTAGAATTTTAATTGTTAAATCATTATAATTATTAGTTTGATCCTTAAGACTTCGGATCAGATTTTTAATTATTTTGATTCATTTGTCGCAATAATTAGGGTTAGAATAATCGTTAATTTGACCTGTGAGACAACAGGTTATTTTTTTTCGATTATTTTAATCATTTATCTTGTTGATAGTTTAGATTTAATATTTATTTAATAATTACCTATCTTTTAAAAAAACTAAAAGAATTAAAAAATCAAAAAAATCAAAATTTTGTATGAGCATATAGGTTTAGTAAATCAGACATGTAGGTTTAGTAAATTAGAATTTTCTTTGGATTACATTTTTAGGGTTGCATTTTTAGAATTAAGTTAGGGTTGGACCTAAATTAGTTTTTTAGATAATCTTCACACATTTTAATTATCTCATTTTTCAAAAAAAAAATAGTTTTATAAGGTTTAAGTCAAATTAATCCCTAGAATAAATTAGAAAATTATCCCTTTTTAGATAGTTTAATTAAGGTTTTTATTAATTCTGAATTTCAATAAAAAAAAAATACAAAAATACTAGGTGCATGTTAACTAGTTTGCATAATAGGATAATTTAATAGAATTTGTTCATTAGTGAAGTTAGGTCATGAGGTGCATAATAACTAGTTTGCATAATAGGCCCATTTAATTAGAATTTGCATATTAATAAGATTAAGTCATTTAGTTAAAAAGTGCATTTTTATAAAAGAATTCTAATTTTCAAGAAAACCCAAAAAAAAAAAATTGTTTGGTTTTGTGTGATGCAATTTATTTATTTATTTATTTAAATGCTTAATAGTGGATGAGCATTCCGTGTGGTCACCATTTTTGCTAAAATAAATTAGCTGCCTGCAAAAAACATTTTTGAAAATTAAAAAGAAATGATACCGAAAGGGTATTAGAGAAATTTAGTGTAACCAAGTCCTCGTACCTTTAGCCTTTGGTTCGTAGGAGTAAAATAATTCTCCCTTTATTTTACTTAGGTGTCTAATCGACCTACCATAAACTAATTAGTGGCGACTCCTAGATAATAATCATTTGCATGTTAAAAAACTTGAACTTTAAGTCGTGAATTGGTATGGGCTTGGGAGAGTCCGAGCTAAATTAAAGACTTAGTAGTCCATTAACCTAGTTTTAGGTGGTGCACCCGAAATTTAGGTCGCGACACCCGCCTAGCCACCGGTGGGGCTGGGCATCGGGAGGCTTGCCCAGCCCCGGTGAGGCTCGGCCTCACCAGATCTGGAGAGACTGAGCCTCGCCAGTGGCTAGGCTTGCCTCCGGCGAGCTCACCAAACCTTGCCTTGGCCTAGCAAGCCTCCGGTGAGCTCACTGGACCGGTTGCCGGCGACCATCGGCGGCGGACGGTGGTGGTGGGGGCGGATGGTGGCGCGCGATTGAAGAAGAAGAAGAAAATAGAAGAATAGTTAAGTTTGATTCTTTTTCGATTCTGGAACAAGAATCATATTTTTTTATTTTTATTCTTGATTATACTCCCAATCTGTTCCCGGAAACAAAAATTTAACCAAACGCGGTTCTATTTCCAAATTGATTTCGGGAACAAAGAATCAGAATTTGGCCTTGTTTGGATGATTACCAAACAAGGCCTTACTCTCCAAGTTGGAAACAATGTTTTCCCATGGCTGTTAATGTTCGAACCAATTTCTACGATGTCTTGATTAGTTATGAATACCTTAAAACTATTAGGATTTGTTTGTTTCACGGAAATTTTTTAGGAAAACATTTTCCTATTATCTAGCGTTTGATGAGTCAACGGAAAAGATTTTCTTACCAAAACTTAAATTAAAGAAAATGATTTTCTCTTTAAAAAAACTAGAAAATATTTTTCAAAATGATTAGTTATATCACTTACAAAAATAAATGAATAAAAAATATTTCCATCATTCACGGAAATAATTAAGTATAAACTGATGTTGATAATGAAAATATTTTGGATTGATTAACATTTCCAAGTGATATAACTAACAATTAAATCTTAATTTTTTTATGAAATAAACAAAACCTTAGAATCTGTTGGTCGGCTAAGTCGATTTAAATTTGCCCAATCAATTTGTAATGGTGGGCTCATATGTTGAGTCTATGTGAAATTAGTAAATTAGTAATATTTTAACGGTCCATTGAAAGTTTGAAAGACGAAAGTGACTTGATATTAAAGTCAACCGTCAGTACAATTCGATGCTCTGCGCATGGGGCCTGCAACTGCGCATGGAGAAGAGGGTAGAGATACAACAACATTTAATAAATAAATTATTCGCACAAAAGATCAGAGAAAATAGAGGAGTAATATATGTATTATAAAGGTTTGATTCCTTGGCTTCCCTGCATGTCTTGCATGACCGCCCTTCTTTCGATGCTTTACACATGGGGCCTGGATCTGGGAATGGTGAAGAGGTTAGAGAGAGAATAATGTTTAATTAAAAAAATTATTTGTGCAAAAAGAGCAGTGAAAATAGAGAAGTAATTCATGAATTGTAAAAATTTGATTCCTTAACTTCTGCGCTTGTCTTGCATGATAACCCTCCTTTCGATGCTTTGCGCATGGGGCCTCCATTTGGGAACGGTGAAAAGGGAAGAGAAAGAATAGCGTTTAATAAATAAATTATTTGTGCAAAAGATCAATGAAAATAGAGAAATGATATCTGAATTATAAAAGTTTAATTCCTTGGCTTCCGCGCATATCCGCCCATAATCACCCCTCCTTCGATGCTCTACACATGGGGCCTGTATTTGGGAATTAGGGGTATGTGCATGGTACGGGCGGACGGTTCCCGACCTAAAATCGGGAACCGCCCGCTAAGCACCGGTTCCGAAAAATTGGAATCGGGATCCACCCGTTTGTTGCATGGATCCACCCGGGAATCGGACCACACCGACAGTCTAGCTCCCGAGTGGATCCATGGAACCGATCTTGACGCGAAATAATTTTGGTTTTCAACATAGAACGACCACGTGACATCAAAGCAAGCCAAAAAAAAAAAAAAAAAAAAAAAAACCAAATTTAAGTATGTGGAGATGCGGACGGCGGGAGAAGTAAACGCAGCGAATTTACAAATACGATCTGCACATGTAGAGCGTTGTGTTGAGTGATGTCTACACACCGACGGTGAGGAAGTGGTCGTAGGCAACGACGGAGACGCAACGACCGGTTTGGGATTTGCTAGCTCGAAGCGAGGGGGCGGACAGCAGCGGAGGGGCGGACAGCAGAGGCAAAGGAGCAGCGGCTGTGGCAGGTGGCAGCCGGCGTGAGGGGGCGGACAGCAATGGCGTAGGAGTAGTGGTGGCAGCGTCGACGCTCGAGGAGAAATTGAAATGGCGATAGGATTAGGAGGAACCGAGGAAGAGATAGAGAGAGACAGAGAAAGAGAGAGAACCGAAGACGAAGACGAAGGGAATGAGATGAGATCTAGAGTTTCTTTTTAATAATCTTTTTTTAATATTAAAAAGGTTCCGATCCGGTCCGGTCTGGGTGGGCGGGCAGACGGATCCGCTCATAGAACTAGGAACTAGACCGGTTCCCTCAAGAACCACTGGTTCCGGGCGGTCCGAGCAGTTCCGGATATTTTGCACACCCTTACTGGGAATGGTGAATAGGGTAGAGAGAGAATGATGTTTGATTCCTCCTTCCTCTCCTTCGCAAGGTACTTCTTGTTGTTGTATGGCTCCCATTTCCTTAAACAAGGACCCAAACGACGAGGAAGAAATAGGAAATGGGCATGGATTACGGTACTGATCTTAGATAAATACCAGTCAAATTTTTGGAAAGCTAAAAGCTTTGGTGGAAGACTGTTTAAAGTCATTATTGGCCAAAACTAAATATTACAAGAAGACTTGTCGGTGGCCTCAATCAAGACAAGAATATTGGACTCATATAAAATCGAGTAATTCAAATGGTGGCCCATAAAAAAACATATATACTCTTGTAGAGATGGATGACTTTCTGCATATTATATTTATTTAACTTGGTCAGTCACCACCTAAGTAGCACCGACACGGATAAATAACACGTAATATGACACGACACGCCGACACGTTATTTTTTAAAAACAGAAATTTCGACACGTTGAGATATGTTATATATTAAATGAATATTTTTATATATACATAATAATTAAATTAATTTAATTTAATTTAATTTTATAATTAATTATTAATTAATTAATTAATTAAAAAAAAATCTCAAATGAATTTATGAGTCCTCCATCCCGCCAAAGCGGCCACGTCTTTTAGCAATTCATTCAAACACAGGAAGCCTTTGCTTCCCTGGCCCACGAGTCAAATCCCTCCCTTCCCTCCTGCTTCCAATTAAATTCCGCTGTTTCCGCAGACGCTTCATCATCACCACTGCCCATTTCCAATAATTCAAAAAAAAAAAAAAGCTGAGATCTCCACCGCTTTCAAACCTCCCCCACCGCTTTCAAACCTCCCCCACCGCTTTTGACGCGAATAATCTCCGCCATCTCCATCTCCACCACCACCGTATAATCCTTCGATTCATTGCTTTTCCGAGCTGAGATCTCTCCCAAGTTCCCAACTTTCGTCCCATCCTGACATACCCATTTGCTCCTTTCGCCGGCATTCCAGCACCGCCACAGCCACGCAATGGGGCAGGTCCCATCTTCCACCTCCGCCTCCGCCTCCGCCTCCCCCGAGCCCAGCCACCGCGGCGGGATCTCGTCCAGATAGCGGCTCGACTCACTGCTGGGCGCGACGGCCACGTGAGTCCTCCACCTCCTGCTTCTCCGCCTCCCTCAAGAACACCAAACCCCCGCCCCCTCTACGGCGGCGTGTGGCTGTCGGAATTTCTTGTATAACCTCATATGTGTCGGAACCGCGTGTCAGGAAGAGTTGACCGCGGATTTTCCGACCCTCGTTGACCACGTGCACCGCTGGTATCGTATAAGTACTTTGACCTTGCCCCATCAAAGAGAGAGAGAGAGAGAGGAGGGGGATGACAGTGTTTATTGCGAAGTGAGCTCCGATGGCGAACTCTAAGGCAGGAACAAGCACCAACAATTCAGTAGGAGGTGAATATCAGGTGTTCTTGAATTTTAGAGGGCCGGATACTCGTCGTGGATTTACCAATTGTCTCTACCACGCCTTGGTAGATGCTGGGATTTGTGTTTTCTTTGATGATGAAGAGCTTCGACCGGGCGAACAAATTAGCAGCAACCTTCTGCAGGCAATTGACAACTCCAAGCTCTACATACCCATTTTCTCCACAAATTATGCTACAAGTCATTGGTGCCTCCGTGAGCTTGCGAAGATGGTGGAGAACACCTCTAAATCTAAAGAAGATGGCAATAAGAAGGTGATGTTGCCTGTCTTCTATGACGTGAAACCTGATGATGTGCAACTAAAAACTTCATTATATTGCGATGCCTTACTGAATTTGGAGCAAAAGATGGTGAATGAAAAGATGAAGTTGAGCGCTAAGGATGTAGAAATGTGGCGGCAAGCTCTCAGAGAAATTGATGACACCAAGGGGTGGGAGCTAGAGAAATATCCAGGGTAATTATCTAGCTGTGAATGTGAAAGTTATTTTTTAAAGTTAGACTGTAGATCTAATAATAATTCATTAATTATATTCCCAGTTAATTTTCATAGATTTAAATGAATGCCTCAAATTCTTCTTTATTATTTTTCTTAAATTGGGAGATATCCGATTTTCTCTAACCAAATAGGATTATTATTATTATAATTTCATTTTTGACCTAATCTCCATTGTATAAATTTTGGTTTTGCTTCATCCTTTTTATACTAATTTGATCCATGTCTGCATTTAGATTGTTAATTTCTGTCTTGTTTCCCAACTTTGTTAAATTTAGTTTAGTCGTATCATGATTATTAGTTAATAAGTTTTACGTACGTTACAATATTTCTCATGCAATATATACATTCCCATCAAAAGTGAAATATTAGTGGTTCCATACAACAACTTTATGAGAATTAATAGATATCAAATTAAAAGATGCATGAGTTTTTATTTTTAAGTTACAATGAAATTTCAATCAGATATAATTTAAAGAGCGACACAGAGTACACTTTGAATTTGTTGTTGCTATAAAAATATGTTTTGAGTAGTAATATTAGTTAAACGAAAAATAGATCACCACAATGCCAATAGATGATTAAAAGTATTTTTACCGTGTTGATGAACTCTATTGAATTCACCCTTAGATCTGTTTGTTTCAAGGAAAATGCACGAGTTCTGAAAAATATTTTTAGGAAGTTATTTCTCAGGAAAATGACTTTATTTTCCGATGTTTGGGTAAAATATAAAAATCAATTAGAAAATATTTTCCGCCGTTTGGTGTAGAGAATCTGATTTGATTTTCAGAGGAAAATTAATAAAAAGTTCGGATCTTTTAAATTATTTTTATTTTTAAATTAATTTTCATTTTCTTTTTTCCTTCTTCCCTCCATCGCTCCTTTGCTTCCTCACCACAATCCCATCTCCTTCCACTGGCGACGACAACCACAAGTGAGCCGCAAGCTCACTAGGATTGGCCGAGCCTCGAGCTCGCTGACTCACGTCTTGGACAATCAGTGGGCTGCTAACCATCGCCGAGGCACATGGCCGATGGAGGAAGGAGGAGGAAGCAAAATAAAGAAAATAATAATTTTTAAAATTAAAAATTAAAATTTCTAATTTTTAAAAATATAATTAAAAATAAAAAATTATTATAAAAGAGTTTAAAGAGGAGAACATGTTTGGCTTAAGTGAAAGAAAAATGATTTCCTCCTCTCAAAAAGGGAAATCATTCTCCCTGCTTTTGAATGAATTCTTTTATGGAGGGAAAATATTTTCCTTGACTTATTCATTTCCTATGAACCAAACCTAAAAAAATCTGAAAAACTTTTTACTGGAAATTATTTTTCATGAAACAAACGGAGCGTAAATTTTGATAAGTATTGTCTTGATCGCTTCATAGAATTCATTGAACTTGCCTTCTTTTTTTCTTCAGTGAATCCAAACATATATGAACTTATCTTATTTATATGGAGTCTTATTTATCATCGCCACCAATAGTTCCGTTCATTAGATATCAGTCAATCACTCATGTAATTCAGTATTTTCGTAGAAGCAAAATCCGGTGTATAGTTTGCTCAAAAAAAGAGAAAGTTGGTATAACCATTTCTCTCTCGGGTGCACGCACATTTAATTACAAATTTAAATATGTACAAGAATATAGATGGAAAATTGGAGATTTGCTAAAGTAACTATGAAATGTAAACTAAAGGGTGAATCTCGGACATGAGCATGTCATATGACTAAACCTCTCAAAACCTTTGCTTACTTGTATATATGATAATTTTATAGTTTATAGAAGTGAAAACTCAAGACATTTGATGTAAATAATTTTCATCTTTTAAGTGAAATAATAATGCACTGATAAATTTTAGTGTCTTTGAGCACGACTAACATTCAAAAAAATGTACTTACACAACTTTATACTATTTAGTATATTTATTTCGGTAAGATAAAAAAAACACCTTTTCTTACACTGCTTTTGTATTATATTCTTACGTGGGGTTCATTCTTACCTGCAATAATAAAGTATCAACTTAGATTCCTGGTTTTATCATTTTCACTGAATAGAAATCTAGCCATTGATGAGTTTATGAAATTGATTACAAAAGAGAAACGACAAAAGCTTGTTATATATATATATAAAGAACGACTTAGTTATATACTCCTTTCTCTGTTCTATTTAATTCTTTTTGCACAAGTATTGTCGATCTCGCAATATGAAAATAATATATTCTGATTATGGTATACGTTCATAAGAGCAACTTTTCTTACAAACTTGATCTTGATCTGAAATCCTTCCAACATGCTAACAGAATTTAAGATAATCAGATTGAAAATTTTTTTTTTTTTTTTTTTTTTGGTAAAAGGTAAGAATATCAGATTGAAAATTGTTGACAGTTAGATAATGAGTTTTTTCCCCCCAAAACAGTTTTGACCTCGCGTTCCCATCCTGTTCCTTAGTATATGGTTGGTCAACATGCAGGGAAATGAATCTTATCAAGTTGATTGTTAACGAAGTTATCTTTTCTCATTTGAAACTACTTGACTTTATGGCAGCCATATGGATCTTATCAAGTTGATTGTTAACGAAGTTATGGATAGGCTCATGACAAGACAAAGAAAAGTGACCGGAGATTTAATTGGAATGGAGGATCGAATAGCAGCCATAAACAGTTTATTGCACATCGACTCTAATGGTGTGCGGCTTATTGGAATTTATGGGATGGGTGGCATTGGTAAAACAACACTTGTCAAGATTATCTACAACCAACTATGTCATCTCTTTGGGAAAAACTGCAGCTTTCTTGATGATGTAAGAGAAACGGCAAGAACCAAGGGCTTAGTCAAGCTACAAGAACGATTATTGTCTGATACCTCAAATTCTAGAGTGGCTCGCAGCATTTGTAACACTCATCATGGGATTAATATGATTGGAGAAACAATTTACAGCAAGAAGGTATTGATTGTTTTGGATGATGTTGATGATGGCAACCAAATCAAAGAACTAATAGGAATGAATTCTTTGTATCCTGGTTCTAGGGTACTTGTTACCACTAGGGACAAAAGTGTTTTCAAAATCAGGAGACTTCACTGTGAAATCGTGCCTTATGAAATGAAGGGTTTAAGCAATGAAGACGCACTTCGACTTTTTAGTAGGCATGCCTTCAATGACAACTCTCCTCTTGCCGCTTACTACAATCTTTCAAAGGACATTGTGTCTACTGCAGGTGGACTACCTTTAGCTCTTCAAGCAATAGGTTCATTGCTTTTTGGTCAGAAAAAGAAAAAAATATGGGAAGAGATGCTAGAAAAGTTAAGGAAAACACCAAATAGGGATGTCTTGGGAAAGCTAAGGATTAGCTATGATGCCTTAGAAATGGATCAACAACAGATATTTCTCGATATTTCATGCTTTTTCATTGATGTAGATAAGACTTATCCAGTCTACATGTGGAAAGATTGTGGCTTTAGCCCAGAGTATGCTATTGATGTCCTGATTAATAGGTGCATGATAAAGGTTATAGACAATAATAGGTTTTGGATGCATGATCAATTTAAAGATCTTGGAAGGGCAATTGCTAATCAAGACCATACCAGGTTGTGGGCTACAGACGACACCATTCTCAAGTTAAGATCAACAGAGGTAAAGTATGACTAAACTTAATTTGAATAGAAAATTACTTATCGTGTTCTTAATTGAGGATTCACATTTGTAAATTGGGAGCTACTCTTCTGTTTCATTTTTTCTTCTCTTGACATCATGGGATATTGACAAATTCCTGCTCCTGCTCCTGCTCCTGTTCCTCCATGTCATTGGCAGATCAAGGAAAACATTCAAGCAATCCATTTGCCATCTTTGGGGACTAAACATCCTATAACTGTCACTTCGGAGCAAATTAAACGGTTCCCACATCTACGGTATCTTCGGTTGTGTGATGTAGCTTGCCAAGGCGACTTTGCGGGCTGTCTTTTGAGTTGAAATGCATCAGTTTGCATTACCCTCATCAAATTCCTTTCCTGGACTGCCATCCACAATTTATGGCAACTAATTTGCATCTTGAAAACGTCGTTGTGATGAGTCTTTTTGGCGATGAGTTCCCAGAAGATGCGGTCATGAGCATAATCGAGGTATGTCAGTCTCCCTCTTGATTGACTATTATTCTCTCATTCAATAAAGGACAAATTTTGATGGATTTATAGTTTCACATTCTCATTTAGTGAGAGGATCAAATGACAGATGATACAAGTTGGGAGTCTAAATCCATATTTATTCTACTTTTCCTTCTTGATATTTCATTGGCTTCTATAGGGGGCAAGGAAATTGAAGGTTCTCACTCTTCAAAAAGTTCAGTCGTTGCACAGGACACCAACCTTTTCCAGGTACTCAGTTTTAGAGAAGTTGACTATTTCCAATTGTCATTTTCTAAAGGAAATTGGTTGCTCTATTGGGAAACTGATGTGGCTGACTAACTTGAGTGTTGAGTCATGTTCGGCACTTGGAAAACTACCAGAACAAATTGGCGAACTACAGAATCTTCAGCACCTCTCCCTTAGGAATTGTGGTAGCTTAAGGGAACTCCCCGACTCAGTTTCGTATTTAAAGTCATTGACAAAGCTGGATATGTCTTCCACGAGAATTACAAGATTACCGGATTGCATCGGTAAACTACAAAGCTTGTCATCTCTCAATGTATCACGCACAAACATTGTGAAATTGCCTAGGACGATGAGCAAGCTCAGTCACTTGCAAACACTGAACCTATATGGTTGTCATGAGATCCAAGAGTTGCCGAAATTCCCTGAAAGTTTGACCAATCTACGGCTTAGATCTATGTCGTTGCAGACTGTCCCTAACCTTGCCAACTTTACTAACCTTGTTGAACTGATCCTATCTGATGGCTCTGATTCTAGAAAGAGATCAAATATAACTCAAACTTGTGACTTGTCGTGGATTGAGAGTTTATCCAAATTGAGCAAGCAGCACTTGTGCCTTTCAAATGTCCAAGCGACATCTATAGAGTGGAGTTCCTTTTCTCTGCTGAAAGAACTTACTCTATATGGACTAAACTTGCATACCCTCAAACAACTTCCGTCAAACTTGACAATTTTAGAGCTCCATCGCACTCAAGTGACGCAAGTACATCTTGATGGGCTTCCTCAGTTAGAAGAGTTGACTGTCAGAAGTTGTGTACTCCTCAAGAGATTAGCCGTTCCATCAAGTTTGAGAAAAGTGAGAGGAATCGAAGTGTATCGGTGCAAAGAGCTAGTTGAAGTTCAATTTCTCGGTGTCTTAAATTCACTGGAGATATTACAGGTTGAGGGATGCAAATATCTCGAGAGGTTGGTTTGTCTGTCGGAAGAGCCAGAGTGTGATGAGCCCCAAGCTCTCGAGTTGACTGGTGGGAGGAGGAGAGTGTCCCTTGTCTCAAGCTCCCTAAAGATGCTTAAACAATTCCAGCTACGGAGGTGCCGAGCGCTACGGGAGATTCAATTTGTTTCAACCTTGGAATCACTGGAAGGATTTTTTATTCTAGAGTGCGTTTCGTTAAAAAAGTTATGCGGCTTGTCAAACTTGAACAACTTGAAGCATTTAATAATTGGACGGTGTAAGAACCTGCAGGATGTCGAGGGCATTGACGAGTTAGAGATTTTGCAGTGGTTGGAAGTTTATGGGTGCAGATTACTGGAAAGGATTATGGATACATCGAGCTCAAAAATACCAAATGAGTGCCGAATAGAAATAAGGGATTGTAGTAAGTTAGTCATCACTGGTACATATGGTTCAAGCATCACTTGCGAGTCTTACAGAAAGAAGATTCTGCATGGACCAATACAAGCATCGGACTCTAAAATTGATACAACTTTTTACAGCTGCAAAATGGAAACAGGGTATCCTCCATCGGAAAAGGTGACCTTCTCTTAATTCATAGATCATCGCCGTTTGTTCTTCTCTATTTGCTTTCTATTTCTTTAACAAAAAGGCCTTTCCTAAATAGAATCTAGGCCCGAGACCGCAGCCCATCTTGTCATTTCCTTATGCAGAATCAGGAAAATAAAGAGGAGAAGAGGGAGGGAATATTAGAGTCGGCAAAAGCAGGAGGGAAAAGTCCAAAAAGTCTTCTGAAGCGGTTCGCTCTCTCAAAAAAGTTCTCACCAACGTGTGTGTGTCGAAGATAATCCGTGAAGTAAAGAAGCAATTCCGGCTCCCTGCTTTAACAGCAGCTCATATCTTTGTCGACCAGCGAGCACTTGCGTCCCAGGTGCCGTTTTCCGTAGCATGGCCAGGACATTTTCGTCTCCATTTTTCTGAGATAACCCAATTGCACGTGCCACTCCTCATGTGCAACTGGGTTAAAATTGAATTGCCAAAATTGAAAAAAAAAAAAAATGAAAGCTAGGTTGTTCGAGTCAGCACCAGCAGAGCTAAAGGTTGTTTGCTTCCCTCGATTGGAAATGGAGGATCGACAGTGTGGCGTGGAAGGAGGGCAGCGGTGCGAACCACTTGGATCAAAGCTAACCCTGCGAGCCGATTACATGCATGTCCAAAACCTGGGTAGGAACTCCTGATTTGTTAAATGTTTGGGTTTTCATGTTTAAAATTTGGTGTCTATGTTTGGGTGTGAACTTCTCGAGAGATTATCCATTAAATCATGTTTGAGAAAACTGAGCCAAGCGAGGTGTCTTCTTGCACAGAGCTAATTGAAGTTTAATTTCTCGGTGTTTTGAAATCGATGGAGAGCTTATGTATTGTTGAGAGGTGGGTTTGTCTATCGGGGCTAAAAGCTCCCGAATTGACTTATGGTGGGATGAGAGTTCCCTCGTCTCAAGCCCCCTAAAGATGCTTCTAAGAACCCCTGCTGTCGGGGTGCCTACAGCAACTGGAGATTCAACTTGTTTCTTTGTTGAAATCTTGGGAAAAATTACGTTTGTTGACACCAAATAATGACCAACCCTATAAATCGATGAGTAGCAAGCTCAGTTGAGAAAAAGATTGATCAAAACATAAGTCACCAACGAATAAAGCAGTCAACAACCTAAAGGGGATGGCAAGGGCCTTCACCAGCACCATCGACAAACCTACATCCGATCCGGAAGCTGGGAGGCGTGACTGCAGTGTGGTGTTACAATGATCTTGAAGCGAGCCCTACATTCGATCTGGTCATGAATCACTTCCATGACGCTACGCTGCCCTTCTGGGACCCCAACATAAAGTACTTAATAGATGGTAACAAAGACTCCCTTTCCCATTTGAGGGTGTGGTGTCGGGATGCGAAGGTGAGCCATTGCCACTGGATTTACCGAAGGAGCTCTCTTTCAAAAAGGCTTTTGAGGATGTTAAGGTCATGGTCCGCAGTTACTACAGCTAAGGAACAGGGTGTTGATTAGTTATCCAAAGGCGTGGAAAGAGGGCTTCAGGATGCATGGGTTGGTCCTGATTTGGTCGGGTGCGTTGTGTACAAGGCTTTCATGCTTGCCGGCACAGTGGACACTGAAACACATCCAAGGACCAAACAGGCTTTTAACTATGCACATAGGCTCCCTTACACCTGACGCATTATCCTTTGAAGATGCCAAAAAAACCTTATCGCTGCATTCAACCGTAACAATATCATTCAATACGTATCACATGAACTGGAAAATCTACGGAAAAGGTGCATATGAGTCTACTGCTATCAGTTTCTCTACTAGCTTTGATGGGACATAATGGCTTCCCCTAAAAGATCGAGCTGTCCCGTATTGCCTACATACATGTCAAATAAGTACTCTTATCAAATGCTCAATTTTATAAAATTGATCAATAACAGTTTATATGGAGAAAGGCAATGCATGATTATGGACAAACCCCAAAGATTTTTCCGATGTGCTGTAGTTTCAAAAGAAATGGCTTGCCATAAGAAGCTGAGGTTTTTCATTTTCTTCTTCCATGTCTATGGCAGCTTCAGCTTTGATTTCCTGAAACCCTTTTATCCCATACACCGTCAATCAGCTTCCAAGTTTCATCACTAATAACTTGAGCCTGCACATAAATGAAACAGAAGGGCAAGGCAACATCATTTTGCTTGGGAACAAATATAGTAGCTAAAACTCGCTAAATCACATTTACAGGTGCAGCAAATGTGGAAAGTCCAACATTTCCAGGTGCAAAAGTAACCCTCCCTGGTAGCGTTACCGTAGTGTTACACTGAAAATACCCCATCATCCGCATGAACGAGAGCTCCACACTCATCTACAAGACTCACAGACGGCTGAACAAGGAACAATAGAATAGTGCTTTCAGCAGGTCCATGTGGTCATTGACATCAGTGTTACATGATGAAACCACATAGTTCAAAAATCATACTTCATATATTCCTCCGAGCCATGAAGCAACAAAAATTCTTTCTACTTTTTGTGATGAACATGTACTGATTGCCAAATTTCCTATTCCTTTTTTTCCTCTTTGGTGTGCATCACCAGTTTTTTTTTTTTTTTAATCCCATTCCAGATTAGGATGGTGTTGAAGACATCCAAGTAATAGCCAATTATGATGAGTAGAGTTTTATGGATGGGTCAACTATTTTCAAATTTTAAACTATTAAATGAAGATGTGGTCCAATAAAAAAGTCTATGCTAGCTCTCGTAAGTCCTTTTCCTCTACTATGATTCTCCAATCCTCCAAATTGGAGGTGGAGTTAGATAATGAAGATTCTTATTGTGTTAGCTTGCTTCCAACAACACTCGCCTAAGTGATTGCATGTGGCATAGCTTAAGCAAGAACGGATCACATGCCTACTGGTTCGTCACAGAATAACTAACCAATCCAATTGCAGGACAGTGACCACTAAACAACCAAAGCAAATATTTTTAATATCTCATGAAATAAATCCTGAGGTATCGGCTTTTATATCTCCTTTTTCCAATAAAACACCTCTGAAGCATAACCACAATAAGGAACTAGGAAAGAGAATTTAGTATCACTAAGAAGGCATAAAACCCATTTAACAAAAAACTCTTCAAGTGCACTAACATTTATCTTCAACATTAAATTACTCAAACTTGTTAAATAAGAAACAGGACCTGTGATTGTCCCTACAGCTGACTGGTATTCCCGAAATACCAAGGGGCATTTTTCCACAGAAAACCGCATGAATTCATCTCCAAGAGCTTCATTCTTGCTGCTAGCTGTTAAAACTAATCAAGTTCTTATATTTATTTCAATATATTTGGACAATTGTTTCAAAAAGTAGCTCTTTCATGGGCCAAAATACAATGCTTTCATACTTGTATTAGCCATACATACATTTGGCACAAGATTGCCCTGATTTCTATGGTATGCTTTTCCAAATGCAGTCATCCCTGTCTGCAGTTTAGGGATCTTTTGGTTAAGTTTTCTTTTTACATAGTTCAAATTTTCATTAAGAGGCACCAATGTTTGCACTATATCAAAGCAACCCGTGACGTAGAGACTTTAAAATCATCCATTTCTGTCAGTATCTGAAGCAGACCTTGTTCCCTCTCTGCACCATCCTATAATAGCAGCAGCAGGTAGAAATGTGTGTGAGTGTGTGTGAGAGAGGGAGAGAGAGAGAGAACAAGAACTGAAAACTTAATAAATAAAATGCATAAATGCCTGGCTTAAGTAAGATCTCAAGTTGAAGCTGAGGTGAATAAAGTACAAGCAACTCAAAAGTTCAAAGAAGTATCTTTACACTGTTATTAAGACTAAAAACAGTTTCAGACAATGGAAAGCCTTCAAGGATGATGAAGAATGAAGAAAATGCTCCATACATAATAAGCATTTAAATATTCTACCGTGTTTTCATCAATAACTTTAGCATTCGGATTAATTGGAGGTAGTCTTGCAAATTCCTAGTACAAATCTCTTTTGAGTCCAACATTTGCCTCCCCAAGTACAAATTTTCATGCTTCAGTCTTAGGTCAAATTTCAGCCTCCACATGAAGGGAAGTGTTGGAGCATTTAAAGGTTAAATCAAGTCTCAATCTAACAGTTTAAACTTTTAGCCTAATTGACAGTAATTCTACAAAGATTTCACATACAGCATGTAAGCACATCAGTTTAGCAAAATGCAGGAACAAGCTTCTACATGCTCTTTCATAGCCTTCTCTGTAGCTGGATCAGTATATTTTTTGCAGTGAACAAAGAAGAGCTAACTGCAAAAGTACAAGCCAATTGACAAGGCAAGCCACATACCATATTACTGCAGTTGCTGCAGTAGAGTAAACTTCAGCATGGACTGTGTCCGCATTAATTACATCAACATTCACTATTTGTTGATGCAACTTTTGCCAGACATCATTCCAGAAATCTCGGCATACGGTCAACCACATGGCACCAGAAAACTATTTCTTTCTGTGAATTCCCTTGGGTTTCTTGTCTATGTCCATCTTTATAGTGGTAAGATTACTGCATAAAACTGAAAATCCATCTATCAGATAGTAGCAGAATTTACATAGAGCACAATTTAGTGGCATGTGTTCTAGCCTGTTCAAGAAGGGAAATATTGTAAGCTAGCGAAACATATATTCTCTGCTAGTCAGATAGCATCAATACAAGGACCCAGGCATTCCAGATGATAAGTATGAAGTTTGAATCCAAAATAGCTGAAGCAGCTGCATTTAGTGGGAGAAAAGAATTTATTCTCATTTCATACACAGCAACTGTCTTCATAAGTTTGATCTTTTCCTTTCTTTCTTTCTTCTGGCCATTTATTGTTTATCTTTTTCCTTCTTTTCTATTTTACTTTCTTTCCCCTGTGGGGGTACAGGCCTTAAAAACAGTATTTATGGAACAATATAATATATCAAGTTATTGCAATGGCATTAGCTCATGATATACCTTAATAGGCTCGGATGAGATGGAAAACCAGAATCGCTAGTGAAAATGATTCTATGCATTCCAACTGTTCCACTGCCAGAACCTAATGTAGCAAAATTGCAATATTTTATACTCATAAAACAGGTACCAAAATATCTAAACAAGAAGGCATTTGAAATTAGTTGAAATGGCATGATCATAGGGATTGTCAGTACAAAATAGTGGAAATTCTCTATTTTAAATAATAGTAGCCAAGAAATCAACCAACCTGACATTGTCTGGCCATAATTCGAATACTCAACAAACTGGACATTATTGGTGTTAAGAAGACCCAGAAAATCACTGTAATCAATCCTATGCGAATTCTCAGGATCCCACTCTGTTCCTTTCAACTTTCCCGGCATAGTCAGCAAGGCCCTGCTCCAACTTGAAGCCATGACCAGCTGCCTCTCTAATTGGACATTTGCCTTCCGTTCAAGCTCTTCCAGCTTACTTATCCGTTGTCTCTCGGCATCTTTTAGTTTCTGAAAGTTCAAAAATTTAGAGCATTTAAGAAATTAAGAAAGCAAAAGGGATTCAGCATCAGTACCAGCTAAATTATGAAGTTGAAGACAAGCATCAATGAACCACAAGAACCTCAAAACCCTGCAGCCAAAGCAGCTTCCTAGCAGCAAAATCTGAATAGTACAGAGAACAGAAGGATCATCCCTTCATATGCATCCTAGTGGGGGAACTGTCCATAAACTTAATGAGCGATGCCCTTGAGTCTTTCATGCCTTCTCTACCATATTAATCTTATTTAAAAGGCTCAAACAAGAAAATAATGTACTAAATACAATGTGCCCTTAAACCATCCCACTAGCCATATTAAGTTGTATGTGAATCGAGAGACAGCAAGCGAGAGAGAGAGAGAGAGAGAGGTGTGCTGTGCTGTACCGATAAGAAACAGTAGAGTAACTACACTACACAGAAGCTGAAGAACCGGTTACATTTTGCACCAGCCGAACAACACAAGGGTGATTCTACTTTATCTAGACAAGTCGGCAAGAATTCGTGGATGAAGCTAGAAATGCAGGTCAATTTAAAAAAAAAAAGATATTATCATAGAATGCAGGGCTACAAAAGCAGACCCGCCCCCCAAGCTCACACGGGCGACAACGCCAAGAGCATTCCGCTTGACTCCATTCCACCAATGCATCATCCCAAATTCAACTTTTTTCAGCGTTCAACAGCCTCATTTATCAGAGCAAACCATAACCCAGAATTCCAAAACACCCACGACGCCGATCCAAATTACATAAACAGCAAACTCAATCAACCGAAAAACCAGAAAGATAACACGAGCCGAACCTCGAAGAGCTGGGCCGCCTCGGGGTCTTCCTCAACGGAGCCTGCCGACGTGGCAACCGACTCGGGACCGGAACCCGCATTGGAAGCACTGCGTATGCCGCGACCGAAGCCTCCTCGGCGTCCGGGGAAGAGGATTGGCCGGGAAGCGGCGGCGGCGGCTCGACCGACGCGGTTGGAGCGACGGAGGCAAGACGCGGAGAAGGATAACGGAGCGGAGGAGGCTCCTCTGGAGAGGGAGGCCGGCCTGGGGAAGAGGGCGAAATCGAGAGGTGCGAAGCCGCGAGAGCTCATCTCTCTCCCTCCACCATGAAAATGAAGCAGCAGCAGTGGTAGCACTGCATTCGACAGCAGCAGCAGCTCTCTCTCCCTCTTTAAATAATTTTTATAATTTTTCCTTTTTTTCTTTTTATTTTTTCTTTTTTCTCATCTTCTTCTTTTTCAAGCCGAGGAATCCTGCTGAGCTCTTCTCGCGAGAGAGAAACGACGACGGGTTTTGGATTGGTTTTGGAGTAGCTGGCGCGGTTAAACGGCGTCGTTTTATCTAGATAATGAGTTCTGGCTTGATTCGAAGTTGGGCTTGGGAACTTACTATGGAGTTTATGAACAGATGGGGAATCTTCAATTATGCAAAGGTGGAATTATTTGTATGATCTCCATAGATTTAGCAGCTTATGTACGGCTTCTTGCTGTATAAATATTTCCATTATAAAATAAAAATTCGTTCTTCATTGTTCTACGTAAATCGAACACTCAACATACGGTCTACTCTCTCTCCATTCATTTTACATTTCTTGATGTTCTTGTTTTCGCTTGAGGAATGAAGTGCTTGCTAAATAGATGGTCCATTGGATCCTGGCCAATGGTCACGCATCTACCGTTTGCACTCTCTAAAGGTCATAAATTATCTTTGGGGATGCATGGACGACTCGAACAATCTAAAGTTCTTATTTTTCCATCAATGGTTGTCGAAAATATTTCATAACATTAAGTACAATTTGATTGACATGCTTCTACCCATTTCCGACTTATAAATTAATGCAAGTGAAGTACAACAATTACAATATATTAGCCAATAGTGTCAAAATGGGAAAATTATCAAAAATGTCATAAACATGTTATAATTATGTCAATCATGTCATAAACCTTTTAATTTAACAATTTTAGTTCTAAACTTTTTGATGATTACCAATTCAATCTACCTAATTAATTTTCACCGTAAATCGATCACATGGACATCGACATAACCAGCATTGATGTGAATAAATTTTTTAATCTTTAAATGGAAAATTATTAAAAAAATCATAAACCTATTAAATTTGTGTCATTTCGATCTTAAATCTTTCAATTGGACCAATTTAGTCTTAAACCTTTTAAATTTGTGCCAGCAAAGTCCATCTGATTAATTTTGACCGAAAATCGTTAACATGAATGCCAGTTGTCCTACGTGACGTAAACCAAGCTAATGTGAGCAAATTTTATAATTTTTTAAATATTTTTAGATGATTTTTTCTTCTTCTTTTTCTTGTTATGGTCGAAGATGGTCACCAAGGGCTTGCAATCCCTTGCCCGCAACTAGCAATGGCCCACAAGCCCGCGCTAGCCATAATGAAAAAGGAAAAGAAAAAAATTGTAACATTTCTCCATGACAATGCACTAGTCATGCCACGTAAACGACTGGCAACTCCATGTTAATAATTTTTGTCCAAAATTAATTAGATTGACACAATTGACATAAATACTGAAATGTTTAGGATTCAATTGATGCCTATGTAACAAATTTAAGACTTTTTTTATATTTTCCCTTATTTAGAACTTGCATTAACATTTGTGGAAAATATTAGATGCCCACGATTTTAGACAGCCTTGAGTTATGGTATAAGTGTACTACTTTTGAATCCGAATCAAAGGCAGCAACAAAAGTTGGAGATTATAGTATGTATAAACTAGAACAGAAGGGATTAGGCAAGAGAAAGGAATGGCAGCTAGATCGATGATAATCCTCATTTTCATTTTGGCAAAAAAGAATGGAATTAATATAGTGGTAAGGCTATCAGGGAAGAAAAGCTCAATAGCATCTGTACAAAGTGTCCGCCCGGCGAGAGTGAGTTAGAATGGCGCAGAAACGGCATCCCTCCGAGATAGCAATTGCAATTCATTGCCATCGTCGTCATTAGGCACTTCCTCCAAATTGAGTCCGTTGCCACGACAAATTACTGGTTTCAAGCCCTGTATCATGCAGCAAGTCTGCCATTACCACGTAAGGAGAAAAATTGAAAGAACTCCTCACCGCAACACCCACTTATCCACATGAAGATAGCTTATATGCTCATGGCAAAACAAAGATACACACCTGTAAATCGCTTTAATTATAACAACTTTCAACTCCATTAACCAGATGATGTCGGTAATATTCAACAATTGCAAATAGAACCCTTGGAAATATATACCTATCATCATCTAACTATTTGCCCAAATAGTTAGTCTAGATCTCAATCCGACCTATTATCGTATGCACCCACGTGACCAACTTTAATTTAAGAATTTATGTGAGCTAGGTAGGTGCACATGCATTACATATTAATGATGTAAAGCATACAACTGAGATCGTAAGGAGAACATTTTAGCTGCTATTGTAACCTGATATTTTAATCCATTTAAGTCAATCTAAGGTCAAATGTTATGAATTTTCCCATCATTTATAACCTAAAATGTTGCAGCAATAGATTTGAGCAAACAAGGGCGTCGCCTCATTACTTTGAAGGTACAGATCAAGGGAGGGCGAGAATTGAAAATATAAGACAAGAAAGCTATCATCGACTCCTCTAGTTTTTATTATC
Organism: Eucalyptus virginea; assembly: GCA_014182375.1. NCBI lineage: Eukaryota > Viridiplantae > Streptophyta > Magnoliopsida > Myrtales > Myrtaceae > Eucalyptus > Eucalyptus virginea. Next base: position 61,146,125 of record CM024521.1, read on the forward strand.
TGCTGCTTCGGTTTGCCCTGTTAATCACATATGCAGATCGAGCATGAAGATTAAGGAGGGAATACTAACAAAAGAGGTGAGGATGCTTCAAGACAAACATGATGTTACCTCAGTGAAGATCCTCAAGGCCTCTTCCACGGTGCACGTATTCACCACGTACAGAGCCGCCTCCTGCTATCCATGCGCACGACATTAACGTCGACATCGATCACCATCGGAAACTCACGCTGATCAGTTCCCCATCGAAGAATCATTCGCTTACACTGAAAAACAGCATGAAGAAGATCCTTACCCTGGCCAGCTTTATCTGATGGAAGCTGAGCGTCTTGGGCTCGCCATCGATGGACGCCCTGCCCTCCATGCACGCCATCGCTCCTCCTCCTTCTTCCCATCATCTTACAGAGAGAGAGAGAGAAGAGTTTGGTGTGGCGAGATTCTTGTGAAGGTGGGTTTCAAGAAGTGGGGATGAGAAACATCACCTCCTTTCTCCTTATACCTGCGAAAGTCGCCGGCCAGAGACGCCGCCCTACGGAAACCGACGTGTGGCCGCTTGGGGGCGGTGGTATCGAACCACGTGGACGGGCGCGATCGGGTGGTCAGGAATCGTAGGGTAGGAGGCGGCGGTGGAGGCGCGTGACGTGGAGGTTCGGCAATGGCGGGCCTCGTTTCTAAGGCGCTACGTACGCGTGTTTGGTGAGCGTTTGGACCAATGGAAGTCCAACACTAAAGCACCGCAAATCTCTGCGGAATGAATCGGAGAGAGGTTGAGTGATGGCGACGCCTTCCTTCTTACGTCGAGGCATCCGATGTTGTTCTGGATTACATAAAAGATTTGTCGTCCCCAGGGGGCGTGATGTCGCACTTGCTGTCGTAATTACCGGGTGATTGCGTGCAGATTGCTTCAACTTCATCGTCAAATAACCAAGATAATTGAGAAATGATTGCTCGAGATTTGCCATCAATTGCATTACATAGATCGTGTGTTTATCTCATTGAATAAATAGATTTTAAACTTGTTGAACTCCCTAACAAGAACCTTAACACACAAGCCAAAACTCGACAATCACATATGGATGATTACTTTATTTCTGTATTTTCTAAGCTTCATTTGATTATATTGTCCATATCTACAAAAGTTGAAAGTCCAAGCAAGATCTGATGTTCGACCAACCATTATGAATCGGCTAAGTTATTCCCCATCGCTAATTTTTTTCGTATAGAAGCAAATCAAATCTCGTGTTTAATAAATTATGGAGGTCATGCTCACGTGTGAATACTTGATATTGTGGTGCAACATTTTATATATTTGGGGCAATGTCCTGAATGTATTACCTGTATTGGAATCGATGCTTTCCAACTTGCATTATATAAAGCCTATGAGGCATAGCCTCTGGCTAGGCATAGGGACAGCATAGAAGGTGGTGGAACGAGGACAGGTGCATGGCTTATGATCAGTCGTGTGCGCCGACATAAGGTACGAAAAAAAGGGGCTTTCAAGTTGTACACTCAAAGGAAAAAACAAAAACCAAAAACCAAAAGCTGTAAGACACTTTATGAAAGAGCGATGCCGTATTACAATTGTCGACCCGACAGATCATTCCGACTGTATACGTCCGGATAATCTCGATCATGGCTTGAAGTTTGAAACCTTAAAAGAACTTTCTTTTATTTTAAGAAAATTTCGTTCATATATCGTAATTAAATATAAGAGGAATATAAAAATTTCAAAGATGAAAAACATAAAAAAATAATAAAAAAAGACAATTTTAAATAAGCAACAACAACAACAACGTAAAATGTTGAATTATCATTAGATGCAAAGAACACTTCAAAAAAAATTCTCAAATCTAAATTTAGATCAAATCTAGATTTAAAAAAAAAAAACTCATAGATTTAGATTTACAACTAAATTAAGAGAGGAAAAATAATTGGTGGCTGATCACCGGAACCGTCACTAATGGATACACATAGTTCCTTGCAAGAACTACAACTTGCAGTGTTTGCCTAGGTTCAATGTCCTTAACATCATTGCCATATGGAGACAACAACGACAATAACATGTTGAACCACCACAAATCGAACACTTCTAAAAAAATTCCCAAATCTAGATTTAGATAAAGAGAGAAAAACTCACAAATTTAGATCTACACCTAGATTGGGAGAGGAGAGCTTCCACCTAATCTTGGAGAAATGTATTGCACATCCTACTGACTGGACTGGTGATAACGTTCTCTCAAAATTTTTAGTTGCAAGCAAATTTATTTACTATGATGAGCAAACAAAAGCAACAACGACGAGTGAAAAAAGACCCCAAACAAGGTGAAATAAGACTCCGGGATTAAATCTAAAGACCCCAAACAAGGTGAAATAAGACTCCCGGATTAAATCGGGAGAGAAAATAGAAGAAAATCAAGGCCTAGAAAAGAAAATCCGAGCAAAGCAGCCTCGCCTTGATGAGAAGTTTCCTTGAGAGAGGGTTTTTTTTTGGGAGAGAGTTTCATTCATTCAAAGTCGGAATTATTTGTATGACATTTAGCAGCTTACGTACGACTTCTTACTATATATATTTATCTCCTATAAATACAGATCCTTTCTTCGTCTTCCTACATAATAATATAAATCGATGCACGGAACACTCTCTGCTTGTTTTACATTTCTCGTTGTTCCCATTTTCACTTGAGCAATGAAGTGCCTGTTAGTTAGATGGTCCATTCGATGATCGTGCATCTACTTGCTGCACTCTCTAAAAGTCTTAACGTGCCTTCAAGGACAGTGTTTAGATGACTCGAACAATATTGATATGTTATTTTCTATCGGTAACTATCGAAAAAATTTCACAACAATAAGTACAATTTGTTGACATTCTTCTATCCATATTCGAGTTAAAAACTAACATAAGTGAAGTTCAATGGTTACGATATACTACTTGATAATGTCAAAACGGAAAATGACAAAAAAATTCTATTCATATTGCAATTGTCCTAATTTAATCATAAATCTTTTAATTTGGCAAATTTAGTTATAAACTTTTGATGAGTTGTTAATTCAGTCCATCCATCCAATTTTGGCCTAAAATTGATGATGTGTACATCGACCGTCTTACATGATACATGCGACATCGACGCATACAATTTTTTAATATGGACGACAGAACCCTATCAACCCTAATCAATAAAATAATTTCCACGTCAACGCTTTTGGTATTACGTTGGATGACCAATATCGATGTCATGAATTTCAAGTCAAAATCGATAGGATTGACTAAATTGCTAAATTATTAAAATATTTTTGACTAAATTAACTAAATTAAAAGGTTTAGAATTGAATTAACAAAATTGTAATAGGTTCATGACTTCTTTTATCATTTTCCTATGTCAAAACTGTTTGTGATGAATTTCATTGGATCAAATCATTGAAACAATTGCAAATATAACAAAAGAAGTCCCAATGAAAGCTCATTTAATTTAAATATTTGAGAATATTCAGTTTTCCTTCTTTGCATTTCTTCCCTATATTATCTCTTTAATCCCGCACGACATTCTCATTTCGGCCATGTGCTTCCCCCTCTTGGGTTAATTCCATAAGCGACTGGGATGGGACGGCTCTGACTAGTAGTTGAGACCGGTTATATCTCAAATAGTTAGGTTCATCTATTTCTAATTTAAACGTATGTGTGAAATCGACCATACACAAAAACGTTAGATTTATCTATATTATAGAAAATAGCACGAGTTATTAACTAACTTCTTTCATCTTGTCCCCAAATAAAATAAAATAAAAATCGAAATCTTATCGCGAATCAATGTTATACGACTTCTCTTTCATTTATGCACGTGTAACATGGACAAAGCATCATATTTTCATCGCAAAATGATTAGCATGCATATTATTCTCTGACAAGCTTAAGCTTTTTAGAAAGAAAAAAAAAACATAATTATATACATCGACATGGTAGCACCGGAACCAAGAGGTTTTGAATTTGACTCCTTGGACTTCTTTTTCCCCAATTTATAAAATACATTATGTACCGCCTTCCGACTAATTTTAAACTTTCAAATTAGATGGCCATGCCCTACATCTTAAAGCGATTTAATGCAGATAGGAGCAAGGAATTGTCCCTTTATGGTTTCACATATAATTAACTTTTTAGTAATTGTTTAAATCCATCAGATACTAGACATCATTTGGAGGAAAAAATACTTAAAAAATCCTAAATCTATTATCTTGATATCAATTCACTCTTAAACCATTCAACCATTCAATTGTACCAATTTAATCTTAAATTTTTTGCATTTGTACAAATTGAGTTAATCTAACCAAATTGGCTAGAATCACTAATATGAACACTAGTTATTTTTTATATTTTCCTAATTTTTTCTTCTTCTTTTTTCATTGTGGCTTGTGAGGGCCGTCGAGGACTTGCAAGCCCTCGCTGGCCACTAACAAAAGTCACAGCCCTACCCCAAACCATCGCTGGCCACAAGCGAAGGCTTGTAGGCCCTTGCTGGCCATAACAAAAAAGAAAAGCAAAAAAAAAAAAAAATTATGAAATTTGTCCACAACAACGTCAATCATACCACATAGAATGGCTATCATTCATGTCAGCAATTTTCAGCCATCGAATGAACTCAATTAGCACAAGTGCAAAAAATATATGATAGAGTTAGTATTTGATGCAATAGCCCCTCATTTGGAACCTGCAACTTGAAACAAAAAGGGATATGGCAAGAGGAAGAAAACGGTACCTAGATTGATGATAATTCTTATTTTTCATTTCGATACCTAAGTTGATCACATAACAATCGTTGGCAAAAACGAATGTAATCAATTTATTGGTCAGGGTATCGAAGAAGACAAATCCAGTAGCATATGTACAAAGCGTCCGCTGGCAAGAGCGAGCTAGAACGGTGCGGAAATGACATCCCTCAGAGACGGCAGTCGCAGTTCATCATTTTCGTCTTCATTAGGCTCTTCCTCTGGATTGAATCCGTTGCCACAACAAATTATTGGTTCCAAGCCCTGTATTATGCAGCAAGTCTGCCATTACCATATCAGGAGAAAGATTGAAGAAAACTCTTCACCACACACATACTTACACACACGAATATGGTGTATATGCTCATGGGAAGACAAAGATGCACACCAACAAATCACTTTAATTTTAATAACTTCCAGTTTCGTTAACCCGATGATATCAATAATATTTGACAATTTCAACACGAATGCCACATATTATCCGCGGGGGAAATAGAACCCTTAGAGTGTATACATGTCATAATTATAATAACTTCCAGCTTCATTAACCCGATATCAATAATATTTGACCATTGCAACACGAACGTGACAGATTATCCAATGGGGAAATAAAACCCTTAAGCATGTCATGTTTCTATGTGTGTCCAAATAATTAGTCGAAACCTAGATCTGACGAATTATCGCATGCACCCATGTACCCATGTAACCAACTTGATTTATGAATCCATTTATGCTAAAAGGGTGCACATATGAAAGACTTCAAGCATGCAACCGAGATCATAAGGAGAACATTTTAGGTGCTATCTGGACATGACGTCTCAATCCATTCGAACCAATCTTTACATGTCAATGTTATGGATTTTCTCATCATTTATAACCTAAAATGTTGCTTGACCAGTGATAGACTTGAGCGAACAAGGGGCGGGCGTCGTCTCGTGAGTTTGGAGATACAGGTCAAGCGAGGGGAGCACTGAAAATTCAAGACAAGCTAGCGATCATTGACTCCTCTAGTTTCATTATTATCCGCTGCATCGACTTGAATACCGTTCTTAATGGCATACGCAGATCATGCATGAACCTCAAGGGGAAAGTATAGATAAAGTGGTAGGACGCTTCAAGATGAACAAAACGTTACCTCAGTGAAGATCCTCAAGGCCTCTTCCACGGTGCACGTATTCACCACGTCCAGAGCCGCCTCCTGCTATCCATGCGCACGACATTAACGTCGACATCCATCACCATCGAAGAATCATTCGCTTACACTGAAAAACAGCATGAAGAGGATCCTTACCCTGGCAAGCTTTATCTGATGGAAGCTGAGCGTCTTGGGCTCGCCGTCGATGGACGCCCTGCCCTCCATGCGCGCCATCGCTGCTCCTCCTCCTTCTTCCATCATCTTACAGACAGAGAGATAGAGAATGTCTAGTGTCGTGATTCATGTGAAGGTGGGTTTCGAGAAGTGGGAATGAGAAGCGTCGGCTCCTTTCTCCTCCTTATAGCTGCGAAACTCGCAAGTTGAGCAGCTGCGCCACGGAAACCGACGTGTGGCCTCCGGTGGGGACGGCAGTACCGAACCACGCGTACGGCCACGATCGGGTGGTCACGGCACGTGGGGAGGAGGAGCCAGCGGACGTGGAGGTTTGGTAATGGCGGGTCTCGTTTCCTAAAAAGCGCTACGTACGCGTGTTTGGTGATCCAACGTTAAAACACCAGCAAATCTCTCCAGAATGGACGAATCGGAGAGAGATTGAGTGACGGTGACGCCTTCCTTCTTTTGACGCAGCATCCCTTTGCTCCTCCTGGATTGCATAAAATATTGTCGTCGTCCCCATGAGACCTAATGTCGTACTTGCTGTCGTAATTACAGCGGAATTGCGTGCAGATTGCTTGAGCTTCTACGACGAATAGCCAAGATCTATCAGAAGTGACTGCCCGAGATTCGCCATCGATTGCAGAGATTGTATACTTTTCTTCCGACGGGAGAGCTCACTACGAGAAAAATAACTTTCAAACTTACCACACACCTTAATTCACATTGAAACTCAACGAATAGCCTTAACGGGAAATTATTTGCACTTCATGGAAAAGCAATGCCGCATTACAATTGTCGACAACTGATCATTCCGATTGTTTTTTATCCTTACAATCTTGATCATGACTTGGAAGTTTGAAACCTTAACTCTATACCGATGTTATAATTAAAATGAGATATGCTTAACTCTAGTTTGATATGAGCAAATTGCAATACTACATTTGAACTAGGGCCAATCGAAGGTGCGTTTGTTTTATTGAAAATTTTATGATAAAGGAAAATATTTTTTACGATAATACTTGCATAACCATATAATGGTATCACGGTCATACCTTAACCACAAGTGTTATGAATGTAAAATATAAATATATATAAATTATGGGAGGACCCACTTCAGGTCTTATAGCCAGCATTCCACCGTAACACACTTACACGGTTATGCTAAAGGTACTATATTTTTAATGAAGATCATTTTCAAGGGAAATTAATAATTTTAATTTGTCTGGTGATTTAGAAAAAATGATTTCTTTTTTACTAAAAAGAAAAGTCATTATTCCCCCAAATTAAGCTTATTATTTTCAGTTCATAAAAATGCTTTTAGTAGATCAATTAATTTTCCGTCATCCAAAAGTGGATGGTCGAGAAACAATTTCATAGAAATGATTTTTCTTCAAATAAACGGACCTCAAATTTTCTTTTTATTTCCCTTGATGTAGCAAAGCTTAGTATATTCTCCCGTGCCGAAGTGGATTAGGATGCAGTAGAAATGGGTTATTAATAAAGTAAAATAGCAATCTTAAGTGGTTATTTGACATAACATCCAATTAGCTTTTCATCGGAAAAAGTACAAAAAAGGTTTTAAACCTAGTGCATTATTACCAATTTATATGTAAACTTTTCAATTTGATCAATTTAATCTAAATTTTTTTAATATGAGGTTGGAAATTTGTAACGTAGATGTCACCGATTCTACACAGCACGACTAATGCTGATGTTGACATTTTTTTATAATTTTTTTCTTTTTTCTTTCTTTTCTTTTGCAATCTATTTCTGCTAATGATCGGCAAAGGCCATGGCCAACGAGAGCTAGCCTCTTCGAGTAAGGGTCGCCCTCATCACCATAGGCGAGGGTTGGCCTCACTTGGGCAAGTGCAAGCATCAACGAGACTCACCCTCTCCTAGGCAACACCTAGCAAGCCTCGCCCTGGCCTAGGTGAGGATTGACCTCATCTTGCCGGCGCTCACCCTTGCCGGCCATCGGTAGAAAAAGAAGGGAAAGAAAAGGAAAGGAAAACATATGTTGCTTAAAAAATCCATATCAACACCAACCGTGTCAGATAGGATGCCCGGCGTCCATATTGGCAATTTTCAATCTAAATTGGTCGAATGAACTCAATTTGACAAAATTAAAAAATGTGTTGGATTAAATTGGTCAAATTAAAAAGTTTAGAATTGAACTAGTGCTAATATAATAAAGAAGTTCTTTCATCTAGTCCAAAAGAAAGAATAATCGAGATCTTATCATGAATGTTATATGACATCCCTTTCATTTATGCACATGTATCATGGACAAAGCTTCAGATTTTCATTGCAAATTGATCGACACATATATCATCCTCGAACAAGCTTAGACTTCTAGACAAAACATGGTTCGAGCTAAACTTCGACATGGTAACACTAGAGCCAGGACTTTTGAATTTCACCCGTTGGACTTCTGTTTCCCAAATTTATAAAATAAATTCCGTGCCACACTTTAACTAATTTTAAACTTTCATATGAGACCGCGATGCACCACATCTTAAAGCAATTTAATGTAGATAGGAGCAAGACGTTGTTCTTTTATGGTTTTACATATAATTAATTTTTAGTGATTGTTTGCATCCATCAAATACTAGATATCGTTTGGAGGGAAAAGCACTAAAAAACAAAATCATAAATCTATTAAATTGGTATCATTTCAGTTTTAAAACTTCCGATTTAACTAATTTAATCCTTAAATTTTTGCATTTATATCAATTGAATTCATTCGACCAATTTTGACCAAAAATCGCTGACATAAACACCAAAAGTTCTATGCTAACACATGCCAGCACTACCATGGACATCGGTTGTTCTACGTGGCCATTGTTGGTTGCAGACATGGGCCGCCAAGCCCTCACACACAACTAGCGAGGGCTCATAGGCCTTCAGCGATCTCGCCAACCAAAATTTAAAAGAAAAAAAAATCGTAAAATTTGTCTACGGTAGTGCTGGTCATGCCATATACAATGAATGGCATATTTATTAGTGATTTCCAACTAAAATTGAACATATTGACTCAATTTGCACAAACATAAAAGATTTAGGTCTGTTTAGTGATTAGTACTAACGCAATAAGCTTAGGACCTTTTTTATGCTTTTCCTTTATTTTGAACCTCCATTAACATCTATGGAAAGTATTAGGTGTTGTTTGGTAGCCTTCGAGGAATTTATTTTTTTGTTCCCCGAAATAGAAATAGAATAGACATGCGTTTGGTAATTTTTCTTGTTCTTGGGAAAAAATTTGTTTTTAGGAACAGATTTGGAACATAAATAAGAAATAAAAAAAAAAAAAATTCTTTATTCCTAAAAACAACTCAAGAAAGATACATTTTCTCTTTTTGTTTCTTTCTTTTTCTCTTCCTCTCTTCTTCCCCTTGGTTAGTTGTTAGCCTTGGTGATGGCTGGCGACTGGCCAAATGAGGCCAGGTGACCTCATAGGCCCCCTTGGGCTCCTTGGCGACTAGCAACGCCCCTTGAGCCTTGTGGTGACCAAACGAGGTCAACGACCAGCTAGAGGAAGGAAAAGAATAAGAAAATAGAAAAGAAAAAAAAATGTAATAAAATTATTGATAAATTAGAAAAAACTCAAGTCACACAAATATTTAGAATCATACCAAACTCATTTTTATTTTGAAAATAGAAAATTTGTGCAAATACCATACGCATTCAAATGTTCATAAATTTATTCATGACATAAAAATATAAAAAATTGTTTCTAGACAGAAACTGATCTTGGGAATAGAAACATTACTATACACACCCTTAGATGCCAATGACTTTTAACAATTTGGAGATTAGTATAAGCATACTCCTTGTGAATCCGAACCAAACCCAGCAACAAAAGCTGGAGACTATAGTTTGCATAAACTGAAATAGGAGGGATATGACAAGAGGAAGAAAATGGTAGCTAGATTGATAATGACAACGCTTATTCTCATTTCTATGCCTAAGTTAATCACATGATTAGATCGTTAGCGAAAATGAATGGAATAAATTTATTGGTAAGTGTATTGAAGAAGAAAAGCTCAATAGCATATGTACAAAGCGTTTGCCTGATGAGAGCGAGCTAGAATGGCACGGAAATGGTGTCTCTCGAAAACAACAGTCACAGTTCATCACAATCGTCATCATTGGGCTCTTTGTCTAGATCGAGTCCATTGCCAGAATAGATTACTGGTTCCAAGCCCTGTATTATGCAGCAAGTCTGCCATTACCACATCAAGAGAAAGATTGAAGAGTACTCTTCACCACTATGCACACTTATACACATGAAGATAACGTATATGCTCATGGGAAGACAAAGACCGGCAACTTGCTTTAATTATAACAACTTTAAACTTCATTAATTCGATAGTATAGATAAAATTCAACGCAAATAGAAGCCTTAGAATATATACATGTCATGAATTTATGTGTGCCCAAGCAGTTAGTGCAGATCTCAATCCAACGTATTATCGTGTGCACCCATGTGATCAACTTGATTTAAGAATCCATATATGCTAGGTAGGTGCACATGCCGTTATGTGTAAACAATGTGATGCATGCATCTAAGATAATAAAGAGAACATTTTAGGTGTTACAAGAGTACACGTCTTAATCCATTCAAATCAATCGGCACATGTCAAGTGGTCTGAATTTTTCCATCATTTATAACGTAAAGTACAGTTCGAGCCGCGATAGACTCGAGGGAACAAGGGGCGTCTTAATGCTCGAAAAGAACAAGTATCTCTCGTTACTTCCAACATACAAATTAACTGACAGCGAAAACTGAAAATTCAAGACAAGCAAGCGATCATTGACTCCTCTAGTTTCATTATTATCCGCTGCATCGACTTGAATACCGTTCTTAATGGCATATGCACACCACGCATGAACATCAAGGGGAAAGTATAGATAAAGAGGTGAGGATGCTTCGAGATGAACAAAACGTTACCTCAGTGAAGATCCTCAAGGCCTCTTCCACGGTGCACGTATTCACCACGTACAGAGCCGCCTCCTGCTATCCATGCGCACGACATTAACGTCGACATTGATCACCATCAAAAACGTCACCTCCTTTCTCCTCCTTATCCCTGCGAAAGTCGCGGTTGGGCGGCTGCGCTACGGAAACCGGCGTGTGGCCCACTGTAGGGACGGTGGTACCGAATTACGTGTGCGGCCATGATCAGGTGGTCGCGATACATAGGGAGGAGGAGCCGGCAAACGTGGAGGCTTGGCAAAGGTGGGTCTTGTTTCGTAAGGTACTATTTGATAACCATCTAAATAGTGCCTGATTTTGATTTTTTGTTCCCGAGATCAATTTGGTAATAGAATTGCGGTTGGTAAAATTTTTGTTCCGGGAAACAGATTTGAAGTAAAATTAAGAATAAAAAAAATATTGATTTTTGTTCCAAGAACAAAAAAAAGAATCAAAATCAACTCTTCTTCTTCTTCATCGACCGACATCTCGCGGTTGTTGTCCGTTGCCATCCACCACCATCGCCACCGCTAGTCACTAGCAACTGCACCGACAAGCTCGCCGGAGGCAAGCCCAGCCATCAGCAAGGCTCGCCCAGCCTCGCCGGTGGCCAGGCGGACCTCGCCCAACCTTGGCGAGGCTCGCCTCGCTACCAATGAGGCTCACCTAGCCCACCAATGGCCAGGTAGGCCTCACCCAGCCCCGGCAAGGTTGGATGAGTCTCGCCCGGCTGCCGACGATGCTCTGGTTGTCACGCCTCGACCCTCGAGCACGTCAACATCCCACCATGGTCATTCAAATGCGACGTCCCAGGATAAGTCGCTGACCCAATCAAATCTTTAATGCACATGCGAAAGTATATTATAAAACCCCTGACAATAAAATACGGGATAGAAAAGCAGGAAACAAAATCACAACATAACACTTTCATAATTCAACAGAATTACAAACAGAGGTCTACTGCCAACAGTCTACAAAAGACCGACTCGTAAAAAGGAATTGTCCTACGACCTACAAGTCGGACACGTTCTCCAATCCTCCTGACTTCATCTCTGCAACTTCTCAAGGCCAACCAAAGCTATCTAACCGCTCCGTCAACCAGGGACCTGAAATTGTAATCCCCAAACCGGGATGAGACAATGTCTCAGCAAGTTCAACCCCTCTAAATCCTTATTAGAAAGAAAATACGCCCCGGGTGGCCTAGCCACATCACACAAAGACTTACCTCGCATTAGTCTTCATCTGCAGGTTAGCACAGTTTATATAATTCAACAATGTGCAATTATGATAACCAAACAACCATGGCATAATCACATTATCAGAACAATTCAACCACTTGGATCGTCTCAGCGATCAATCGACTCGGCCGATTACATGTCATTCTAGCAAATCAATCACTGCTCTCAATCATGGCCCTATAGGAAGGTTTAACAACTAGTGGCAATCACGGCCCCACTCGGCAAAATTAGAATTAGTGGCATCACGGCCCCACTCGGCACAACCTTTAAAAGGTGGTAGATCCCGGCCCGATGGGCACGACCTCTAATAGGTGGTAATTCACGGCTCGGTTGGACGCGACCTTTATCAAGTGGCAATCCACTGCCCCACTGAGCGCGACCTTTATCAGGTGGCAATTCACGGCTCCACTGGGCGCGACCTTTATCAGGTGGCAATTCACGGCCAATCTCCCGTCAATTTCCACACTTAGGATTTTATAAAGAATCTCTATTTATCGCAATCACACCCAATTTGCTACAACCAATCATCAATTTCAAATTCTAAATACACAGCAGCGATCAGCACGAAATTCTGAGAGAATAAAGTCCCGACGAAATTTTCGGAATAAAATTAAATAATTAATTTTATTCCGAAAATTAATTAAATAATAATATCCATAGTTTTCGCGAATCCACACTCAATTTATAATATCCAATCATCAATTTCAAAATCTGAATGCACAAGAAATGATCGGCACGAAATTCTGAAAGAACCTGGTCAAAAATAATTTTTCCATTTTTTTCTATAAATAATAATATTTTAATAGTTTCGGAATATAATATAAAAATATATATTCCAGAATTTCGAAACATTTAAATAAATCAAAAATAAACCTATTATGTCACATCAAGGCTTATATTAATATAAGCATTCATTTAGCCTTAAATTAAACCCACTTTAAGTTAATCGAGTACATTAATATAATCTACACTTAAATAAATTAAACTAATTACCTAATAACACTTAACATAAACTAAACACACCTAAAGTATCATTAACCCTCTAATCAAGGTTTAGTGAGCTAAACTCACCGGATTAGCGAGCCGAGCGAACCAAAACGACGAGGACGACGCGAGGATCGACTTTCCTCAAGGCGGACCGAGCATCCGGGGTCGGGAAGCCGGCCGAAACGGGCCAAGAAGGGGCTAAGAAACCCATTTTTGCAACTGCTAGATGCGGCTGGACGGAGGCTGCTCGGCGGCGGTTCGGACGCGGGGGACAGCGGAGAAGCGGCGGCTACAGCTTGGCGGTGGCCCACGGCGACGGCTGGCGGCTCGGCTGACGGAGGGCGACGGCAGCGTGGGCTGGCGCAGGCTGGGCGAAGCGGGCGGAGCGGAGGGAGAGGCGGCGGTCTAGGGGAGGCGCGCGCGGGGCGACGCACGGGCGCGCGGGTGCGGGACAACACGCGGCGGCGGCGAGCTCCGGCGACGGGCGTGCGGCGACAAACGGCGTGCGAGCTGCTGGCCGAGCTCCTCCCTGCGTCGCACGGTTTCCGCACCCCCCTCCCCCCTTGCACGATTCAAACATGGAGGAAGAAGATGAAGATGGAGAGTGGTGGGGCCCATTCACTTTTGAGGATTAATCCACACCCTCCACTTGTCAAGATCCTACCATATGGCACAAAGTTTCCACCACGACATCACTGATGTCACATTCCACTATCTCCAATCCTCTCACAACAATCTTCATATGGTGCGATTTATTTTTCTTCAAGGCATAAAATCTTGTGCACCAATTCTTCAATTCTACTTAATTCTCTTCCAATTAAATCAAATTGAAATCCATAAAATTAATCCGATGTCACCACACTTCAATTCACATCTTCACTTGTTCATAAAAATCACTTAAGTCCCAAAAGCGCGACCAAAAGCGGCCTACTAATTTCTCGAGCTAAAATAGCCATTCTTGGATTTAATTTGCCCAAGGAACTCTAATTGCATGAAAAATCTTCCAAAGATGAGTTAATATTTCTTAAAATGATTTGTAACACACCGGACTTCCAATTTCTAAATTCGATATCAATTACACGGTTAATTTCATTTTGGCACGATACTTGCGCGCCAACCTACCGGGTAGCCTTTAGAAATTTTCAATGCACTTGACCTGTGGTTGATCATCTCAAGCCACAATGTACATTTTTGAAACATTGGTGACTTTCGGTTGTCGGGGGTAATCTTGGGTTTCAAATACGAACACACATGTACCTAACCGACGAAAAAACGGTCCAATGCCTATCAACAAGAATTGTGCGATCTGGTGGAATCACCCACACCTGATCACATGCCTCTATCGAGTCGACCTATCTCCGATCTCTAATCGATTTTTAATTGTGCCGTAATGACCCTTGCAGATTAGCTCGGCCGAAAGATCGATTCCTAGTCAAATTCTCGAGTCTGATGCATTAGAAACTCTTAATGGCTTCACCCGATAGACTAGTTTTCACATGAGTGACCGACTCAAAGAAAAGAACTATATACGTGCCAACGAAATGCCCATCTCAATTTATTGAAAATAGAATTGGAAAATCGGGATGTCACATTGGTGAGATCGCCGACCCTCATTTGATCGATCGCCGGTCCGGCGACTAGCCACAAGAAGAAGAAGAAGAATAGGAGAAAAAGAAAAAAAAGGAAAAAAGGAAAGAAAAACAATCGGTGGCTAATCATCAGAACCCTCAATAATGGGTACATGTCGTTCCTTGCAAGAACTACAATTGCAGTGTATGCCTAGGCTCAGTGTCCTCAACATTATTGCCATATGGAGACAACAGCAACAATAAAGTGTTGAACCACCACAAGTCAAACACTTCTAAAAAACTCCCAAATCTAGATTTAGATAAAGAGAGAAAAACTCACAAATTTAGATCTACACCTAAATTGGAAGAGGAGAGCTTTCGCCTAATCTTGGAGAAATCATTGAACCGCGTATTGCACATTCTGCTGACTGGACTAGTGATGATGTTCTCTCAAAATTTTCAATTGCAAGCAAATTTATTCACTACAATGAGCAAGCAAAAGCAACAACAAGCGAAAAAAGACCCCCAAACAAGGTGAAATAAGACTCCTGGATTAAATTGGGAGAGAAAAAAGAAGAAAATCAAGGCCTAGAAAAGAATATTCGAGCAAAGCAGCCTCGCCTCGATGAGAAGTTTTCTTGAGAGAGGGTTTTTTTTTTTTTTTTGGGAGAGAGAGTTTTCATTCATACAAAGTCGGAATTATTTGTATGACATTTAGCAGCTTACGTACGACCTCTCTCTCTCTCTCTCTCTCTCTCTCTCTCTCTCTCTATATATATATATCCTATAAGTACAGATCCGTTCTTCGTCTTTCTACATAAATTGATAAATCGATGCACGGAACACTCTCTGCTTGTTTTACATTTCTCATTGTTCCCATTTTCACTTGAGCAATGAAGTGCACATTAATTAGATGGTCCGTTCGATCCTAGGCAATGATCGTGCATCTACTTGTTGCACTCTCTAAAAGTCTTAACGTGCCTTCAAGGACAATGTTTAGACGACTCAAACAATATTGATATGTTATTTTCTATCGGTAACTATCGAAAAAATTTCACAACAAGAAGTATAATTTGTTGACATACTTCTATCCATATTCCAGTTAAAAACTAACGTAAGTGAAGTTCAATGGTTATGATATACTACTCGATAATGTTAAAACGGGAAAATTACTGAAAAAATTCTATTCATATTACAATTGTCCTAATTCAATTTTAAATATTTTAATTTGGCCAATTTAGTTCTAAACTTTTGATAAGTTGCCAATTCAATCCATCCACCAAATTCAGTCCATCCACCCAATTTTAGCCCAAAATTGATGATGTGTACATCAACCGTCTTATATGATACAGGTAGCATCGACACATAAATTTTTTAATATGGACAACAGCACTCTATTAGCCCTAATCAATAAATAATAAAATCAAATCAAAATCAAAATTTAAAAAATTTCCATGTCAACGTCTTTGGTATCACGCTGGATGACCAATATCAATGTCATGAATTTCAAGTGAAAATTGACAGAATTGACTGAATGGCTAAATTGTTAAAATGTTTGTGACTAAATTAGCTAAATTAAAAGGTTTATGGCTTCTTTTATCATTTTCCTATGTCAAAACTATTTGTGATGAATTTCATTGGATCAAATCATTGAAACAATTGCAAATATAACAAAAGAAGTCCCAATGAAAGCTCATTTTAACTAAATATTTGAGAATATTCAGTTTACCTTCTTTGCATGTCTCCCCTATATTATCTCATTAATCCCGCACGACATTCTCATTTCGGCCACGTGCTTCCCCTTCTTGGGTTAATTCCATAAGCGACTGGGATGGGATGGCTCTGACTAGTAGTTGAGACCGGTTATATCTCAAAAAGCTAGGTCCATCTATTTCTAATTTAAACGTATGTGTGAAATCGACTATACACGAAAATGTTAGATTTATCTATATTACAGGAAACAGCACGAGTTATTAACTAACTTCTTTCATCTTGTCCCCAAATAAAATAAAATAAAAATTGAGATCTTATCGCGAATCAATGTTATACGACATCTCTTTCATTTATGCACATGTAACATGGACAAAGCATCATATTATCATCGCAAAACGATTAGCATACATATCATTCTCTAACAAGCTTAAGCTTTTTAGAAAGAAAAAAAAAACATAATTATATACTTCAACATGGTAGCACCGGAACCAAGAGGTTTTGAATTTGATTCCTTGGACTTCTTTTCCCCCAATACATTATGTAGCGCCTTCCTACTAATTTTAAACTTTCAAATCATATGGTTATGCCCTACATCTTAAAGCGATTTAATGCAGATAGGAGCAAGGAGTTGTCCCATTATGGTTTCACATATAATTAACTTTTAGTGTGATTGTTTAAATCCATTGGATACCAGACATCATTTGAAGAGAAAAGTACTTAAAAAAATCCTAAATCTATTACATTGATATTAATTCACTCTCAAACCATCTTAAATCTTTTACATTTATATCAATTGAGTTCATCTAACCAAATTGGCCAAAAATCACTAATATGAAAGCTAGTTCTCTAATATGTATTAATTTTACAATTTTTGATATTTTCCTAATTTTTTCTTCTTCTTTTTTCATTGTGGCCTGTGAGGGCCGTTGAGGACTTGCAAGCCCTCGCTGACCATTAACGAGGGTCACAACCCTACCCCAAACCATCGTTGGCCACAAGCGTAGGTCCTTGCGGGCCATAACAAAAAAGAAAAACAAAAAAAAAATTGTAAAATTTGTCCACAAGAACATCAATCATGCCTTGTAGAATGACTATCATTCATGTCAGTGATTTTTAGCCATCGAATGAACTCAATTAGCACAAGTGCAAAAAATTTATGATAGAAAATTTTATGATAGAATTAGTATTGATGCAATAGCCCCTCATTTGGAACATGCATTAACACGTGGAAATTATTAGATGCCCTCGATTTTTAACAGCTTTGAGGTATTCCTTGTGAATCCGAATCAAAGGCAACAACAAAAGCTGGAGACTACAGTATGTATAAACTTGAAACAAAAGGGATATAGCAAGAGGAAGAAAATGGTACCTAGATTGATGATAATTCTTATTTTTCATTTCGATACCTAAGTTAATCACATAACAATCGTTGGCAAAAACGGATGGAATAATTTATTGGTCAGGGTATCGAAGAAGACAAGTCCAGTAGCATATGTACAAAGCGTCCGCTGGCAAGAGCGAGCTAGAACGGTGCGGAAATGACGTCCCTCGGAGACGGCGGCAGTCGCAGTTCATCATTTTCGTCTTCATTAGGCTCTTCCTCTGGATCGAATCCGTTGCCACAACAAATTATTGGTTCCAAGCCCTGTATTATGCAGCAAGTCTGCCATTACCATATCAGGAGAAAGATTGAAGAAAACTCTTCACCACAACACACACTTACACACACGAATATGGTGTATATGCTCATGGGAAGACAAAGATGCACACCAACAAATCACTTTAATTTTAATAACTTCCAATTTCATTAACCCGATGATATCAATAATATTTGACAATTTCAACACGAATGCCACATATTATCCGTAGGGGAAATAGAACCCTTAGAGTGTATACATGTCATAATTATAATAACTTCCAGCTTCGTTAACTCGATGATATCAATAATATTTGACAATTGTAACATGAACATGACAGATTATCCATGGGGAAATAAAACCTGTCATGTTTCTATGTGTGTCCAAATAGTTAGTCGAAACCTACCCATGTAACCAACTTGATTTAAGAATCCATTTATGCTAAAAGGGTACACATATGAAAGACTTCAAGCATGCAACCGAGATCATAAGGAGAACATTTTAGATGCTATCTGGACATGACGTCTCAATCCATTCGAACCAATCTTTACATGTCAATGTTATGGATTTTCTCATCATTTATAACCTAAAATGTTGCTTGACCAGTGATAGACTTGAGCGAACAAGGAGCGGGCGTCGTCTCGTGAGTTTGGAGATACAGGTCAAGCGAGGGGAGCACTGAAAATTCAAGACAAGCATGCGATCATTGACTCCTCTAGTTTCATTATTATCCGCTGCATCGACTTGAATACCGTTCTTAATGGCATACGCAGATCACGCATGAACATGAAGGGGAAAGTATAGATAAAGAGGTGAGGTTGCTTCAAGATGAACAAAACGTTACCTCAGTGAAGATCCTCAAGGCTTCTTCCACGGTGCACGTATTCACCACGTCCAGAGCCGCCTCCTGCTATTCATGCGCACGACATTAACGTCCACATCGATCACCATCGAAAACTCACGTTGATGAGTTCTCCATCGAAGAATCATTCGCTTACACTGAAAAACAGCATGAAGAGGATCCTTACCCTGGCAAGCTTTATCTGATGGAAGCTGAGCGTCTTGGGCTCGCCGTCGATGGACGCCCTGCCCTCCATGCGCGCCATCGCTGCTCCTCCTCCTTCTTCCATCATCTTACAGACAGAGAGATGGAGAATGTCTAGCGTCGTGATTCACGTGAAGGTGGGTTTCGAGAAGTGGTAATGAGGAACGTCGGCTCCTTTCTCATCCTTATAGCTGCGAAAGTCGCAGGTGAGCACTGCGCTACGGAAACCGACGTGTGGCCTCCGGTGGGGACGCAGTACCGAACCACGCGTACGGCCACGATCGGGTGGTCACGGCACGTGGGGAGGAGGGGCCAGCGGACGTGGAGGTTTGGCAATGGCGGGTCTCGTTTCCTAAAAAGCGCTACGTACGCGTGTTTGTTGATCCAACGCTAAAACACCAGCAAATCTCTCCAGAATGGACGAATCGGAGAGAGATTGAGTGACGGTGACGCCTTCCTTCTTTTGACGCAGCATCCCTTTGCTCCTCCTGGATTGCATAAAATATTGTCGTCCCTCGTACTTGCTGTCGTAATTACAGCGGAATTGCGTGCAGATTGCTTGGCCTTCTACGACAAATGGCCAAGATCTATCAGAAGTGATTGCCCGAGATTCGCCATCGATTGCCAAGATTGTATACTTTTCTTACAACGGGAGAGCTCACTATGAGAACACTAAATTTCAAACTTATCGCACACCTTAATAATAATCTCAAAATCCACGTTGAAACTCCACGAAGAGCCTTAACGGGAAATTATTTGCACTTCATGGAAAAAGCAATGCCGCATTGCAATTGTCGACAACTGATCATTCCGATTGTTTTTGTCCTTACAATCTTGATCATGACTTGGAAGTTTGAAACCTTAACTCTATACCGATGTTATAATAAAAATGAGATATGCTTAACTCTAGTTTGATATGAGCAAATTGCAATACTGCATTTGAATTAGGGTCATTCGAAGGTGCATTTGTTTTATTGAGAATTTTTTGATGAAGGAAATTTTTTTTTACTTTAATGCTTGTATTACCATGTAATAGTATCACGGTTATACCTCAACCACAAGTGTTATGGGGGGACCCACTTCAGGTCTTGTGGCCAGCACCGTAACACGGTTACATGATTATGCTAAAGGTGCTCTATTTTGAATGAAGATCATTTTCAAGGAAAATGATTAATTTAAATTTTTCTGGTGCTTTAGAAAAAGTGATTTCCTCGTTACTAAAAAAAAAAATCGTTATTTGCCCAAATTAAGCTTATTGTTTTCAGTTCATAAAAAATGCTTTTAGTGGATCAATTGATATGAGCAAAATGCTTTCCGTCATAAAAAGTGGATGGTCGGAAAACAATTTCATAGAAACGATTTTTCTTCAAAAAAACAGACCTCAATTTTTATTTTTTTTTATTTTCCTTGATGTAGCAAAGCTTAGTATATTCTCCTGTGCCGAAGTGGATTAGGATGCAGTAGAAATGGGTTATTAATAAAGTAAAATAGCAATCTTAAGTGGTTATTTGATATAACATCCAATTAGCTTTTCATCGGAAAAAGTACGAAAGATGTTTTAAACCTATTGCATTACTACCAATTTATATGTAAACTTTTCAATTTGACCAATTTAATCTAAATTTTTTTAATATTTTGTCAATTGAGTCCATCCGGCTAATTTAGGTTGGAAATTTGTAACGAAGATGTCACCAATTCTACATAGCATGACTAATGCTAATGTTGACATTTTTTTATATTTCTTTTTTCTTTTTTCTTTCTTTTCTTTTGCAATCTATTTCTGCTAATGATCGGCAAAGGCCATGGCTAACGAGAGCTAGCCTCTTCGAGTAAGGGTCGCCTTCATCACCATAGGCGAGGGTTGGCCTCACTTGGGCAAGTGCAAGCATCAACAAGATTGACCCTCTCCTAGGCAACACCCAGCAAGCCTTGCCCTGGCCTAGGTGAGGATTGACCTCATCTCGCCGGCGCTCACCCTTGCCGGCCATCGGTAGAAAGAGAAGGGAAAGAAAAGGAAAGGAAAACATACGTTGCTTAAAAAATCCATATCAACACCAACCGTGTCGGATAGGATGCCTGGTGTCCATATTGGCAATTTTCAATCTAAATTGGTCAAATGAATTCAATTTAACAAAATTAAAAAATGTGTTGGATTAAATTGGTCAAATTGAAAAGTTTAGAATTGAACTAGTGCTAATATAATAAGGGATAAGTGTTCCAGAAGTCCTAAAACTTGTCACGAAAATGCATTTCAGTCCTAAAACTTGCAAAAAGTTCAAATAAGTCCTAAAACTTGTCAAAATAGTTCAATTGAGTCCTAAAACTAACACCATTAGAATTTTTCGTTAAAAATGCTGACGTGGCATTTTAAATTATTTTTTATTTTCCAGCTGACTTTTTAAATTATTTTTTATTTTCTAGCTGGCTTTTTAAAATATTTTTTATTCAATTTTTAAAAATATATATTTAAAACTAAAATTCATTTTTTAAAAACTATTAAAAAAAAGAAAAAAAAAGAAGAAAAGGGTAGAGGAGGCGGCCGCCCATCGCCGGAGGGGCCAGGCGACGGTCGCTGGCCGCCGCTCGACCAAGGCGAGGCCTCGCCGGCCCCAGGCGAGGGCCGACGACCCTCGCCGGGCGCGGGCGAGGGCGCCTGGATCCGGGCATGCCGGCCCTCGCTTGGGGGCTAGCGACCATCACCAGCCCTAGGCGAGGCCTTGATGGCCGTCGCCTGGGGCCGGCGAGGCTCGCCCAAATCGGCCGAGCACGAGACGTGGAAGTCGGCCGGGTCGCGGGTGGAGGTCGTCGACGAGGGGACTCGGAACAGTGGTGACGGCGGCTCGGCAACTAGCTCGGATCTGCTAGCGTCGAGCATAGGGAAGCACGGGAGCGGAGCCACTCGCGCAGCCCTCACGCTCCGCGGCAACGCCCGGATCCGGGCGAGCCCCGCCGACCCCAAAAACGAGGGCCGCCGAGGCCTCGCCCGTGGCTGGGACGGTCGCTAGCCCCCGGGCGAGGGCCGGCGTGCCCAAATGCCGGCGCCCTCGCCCGCGTCAGCGAGGGTCGCCGACCCTCGCCTAGGGCCGATGAGGCCTCACCCACGGTTGGGCGGCTCGCGCCCCCCCCGGTGATGGGCGGCCGCCTCTTCTTCCCTTTTTTTTTTTTTTTTTTTAACAGTTTTTAAAAATTGAATTTTAGTTTTTAAATATATTTTTTTAAAAATTTTGAATAAAAAATTATTTTTAAAAACCATATGGAAAATAAAAAATTATTTAAAATACTACGTCGCACCACGTCAGCATTTTCCGTCAATAAAACTGACGGCGTCAATTTTAGGACTCAAGTGAAACATTTTGACAAGTTTTAGGACTTATTTGCATTTTTCGCGACAAGTTTTAAGACTTCCGCAACACTTATCCCATATAATAAAGAAGTTCTTTCATCTAGTCCAAAAGAAAGAATAATCAAGATCTTATCGTGAATGTTATATGACATCCCTTTCATTCATGCACATGTATCATGGACAAAGCTTCATATTTTCATTGCAAATTGATCGACACATATATCATCCTTGAACAATCTTAGACTTCTAGACAAAACATGGTTCGAGCTAAACTTCGACATGGTAACACTAGAGCCAGGACTTTTGAATTTCACCCGTTGGACTTTTGTTCCCCAAATTTATAAAATAAATTCCATCCATACTTTAACTAATTTTAAACTTTCAGATGAGACCGCGATGCACCACATCTTAAAGCAATTTAATGTAGATAGGAGCAAGACGTTGTTCTTTTATGGTTTTACATATAATTAATTTTTAGTGATTGTTTTCATCCATCAAATGCTAGATATCGTTTGGAGGGAAAAGCACTAAAAAACAAAATCATAAATCTATTAAATTGGTATCATTTCAGTTTTAAAACTTCCGATTTAACTAATTTAATCCTTAACTTTTTGCATTTATATCAATTAAATTCATTCGACCAATTTTGACCAAAAATCGCTGACATAGACACCAAACGTGCCAGCACTACCATGGACGTCAGTTGTTCTACGTGGCCATTGTTGGTTGCAAGCATGGGCCACCAAGCCCTCACACACAACTAGCGAGGGCTCATAGGCCTTCAGCGATCTAGCCAACCAAAATTTAAAAAAAAAAATTGTAAAATTTGTCTACAATAGTGTCGGTCATGCCATATACAATGAATGGTAGGGGTGTGCAACCGGACCGAGTCAACCCGGTTCTCGGATCGGCCCACCCGGAAAACAGGATCGGGAATCGGTTCCAGTTGAAACCAGTCTGGGAACCGGTTCCCAAAGTTCAGACCCTGTTTGAACCGATTTGGGAACCGGTTCCGAGGGAATACCCACTCGGGAACCAGATTGACCGGACCGGTTCGGGAACTGGTTTGAGAACCGGTTTTGAAGGCAAAACCCTAATTCGTTTGTTTCTATCTTTACTCTCAACTTCTCAAGCTCTCACGGTCTCACCTCCGCCGATCCATCCATCCGAGCGCTGCGCCCACCGTCGCCTTCCTCCCGCGACACTGGCTTCGTCAACATCACCGACCTCCAGGGCAGCAAGGTGTGCTTCGTTACCGTCGCCCCCGGGTCCAAGCTTGACTCATCGTACACCGACTTCATCTCCGTCCTCCAGATCAGTGCCGGCCTGCAATTTCCTTGCGAGTTTCGATTTTTAAATGAGGAGTGCTTGGCGTTGGCGTGGCTTAAGCGCGTCTCTTTCCTCCTCCTTCCGTCCAACACTTCGCATTTTCCCTTCATCGACGGCCCGAAGTCTCCTTCCCTTCCCTTCTTCTTGACTCGTACTTCTCTCTCTCTGTGTTTGGACTCTTGTAGATTCTTTGGATTATCTCTGGGTGGCTTTATTCTGAGTTCTTGATTCCATCTTGCAGCATCTCCAGGTACTTGGTCGATAGGCCGATTGGTTTTTGAGTCGTACCCACTTTTTTGTCGGGCGTCATGTGATGCTGCTTCCGAATTCAAGATCTTCCAGTGTTTTAATCTGACGGGCGAAGAAGTCTTCGTGCTGATTTTCTGTAATTCAAGATCTTGCTGAATCCTTGTTTGTGAATCCTGCCTCCAACCCAATTGTTGGTAGCGTCGTTTCTGATTTGCATTTGTACCCGTTTTCTTTTCCTGGTCCCGACCATCCTCGCCGCCCCGCACCGATGACAGAGCCTACAGAAACGAAGTCGAGCCCCCTCTTTAGGCCGTTGGTATCTGTTCCCTGCCTAATGGGACGGCAATTCATGCTGCGGGCTTCTTACTTAGTGAATTTTGCAGGCGTTCTCGTGGGTTGACCTGGTTTTGCTGGATGTAGAATGATAAATCTGGATTGGGAGATGGTGAAAATAGGGATTATATTTCGAAATGTCTAGGAGGTTGCAGTTTATGTTCTATCAATACCACTGAATGGGTGTCAAAGTTTAGCAAGATTTAGCTAGCATAAAAAAAATCAGAGAAATGACAATTTTATGCTTCTTTTTTTATGTACAAGGGAATTGGGAATTGCCATTTTGCGGAACTCGATGATGGCAGACTTTTTGATATGGATATTAGTACCGATCCAATTCAAATGGAGTATGAAACAATAGTTTACCATGATAATGGGGAATAGTTTTGTTGGGTGTACAATGAATGCTGTCATGGCATATAACTGATTAAGCAACAAAATAGTCTCCATTACAATGATTCTTTCAGGATAAAAATCAAAGCTGCAAAATTGCCTGATTTCTTTGCCATTATTGCCATGTCTTGTTTTGTCTTGAACCCATTTTGCTTCAGTTTGTTTATGTTGAATAGGTTATTCCAGAGGGAGTATTATGTGAAGCTTGTAATTCTTGTTCGTGATAGAGATAATAGGAAACTTGTATTTCCACAACACTGAAGTTGAGTAAAAATGGAGTGATTTCTTATGTTAGACCATGAATTACATAGTGCTAGAAGATCAGCATTCTACATTTCCAATGCACACCTAATGAGAGATTTGATTTACTATGTTAGACCATGAATTACTTTCTGTCTCCAAAGTTATGTTGAGAGATTTGATTTACTATGAAAACTAATCTGTTTTTGTAGAATCCTAATGTTATATAATTTTTTTTTTTTTTTTTTTTTTTTTTTAGTTTTTAGTCAATGGATCAAGACAAAGACATATCAATGGAAGTAGAGGGACATAATGAAATGAGTCCACTCATGGAATTGCCATTCCATGGAGTTGATGAAGTGGAATCTGCAACCATAGGCGTGACAAACAAGGTGAGGGTACCTAACTCTCATACTACTTCGGGTAAAAAGCAAGCTAATCAATCAGATTGTTGGGATCATTTTTCGAGAATTATAGATGAGAAAACACAGAAAACAGTTAAGGTGAAGTGCATTCATTGCGGGATGGATTATGTTTATAATGTTGATCATGCAACCTCTACTATGTGGAAGCACTTGAGAAAGTGCAAAAAGTATCCTCGTACAGATAAAAAGCAAATGTTGTTTGCATCACGTGACAAAGATGTGGTTGGTGAGGTTGGGGAAAATACTATTACTGATAGTGTCTTAACGACATGGAAGTTTGATCAAGAACGTTGTAGGTATATGCTTGCTCGAATGATTATTATTGATGAGCAGCCATTTTCCATGGTTGAGCGTGTTGGTTTTCGCGATTTTGTTACTGAATTGCAACCTCTTTTCCATCATCTTTCACGATTTACAATGGCAAGAGATTATATAAAGTTATATCTAAGTTAAAGGACTTGTTTGAAAGCTTACTTTGGTAAGCTTAAATATAGGATTGCACTCACAACGGATATGTGGAGTTCCATTCAAAACTTGAACTATTTGTGTCTTACTGCACATTATATTGATGAAAATTGGCAGTTGCAAAAAAGAATAATCAATTTTGTGATGATGCATAGTCACAAGGGTAAGGAGATTGGTAAAATGGTGGGGAAATGCATTTATGATTGGGGAATAGAAAGGAAGGTGTCAACAATAATAGTGGATAATGCAAGTTCAAATGATGTGGCCGTTAATTATTTGAAAGAAAAATTTTTAGAAGAAGGATTTTTGATTTTGAATGGCGATGCTTTATATATGAGATGCACTACTCATATACTTAACTTGATAGTAAGAGACGGATTGAATGAGGTGCGTGATTCTATTACACGCATCTGAAACATAGTTAGGTATGTGAGGAGTTCTCGGGCGAGAGCTAAGACATTCAAAGCTTGCATTGAGAGTGAGAGGATTGCATACAATGGTTCGGTCTGTTTTGATGTTGCCACTAGATGGAACTCCACTTACATGATGTTAGACACCGCCATAAAGTTTAAAAAAGCTTTTAAAAGAATGGAAGATGAAAATTTATTTTTCTTAAGGGAAATTGACAATGATCCTCCTGAAAATGAAGATTGGGAAAATGTCATCATTCTTTCTAAATTTCTGAGACGGTTTTATGATACAACAAAAAGGATGTCGGGTAGTTCATATGTTACTTCAAACGGTTATTTTGAGGAGATAGCTAAGTTGTACAAGTATTTGAATAATGCGGCGAATTCTTTAGACTCAAAGCTTCAAGTTATGGGTTTAAAAATGAAAGAGAAGTTTGACAAGTATTATGGGAGTTTGGATAAAGTTAATATGATGGCATTAATTGCAGTTGCATTGGATATTACAAAGAAGTTGAGTTATGTAAAGTTCTGCTTTGAACAAATCTATGATGATGAAGCAAAAATTGACGAGATGCATGATAAAGTGAAGGTCGCCTTGGAGAATTTGTATAAATCTTATGAGCGATCTTCTGTTGACTCTTCTAGTAAAGAAAAATTTGGTGATTCAAGTATGAGTAACAGTAGTAATGCTTCCAATGTTGATATTGATGACAATGATTGTGAAATCAATGCTTGGCACAAAAGCTTTCTCCATGCAAAGAAAAGAGTGTTGGATCGGTATCTTGAAGCTGAAAGTGAAGATATCCTTAATATTGATCTTTTGATGTGGTGGAAGAGTGTTGGGTCAAAGTATAAAATCTTATCTTTGATGGCTCGAGATGTTTTGTCTATTCCCGTGACTACCATTGCTTTAGAGTCGGCTTTTAGTACATCGGGATGTGTACTTGATGGCTTTCGAAGTTCTTTGACTCCTAGAGTGGTGGAAGGTTTAATTTGTACTCAAAATTGGTTGAGAGCTGTTCGCGTGCCAATTAATGTTGAAGAGTGCATCAAGAATGCGGAAAAATTTGAGGCGGGTAAGTTATATATATATTTCTTTTTATCTTGTAATTCATTCGCATAACTATCTATTAAATGAATGCCTTATTTAATCTCTCTCTCTCTCCTTTTTTTTTAAGAGATTTGGATTGTCTTACCAAAGACATGATCATTGAAAAATAAACTTCATTTTGTGGAAACTCCGATTTTGTGGTAAGTAAATAGACTTTATTTGTGTTTGATTTCTCTTTGGAATGTCGGTGAGAAAGAAACTTGCTATCGTTGAGGCTCATGTTTTGCCACCACCAATGGTAAGTTGTTGCTCATCTTTCTTGTGAGAAATCGAATGCCTCAAGTTGTTGCATTCTATTTTTTCTGCTTGTACGTGTGACTGATGGGAAATTCAGTAGAACCAGAAACTAGGAACCAAGAAAGTAAGAATAGATCGATGATCTCTAGGTGGATATTCTGCTTCCTGCAACTAGAAAAGACATAAATCTTGTTTAAAGACGGATTGGACTGAGATCCTGATGAAGAAAAAAAATGATTTGATTGATGAATGAGGGATGTGTGTTTTTTTTTATTTATAGTTTCCACGTGGAAGATGAACTTTTAGCGAGTCGAATTTGCACAATATGTCGGGATCTTGTTTCCGTTTAGCCGTGTCTTGATCTTGCTTTATTTAACGTCGTTGTTTCTTCTTTTGGTAGGATTTGAAATGGTGTATTTCTGAGAAATCTAGTTCTTTAGCATTCTTAATTCAAAGTCCTCTCATCCTTCATGACTATGGTTGAGAGGATCTCAAGAATGCTCACATCAATTCGATGGAGTTAGTTAGTCTCTCTGAACGGCTCATTCAGTTCTCAGAGATGACTTAAAAGGCCTAGGAATCATCTGCAGCCACTTATATTACTCTACAATATCCACTGATGTCACCCTCTGTGGTTGGCATAGAAAGTATGTTGGATGAATTTTTAACCATTATTTTTCTGGCCATGCAAAATTTATACCTTTGAAATCTTGTCACGGTTTGGCTACGGGATGAGATGTTAAGACAGAGATTCATGGTTTATAATGGAGTTAGCTCAATTGATACGTCGCAATAGCTACCGAGTACATGCCTGCGTGTAAATGGCTTCAGCATAGACTCCAAGCTCATGAAGTGATGATGCTGAGCACCGAGATTGAAGATGGGATCAATTTAGATGACGAGAAGTGAAGACATCGATGATGAAATTGAGGAGTGGTGAGTTGGAGTCTAGTCTGTTCATGATAATGTGCAAGAGCTCCGCAGTTTGCTTCCCCTAGTATGTACAGTATCCTCAAGGAAAGTTAGATTGAAATCTTGTCACGGCTTGGAGTTTTCCTTTGTGTATTTCGTCCTTTACTTCTTCAAGGAAAGTTAGATTGTATGCGGAGCAAAACGGAAAGGGAAAATCAAATCGTAGGTCTTTGAAGTCTTTATCGATCTTGACAAGTTATGAGCAAACTAAAATCCTTTCTTGAGCCATCTATTAAACTTGATACAACTAGCGAATTTTGCTTACTGCAGTTTACTAGCAAGATGTGAAATGTGCACTTTCAGTTAGCAACTGATAATTATATATACTATCTATGCCAGAAAAATTTTGCAAAACAAGTTCCAATATAAACAGGATTAACCCTGTTCCCGAACCGGAAAAACATGGTGGGTCTGGAACAGGGTCCAATGCAAACAGGGTAGGGAACAAAGTCCAAAAAAAGAGAACCAGTTATAACAGGGTTGGGAACAGGGTCTATGTCTAGACCCTACTCACCCTGGACCCGATTACCCCTAATGAATGGCATATTTATTAGTGATTTCCAACTAAAATTGAACAAATTGACTCAATTTGCACAAACATAAAAGATTTAGGTCTGTTTAGTGATTAGTACTAACCCAATAAGCTTAGGACATTTTTTATGCTTTTCCTTTATTTTGAACCTCCATTAACATCTATGGAAAGTATTAGGTGTTGTTTGGTAGCCTTCGAGGAATTTATTTTTTTGTTCTCCGAAATAGAAATAGAATAGACATGCATTTGGTAATTTTTCTTGTTCTCGGGAAAAAAATTTGTTTTTAGGAACAGATTTGGAACATAAATAAGAAATAAAAAAAAATTGCTTCTTTATTCCTAAAAACAACTCAAGAAAGATGCATTTTTCTCTTTTCTTTTCTTTCTTTTTCTCTTCCTCTCTTCTTCCCCTTGGTTAGTTGTTAGCCTTGGTGATGGCTGGCGACTGGCCAAACGAGGCCGGGTGACCTCATCGGCCCCCTTGGGCTCCTTGGCCACCAGCAATGCCCCTTGAGCCTTGTGGTGACCAAACGAGGTCAACAACCAACTAGAGGAAGGAGAAGAAGAAAATAGAAAAGAAAAAAATAAAATGTAATAAAATTATTGATAAATTAGAAAAAAAAAAAAAAACTCAAGTCACACAAATATTTAGAGTCATACCAAACTCATTTTTATTTTGAAAATAAAAATTTTGTGCAATACCATATGCGTTCAAATGTTCAAAAATTTATTCATGACATAAAAATATAAAAAAATTGTTTCTAGACAGAAACTGATCTTGGGAATAGAAACATTACTATACGCACCCTTAGATGCCAACGACTTTTAACAATCTGGAGATTAGTATAAACCAGCAACAAAAGTTGGAGACTATAGTTTGTATAAACTGAAATAGGAGGGATTTGACAAGATGAAGAAAATGGTAGCTAGATTGATAATGACAACGCTTATTCTCATTTCTATACCTAAGTTAATCACATGATTAGATCGTTAGCGAAAATGAATGGAATAAATTTATTGGTTAGTATATTGAAGAAGAAAAGCTCAATAGCATATGTACAAAGCGTTTGCCTGACGAGAGCGAACTAGAATGACACGGAAATGGTGTCTCTCGAAAACAACAGTCGCAGTTCATCACAAGTGTCATCATTGGGCTCTTCGTCTAGATCGAGTCCGTTACTAGAATAGATTACTGGTTCCAAGCCCTGTATTATGCAGCAAGTCTGCCATTACCACATCAAGAGAAAGATTGAAGAGTACTCTTCACCACTATGCACACTTATACACATGAAGATAACGTATATGCTCATGGGAAGACAAAGACCGGCTACTTGCTTTAATTATAACAACTTTAAACTTCATTAATTCAATAGTATAGATAAAATTCAACACAAATAGAAGCCTTAGAATATATACATGTCATGAAATTATGTGTGCCAAAGCAGTAAGTGCAGACCTCAATCCAACGTATTATCGTGTGCACCCATGTGATCAACTTGATTTAAGAATCCATGTATGCTAGGTAGGTGCACATGCCATTATGTGTAAACAATGTGATGCATGCATCTAAGATTATAAAGAGAACATTTTAGGTGTTACAAGAGTACACGTCTTAATCCATTCAACTCAATCAGCACATGTCAAGTGGTCTGAATTTCTCCCTCATTTATAAGGTAAAGTACAGTTCGAGCGGCGATAGACTCGAGCGACCAAGGGGCGTCTTCAAGCTCGAAAAGAACAAGAATCTCTCGTTACTTCCAACGTACAGATTAACTGACAGCGAAAACTGAGAATTCAGGACAAGAAAGCTACCACCGACTCCTCTAGTTTCATTCTTATCTGCTGCCTCGATTTGAATACCGTTCTTAATCGCATTTGCAGATCACGCAAGAACGTCAAGGAGAAAGTATAGATAAAGAGGCGAGGATGCTTCAAGACAAACAACATGTTACCTCAGTGAAGATCCTCAAGGCCTCTCTTCCACGGCGCACGTATTCACCACGTGCAGAGCCGCCTCCTGCTATCCATGCGCACGACATTAACGTCGACATTGATCACCATAAAAAACGTCACCTCCTTTCTCCTCCTTATGCCTGCGAAAGTCGCGGTTGGGCGGCTGCGCTACGAAACCGACGTGTGGCCCACTATAGGGACGGTGGTACCGAACTACGTGTGCAGCCACGATCGGGTGGTCGCGATACGTAGGGAGGAGGAGCCTGCGGACATGGAGGCTTGGTAAAGGCGGGTCTTGTTTCCTAAGGCACTGTTTGGTAACCATCTAAACAGTGTCTGATTCTGATTTTTTGTTCCCGAGATCAGTTTGGAAACAGGATTGCGTTTAGTAAAATTTTTGTTCCCAAAAATAGATTTGGAGTAGAATTGAGAATTAAAAAAAATAATTGATTCTTGTTCCGAGAACAAAAAAAAAAAAATCAAAATCAACTTTTCTTTTTCTTCATCAACCACCATCTCGCGGTTGTTGTCCGTCGCCATGTCGCCATGCACTGCCATCGCCGCCGCTAGTCACAAGCAACCGGTCTGGCAAGCTCGCCCAACCTCGCCGGTGGCCAGGCGGACCTCGCCCAACCTTGGCGAGGCTTGCCTGGCTACCGACGAGGCTCACCTAGCCCCACCTTGGTGGCTAGGCGATGAGGCTCACCTAGCCCACTAGTGGCAAGGTCGGCCCGGCCACCGGCCATCGGCGAGGTTGGGCAAGTCTCGCCCAGCTGTCGGCGATGCTCCGGTGAGGTCGTCGGCCCTCATTTGATCGGTCGCCGGTCCGTGACTGGCCACAGGAAGAAGAAGAAGAATAACAATAGGAGAAAAAGGAAAAAAAGAAAAGAAAAAAAGGAAAGAAAAACAATCGGTGACTGATCACTGGAACCCTCAATAATGGGTACATGTCGTTCCTTGCAAGAACTACAACTTGCAGTGTATGCCTAGGTTCAGTGTCCTCAACATTATTGCCATATGGAGACAACAGCAACAATAACATGTTGAACCACCATAAATCAAACACTTCTAAAAAAACTCCCAAATCTAGATTTAGATAAAGAGAGAAAAACTCACAAATTTAGATCTACACCTAAATTGGGAGAGGAGAGCTTTCGCCTAATCTTGGAGAAATCATTGAACCGCGTATTGCACATTCTGCTGACTGGACTAGTGATGACGTTCTCTCAAAATTTTCAATTGCAAGCAAATTTATTCACTACAATGAGCAAGCAAAAGCAACAACAATAAGTGAAAAAAGACCCCAAACAAGGTGAAATAAGACTCCCGGATTAAATCAGGAGAGAAAAAAGAAGAAAATCAAGGCCTAGAAAAGAAAATTCGAGCAAAGCAGCCTCGCCTCGATGAGAAGTTTCCTTGAGAGAGGATTTTTTTTGGGAGAGAGAGTTTTCATTCATACAAAGTCGGAATTATTTGTATGACATTTAGCAGCTTACGTACGACTTCTTACTCTCTCTCTCTCTCTCTCTCTCTATTTCTCCTATAAGTACAGATCCCTTCTTCATCTTTCTACATAAATTGATAAATCGATGCACGGAACACTCTCTGCTTGTTTTACATTTCTCGTTGTTCCCATTTTCACTTGGAGCAATGAAGTGCACGTTAATTAGATGGTTCGTTCGATCCTAGGCGATGATCGTGCATCTACTTGTTGCACTCTCCAAAAGTCTTAACGTGCCTTCACGGACAATGTTTAGACGACTTGAATAATATTGATGTTATTTTCTATCGGTAACTATCGAAAAAATTTCACAACAATAAGTATAATTTGTCGACATACCTTTATCCATATTCCAGTTAAAAACTAACTTAAGTGAAGTTCTTCTTTACCAAAAAAAAAAAAAAAAAAAAATTCTAACGTAAGTGAAGTTCAGTGGTTTACGATATACTACTCGATAATGTCAAAACGGGAAAATTACCGAAAAAACTCTATTCATACTACAATTGTCCTAATTCAATCCTAAATATTTTAATTTGGCAAATTTAGTTCTAAACTTTTGATAAGTTGCTAATTCAATCTATCCACCCAATTTTCGCCCAAAATTGATGATGTGTACATCAACCGTCTTACATGATACAGGCGGCATCGACACATGATTTTTTTTTAATATGGATGACAGCACCCTATCAGCCCTAATCAATAAAAAAATAAAATAATAAAAAGATTTCCACATCAACGCTTTTAGTATCACGTTGGATGACCAATATCAATGTCATGAATTTCAAGTCAAAAATTGACAGAATTGATTAAATTACTAAATTGTCAAAATGTTTATGACTAAATTAATTAAATTAAAAGGTTTATAATTGAACTAACAAAATTGCAATAGATTTATTTTTTTTTGGTAAGCTTCTTTTATCATTTTTTCCTAAGTCAAAACTGTTTGTGATGAATTTCATTGGATCAAATCATTGAAACAATTGCAAATATAACAAAAGAAGTCCCAAATGAAAGCTCATTTTAATTAAATATTTGAGAATATTCAGTTTACCTTCTTTGCATGTCTTCCCTATATTATCTCATTAATCCCGCACGACATTCTCATTTCGGCCATGTGCTTCCCCTTCTTGGGTTAATTCCATAAGCGACTGGGATGAAATGGCTCTGACTAGTAGTTGAGACTGATTATATCTCAAAAAGTTAGGTCCATCTATTTCTAATTTAAACGTATGTGTAAATTCAAAAACGAAAATGTTAGATTTATCTATATTACAGAAAATAGCACGAGTTATTAAATAACTTCTTTCATCTTGTCCCTAAATAAAATAAAATAAAATTCAAGATCTTATCACGAATCAATGTTATACGACATCTCTTTCATTTATGCTCATGTAACATGGACAAAGCCTCATATTTTCATCGCAAAATGATTAGCATACAAATTATTCTCTGACAAGATTAAGCTTTTTAGAAAGAAAAACAAACATAATTATATACATCGGCATGGTAGCACCGGAACCAAGAGGTTTTGAATTTGATTCCTTGGACTTCTTTTTCCCCAATTTATAAAATACATTATGTACCGCCTTCCGACTAATTTTAAACTTTCAAATTAGATGGCCATGCCCTACATCTTAAAGCGATTTAATGCAGATAGGAGCAAGGAATTGTCCCTTTATGGTTTCACATATAATTAACTTTTAGTGATTGTTTAAATCCATTGGATACCGGACATCATTTGAAGGGAAAAGTACTAAAAAAAATCCTAAATCTATTACATTAATATTAATTCACTCTCAAGCCATCTTAAAATCTTTTACATTTATACCAATTGAGTTCATCTGACCAAATTGGCCAGAAATCACTAATATGAACGCTAGTTGTCTAATATGGATTAATTTTACAATTTTTTATTTTCCTAATTTTTTTCTTCTTTTTTCATTGTGGCTTGTGAGGGCCATCGAGGACTTGCAAGCCCTTGCTGACCACTAATGAGGGTCACAACCCTACCCTAGACCATCGTTGGCCACAAAGCAAAGGCCTGTAGGCCCTTGCCGGCCATAAAAAAAAAAAAATGTAAAATTTGTCCACAACAACGACAATCATGCCACATAGAATGACTATTACTCATATCAGCGATTTTTGGCCATCGAATGAACTCAATTAGCACAAGTACAAAAGATTTATGATAAAATTAGTATTGATGCAATAGCCCCTCATTTGGAACCTGCATTAACATGTGAAAATTATTAGATGCCCTCGATTTTTAACAGCCTTGAGGTATAATAAAAGTGTATTCCTTGTGAATCCGAATCGAACGCAGCAACAAAAGCTGGAGACTAAAGTATGTATAAACTTGAAACAAAAGGGATATGGCAAGAGGAAGAAAACGGTACCTAGATTGACGATAATTCTTATTTTTCATTTCGATACCTAAGTTAATCACATAACAATCGTTGACAAAAACGGATGGAATAATTTATTGGTCAGGGCATCGAAGAAGACAAGTCCAGTAGCATATGTACAAAGCGTCCGCTGGCAAGAGCGAGCTAGAATGGTGCGGAAATGACATCCCTCAAAGACGGCAGTCGCAGTTCATCACCATCGTCTTCATTAGGCTCTTCCTCTAGATCGAGTTCGTTGCCACAATAAATTATTGGTTCCAAGCCCTGTATCATGCAGCAAGTCTGCCATTACCATATCAGGAGAAAGATTGAAGAAAACTCTTCACCGCAACATATACTTATACACATGAATATGGTGTATATGCTCATGGGAAGACAGATGCACACCAACAAATCACTTTAATTATAATAACTTCCAGCTTCATTAACCCGATGATATCAATAAGATTTGACAATTTCAACACGAATGCCACATATTATCCGTGGGGAAATAGAACCCTTACAGTGTATACATGTCATAATTATAATAACTTCCGGCTTCATTAACCCGATGATATCAATAATATTTGACCATTGCAACATGAACGTGACAGATTATCCATGGGAAATAAAACCCTTAAGAGTGTATACATGTCATGTTTCTATGTGTGCCCAAATAGTTAGTCGAAACCTAGATCTGACGTATTATCGCACGCACCCATGTAACCAACTTGATTAGAGAATCCATTTATGCTAAAAAGGTACACATATGAAAGACTTCAAGCATGCAACCGAGATCATAAGGAGAACATTTTAGGTGCTATCTGGACATGACGTCTCAATCCATTCAAACCAATCTTTACATGTCAATGTTATGGATTTTCTCATCATTTATAACCTAAAATGTTGCTTGACCAGTGATAGACTTGAGCGAACAAGGGGCGGGCGTCGTCTCGTGAGTTTGAAGATACAGATCAAGTGAGGGAAGCACTGAAAATTCAAGACAAGCAAGCGATCATTGACTCCTCTAGTTTTATTATTATCCGCTGCATCGACTTGAATACCGTTCTTAATGGCATATGCAGATCACGCATGAACATCGAGGGGAAAGTATAGATAAAGAGGTGAGGATGCTTCAAGATGAACGAAACGTTACCTCAGTGAAGATCCTCAAGGCCTCTTCCACGGTGCACGTATTCACCACGTCCAGAGCCGCCTCCTGCTATCCATGCGCACGACATTAACGTCGACATCGATCACCATCGAAAACTCACGTTCATCAGTTCTCCATCGAAGAATCATTCGCTTACACCGAAAAAAAGCATGAAGAGGATCCTTACCCTGGCAAGCTTTATCTGATGGAAGCTGAGCGTCTTGGGCTCGCCGTCGATGGACGGCCTGCCCTCCATGCGCGCCATCGCTGCTCCTCCTCCTTCTTCCATCATCTTACAGACAGAGAAATAGAGAATGTCTAGTGTCGTGATTCACGTGAAGGTGGGTTTCGAGAAGTGGGAACGAGAAACGTCGGCTCCTTACTCATCCTTATAGCTGCGAAAGTCGCAGGTGAGCAGCTGCGCTACGGAAACCGACGTGTAGCCTCCGGTGGGGATGGCAGTACAGTACCGAACTACGCGTACGGCCACGATCGGGTGGTCACGGCACGTGGGGAGGAGGAGCCAGCGGACGTGGAGGTTTGGCAATGGCGGGTCTCGTTCCCTAGAAAGCGCTACGTACGCGTGTTTGGTGATCCAACGCTAAAACACCAGCAAATCTCTCCAGAATGGACGAATCGGAGAGAGATTGAGTGACGGTGACGCCTTCCTTCTTTTGACGCAGCATCCTTTGCTCCTCCTGGATTGCATAAAATATTGTCGTCGTCCCCATGAGACCTAATGTCGTACGTGATGTCGTAATTACAGCGGAATTGCGTTGCAGATTGCTTGGGCTTCTACGTCAAATGGCCAATATCTATCAGAAGTGATTGCCCGAGATTCGCCATCGATTGCCAAGATTGTATACTTTTCTTACAACGGGAGAGCTCACTATGAGAACAATAAATTTCAAACTTATGGCACACCTTAATAATAATCTCAAAATCCACGTTGAAACTCCACGAATAGCCTTGACGGGAAATTATTTGCACTTCATGGAAAAGCAATGCCGCATTGCAATTGTCGACAACTGATCATTCCGATTGTTTTTGTCCTTACAATCTTGATCATGAGTTGGAAGTTTGAAACCTTAACTCTATACCAATAATATAATTAAAAGGAGATATGTTTAACTCTAGTTTGATATGAACAAATTGCAATACTACATTTGAATTAGGGCCAATCGAAGGTGTGTTTGTTTTATTGAAAATTTTATGATAAAGGAAAATATTTTTTACAATCATGCTTGCATAATCATGTAATGGTATCACGGTCATACCTCAACCACAAGTGTTATGAATGTAAAATATATATGTGTGTGTGTGTGTGTGTGTGTGTGTCTATATATATATATAAATTATGGGAGGACCCACTTCAGGTCTTGTAGCCAGCATTCCACCGTAACATGGTTACACATTTATGCTAAAGGTACTATATTTTTAATGAAGATCATTTTCAAGGAAAATGATTAATTTAAATTTGTCTGGTGGTTTAGAAAAAGTGATTTCATTTTTACTAAAAAGAAAAGTTGTTATTCCCCCAAATTAAGCTTATTGTTTTCAATTCATAAAAAATGCTTTTAGTAATCAATTAATTTTTCGTCATCCAAAAGTGGATGGTCGAAAAAACAATTTCATAGAAATGATTTTTCTTCAAATAAACGGACCTCAAATTTTCTTTTTATTTCCCTTGATGTAGCAAAGCTTAGTATATTCTCCCGTGCTGAAGTGGATTAAGATGTAGTAGAAATGGGTTATTAATAAAGTAAAATAGCAATCTTAAGTGGTTATTTGATATAACATCCAATTAGCTTTTCATCGAAAAAAGTACGAAAAAGGTTTTAAACCTATTGCATTACTACAAATTTTTATGTAAACTTTTCAATTTGACTAATTTTTTTTTTTTTAAATATTTTGTCAATTGAGTCAATCCGGCCAATTTAGGTTAGAAATTTGTAACGTAGATGTCACCGATTCTACTGAGCACGACTAATGCTGATGTTGACATTTTTTTATAATTTTTTTTCTTCTTTCTTTCTTTTCTTTTGCAATCTCTTTATGCTAATGATCGGCAAAGGCCATGGCTAATGAGAGCTAGCCTCTTCGAGCAAGGGTCGCCCTCATCGCCACAAGCGAGGGTTGGCCTCACTTGGGCAAGTGCAAGCATCAACAAGATTGACCCTCTCCTAGGGGTGAGCATGGTCCGAGTTAGGCTAGTCTACCCCATAACCCTAGGACCAACCCGCACAGTGATGGTCCTCAATTTTTGGGACCAAGGACTGACCCTATTGAGCTTAGGACCGAGGACCGGACCAACCCAATGGGTTCGGTCCGATTCCAGGGTCAACTCAGGACAAATTAATAATTTTTTATTTCATTTTTTGTACTTCTTAAAAAAACGATTGAGAATCGAACTAACCTAATGGGTTCAGTCCGGTTTTAAGGTCAATCCAAGATTAACTAATAATTTTTTATTTCATTTTTTGTATTCCTTGAAAGAGTAACCGAGGACCGTACCGACCCAATGGGTTCGATGATGAGCGAGGTCAGCTAAGAAAGGCAAGCAGTGAGGGTCAAGTGGGGTGAGCATCGAACAAAATGAGCATCGAATGTCAAGCGGGAAGTAACAAGCCAAGCAAGCATCGAGCGGCAAGCAACACAAGTGACCCAAAGCAAGCGAGGCAAGTGTCGAGTGGCAAGTAGAGAAGTTGTTTATTTTGATTTTGGCAAATTGAAGACTAAGATGACAAATAAGATAGAAGAGAAAGAATACTAGAAGAGGATGCCATAAGGAGTTGTTTATACCTTTTTGGACGCCGTGAGGACTCTTCACAAAAATATTTTCCTCTTTCATAAATTATGACTATCGACGCCGTAAAAAACATTAAAAATCTAAGTTATTAAAAAATAATGTAAATTACTTGAACATCTCACTAAAAAGCTATTTAATGTTGTTGACGCCGTTTATTTTAAGGTTTTCTCTATATAAAAAAATTATAAATAATATATTAAATATATATATTCAGGATCGGTCCTGATTGGACCGACCCGGGACTCTCAGGACCGAGGATCGACCCGCACAGTGCTGGTCCAGAAATTCTAGGACCAAGGATCGACCCAGTCCTCCTAAGAACCGGACCAAGACCGGCAGGGTTGGGCCGGTTTAGGGTCGGTCCAAGGTTGACCCTAGACCGATGCTCACCCCTACCCTCTCCTAGGCAACACCCAGCAAGCCTCACCTGGCCTAGGTGAGGGTTGACCTCATCTCGCTGGTGCTCACCTTGCCAACCATCGGCAAAAAGAGAAGGGAAAGAAAAGGAAAGGAAAACATATAGTGCTTAAAAAATCCATATCAATACCAACCGTGTCATATAGGATGCTTGGTGTCCATGTTGGCAATTTTCAATCTAAATTAGTCGAATGAACTCGATTTAACAAAACTAAAAAATATGTTGGATTAAATTGGTCAAATTAAAAAGTTTAGAATTAAACTAGTGCTAATATAATAAAGAAGTTCTTTCATCTAGTCCAAAAGAAAGAATAATCGAGATCTTATCGTGAATGTTATGTGACATCCCTTTCATTTATGCACATGTATCATGGACAAAGCTTCAGATTTTCATTGCAAATTGATCGACATATATATCATCCTCGAACAAGCTTAGACTTTTAGACAAAACATGGTTCGAGCTAAACTTCGACATGGTAATAGTTATGGCCAGGACTTTTGAATTTCACCCGTTGGACTTATGTTCCCCAAATTTATAAAATAAATTCCGTGCCACACTTTAACTAATTTTAAACTTTCAGATGAGACCGCTATGCACCACATCTTAAAGCAATTTAATGTAGATATGAGCAAGAAGTTGTTCTTTTATGGTTTTACATATAATTAATTTTAGTGATTGTTTTCATCCATCAAATGCTAGATATCGTTTGGAGGGAAAAGCACTAAAAACAAAATCATAAATCTATTAAATTTGTATCATTTCAGTTTTAAAACTTTTGATTAGACTAATTTAATCATAAACTTTTCGCATTTATATCAATTGAATTCATTTGACCAATTTTGACTAAAAATTGCTGACATGGACACCAAACGTCTTATGCCAACACATGCCAACACTACCATGGACGTCGGTTGTTCTACATGGCCATTGTTGGTTGTAGGCATGGGCTGCCAAGCCCTCACACACAACTAGCAAGGGCTCATAGGCCTTTAGCGATCTCGCCAACCAAAATTAAAAAAAAAAAAAAAAAACATTGTAAAATTTGTTTGCGGTTGTGCCAATCATGCCATATACAATGAATGGCATCTATGTTAGTGATTTCCAACTAAAATTGGATGGATGGACTCAATTTGCACAAACATAAAAGATTTAGGTCTGATTAGTGATTAGTACTAATGCAATAAGCTTAGGACTTTTTTTTATGCTTTTCCCTTATTTTGAACCTCCATTAACATCTATGGAAAGTATTGATATGGCTAGTACAAGTACCTAGAGGGGGGGTGAATAGGTATAAAAAATAATTTCTCACAATAATTGCACGATACTGGACAATCGATAGAAATGAGACAATTTATCTTTGTTAATAAGCACGCAACGATAAAGATAAGACTGAGAGTAGGGAAGAGAAAATTGAACGCAAGGTTTATAATGGTTCGGCTTGTTTCAAGCCTACGTCCACTCTTTCGCACCGATGCCCCACCTGGCTGGATTCCACTATGAACAAAGAGATGTTACGACAGATCTTGTTCTTCCTTGATTTCTCGGTGTAGAAGATCTACCACACTTTCTCAATGTATCACTAAGTATAGACTCTCTTTGTGTATACGGTTTCACTCAATATGAATTGACTAATAATCAAGGAGCTTGGACTACGGAATTTTTCTATCGAGCACGCACTTTGAACACTTGGAACATCTTCCTTTTATACTCCTTTATGCCATCATACCCGTTGGCACTTACCAAAGGAATTCTTCCAATCTACCCGTTGGACAAAATCAATTAAGAAGATTATTCGAGCTATTAAAGGAACATGTCGATAGCCCATCAATCCTGTTCGCCCATACAATCAGGATCTTGATTTCCAAGAATAGAACATTCCAAGAATATTTCGTCAATCATCGGATCTTCAAACGATCTTGAATTCGAGTAAATAATCCGTTATATCAAATCCAACCAAGTGATCTTCTCCAGTCGATAAGACCAAATCCTCAACCAAACACTTTAGTTCTGGATCGCCTTCGTCGCTGGATTAGAGACTCTCAATGAGAATAGTCTTGAGTCTTGAGTCTTGTAAGCTGAGTCCGGTGATCGAAAGTCTTCGACTCACGGTACAAGGGTCTGCACAGCTTCCAGACTAGACTGATGGAAACGTTTTGTCAGCTTCAAAACACTTTAGAAAGATTTCTCCAACAATCTCCCCATTTTTGATGGTGACAAAACTTTCCCGTAGATTTGAACAACTTTGACACCGCAAAACATTACTCAAGCAATATGGATATCTTATAAAGATTAAACATTCAACTAAACTCTGCGTCCACAGAAAGATAGGTTAGTCTTTCATGAGTAAAGCCATAAAATAACACTTGATTGTAAATGCAACAGTCAAAATGCAACAGTCAATTTCAAATCCACACCCAAGTCAGTCAATTTCACCAAGTCCACCACACTCAAGTCATACTCAAAACACATAAACAAACTAAAGTTAAAACACAAATAAAGTCAAAGTTGAGTTCAGTTCAATTCAAAGCTGGCAATTCTCCCCCTTTTTGTCATCATTAAAAAGGTGAGAAAGAGTCAAGTCTGCTTAGGAACGCGCACGAGCTGGAAATCTCCCATCGACTATACGGTGCCTTCCAGCCTTTTCAAGTCTTCCCGTAGATGTGTCACCTCTTCTCCTTTGGCATTTGCTTGAATTTGAAGACTGAGGTCTTGCATTTGATTCGACAGGGTAACAGAAGATGCTTGTCCAACATTCTTCAGGACTTGAAGTTCACATTCCAAAGCGTATATTTGACCCTGCATTTCCAAGAAGATCAAGGATGCGACGAAAATCTGCGTATTGTCATGTACGCGTCTTTGGCATTTGCTCTATCGGATGGTGCAAAGGTAGACGATGGAACTTCGGTGTAATCGTGCAGATTTGGCTTTGAGGTGTCATGTCCTTCCTCAGGCATTTGAAAAGCCTGAATATCTTCTGGATTTGCTTGCGACTGACTCATACCTTCACTATGGACAGGTGTAGTCCTTCCTTTCTCGCCATCTCCCCCTGTTTCTAAGGCCTCATTTGGGGAAGAGTGATGGTCATGCTCGGCAGAGTCTTGATTGCCTTCCTTTCCAGCTTTATCTACAGACTTTTCTTTGTCCGCTTCTTCTTCTACTTCAACTTCCTTCTCCTTTTCCTCTACTTCTCTCTGTTCTTCTCCCTCTGCTTCTTTTCCTTTCCCCTGTTGTTCCGTTGATTCGGATACAGAACGACTGAGCCTTTTTATTGCCAAGGCAGAGATAGTGAGTTCATCCTCTTCATCTTCATCCTCTAAGATAAGAGTTCTTTTCTTTTTGGATGGCGCTCCCATGGGCTCCTTCCCTTTCCTTTTGATGCGAAGATACTTTGGAGTTTTCACTTTGAACTTCTCCATTGCCTTATCAAGCTCTTTCGGACGCATTTTTGTCGGCATTTTCAAACCCACCACCATTTTGTCGCATGGTCGAACACAAAGAGTCAGGGAGGTTCAATGTTCAAGTGTCGAAGATCTTGGTCACAAGACCTGCATAAGGCAACTGGCCTCTGTCCTTCACCATCGCTCTGTACATGTGAAAGAGAATGGTGTGAGGAAGAGAGAACTTCTTTCCTGAATTGATTGTGTACATCAATTTCGCCTCAGAATTAGACACGTCTGTCTTGGATGTTGATTTTGGCCCGAGACAGTTGATCACGATTTTGTGCAGCAAGATGTTGATGGCATGCATTCTTGTGTAGGTAATTCACTTTTCGTATTCTGTCTTTGACAAGTTCCGAAGTGGGTACGAGTAATGGAAACTTTGACCGGTTGATATCGTCCTCGTTCAACTCCAATTATGTCTGCCAACATGTCCACATCCACCACATAATCTTGGTCTCGAACACTGAAGGATATTCTATTCGCATCTAAAAAGCTAAGATTCGAATAGAAGTATGCTGTCAATTGTGCATAACCGTATGTGGTGTCAGAGCAAAATTGCTCTAGTTGAAGCAGTTTGAACTTCTCCCTTAAGTTCACATTGATAGCATCCGAAAAATCAAAATCGACGCTCCCGGGGTTTATCACCCCACGTTTCAACAATTTGAAGAACAGATCCTCCTGTTCCTTTGATTTGAACAACTCCGTTCTTTTTCCCTTCACCTTCGCAGCAACACCCATCCTGGGTTGGAATTCACTAAACATTTTGTCATCGTCATTCCCGCCAATCGGATTTAATCCACTTACATGAGGGTCACTTGGAATGTTCACAAGTGCTTGCTCAGCCTTTCCTTTGGGAGCAATTCCCAAATCCTC
Organism: Eucalyptus virginea; assembly: GCA_014182375.1. Taxonomy (NCBI): domain Eukaryota; kingdom Viridiplantae; phylum Streptophyta; class Magnoliopsida; order Myrtales; family Myrtaceae; genus Eucalyptus; species Eucalyptus virginea. The sequence continues at coordinate 61,189,928 of CM024521.1, forward strand.
CATCCGTTTCAAAAAGATATACTCATTTCCATACCCTTTGTCTTTAAGGAAATCATCTACATAGTTCGGGGTGTACCGTGCTTTTCAAAGCACGATAGAGCTTGTAAATAAAAGAGGTTTTTGTGTTCTTACGGGATCTGCTTCCTCGATTATTTCTTCCTCCGGTTGATGACTCACACCCTGTGGGGTAGATGATGGAGAGTGACGTGGTTGAGAGTGAATTGGGCTCTGTCGCTGTCTCGGTAACTCTTCCTCCTCGGTGAGATCGAAGTGGGTAGGACCCTCCTTCATTTTCGGTGGTCCCCTACTCGCGATTCTTGACGACTTTCTTGAAGAAGACATCGTTTCTTGTCGATGAAAGATGCTTTTACTCGCTTTCCCAAGAAAAGATGACAACTTTCTCAAGGATGAACACGAAGTCAAGACAGGATTGGGAGGAGAATGCCTTTTTAGGGTTTTGTAGTTTAAGCAAGAAGACAACGACTATATATAACCCAGTTTAAAAAAAAAAAAAAAAAACCAATCAATATAAAGGAAAGTGAACAGTCGTCTCTTTTTAAAAACGATAACGCCATTTTAAATAGAAGTTATCTTTTGAAAATGCAAGTTTCAGATTTTCACGGAAATTAAAGATAATATAAATTATTTATAACTGAACGAATGATCGTACCTTTTCGAGATTGAATATAAAAACAACTTACAGTCTATAGCCATGAATGTCTCGAGTCTCGAGGGTCTCGAGAGTCTCTAGACTTTAACTTCTTCAAGCTTCAAAATGTTGAGTCTGGAACGGATAATATCGAATTGATTCTTCTCCAAAGGCTTTGTAAATATATCCGCTAGTTGGCTTTTTGAATCAACAAATTGAATCGAGATTTCTCCATTTTGAACATGATCTCTAATAAAGTGATGTCGAATCTCTATATGCTTTGCCCTTGAGTGAAGAATTGGATTTTTGTAAGATTGATTGCGCTGGTGTTGTCACATCTAATCTCCGTGCATGTGTCTTCAATTCCAAAGTCTTGTAGTTGTTGTTTTATCCATAGAATTTGCGAACAACAGCTTCCAAGAGCTACATACTCTGCTTTTGTTGTAGAGAGAGCCACAGTATTTTGTTTCCTTGAAAACCAAGACACTGTCCTGTTCCCAAGCAATTGGCAAGTTCCCGAGGTACTCTTTCTATCAACTCTGCAACCAGCTAGATTTGCGTCTGAATATCCAAGAAGATTGAAGTCTCCCTTCTTAGGATACCAAAGATCGATGCTTGAAGATGAAGCAACGTATTTAATAATACGTTTCGCAGCACTGAGATGAGATTCTCTAGGGTCTGATTGAAACCTAGCACGAGATGCAAACACTCAACAAAATGTCGGTCTAGAGGCGTAAGATAAAGAAGTGAACCGATGATACTCTGTACAGCTTTTGATCAACTTTCTTCCCTTCTTCATCTTTGTCTATCTTTAAAGAACTTGACATCGGTATGTCGGTCTTTTTGCACTTTTCCAGTCCAAACTTCTTGACAAGATCAATAGCATATTTTTCTTGATGAATGAATGTTCCTTCCTTCAATTGTTTTACTTGAAGTCCAAGAAAGAAGGTTAATTCTCCCATCATACTCATTTCAAACTCATCCCGCATAGACTTAGAGAATTTCTTGCACTGAGACTTTCATTAGAGGATCCAAAAATAATATCATCCACATATATTTGAACAAGTAAAAAGCTTTTGTTTTCTTTTTTGATAAATAGAGTAGTATCTACTTTACCTTTGACAAAACCATTCTGAATTAAAAACTTACTTAGTCATGTCGTACCAAGCTTGAGGTGCTTGCTTTAAACCGTACAAGACCTTTTTCGGTCCAAGATCGAGTCCGGCTTCTTTGGGTCTTCAAACCCTGGTGGTTGTTCCACATAAACTTCCTCATGGATAAATCCATTTAGGAAGGCACTTTTGACGTCCATTTGGAATAACCTGAAATTTTTATAACAAGCAAAAGCAAGCAACAATCGAATAGCTTCTAACCTTGCTACTTGGTGCGTAAGTCTCATCATAGTCTATCCCTTCTTCTTGTGTGTATCCCTTGGCCACGAGTCTTGCTTTGTTTCTTACGACTTTTCCTTTCTCATTCATCTTGTTCCTGAACACCCATTTAGTTCCAATAACGGTTTTACCTTTTGGTTTGGATGTCAATTCCCGGACATCATTAATGTTAAACTGTATCGAGCTCTTCTTGCATAGCTTCAATCCAGCTTTCATCGGATAAAGCTTCTTCTATGCTTTTTGGTTCAATTTCGAGATGAGAGCCACGGCACTAGACTCTTCGCGCCTTTTGGATCTGGTGCGAATTCCTTCATTAATTTCGCCGATAATGAGATCTTTGGGATGACCGGACTTATGCTTCCGATTCTTGGTTGATTTGTCTCGGTTGATGATCTCTTTCTTTACTTGAATCTTCTCGAACAATTTGATGCTGGTCTTCCAGTCTCGAGATGCTTCTTGAGTTGAAAGCTTTGGAGAGTCTCGGCGATTCGGACTCTTCATGTTGAGTCTCGATTTGGATTCATTTTGCACGATTCTTGAAATTTGACATTCATTGATTCCTCCACCGATTGACTCTTCTTGTTATAGACTCTGTAAGCTTTGCTTGATGTAGAATATCCAAGGAAGATGCCTTCATCTGATCTTTCTTCAAATTTACCAACTCGATCTTTTGCATTTTTCAATATAAAGCATTTGCAACCAAATACATGAAAGTACGAAACAATAGGCTTCTTACCTTTGAATAACTCATAAGGGGTTTTCTCTATAATAGGTCTTAAAAGACTCTATTGATGATATAGCACGCTGTTGAAAACATTGACCTCAACCCAAAATCGTGAAGAAATCTTACTTTCAATTAAAAGAGTTCTAGCTATTTCTTGAAGAGATCTATTCTTTCTTTTCACAACTCCATTTTGCTGAGGAGTGTATGGAGAGGAGAACACATGCTTAAAGCCAGATTCATCACAAAATTTTGTAAAATCTTGATTTTCAAATTCACCTCCATGGTCTGTTCTTATACTTGAAATAACACATCCTTTTTCATTTTGAACTTTTCTAGCAAATTTTTCAAAATACGAGAAGGTTTCGAGACTTACTTGCAAGAAAATATACCAAAGTAAATCGGGAGTAATCATCCACGATTACTAGGCAATATTTCTTAACTCCAATGCTCTGGGTTCTGGTTGGTCCGAAGAGATCCATATGCAGCAGCTGCAGTACATGATTAGTAGAGACATGATTTATTGGCTTAAAAGAATTTCTTACCTGCTTTCCCAATATACATGGAGTGCATAGATCAGACTTTTGGTATGTTAAATTGGGTAGACCACGAACAAGCCGCTTTGATGAGATTTTGGCTAATTGTTTCATGTTGATGTGACCAAGCTTTCGTGCCACAAGCTTGCTTCGTCTTGGATTGAAATTAAGCATTGCGATTCATCCGGTTTCACATCCAAAAGATAGATATTTCCATGCCTTCGACCCATGAAAGACGAGTAGAGTCTTTCTTGGTTCCCGAGAACATATTCCTTCTTGAAAGAAGATCTTAAAGCCGATATAACACAATTGGTGATCTTTGAGAAGATTGTAATTGAGTCCTTCTACTAAGGAAACATTACTTATGGTGAGATTTCCAATTTTCACAGTTCCAAATCTCACAATTCTTCCTTTGCTGTTTCCTCCAAATGATACTTTTCCACCATTTACTTGAACGAGCTTTGTAAAGCAATTTGAGTCTCCTGTCATATGTCTTGAACATCCGCTGTCCGGATACCACTTTACCTTTCTCTTGATGGAGACTCCGCAATCAAATGAGAGTCTCAAGCTTTCTTTGGTACCCATATTTTCTTGGGTCCATTGTTGTTAGTGATATAAACATGATTAGCCCAAGTTTTCTTAACAGGTTTCCAAACCATAGGACACTCTTTTCAAAGTGATCCGGGCTATTGCACTTTGAACACTTGAGGGCATTACGACCTACGAGACTTTACAAAAACCTTCTTTAAATGATTTTTGTAAGCCTCTCTTGAGGGTCTTTGCTTAATTCTTTCTTTTACTTTAGGAAAATCAATCAATGGAATAGTTTCGTTGTCATACCTAAACCAGATTTATTGAAATACGGTCTTTGAGCTGAAAGAATTTTTCAAGTTTTTCGGACCCTATTGAAAATTTCTTTGAAATATTTGATGAGTCAATTTTTAAAAGAGCATTTTCTTTCAAAAGATTTTCTTCACTTTCTTTAAGTGTAGAAACATTTATGTCTAAACATTTGACTCTTTCTTTCAAAACATTTTCCTGTTGTTTTAAAGCGAGTTTTCCTTTTAAGTTCGGAAATCCTTTTAAGAGAAGTCTTAAGACTAAAACACAGCTCATCAATATACTTGAAACCTTGACAGGAATTTTAAAATTACTTACCTCAAATTCATTGTCTCGAGTCGATCCGAGTTTGAGTCTCGAGTCGATTGCGCCATCGACACAAATTGGCATACTCATCTTCACTTTCTTCACACTCTGTATCACTCCGTGTTTCGGCTTTGAGAGCCTTTCGAGACTTTCCAGCTTTTCCTCTCTTCTTCTTTAGAAGAGGACAGTTAGGTCTCGATGTGTCCCTTTTTCTTACATTCGAAGCAAACTACATCGTTGTTTGATTCATCATCATCAACGAGACTTGGTCTGTTGTTTTTGAAAGCTTTGTTTCTTTGAGTTGAATCTTCTCCTTTTCTATTCAGCTTTCTGAATCTTCTTATCATGAGAGCAAGCTCCTCATCATCCATATCATCTTCGAAATCGTAACATCGGAATCATCATTTGATTTTAATGCAATGGACTTCTTACCTTTTGGATCTTCATCTTCGTTAATTCGTTCCACTTCGTAAGACCGAAGAGTTCCAACCAGCTCGTCGACGATAGAGGCATGATTCTTTGCGTCTCTCTTATTGAAGTCTTAATGTGATTCCAATCCTTGGAGAGTCCACGCAGTAGCTTGTTTACCTTCATGGGATCAGAAATTGGTTGTCCTTGATTTTCAAGACCATTTACAATTTCTGTAAAACGGCTAAACATGTCGGTTATAGATTCTCCGGGTTTCATTTTGAAGGCTTCGTATTGACCGAGGAGAATGTTGATTCTAGTCTCCTTCACTCGATCTGTTCCTTCATAAGTGATATGTAATCTATCCCGGACTTCTTTTCTTTGTATCACAAGAAGATATTCTGTTATATTCGGTAGGTGACAAAGCACAATATAAAGAATAAATTGCTTTTGCATCGAGTGCTTGTCTCTTGGTTATCTCTTCTGAGTCATTTCTCTTGACTCAACAGGTTTCTTTTCCTCTTTTCGAGACAGATGCAGGCTTTAAGAGTAATTCTTTTTCTACAACGTCCCATTCCGTAGGATCCTTCGATCGTAGGAACGCTTTCATCTTGTTTTTCCGGATGTTGTAATCCTTTCCATCAAAGTATGGTGGTCTAGTATTACTTTGCCCTTCCACCAGCCCTGGAGCTAGCATACTAGCCATGGATCTTTTACTCTGAAGTAAAACACTTCAAATAAAGTGAGTACACGAGCTCTGATACCAATTGATATGGCTAGTACAAGTACCTAGAGGGGGGGTGAATAGGTATAAAGAATAATTTCTCACAATAATCGCACGATCTTGGACAATCGATAGAAATGAGACAATTTATCTTTGTTAATAAGCACGCAACGATAAAGATAAGACCGAGAGTAGGGAAGAGAAAATTGAACGCAAGGTTTATAGTGGTTCGGCTTGTTTCAAGCCTACGTCCACTCTTTCGCACCGACCGACCCCACCGGCTGGATTCCACTATGAACAAAGAGATGTTACAAGACTGTTCTTCCTTGATTTCTCGGTGTAGAAGATCTACCATACTTTCTCAAGGTATCACTAAGTATAGACTCTCTTTGTGTATACAGTTTCGCTCAATATGAATTGACTAATAATCAAGGAGCTTCAGACTCTGGAATTTTTCTATCGAGCACGCACTGGAACAGCTTGGAACATCTTCCTTTTATACTCCTTTATGCCATCATACCCGTTGGCACTTACCAAAGGAATTCTTCCAATCTACCCGTTGGACGTAATCAATTAAGAAGATTATTCGAGCTATTAAAGGAACATGTCGATAGCCCATCAATCTGTTCGCCCATACAATCGGGATCTTGGTTTCCAAGAATAGAACCTTCCAAGAATATTTCGTCAATCATCGGATCTTCAAACGATCTTGAATTCGAGTAAATAATCCGTTATATCAAATCCAACCAAGTGATCTTCTCCGAGTCGATAAGACCAAATCCTCAACCAAACACTTTAGTTACGGATCGCCTTCGTCGCCGGATTAGAGACTCACAATGAGAATAGTCTTGAGTCTTGAGTCTTGTAAGCTGAGTCTGGTGATCTGAAAATCTTCAGACTCACAGTACAAGGGTCTGCACAGCTTCCAGACTAGACTGATGGAAACGTTTTGTCAGCTTCAAAACACTTTAGAAAGATTTCTCCAACAAGTATTATGTGTTGTTTGGTAACACTCTGAGGAACTTATTTTTTTGTTCCCTAAAATAGAAATATAATAGACATGCGTTTGGTAATTTTTCTTGTTCTCGATAACAAATTTGTTTTAAGGAACAGATTTGGAACATAAATAAGAAAAAAACATTGCTTCTTTATTCCTAAAAACAACTCAAGAAAGATGCATTTTTCTCTTTTATTTTCTTTCTCATTTTTCTCTTTTATTTTCTTTCTTTTTCTCTTCCTCTATTATTCCCCTTGGTTAGTTGTTAGCCTTGGTGATGGTTGGCGACTGGCCAAATGAGGTTTGGTGACCTCGTCGGCCCCCTCGAGCACCTCGGCCCTTGGCAATGCCTCTTGAGCCTTGTGGCGAGGTCGACGACCAGTTAGAGGAAGGAGAAGAAGAAGAAAATAGAAAAAAAAAAAAGAAAAAAAAAAATGTAATAAAATTATTGATTAATTAGAAAAAAAAACTCAAGTCACACAAATATTTTGTGCAAATACCAAATGCGATCGAATGTTCAAAAATTTATTCAAGACATAAAAATATAGAAAATTGTTTATAGACAGAAACTATTCTTGGGAATAAAAACATTACTATACGCACCATTAGATGCCCACGATTTTTAACAATCTCAAGATTAGTATAAGGCCATGTTTGGTAGCCATCCAAACATGGCCAAATTCTGATTTTTTGTTCCCGAAATCGCCTTTAGGCCGAAAATTGCGTTTGATAAAATTTTTGTTCCCGGGAACAGATTGGGAGTAGAATCAAGGACAAAAAAAAAGTTGATTTTTGTTTCGGGAACAAATTTAAGAATAAAAAATCAACTCTTCTTCTTCTTCTCTTTGGCCATCTCACGATCGCCATCCACCCTCGCCCGCCGCCACCCGTTCTGTCCGCCGCCGCCGCCGGGTCGCCGTCCGCCGATCCGGCGAGCTTGCTAGAGGCTCGCCAGGCCAAGGCGAGGTCTGGCGAGCTTGCCGGAGGCAAGCCCAGCCACCGGCGAGGCCGAACCTTGCCGGTGGCCAGGCGAGCCTCGCTCAGCCCCAGTGAGGCTGGCCTGGCCACTGGCGAGGCTCACCTAGCCCGGGGTGGCCGGGCGAGCCTCGCTCAACCCCCGTGAGGCCGGGGCTCGGCCACCGGCGAGGCTCACCTAGCCTGCCGGTGGCCAGCGAGCCTCACCCAGCCTTGGCGAGGCCGGCTTGGCCACCGATGAGGCTCGGCCCACAAGGGCCGGCGACACTCCGGTGAGGTCGCTAGCCCTCGGACTAGCGACCGGCCACAAAGAAGAAGAAGAAAAATATGAGAAAAAGGAAAAAAAAAAAAGAAAAAAATGAAAAAAGTAAAAAATTTATTTAAAAATTAAAAGAAATTTATTTGGAATAGAATCAATTAGTACAAGACTAAATGCAATTTTATTACGTAATCAAAAATTTTGGGCAGTTACCAAACGCATTCTTTTACTCGAATCGCCTTCCTGAACAAGAAAAAATAATCATTTCTGGTCAGAATCTGTTCCCGGGAACAGAATCGTTACCAAACGCGCCCTAAGCATACTCCTTGTGAATCCAAACCAAAACTAGCAACAAAAGCTAGAGACTATAGTTTGTATAAATTGAAATAGAAGGGATTTGACAAGAGGAAGAAAATGGTAGCTAGATTGATAATGATAACGCTTATTCTCATTTCTATACCTAAGTTAATCACATGATTAGATCGTTAGCGAAAATGAATGGAATAAATTTATTGGTAAGTATATTGAAGAAGAAAAGCTCAATAGCATATGTACAAAGCGTTTGCCTGATGAGAGTGAGCTAGAATGGCACCGAAATGGTGTCTCTTGAAAACAACAGTCGCAATTCATCACAATCGTCATCATTGGGCTCTTCGTCTAGATCGAGTCCGTTGCTAGAATAGATTACTGGTTCCAAGCCATGTATTATGCAGCAAGTCTGCCATTACCACATTAGGAGAAAGATTGAAGAGTACTCTTGAGTCTTCACCACTATGCACACTTATACACATGAAGATAACGTATATGCTCATGGGAAGACAAAGACCGGCAACTTGCTTTAATTATAACAACTTTAAACTTCATTAATTCGATAATATAGATAAAATTCAACACAAATAGAAGCCTTAGAATATATAGGGCACGTTTGTTTGTGTTTCTATTCAAAAAAGTGTTTTAGGGAATGAAATAGAAAAAACTATTTACATTCGAGAAAAATTTTTGACCGAAAAAACGCGTTTAGTAAAATTGTTTCGGGAATAAAAAAGAATAGAAATATGTTTGGTAAATTTGTGTTCTTTTTTTTTTTGTTTATTTTAATTTTTTAAATTTATTTTTCCTTTTTTTCTTTATTTTTTATATTTTAATTTTAATTTTCCTTTTTTTCTTTCTTTTTCTTTTTTTCTTCTTTTCGCTCGCCGGCCTTGGCCATGGCCGGCGACCAGCCAACGAGGGCCGGCGGCCTCGCCTTGGCCGGGTGAGCTCGGCTCGCCCGATCCGAGGGAGCTCGCCCGCCACCTCGCCGGTGGCCGGCAAGGCCGAGCCTCGCCGGTGGTTGGGCGAGCTCCGCCTTGCCGGATCCGGGCGAGCCTAAGCTTGGCCTTGCCCAAGGCGAGGCCGAGCTTGCCCAACCACGATGAGGCTCGGCCTCGCCTTGGTTGGGCAAGTTCGCTTGCCCGCCGAGGCCGAGCTTGGTCCGATGACACCGAGCCTCGCTCGTGGTTGGGCCACCGCCGGCAACATCGACCAGCGGTGGTCCGATGACGCCGAGCCTCACCAAGGGCCAGTGACACTCAGCCTCGCCGGGGGCGGCGACGCTCCGGCAAGTTCGTCGGCCCTCGACGGCCGGCCGCCGGCCATGGTTGAGGCCGGCGATCGGCCAAAGAAAAAGAAGAAGAAAAAAAGAGAAGAAAAGAAATGAAGAGAGAAAATTTGTTCTTAAAAATTGTTTTAAAACAAGAAATAAGTTTTTTTTTTTTTATTTCTTTTTTGTTTAAACAAAAAAACAGATTTGGAACAAAATGCAAAAAACGCGTTTCCGTTTTTTTTTATTCCCGGGAACAAAATAACAGAAAATCTGTTCATAAACAAAAAATAAAAGTGCAACCATGCACGCCCATACATGTCATGAATTTATGTGTGCCCAAGCAGTTAGTGAAGACCTCAATCCAACGTATTATCGTGTGCACCCATGTGATCAATTTGATTTAAGAATTCATGTATGCTAGGTAGGTGCACATGCCGTTATGTGTAAACAATGTGATGCATGCATCTAAGATTATAAAGAGAACATTTTAGGTGTTACAAGAGTACCCGTCTTAATCCATTCAAATTAATCGGCACATGTCAAGTGGTCTGAATTTTTCCATCATTTATAACGTAAAGTACAGTTCGAGCGGCGATAGACTCGAAAAGAACAAGAATCTCTCGTTACTTCCAACGTACAGATTAACTGACAGCGAAAACTGAGAATTCAGGACAAGAAAGCTACCACCGACTCCTCTAGTTTCATTCTTATCTGCTGCCTCGATTTGGATACCGTTCTTAATCGCATTTGCAGATCACGCAAGAACGTCAAGGAGAAAGCATAGATAAAGAGGCGAGGATGCTTCAAGACAAACAACATGTTACCTCAGTGAAGATCCTTAAGGCCTCTTCCACGGTGCACGTTTTCACCACGTGCAGAGCCGCCTCCTGCTATCCATGCGCACGACATTAACGTCGACATTGATCACCATCAAAAACGTCACCTCCTTTCTCGTCCTTATGCCTGCGAAAGTCGCAGTTGGGCGGCTGCGCTACGGAAACCGACGTGTGGCCCCCTGTGGGGACGGCGACGATCGGGTGGTCGCAATAAGTAGGGAGGAGGAGGCGGCGGACGTGGAGGCTTGGCAAAGGCGGGTTTCGTTTCCTAAAAAGCCCTACGTACGCGTGTTTGGTGATCCAACACTAAAACACAGGCAAATCTCTCCGGAATGAACGAATCGGTGAGGGATCGAGTGACGCTGACGCCTTCCTTCTTTGCCTTCCTTCTTTTGACGCAGCATCCTTTGCTCCTCCTGGAGTACATAAAATATTGTCGTCCCCAGGAGGCCTAATGTCGTACCTGCTGTCGTAATTCCCGCGGAATTGCGTGCAGATCAACGACAAATAGCCAAGATCTATGAGAATTGATTGCTCGAGATTCGCAATCAATTGCATAGATCGTTTACTTTTCTTATGATGAGAGAACCCAGGAAAAATAAATTTCCACCTCATCAAACACCTTAATAATAATCACAAAACACAAGCTGAAACTCGGCTATTAACATGAAATTATTTGCAAAAGCGGTCCTATGTGTTTCATGCCCAATCCAAATGCAATAACTAAGCAAATCCCAAACGGTAATATAGTTTTTGTTGACCCTAACCCTTAATTAGTTTGACAATCACAAATCATACTAGAATCGGATGACTAATCTATCTCACCACTTGTACCATTCATTTGTTTATATTGGGTAGGTAAATTGAAAAATGCAAAAGTTGGAAGTCTGAGGAGAATTCAACGTTCAGCCAATTATTACGAATTGGCTGAGCAATTTTTTACCATTACTCTATACACACCCATATTATGTGTTTTACTGAATTGCCTAGGCCATACTGATTCGTAAATACTTGATATTGTGCTGCATATTTTGTATATTTGGGCCAATGTGCTGAATTTATTATCTGTACTGGAATCGATCCTTTCCAACCTCCGTCATATAACAAGCCTAAGTAGCATAACCTCTTGATGGTCAATCGGACAGCACAGAAGGTGGCGGAACGGGGACAGGTGCATGGCATATGATCAATCACGCGCGCCGCCAAGAGGTACTAGAAAAAGGACTTTCAAGCTGTAAGACACCTCATGGAACAGCGATGCCGTATTGCAACTGTCGACAACCGATCATTCCGGTTGTATATGTCCTTACAATCTTGATTATGACTTGAAGTTTGAAACCTTAAAAGAATTCTATACCGACAATAATCATAAACGACGTATGCTTGACTCTAGTCTGACATAAGGAATTTGCGATGATGCATATGAATTACAGCCAAGTGTTTATTTTATTGAAAACTTTATGACATATGAAATATTATTTATGAAGATCATTTTCAAGGGAAATGATTAGTTTAAATTTGTCTGTGGTTTAGATAAAGTGATTTCCCTCCTACTAAGGAGGAAAGTCGTTATTTCCCCCAAATTAAGCTTGTTATTTTCAGTTCATAGGAATTACTCTTCATAAATCGACTAGTTTTCCGTCATTAAAATATTTGATGATCAAAAAACAATTTATGAGATTTTCTTTCAAATAAACGGACCCCAAATTTTCTTTGTATTTACCTTGATGTAGCAAAGCTTAGTATATTCTCCCGTGTCGTCATTGGATTAGGATGCAATAGGAATGGGTTATCAATTAAGTACAATAGCAATCTTAAGTGGTTAATAACATCCAATTAGCTTTTCATCTGAAAAAAGTACCAAAAAAAGTTTTAAACCTATCATATAGCTACTAATTTATACCTAAACTTTCCAATTTGATTAATTTAATTTTTTTTTTATATTTTGTCAATTAAACTTATCTGGCCAATTTAGGCTAGAAATTGCTAACACAGATATCATCGATCCTATATAGCACGACCACTGCTAATGTTGACACTTTCTTATAATTTTTTTCTATTTTTCTTTCTTTTCTTTTTGATCTCTTTTTGCTAGTGACCGGCAAAGGCCATGGCTGGCAAGAGCTAGCCTTCCTAAGCAAAGGTCACCCTCTCACCATAGGCAAGGGTTGGCCTCACTTGGGCAAGGGCTAGCACCAACAAGACTGACCCTCTCCTAGGCGACACCTAGCAAGCCTTGCCTTGCCCTGGATGAGGGTTTAGCTCTCCTCGCCAATGTCAGCACTCACCTTGCCAACCATCGGTAGAAAGAGAAGGGAAAGAGAAGGACAGGAAAACATATATTGCTTAAAAAGTCCACATTAGTACCAATCTTGTCACCTAGGATGCTCGGCGTCCACTTTAGTAATTTTTAGCCTAAATTGATTGGATAAACTCAATTTAACAAATTTTAAAATGTTTAGGACTAAATTAGTCAAATTGGATAGTTTAAAATTAAATTCATACAAATATAATAAACAAATTCTTTCATCTGGTCCAAAAGAAAAATAATCGAGATCTTATCGTGAATGTTATATGGCATCGCTTTCATTTATGCACATGTATCATGGACAAAGCTTCAGATTTTCGTTGCAAAATGATCGACATGTATATCATTCTCGAACAAGCTTAGACTTTTAGAGAAAATATGGTTCGAGGAAAACTTCAACATGGTAATACCGGAGCTAGGAGTTTTGAATTTGAGCCCTTGGACTCCCGTTCCCCCAATTAATAAAATAGATTATGTGCCGCACTCCAACTAATTTTAAACTTTCAAATGAGATGGGAATGCACTACATCTTAAAGCGATTTAATGTACATAGGAGCAAGAGGATGTCCTTTTATGGTTTTACATATAATTATTTTTTAGTGATTGTTTTCATCCATCAAATGCTAGATATCATTTGGAGGGAAAAGCACTAAAAAAACAAAATCCCAAAATCTATTACATTGGTATTATTTTAGTTTTAAACATTTTAATTTGACTAATTTAATCTTAAACTTTGTGCATGTGTCAGTTGAATCTATCCAATCAATTTTGGCTGAAAATCGTTAACATGGACACCAAACGTCCTATGCCAACACACACTAGCACTGAAATGGACGTTGGTTGTCTCACGTATTGCATGCGTGGGCCAGCAAGCCTTCACTCACAGCTAGTGAGAGCTTGCAGGTCCTTGGTGACTCTCGCCAACCAAAATGAAAAAAAAAAATTGTAAAATTTGTCCATAATAAGGGAGATTCAAAATAAGAAGAAAAGTATAAAAAGAAGTCTTAAACCTATTGTGTTAGTACTAATTAGTCTTAAACCTCTTGTGTTTGTGCCAATTAAATCAATCTAATCGCTGACATAGATGTCCTTCGTCGTACATGGCATGACTGGCATACCCACAATTTTTAATAGTCTTGAGGTTAGTATAAGCGTACTCCTTGTGAATCCGAGCCAAAGCCGGCAACAAAAGCTAGAGACTGTAGTCTGTATAAATCGAAATAGTAGGGATCTGGCAAGAGGAAGAAAACGGTAACTAGATTGATAATGATAACGCCTATTTTCATTTCTATACCTTAGTTAATCCCACGATTATATCATGAGTGAAAATGAATGGAATAAATTTATTGGTAACCATATTGAAGAGGAAAAACTCAATAGCATCTGTACAAAGTGTTTGCCTAGTGAGATCGAGCTAGAATGGTGCGGAAACGGCGTACTTCGGAGACAGCAGTCGCAGTTCATCACGATCGTCATCATTGGGCTCTTCCTCTAGATCGAGTCCGTTGCCACAAGAGATTACTGGTTCCAAGCCCTATATTATGCAGCAAGTTTGCCATTACCACATCGGGAGAAAGATTGAAGAGAACTCTTAACCACAATGCACACTTATACACATGAAGATAACGTATATGCTCATGGGAAGACAAAGATACAGGCCAGCAAATTGCTTTGACTATAACAACTTTAAACTTCATTAATCCGATAATATAGATAATATTCAACAATTGCAAATAGAACCCTTAGAATATAAACACGGCATCATTCTATGTGTGCCCAAATAGTTTGTCTAGACCTCAATCCGACGTATTATCGCACGCACCCATAGCATGCGCCCGTGTGATCAACTTGATTAAAGAATCCATGTGTGCTAGGTAGGTGCACATATGATTACATGTAAATGATGCAACGCACGCAACGAAGATCGTAAGGAGAACATTTTATGTGCTATAAGAGCACCACGTCTCAATCTATTCAAATTAATCATCACATTTCAAGTTTTCTAAATATTTCCATCATTTATAACGTAAAGTATTGCTCGAACAAGGGGCCTCGTCATGCTCGAAAAGAAAAAAAAGAATCTTACGTTACTTCCGAGATACAGAATAACTGATGGCGAGAACTGAGAATTCAGGACAAGAAAGCTACCGACTCCTCTAGTTTCATTATTATCTGCTGCTTCGGTTTGAATACCATTATTAATCGCCTTTGCAGATCACGCATGAACGTCAAAGAGAAAGCACAGATAAAGAGGTGGGGATACTTCAAGATGAACAACACGTTACCTCAGTGAAGATCAGCAAGGCCTCTTCCACCGTGCACGTATTTGTAAGATGTAAAACGTGCAATCTCATGATCTCTATAATCAGAACAAGAACACAAGTAATTGAGTAGAAAAATTAATACACCTATTTTGAAATCCATCGTTCTTGATGCAGAGCAGAAAAGTAATAATTAACGCGCGAGTCTTTCTCCTCTATTACTGAGGATACTTGTGAGAAATTAGGGCTAGAAAAGAGACTTGAGAACTTTTTGTAGAGTTTTCAACTAGGCTCTTTCATTACGGGCCAGTCAACTCGGTCCAAACTAGCTAACTCCATATTAAACTAATTAATAAATCTTTAATCTCACCTTAAACCACTAAATCCCATAAAACGGTAAATTACAATATCAATTAATGTAACTCACATTTGAAAAACTCTTATAGTATTCATCACGTACATAGCCGCCTCCTACTATCCATGCGCATAAGGTTAACGTTGACATCGATCATCTCCATCGAAACTCACGTTGATCACTTCTCCCATCGAAGAATCATTCGCTTACACTGAAAAACAGCATGAAGAGGATCCTTACCCTGGCAAGCTTTATCTGATGGAAGCTGAGCGTCCTGGGCTCGCTGTCGATGGACGCCCTGCCCTCCATGCGCGCCATCGCTGCTCCTCCTTCTTCTTCCTTTAGTGTCGGGATTCCTATGAACCTGGGCTTCGAGAAGTGGGAGTGAAAAACGTCACCTTCATTCTCCTCCTCCTTATACCTGCGAAAGTCGCAGGTCACTGTCAGCCGAAGCGCTACGGCAACCGACGTGTGGCCGCGTGTGCGGACGGCGGTAACCAACCACGTGGGTGGTCACGATCGGGTGGCCACGAATTGTAGGGTGGAACCGTCGGTGGAGGCGTGTGACGTGGGGTTTGGCGACGGCGGGCTTCGTTTCCAAAGCGCTATGTACGCGAGTTTGGTGAGCAATTGGACCAATTGGGATCCAACACTAAAGCACCTGCAAATCTCTCCGGAATGAACGAACCGAAGAGACAATGAGTGGCGGTGACGGCCCCCTTCTTTTGACGCAGCATCCATTTTCTCCTGCATAGATAAAATAATGTCAAGACAATTCCAAACGAATCAAAACACCCTCGGGGAACGACTTGTCGTCCCCATGAATCGTAATGTCGGACATGTCGTAATCACAGCGTATTTAGGTACAGACTGCTTGGAGTTCATCGACAAATAGCCAAGATCTATCTTCTATATCTCCAACTATTATCGACTCCCAACATATGACTGCAAGAGATTTGCTGTATAGATCGAGTTCTTTTTTCGGTGACAAGAGAACCCACTTTGAGAGTAGATTTTGAACTTGTCGAACATCCTAATAATATCCTCAAAACATGAGCCAAAACTCAATGAATAGCCTAAACATGAAATTATTTGTGCTCCATGGTGTGGGTAAGTGGACCTATGTGTGTTGTGTGTCTAATTCACAAATACTTAAGCAAATCCCAAAAGATTAATGTAGTATGTGTTAACCCTAACCCTAAATTAATTTTGACAATTACAAAAACCTCGTAGAATTGGATGATTGTTTATTTAGTTATACCGCGCAGCTCTCAAATATCCGAAGGATTCGGAAAACTGCGAAAGTTGGAAGGCTGAGCAGTATCCGACGTTCAACCAAGCATTATAAATCGGCTGAGCAATTCTTTGTCACTACTCTTTTAATTTATACGCATACCATGGATTTAATAAATCGCCTGGATCATACTAATGTGTAAATACTTGATATTGGGGTGTATATTTTGTATTATTGGGCCAATGTACTGAATTTATTTTCTGTGTTGGAATCGATCCTTGCCAACTTCCATCATATAACGAGCCTATGAAGCCTTACTAATTATTTGGACAGAATAGAAGGTGGTGGAAGGGGGACAGATGCATGGCGCATGTTCAATCGCGTGCGCCGCCAAAAGGGACGAGGAAAAGGACTTTCAAGTTGTAAGACACCTTTCTCTACTGAAGGAAGAGCGATGCCGTATTCCAATTGTCGACCCAGTTGACCATTATACCAACGTTACAATTACAAACGAGATATACTTGACCCTAGTATGACACGAGTAAATTGTGATGCTACATATGAACTGGAGGACAATCAATGGTGTATCTGTTTTATTGAAGATTTCATGACAAAGGATAATATATTTTATGAAACTTATTTTTGAAGCAAGAAAGGTAGTTTTGATTTGTTTGGTGATTTAGGGAAAGTGATTTCTTTTCACTAGAAAGGAAAATCGTTTTCCCCCAAGTTAAGCTTGTTGTTTTCAATTCAAGGGAAATGCTTTTCGTAGCTCAACTAGTTTTCTGTCATCCAAACATTGAATGGTTGGAAAACGATTTTCAAGAAACAATGTCCTTTCAAACAAACAAACCTAAAATTTTCTTTTTATTTCCCTTGATGTTCCAAAGCTTAGTTTAGGGGTGAGCATGGTTCTTAGGTAGAACCTAAAATCGAAGAATCAAACTGGGAAGAACCTATCCAGTTCCATGTTCCAAGGTACATAGGTAGGTTTCAAGTTTGGAAAATTGGGAAACTTATTTCAATGGGTAAATTCTAAATTCTAGTGAGGTGGAACTTGAAACCTAAAATAAGTTTATATGTTTTTCTTAATTTATGTTTTCGCGCGAATCCTATGGTATTTCTTGGGGTCAAGGAATATCTACAGTCTACTTAGTTTGATTAACATCCTATTCCCGCTACTACTAGTTTGAGCTTCCATTTTAGACCAACACTTTTACTTTATTAATATTTTTTTTATTTAAATATAACTTATAGTTAGTGAATTGTAACATCAAGTGGTGATCATTAAAAGCGATGATTTATTGTAATCGTTCAATTAATAATAAATGTAAATTTAAGTAGAACCTAAAATGTGTGATAGAATAGGTTTAGGCTCTAGAGTATGCAAATAAGTTCAAGTTCCAAAAATAAGAAATATGTTTTAATAGATAGATTACAAGTTCCAGGTGAAACTTATATAGAACTTAAAATCACTCACCCCTACTTAGTATGTTCTCCCAAATCATTGTTGGATTAGAATGCAATAGAAATGAGTTACTAATAAAGTAAAATAGCAATCCTAAGTGATTATCTGATATTACATCCCATTAGCTTTAGTTATATTGCATATATCATTCTTGTGATATTTTCTCGATTTAGATGCCCATTAAGAGATGTGGTTTGGCTCATGTGTCCTTAGATAGGTCCCTTCTAAACAGCGAAATTGTGTCCTTCGTGTAAAAAGATTACGGATTCTTTTCTTCGCGATAATGAATTTCAATAAGTGCTAATAAGTGAGAAAAAACTGTCGGTAAGAAAAATAAATAATGATCTCTTTTCCAAATAACTCATTAGTAACTAACCGACATGTTTATCTATTAAAAACTTTATTATAATTTGCAAATTACAAAATTTCTACTAACTTACCAACTTTTATTTGTATAATTATTAACGCTTCAGATCTACCAATTCTATGAAATCACCAACCTAAATTATAGTGAATTAGCATACTTTGTCAATATTAAATTACCGACTAGTTTTTGGTTACTAAATTTCATTTGAATTATTTGCCTATGTTTAATTTTATATATTTTTAATTTACCAACTTTTCAATTGAATTATCGACTTCATCTACCTCGAATACTAACTTTTTTAAAGATTACCAATCTAAATTTGCTTAACTCGCCAATGTTTTTCTCTCATTGAATTACCCCCTTAGTATTCGTCGAGAAAACAAATAAATGTTTACAAACAAGTCAAGTGAGAGTTGATAAATTAAAATTAGTCTATAACTTAATCGAAAATGAAGTGGTAAGTCACTCAAATAAAGATCGATGAAATTTATATTGGAGCTGGTTACCCGTAAGGCATTCTTTAAGAAAAAGAGTTCGCTAATTTGCAACCTGCTATATCAAACGTGGCAAAGTTGACATAAGATTTTCTGGATTTTTTTTTTTTTTTTTTTTTTTGGGTGGTCGGGCTGGGATTTTTTTCTTTAAAAAAGGGAATTTGAGGCTGTAAATTGTTACGGGTTCACTCCACATGTGGTGGAGCAAAAGGGTGCCACCCAAATTCACTTTCTTCTTTTGGTTTCCGGGCTGCTAAATACTCTCTGACGGTAGGGGCCACATTTTCACGAGAGGCGGCACCAATAATTCTCCACAAGGTACGACCCCCACATTACATTCATGAATCTCTTCAATTATGGGCCTACCTAATATCATTTTGGACCCTCCAATTCATCATTCGAAAATCTTTTGCGCGAACCCGAAAATTAAATTATTCTTCCCGAAATCGAAGTACATCATGATGCGACCCGTGCAAATTTTCGCGTGCTCACATGTTAATTTTAGATCATCAAAGGCGTGATTTGAATCGTCAGCTCAACTTTTCTCATCTCAAAATTATAATGGAGATCCGTCCTTCTTGAAAAGAAATAAAATTTTAATTTTAAATGCATTGTTCTAGTTTTCAAACCTTTTTCACGCGGTGATAAGGTGCACGAGGAGTGGGGTCCCAACTAGAGTGGCCAACCCAAGAGCGTTCCTAAAAGAGTGTCGCTGTAGAGAACGCTTGATGCCAATCGTGTTCGTGCCCACCTCTATTTTTTTAAATGCGATGGGGTCCTACATTATCTCACGTACCAAAAAGTTTGATTTAAAATGACATATCTATGATTTTTAATACCGACAACCCAATCGTCACAAAGCCCTAATCTAATTCTTTGTCTTCTTAATTGTCGCAAGTTTCTTCGAATCAGGCTCGATGCTTTGTTAGTTCGTGACTAATTGTTTGTAAGTTGAGGGAGATGTTAGATCGGTTTAAGAGAGCATCTTTGGGAAGAAATCCAGGCGTCCAGCATAATTATGCGTTTTTTTAATTAGATACAAGGTAGTGATCTTAAAATAGACAGTGGATGATTGTTTAAGGCAATTATTGTATAGTGTATTGATAGTAGGTACGAGAATCATGGGTGGGGATTTCTTCTTCTTATTCTTTTTTTTTTAGAACATTATAAATATCAACGTGATAAAGCTAGAACCGAGGCGGTTGGGCTAATCGATGAAAGAGCCGCTGGTCTTCCACGAGGTCATTAATTCAATTCATGCTGGGAACGAAGCTCTAAATAGTTCATGTTGCGTTGCCTAGCTGTAACATATATTCTAGACCGTTAGCATCTTAATGAACACTTGGTAATAGGCTTGTCAACCTCAAATTTTGAAATTTTGGGTGACACGGAGTAATTATGACTCAAACTTGAAACTCTATAATTAGTGTAGGGTTTTTATGGGGACGTCCTTGTGAGTTGCCAGTATCGATCGTCCCTTCCGACCCCTTTGATTAATGTTAAAAAAAGTTATAAAATGCAACTAGAGAAAAGATAATTGCGGTGCAAGAATAAGTATGAGAAATAAAGTCATTCGGACGTCATATAAAAAAACAATTGTTAATTTAAGTTCGAACTTGCTCGTGGTTCCAAAAATTATTTTATGGAGCTTGTGGATAATATAGCTTTAAATGGGTTTAAATCTCAATGTTTTTCAATCTCAAAGTGATAACAACACCATACTATTAAATAATATATATAAATAAATAAATTACTTTCTCGGATAAACCCTCTTCTTCTGCAAAATATATAAATTTTTAAATTTTCCCTATCGAGTTTATTTTTAAAGAAGATGCCAATTATAAGAATATTATTCTTTTCTTCAAACTTCGTGTCCTTCCGGATTTTTTATTTTTTTATTTTTTGCTTTTTGAGGTGGTGAAGGAAGGACCAGCAATGAGATCACGCACACGCATGCGTGATCAAATAAAATTATATTATATGGAAAACAAAATTGATTATAGTTAATTAAAACCAAGAAGACTCAAGGGAGCTTCATAAAGTTTTTTTTTGGTCATCGCCTTCCTGAGTCCTCTTCCAAATTCCTTTCTCACTGGCCAATCCGAATACAAAAAATCCCAGCTGGACAGCACCGAGACATATCCAGATAGAGAACTTAGGAGAAGCTCAGGGTAATTGTTATCTCAATAATCATATAATTAGTTATGCAAACGAAGTAATCTAAGAAAAAGTCACTGAAAAATTCCACAGGGTAAATTCGTTTAAAAAATTTAGACTAAAAAATTTCGTTTCAAATGACAAAAAGAAATCAAATCAACATTCAAAAAAGTAAAGTGGCATATTGGTGAAACGTAAACCTATCAATTAGGCGGGTTTGACGACGTTTGTTCATTAGTAATGCTATGTATAATTATATGCTAAAAGATGCACGGTGATGGGACACGGTTGTGATTGTAGCAGACAAATAAATATCGGAGAGTGCTTATTGTTGGAATGACATGGTGATTGAGCTGATCACGCAATGGAATTGGGTAATAAGTATCTCTATTAAAGTCAATACTATTTAAAATCTCAAATCGGTATCCTCACGACATATTTAATGCTAAATAATGAGACAAGGACCTCCAACCTGAATCCAAAATTCATTGATAGTTATTTACCATCTTGTTAAAGATGCACATGTGTTTGACGCATGTGATAGTTAATGGCAAAAATGGATTTGGCACGGACAATAGAAAAATTTGACATGGAAAATCCACATGTGATGACATGTATGCACTACAAAGGAGGGCAAGTTTCGATCGGCTCTATTAGTCCAAGATTCTTCGTAAGATGAAGACTAGTTTGGGGACTGAACGTATCAAAGGGTAACGGTTTTAGAATTTTCAACAGTATTAAGTTATTAACCCCTCTAAAATCTCCATATGGGTCCCGTTGTTTCTAGATGCATTTATTATTGCTAGTTTAGCTAATTAATCATGATGTATGGCATCTTTAATGAGGGCTCAATCCAAACCCTAGAAAGGCTGGAGACCTTTTCTAGAGAGAGAGAGAGAGAGAGAGAGAGAGAACGCGTTGACCGAAAGGGTCAAGAGAGGTGGGGGATGGATGTGAGGCAACGTGATGGGATGCGAGAGAGCGTGGGTTGGCCTCTCCGTACGAAAGTTGAGTCCAAATTGCGCGGCCATGTCGCCTTGTGCTTGACTTTTACCGCCATTCGACCCTGATTCCGTCCTTCGCCTCGATACTTACAACCTAAAGAAAGGAAAAAAAAATAACATAGAAAAAGACATGGAAAGAGCTTTTCCCATGTGAACTCGAGAAACGAACGGGTCAAATTGTGGAATTTTGGGTAGATTATTATCCTCTGCCAAGATCCGGTAATGGATTGCAATCGTACTCATGCAACTTTACGACATTTTATATAATAATGGGTTATGATTAATTTAGTTTATGTCAAATTGTGTTGACATATTAAGCCGTGATGCAAAAGGATGCTTTTAGAATTTTTTTAGATCTATTTAAATCTGATTCGAATGTTGATTTACACGGACCGCTAATTGGATTGTTACCACATAATATAATGAAATATCCCCTTTGCAAATAGAGTACAATGGTGAAAAGCATTTGCCCATAAATTACGACGATGATGGCAGGTTTTCTGTGATAGCATTACAGTAGACCATGTCAAGAAATTAGATGATCCCTAACTTTTGATCCTTTTTTTAAAGAGGGACAATTACTAGATTTCACATGAACCGTCTATCACGTGTCACCAAATGATAATGCGAAACAATTCAAATTTCAACCGTAGAGTCCTATGCTTCGGAAATCATGTGGAGGGCATTCCGCACATTTGGTACGCCTCTTTGAGTTTCGTTCTTTCTCACGGTGGAGTCAAAAATTGCCCGATTCGATGGCCCCGAAAGTCCACGAAACCGCGAGACACGAGGGCAGAATATTTTACATCACCTGCTAATGCATATATCTCTAAAAGCGACCAAAACCGTCTCCCAATCCAACCAACCACTCCCCATCGCTTTGCTTCTCGAAGACGATTCTTCTTTATCTTACAAGACGAAAGTCAATGACATGTCAATTGACGTAATGGCAAACGCCCCCCCGCCACACAAAAAAAAAAAAAAATATATCATCCAATGACGGCCAATCCTCATGCAATCTTCCTCCCTCAGAACGTCCATATTCCCTCATCTGGAAGGGATTGCGACCCTTCCACCAACGTTGTTCCTCTCGGCCCTCCGACCACCACGTGCCTATAGCTTTTGTCCTCTCTCTTTGCTCATCCATCCCCTCCTCTGGTCCCTCGTTTTTAGGGTTTTACTCCCTTGCAAAAACTTGCTAAATAGTCTAAACTTTCTTGAAGGGACTTTCAATGATGCATCCTTAGCTTTCGATTATTGTCAAATATAAGTGCTCGACTTTATGTGGTAGCTGTGGAGAATGGATGTTTCATGCTGAGCAAGAGCGGGTTATTGTGCACAGCAACTTTTGTGCATGTACACGTAGCAAAAGGGATCATTATGTCCTGATACTTATTGGCGATTACTCTGTAAAACAAGGAGAATTTTTGATCCTAGGATGGTTCATTGATTAATCATGAATATTCAGGCAGGCTTTAAGTTATTGAGTAGTTAAGGATAAATAGTATGCAATTGTGCAGGTATGGAAAAGACAATATTAAAGTTTAGGATTTTTCTTTCTTCTCCTTTCAATTAGTAAGGCAAGTTTGAGATGACTAATCATGTCTCAAGCTCGAACCCAACAACTACGATGGTATATCAAATCCAACTCTAACCAACTCATGTGTTCCGTCACTATTTTTCTGCAATTCTTTTATTTTTTTTTTATCAAAAGAAAGTACTTTGTAGTACCACAATGAATCATCTTGACATTTGTTTATAACCACTATCCGCGATTTGAACTCTTAACTCTCTTTTAGGATTTCCATATGGGATTTGAAATCTATCCGACACCTAACTCTTGTCATGACTTATAGGGGGTCCTTGTGGGTGGGGAACCCAATAAAACTCAACCATCACCATCCCTGTCGCTTATTGCTCGATACTCGATCGAAACTTTAGTTTATAGAGTTTCGTCAATACTTAACATGAATCTGGTAGGATAAGCTTGGATAATGTCTCCCAACATTATACTGGAGGTCCCAAATTAGATCTTTTGGCAACGTCGAAAAAAAGGCCTTGACAATCTCGTGCGAGGAAAAAGATGATCGATCTCAATCGGCTTTGTTCCTTGCATGTTTAAACAAGTTCACCCACGCAACTTCATAGCTCCAAACTTCATAATCGAGCATGAAAGACAAAGCCAAACAACGTAATACGCAAATCACGATGCTTTTCCTCGACCTTTTGCTAAAAATCAAATCGAGAACAGTAGAAAGGGATTGGTGTGACATGGGATCAGATGAAGATCTAACTCGATCGGTTCATTCTTGTTACGAAACTGGGGGAAATTACAAACATAGATTTATCTTTTCTTTTCTTTTCCTTTTGTAGGACGAGTAGGTTGTCCATCCAAAACGTTATCTTCTTGCTTGATTGGGAGGAAAATGCCAAGGAACATTGACTGTTAGAATATTGTCATAATATTTCAAAATTTTAATTCATTTTATAATCTTCCGGGGAGCTAATTTTCTTATTCTATCATTTCATGAACATGTTGTTCGTGTCTAATTAGCCCTCCATCGTAATGAATCTAAAATAGGATAGTACAGTGACCCCCTTTTTTTTATTATTATTTCGATTCTAGTTTGATATTAGTTATAGTTGCATCAACACGGACTTGGACTTTTTTTTTTTTTTTTTTTAAGATGGATCTCAGGAATGCGTAATCAAATGGCAATTTTGCCAAATTCAATATTACTGTTGAGCAATTTGATCTCAATTAAACTCTTTAAGGTGAAGCATTATTTGTTCATCATAGTGATTGAGGCATTCTGTTACTTCTACTTTATGTGGAAATATATATGATCATTACAGGAGATGATATCGAAGAAATCACAAATCCGAAGCAATATGCCTTGGGTCTTCAATGAGCAGGTTTGACCAACGATAGAAAATTAGCTACCGTACTACAGCCTAATGACAAGCTGGACCTTTTTTGTGGTATCCCTATGAGAGATGCTACACTTTATGACTTTAGCGATTCATATTGTTAGGAATGCACAATAGAAACTCGATACCCAAGTCCCAATTTGTCAACATATTTAATTAGATCTATTTTCACTTAAAAGTTTAAGTCAGTAAATTATGAATTAATTAGGATATATATTAATTCTCCATCAATGCCCATTGGGCCTATGTTGACTACACTACAATATCCACTGACTAGAAAGTGCATTAGTCATCGGAACATAAACTCGATTCTTTTCATTCGGGGAGATCAAGAGCTTGAACTTTCTTCCATTCAAAAATTTAAACTCCATGAGTTATAGAATCAACTAGGATGTACTAACCACTTACACCATACTAATTTCCTAATATGAGATTTTTTTAGCACAACTCATATTTTCATCTTATATGCAGTTTATATAGCAAGTCAATTAAAGTCTACTTTGCATTCTATTCATTGCCCATCACTATCCTTCTAACTCCAGATTAGGGTTACGCGCCTACTCGGTTGCCAACTATGCTAGTGATGTAAACGACCCCATATTTACAAATGGTTTTTATGTCCTTCTCAACAATTTTTTTTATTTCTTGGCGTGTAAATGATCGCCTAGGCACTTTCTGGTGCTGAATCCGAGCATCTCGTGCCGGCTCATACTAGGGTCGAACTTGTCTGGCATTCCTCGTGAAATCGCACACCCTGGGTAGCTCACTAGGCATAATGAGAACGACCATTCGACAACATCTTCTTCGAGGAACCGTTCACTTTCGTCCTTATCTCTTTTGCTTTTCAAGCCACGGAAGAAGTCTCCTTCGAGCCACTTTTTGAGTCTAAGATGTTAGAATATTATCCAAATATTCCGACTTTTAATTGGTTTCACAATTTTTGTTATTTTCCAGGATAATTAGCTTCATTGTTAGATTAGATTGCTTTCTTTCTCGTATTATTCACAAATAAATATACATTGATTTTAATATATTAGATAGTCCCATGATACTATGATTCTTTGCTTATCATCGGTTCTAACTTTGACTGTATTTTTTTTTTTTTTTATCTTTCTTCTCTTACTTTGCATGCAGACCTTGACCACTTTAGAGAAGGAAGTGGGATTTATTCCCGTGCCAATTTCTTCTCTACTTCATCCAACATAGGATTTATATATTCAAGGGTCTCTCTCTGTCATTTCTTTTCAAGAGCATATTGACCTTTTGGATTGTCATATTAGTCTTTCCATTATAATAGGACATAAACATGATAGCCTTTTATAATTAGTTTTATGTTGCGTTCCTTCTTTCTTTTCATGATATTTATATACTGTTTGACGAGTCATTTTCATTAGGAATGAGTACCGTGGTTTCAGTTCAACCTATCGGCCTATTCTGAGTGATTTTCAGTTCCCAAAATTTGGAACTAAACTGAATTGTATCGGTATGCCTTTTGTTTAGATAATCTTTTTCTCTTTGAAAATTAAAGCGCAAACATTGTTGTATATGATGTCATAATAGTAACAAATTAAGAAATTTTAGAAAAAACTCATATACGAAGAAATATGATGATCAATGCGAATTAAATTATTTTCTACATTATTCAATCTTATGAATTGTTGAATAAAAATGATATGATTTGAATATTAACACTAATCCATCCAATTAATACGTGTATAATAACAATTTTATTTCTGGTCAATTTTATTTTTTTCATTCTCAAGTATAGGTTTAGAATTAAAACCCGTTTAGTAACTCAATTTAATTTTTCAATTTCTAGAACAAATATCAAAAGTCAAATGATGACTATTCGTGTCCTTACAGACCTAACTCAAGCAACATGAATAGCAAGGTAGAAAAAGATAAAAATCAAGTTAATCCCACCTTACGTAATCATTTTTTTTCCCTTTTCCCTAAGCAGAAGTGGGGTGGGACAATGCCATAAAGCTTTTGTCGATATTTTTTTCTGAAATATCGATCTGCAGAAACTTTTTCTGGGCAAATGAGCGTCGGAATTTCGACACGTGGGGGGTGAAATTAGGGACGCAGACAAGACACCCACGTTAACCGACGCTAACGCCATCTCTCTCTTCCCTTCCCTTCCTCCGCCTTTCCTCTCTGTCTTTCTGTCCCTCTCTCTCTCTCTCTCTACCTGCCCAAACGCACTTTCTCTCTCTAGGCCCGCCACGTCATCCTCTCTCCTCTTTATCCAACCACCTTCCTGCCGTCCCAACCATTTCACCTTCACTTCTTCTCCTAGCTGTTTCTCACTCCTCACTCCCCACCCCTCTTTCTCTCTCTACAAATAAGAAAAGCAAGAGGGGCAAAAAAAAAAAGAAAACCCAAGAAAAAAAAAGTTGTCTTTTTTAACCCCCACCTCCCCTCTCCATCTCTCTCTCTCTCTCTCTCGTTTCTCTCTCCTCGACTTCCAGGCAGCTTCTTCCATATAAAATTTCTACCGAGACACCAAGTCCAATCTTTCCATCTTGACTCTCTCTCTCTCTATCAATCTCCACTCGTTCCACCTCCACAGGCTCAAATCCTCTCTCTCTTTCTCTCTTCTGGTTTCTGGGTTTTTCTCTTCCGCCCCTTTTGAAGGAACCCACCGGAGAAAGATGCCTTGGTGGCCCAGGAAGTCCAGCAAGTCCCGGGAGGACGCCGCCGCCGCCGCCGCCGGTGCCCAGCACAGCCCCGGCAAATCGTCCCTCAAGAACGACGCCAAGCGGAATCCCAGGAGCTTCGACGAGGCCTCCTCCTCGCGAAACTCGCCCAGGAACAGCCGGGACTTCGGGGGGGCCGGCGGCGGCGGCGGTGGGCCCGCCGTCTTGTTCTCGGGCTTCGAGTCGGATCGGGGCCTCCCCTTGCCTCGGCCCTCGGTCTCGTCCATCCAGGGGATCGAGAATGGGTCGGTCTCTGTCTCGAGCGTGAGCTCGTCCGGGTCGTCGGATGATCCCCAGCTGGTCAATGGTCACGCCCAATTTGGAATCCAGAGGTTGGGTTTCGCGAGATTCGCGATTAATCTCCTTCTTGCCCTAATTTTTTCTTCATACATGATTGTAACCCTTCGGTGGAGGTTGATGATTCGGCGACGCGTGAAGTAGATTTGGTCCTTGGTTTTAGGGCTAGCGTGAATTATTGGAGTCGACCGTCGCTTCTTTTGCAGGTGATGCTGAGCGGCGATTTGTGTTGGTTTTTGCGTAGTATAGGGTAAATCATTAGCTGGGTAAGGAGGGTTTCTTGGTAATTGATTGACATGGGATCGAAAGAGTCGATTGTTTTCTGGTCTTGTCTCTCTTGATCATGTCTTTCCTCTCTCGAGGTCGGAGCTTTGATCGTTTCAACATAAGGACAAGGTCAGTTTGGTGGTGAGTTCGTGTCTTGCGCAATCTGAAGTTGTGGGTGGCTTTCATTTCTAATCCCTTTGATATCCCTTGTCTTTGTGTGTGCGGGTGTATTCGGCTTGCTTTTGTTGTTTGAGGTTTGGTAGGCTCAACAGCATGTATGATCGTAAGTGTAATGACTTCAGAATTAAAGCGATGGTCTTTTAGAGACCGACTTGCGTCTTGTTTGTGTTGAAGAAGATCAGATGAGTAGTGAGTGAATATGATTCTCTATAAATGGAGGGATGGTATTTGATGTTGTCGTAAGAGGTGCAGTGGGTAAAAATGATTGCCTGTATAGGCAGCACGTGTAAGTATGATCTTTGTGGTGTTTTGATGACAGGGGACTTAGCGATACAAAGGGCACTGCAAGGGCAAGGAGCCCCGGTCCTTGTGCGAGGGGGCCCACAAGCCCCACATCGCCTCTTTGTACACGATTGTCGGGTTTCAATCTTGATTCTCCACAATCAGGAAGGCAAGATGATGCTAGGAGCCAATGCCATCCGCTGCCTCTTCCCCCGGGTTCTCCTACAAGCCCTTCTTCATTGCCCAACAACAGAAATGGTGGGGCGCCTGAAAGCCCCACTTCTACCCTTTCAAAATGGAAGAAGGGAAGACTTCTGGGAAGAGGAACTTTTGGGCAAGTTTTCCTTGGATTCAACAGGTACGTGTACTCCAAAATTTGCATTCAAGCAGAATGATTGAGATGTCTCACTTTTCCTCCATCAACTGTCATCTACTCTAGATGGCTTAATTTGGATAAATGGTTTTTGACCCTTTCCATGTTCATTCTTCCAGCAAAATCGACACATTTGTTAACTTGTCTTTCTGCTAACATTACAGTGAAGGAGGGCAAATGTGTGCTATAAAGGAAGTGAGGATTGCTTCGGATGATCAGACATTAAAAGAGAGTTTTAAGCAGCTTAATCAGGTCAAATGTTTAACCCATTTTATGTAAACTTATCACTTTTAGTCTTTTGATGGTATGAAAATTGATGAACTTGTTGTCTTCCGTCATCTGCAGGAGATAAACTTGCTTAGTAAGCTTCGTCATCCAAATATAGTGCGATACTTTGGAAGTGAATTGGTATGGGCAGCATGCTTTAGTGGAAAACTTAAAAAGTTATAGGCTCGTGCATCAGAATACATGCAAATAAACACAAAATGCAAACATTGGCACTTCTGTGTGGATTTGCAGTGAATTAATTTTTGATATTCTGCATCTGTCATTCTTGTAGGGAGAAGATGCACTCTCAGTTTACCTTGAGTATGTATCCGGTGGTTCAATTCACAAATTACTCCAGGAGTATGGTGCGTTTGAGGAACCTGTTATTCAAAATTATGCTAGGCAGATTGCTTCTGGCCTTGCCTACTTGCATGGAAGAAATGTGGTGCACAGGTAATTGCCTCTCAACAAGAGTTGTGATTTCTTGTAAATTAGATGGCCAACCTTATAGGGTTTATTAAGTTTCGCTAATGGTATTGCGCACCTTGCAGGGACATCAAAGGCGCAAATATTTTAGTTGATCCCCATGGTGAGATCAAATTGGCGGACTTTGGCATGGCGAAGCATGTATGTCATTTGAATCAATAAGTAGTTTTAAATTTCCTTTTCTTCAATATTGCAAAGGATGGCGAGTTTTCTTGGGGATTTATGTTACTCCTTGCATATGTATTTCATGACTCTCTTTAATTACTCCACCCAACAAAGATCCCACCAAAAATCGCATTTTAAATATTTGGAACGGTCTAATGCAAATTTCGACTTTAGGGGCTACATTGGAACTATATACCCTAGGGTAAACAAAGCTTGCCCCTTGATTTTTTTGTTTGACATGAGGATTCCTTGGCAAAGTTAGAAATGTTCGTTTACTTCATTGGGTACCTCTGGTGTGAGAGATCATCTTATTGTGAAGTTTAGTGATTTTTAGCCTGAGTGGCTGAATGACAAAATTCTTGCACCCATCTGATCCTATGAGCGTTCTCTCACCCATATACCCATGCCTACCCACAAACCTGACCACGGCTATTGGGAGGTGTATCTGGTCCTTTTGCTAGTGCTAACACTACTATTCATAGACCATGGAGTTAGCACAATTTGGGTAAGGAGGAGATGTATAGGTAGGTAACAAATCAGAGTGGCACAACAAAGCACGGTGAGCCCATAACCCATACCCAGAATTGAAACTGGCTCTGATAACAGAGAAGTTTCAGCCATGCCCATGTTTTTACTTACAGGAGGTGAACAATTTTGCAGCATGTAATTATTTTACATAGTTCATAACGTGCTGAGAAATTCTTGTCCTCTTTTGTTTGATACAGATAACATCTTGCCAATCAATGCTTTCTTTCAAGGGTAGCCCTTACTGGATGGCACCTGAGGTACTCTCTCTCCCCGTCCCATGGGGTTGTGTCTGCATGTGCATGTACTCATCTTGTGGTGGCTACCATTTTTGCATACATTTTATATCACTTCTTATCCATGTTCCCTTTACCCATGTCTTTGCCCACCCACTTATATTGAGTTATTAACCTCAGGTTGTGATGAACACGAATGGCTACAATTTGGCTGTTGATGTGTGGAGCCTGGGATGCACTGTTCTTGAAATGGCAACATCGAAGCCGCCTTGGAGTCAGTTTGAAGGGGTGCGTTAGACTATCCTGAACATCAATGTGCTTTTTTCTTGCAGTTCCCAGTAGTCTGCAGGACTAAATCTGTTTTCTTTAATATTGAATTAAACAGGTGGCTGCCATTTTTAAAATTGGAAATAGCAAAGATATGCCTGAAATTCCCGATCACCTTTCTAATGATGCCAAAAGTTTCATAAAGCTGTGCCTGCAGCGTGACCCATCGTCCCGGCCCACAGCTATGCAGCTACTTGACCACCCTTTTCTTCGGGACCAGGCAACATCAAGTAACATTAGCATAACCAGAAATGCTTTTCCTTCAGTGTTTGAGGGGACCCGCACGCCGGTAAAGCCTTCTAGAATGCTTTTGTTTCCCTTTTCGAGATTCATTTGTCTATTCCTTTAGTCCATGCTTTTTTTTAAGTGAGAAAGAGTGTTGCACTATATACTTTGAGATTGTGTTTGTTGAAGAAGCATTTGCAATGTGTCCCATGGAGATGGATGTATGGTGAGAAAGGTCTGTTATAAACTCGCGTTAAGTTTCTGGCTAAAAGAAGATTTTGCATTAGGTTTTTACTTTTGAGGTTTTATTTTTTGCTGAATGCATTAAGGCTGTTTTGTGTCTATTATTGTGTGTCTGCCCTCTGAATAAGTATTTGGGACTTATTTATTCCGATTTTGTATGAACCAGGTTCATATGGGGTGCTCAGTGTGTGTGGTTCTTCTTTATCCCAAAACAAGGAAATGAAGAAAGGAATCTTGTGATAATTTAGTTGTTGTAGAGAAGATTAGTGTACCGAAAAATTGAGACTGGTTACATTGATTATGAACTGGCATTTACTTCCTCTTTTGCTTTGAGCAGCCAGCGCTGGATCTCCATCCCAACAGAGGAAGTGTGACTCCAGGTACTGTGACTCCACCTGAAGTGGACTACCCGAGACAGTCAGTGGGAATGGTCTCTCTCTCCAACAGAGGAAGCATGACTCCTCCTGAAGTGGACTACACGAGAAGGCCAGCAGGAATGCTTTCTCCCTCACGAGCATTGAGAAGTCCAAGGTATGTGCTTTTCCCATGCTTTTGGTCATGTGCATGTGTGTGTGATTTTTGTGTTCCGTTGTGGAACAGAATTACTTTTTTCAGGATGTGTATTAAATATTTTTTCCTTCTAGCAGGAATGATGTGAGAATGATAACATCTTTACCCGTATCCCCAACTTCAAGCCCATTGCGTCATTTTGGAAATGCACAGAGGAGCGGGTTTCTCTCTCCTCCTCACCCATCTTATGCTAATGTTGGACACAGTGGTTACACCTTGAACGACTACCCCATATATCCTACAAGACCAAACACAAGACAGCCTTTGGATCCTTGGCATGAACCAGCTCTTTTCAGTTCTCGGACGCCCAATGGATCCCCGAGAAGGGCACTGATTTGATGTAAATAGCAAAGTAAAACTGTAGGTCCTTTTTCAATCATAACAGTTGAGGAATGAGGTGAAGCTCTATATGCTGTATCTAGAGGGAAAGTATAGCAACGCGTCCCTTCAGACAAAAGTTGGGGGGTTCCTCTGGCTGCTCACTACAGGAGCTTCGAGACAAAGTATAAAGAGGCTCTTCATGGCTATGGTGGAACTTGCGTTTCTCGCCTGCACAAGTTCCTCCTTGCATATAATAAAAAGGGTGATGGAATTTTACGATCGGGGATGTACTGTAGCTTGAATCTTGTAACGATTTGTTGATTGTTGTAACTGAGAAAGGCGATATCTATGTTTGTAACATTGTTGTTTATAGTTTAAAGGTTATAAGATGAATACCCAGACTGCTGTCAGCCTGATAAAACGAGAGGATTTGGCTCTTGGTGGTTCCCTTTGCTGTCTGCTTACTTCACCTGTTCCCAAATATGTGGAGTGTTCATTCATATTTTAGAAGTGACTTTGGACAGCTTATCAGAGTAAAAGCATTGGCGCCTGGCGTTGTGGTTTTGCTTCAGTTTTCTCATCGAACGCCGCAGCTCTATGTTCCGGCTGGTTAGATAAACTGTGGTACTCAACATGTGCTGGTAATGTTGAGGTAATTTTCTGAGCTCTCAAATTGGCAACAGGACTTTGGGAGGACGGATTCCAGCTCCAGTGCATCGGAAGTAGAATCCCAGTCATGTTTGGCGAATCGAGAATCTGTGGTTGATTGCATATTTGGCGATGGAAACTGGTTTAGGCTGCAAATGGCAAGAAATTTTGGGTGACCTTTCCGGAGTCTTGGGTTGCATTAGAAGTTGGAACTGGGGCAAGAATTCAACCCAGGCCTCAGCTGATTTTTGGAGCCTTGGTAATTGTACAGTAACGGTAACGAAAGATATGGTGGATCTAGTTCAGCATATTTCAAAGCGTTTTAGAGAAAATTTATTGTGTTTAGCAAATTACTCGTCTTGCATGATCCTATCCATCGGTCACCTCTCGTGTTTCTGTTCATTCCCTTTTTAACACGTTGCGTCTCGTGCTAGTTCATAACAAATCACGAGTAAGGTAAAATATCTTACCATCCACGAGAAATAAATCGAACATTATAAACTTTAGTTTATCAATTTATTCAATATTTTTCGATATTTTTAAATTATCGCATGAAAAACAAATACTTTCCACCAAAACTAATAGCGAAAAAAAGAAGAAAAGAGGGATCATCAAAATAAACTCAATTACAATTCAGTGAAAAAAAAAGGAAAAAGAAAAAGAAAAAGAAAAAAAAAGGGGAGTTCAACTTTTCCCACCATTTTTCCTCTGCAACTCCCTCCTCGCTTCCTTCCCATGGAAGCTTCGAGGCTAGAAGAAGAGACTCCTCTCTCTCTCTCTCTCTCTCTCTCTCTCTCTATCTGTGGCAAAATCGGAACTTGAAGGAGGGGGAAGATGCCGGTGGAGATGCCGAGGGGCCTGCCGTTCTCGGTGGACACGTGGACTCCTCCGTCGTCGTCCCGGAGGAAGCGCCACCGCTTCCTCACCCACGCCCACCGCGACCACTCGGCCGGGATCGCGGCGGTCGCCGCCCGCTCCTCCCGCCCCATCTACTCCACCCGCCTCACCAAAGTCCTCGTCCTCCACCATTTCCCTCAGGTCCGTTCCCCAGAACCCGTCCTCGTTCCATCATGGCTCGTGATCCTTTTGGGGTGGAAATGGAATTCGGTTCGATTGCTGATTAGGGTTTTGTTGTTTTGTTTTTGTTTCTGTTTTTTTTTTTTTTTTTGGGTGGTGGTTTTTGGGTGCAGCTTGATGGTTCGTTGTTCGTCGAGATTGAGGCGGGGCAATCCCTGGTGGTCGACGATCCGGATGGGCCTTTCGCCGTCACTGCTTTCGATGCCAATCACTGCCCCGGTACGCGATTCAATAGGATTTAGAATTAGGCTGTTGAGTGCATGATGACCTTGTGGCTGTTGAAGGGATTCTATTGGAAAAAGTTGGTTTTCTTGATAGATATGCATCAGCCGCTTCTTTTACTTGGCTCGCGTGCATCGGGTGAAGAGAGTTATCGCGAAAAGATGGCGAATTTTGCCTTGTCTTGATGTTTTGACTTTCATTCCATGATCTTTTTGTATTCATCATTGCGTAGGAGGGTTCTTTCTTCATTTTCGGTTTGGTGGTTTTTAAAGTATGCTATTGACATATGATCCTGATCTGTCGCCTGGTGCTGGTTTTTTTGGATGCCAGGAGCTGTGATGTTCTTGTTTGAGGGCGCCTTTGGTAACATTTTGCATACGGGAGATTGCAGATTGACCCCTGAATGTGTGCTGAAGTTACCGAACAAATACATTGGGGGAAAAGGCAAAGAGCCAAAGTGTCCACTGGATTTGGTTTACTTGGATTGCACCTTCGGAAAGTACCGCCGAAGCATGCCAAGCAAGCATTCAGCAATACGACAGGTATGAATTGAATTAGTTGCCACATAGCCTCTCATCCTTGTTCCTTTGATTGAACTGCATAGCTTAGTCATATCTCCACCCAAATGCTGAGGCTTATTTTTTCAAGCTATATGGTTGGTCTACATCATCTCATGCCTTAGCTTCACGACTTTCTTAGTTAATCAGCAAGTGTTCAACTTTTCATCATGCTGTACTTTTACTAGATATTGTCATTAACATTGGCATAGTGATCGTCATTGTCCTGAACTCCAGTTTTGCTCATGTGCTTTTTGGATTTATCTTGATATGGGTTGCAACTTAATAACTCACCGTCTCTGTGATGCTTAGTTTGTCAAAGATGAGAGAAATGAATCTCTTGGTTTGAAGTTGTGAAAAAACAATAGAAAAGTATTTATATTGTTTATGCAGGTGATCAATTGTATATGGAAGCACCCTGACGCTCCAGTTGTCTACCTGACCTGCGATTTACTCGGCCAGGAAGAGATACTGGCTGAGGTGTCACGGACCTTTGGGTCCAAGATCTATGTTGATAAAGCTGCCCATCCAGAGAGTTTACGTTCTCTGGCACTCACATTCCCGGAGATCCTCTCGGAAGATCCATCTTCTCGTTTCCATTTGTTTGATGCCTTCCCTAGATTGTTCGAAAGGGCTAAAGCAAAACTTGAGGAGGCTCGAATTAGTTTGCAGCCCGAACCCCTAATAATTCGGCCTTCATCACAATGGTATGCATGTGAGGAGGAGTATTCCCTGGCAGAAGTTAAACTAAGACAAAGATTTGATGAAGCAGTTAGGGATGAGTTTGGTGTTTGGCATGTCTGTTACTCTATGCATTCATCGAGGGATGAATTAGAGTGGGCCTTGCAGACTCTTGCCCCTAAGAGGGTGGTGTCAACAACACCGAACTGTTGGGCTATGGAACTGGATTATGTCAAGAGAAACTGTTTTGGCACTAAAGTAGCCTCAGAGGACCCTATCTGGAATCTTCTAGGCATCAACGCCAAAACTCCCATCAACATTGACGTCCCTTCTGAGTGCATGGAGTTTCCACCTTCATTATCTGAGCAAGCTCATAGTTTTGTGGACTGCGAAGGAAAATCGGCAAAACCATCCACCGGTGGGAGTGAAGTTTTAGATTTATCTCCTCCGAGTAAACGGCCCTTACTGACACTAATTGGTAGGGCCAGAATTGGTTTTGAAGGCTCAATACATCTGCAGGAAG
Organism: Eucalyptus virginea; assembly: GCA_014182375.1. NCBI lineage: Eukaryota > Viridiplantae > Streptophyta > Magnoliopsida > Myrtales > Myrtaceae > Eucalyptus > Eucalyptus virginea. The sequence goes on from CM024521.1 coordinate 61,225,905, forward strand.
AGAAGAGAATTGCTTCCAGAACTGATGAGCCATCACACATTATTTCCACCACTATTCATCATACTCAATCTGAACTGTCATGCCGAGAAGATAGATATACTTCGGAGCATTGTGAGGAATTAAATGAAGAAAAAGTTGAGGAAGATATTGCTGAAGTAGTGCAGACTAAGAGTCCAGAGGCAAAAGAGCCAGATAATTGCAAGTTCGATTCTTTTTCATCGCTTGGGTCATCGAACAATTTCAATGAGTGTTTGAGAAAGTTGTACAGATCGAAGAATGTCCCGGTGCCTCGACCTCTACCCTCCTTAGTGAAATTAAATGCCACTAGACGTGCTATTGGGAGCTTTAAAGGTAAGCTGGCTTGTGTTCGCCTCTAAATGTCGACAAGAGAGCAGAAGTCGGAAGAGATGCTCTGGAAGTTTTGGTTATTGGTGAAGATTACAGGAATTACAGGGTATATAGAGAGAGAAATAGGCAATTTCGCCTTTGGGATTTGGCTTCTCAAACATACAGCTATCGAGCATTGGATAGTCAAGGCGGCAAACCATTTTTATACATTCCATTCTTTCACATAAGTGCAGATGATTGAATGTAGGAACATTGCCAAATTGGCAAATACAGAGATGCACATATTCATTTGTAATATTGTTATAGGACATTCATATAAATTGATTGCATTGAGGTATGTAATTAGAACCCAATGTTGGTGTTTTTCATGAATTTTTATTTCCTTGAAGCTTCTAGGATTGCAAACGGGCTCGGAAGATTATGTAGTCGGTCACGAGCAGGAAGAAATCAGAAATTATCAACCGTATACAGAGGTCTTATGCATAGCGAAATTCACTCTAGATGCTGAATCCTCCGCTAAACGAAGTCCATTCAGACAGCAAAGTGAAAAAAGAGACGAAAGAAGTGAATTCTGCCGGAAAAAGAAAAACATAAAGAATTAAAAAATTATTAAGGTTAATATTATGAAAAACCCAAAAAATTGGTATACTTACAATAAATTTACTCTGAATAGTTTTCGTTAAATTTTACCATTATCTGATGACACATGAGAGTTATATTTTTTCGTTTGTCATATGTGTATCGGGTTATGATATTAATAAAATTTTATCTAAAACTAACGGAGGTTCACTTTGACAGATTTTTGGTTATCAAAAAATTAATTTGGGATAAGTTTCCATGTTTTAATTTAGGATTTTTGGTAGTCAAAAAGCTAATTTAAAGTAAATTTGTTTGATATGCAGATTTTTCGTGATGCTAATCAAAATTACTAATGAATTGAGGAAAATCACTCTTGCTTTGTCGGCGACTATATAGCAAGCGTTTTTCGACGCGGGACTGCGTACGATGAAGCCTCGTTCTTGCTCGTCGGAGCTGAAAAGCGAACGTCTTCGGTCGAGTTCGGAGCGAGCGACGAGAAGAGACTTCTTCGCCATCGAAATGCAATGAATCTCCTCGCTCCCCTCCGCCCATCGCCCGCTCGTCCTTCCCTCGTCCGCTCAAATCCACTCTCCAGGTTCATCCCTCTCTCTCTCAAAAGCAAGAGGCCCGCGCATAGCGAATGCGAATTGTTCAGCTCGGCATTTCTTCAAACGCATCGTGTGCTGTGTGGGTTCTTTTGCTTTTTGGGCAAGTGGGTGTCTCTCTGTCGGTCGCGCGAGTCATGTGTGTGTTTCTCTCTGCGTTCTTGAAGGGTCAGCGCTCGTGACGACTTCGCCATTGAAGCTCGGCACGTGAACTTCTCTGTTCCGACGAGGCAGGGGGCGCCCCTGCCCATCCTCAAGGACTGCTCCGTAAGCATTCCTGCGGGGCAGCTCTGGATGCTTCTTGGCCCCAATGGGTGTGGGAAGTCGACTCTTTTGAAGGTGCTTTCACTCTTTTTCTTTAGTTGTCTAATTGGCTGATGGTGTTGTTATTCTTCGTGCACCTGACGATTTAGTCGTGTCGTTCAGATTCTTGCCGGTCTTTTGGCTCCAACTGGAGGGAAGGTGTATGTCAGGAGGCCCAGGAGTTTTGTTTTCCAAAATCCTGACCATCAGGTTAGCTTCTTCGTTCTCAACATGTTCGACAAGGTTCCGTTAGTAGGTTTATACCGCTTTTAGTTTTGTGTTGTTGGATGCTTTGGACTGGGGGATCTTGTGTATATATGCTGGTTCTTGTACCTGTAGAGATGTTTTTGTTCTTTAGTATATATGGAGATTGTAAGACCGAATGTGTAAAATTATTTTCTGGTTGTTGACAAGTGGAAGTTGGCTAACGTACGAGAGGATTTCGGTTGGTTATGGGTAAAATGAAGGTCATGTTGAAGAGTTGTTTTGCAAGATATCTGAGCAGGGACGGTTTAGAATTGGGGTCGTAGACATTACTGTCCAACTTATAGTTGGCATGGAAATGGCACGAAAGTTCTGATGGTATCTCCAGCCTAAAGCATTGCCTTTGTGAACTATTGGCTTTGTGCACAAGTAAAGGTTGAATTTAAAGTCAGACTTCCAACCGTGTTGGTCAGTTTATACTGAATTTAGAGAGCACCTATGTACTTCACTTCAATTCTTATATTACTAATTGTAGTATTTACTAGCTGTCTGCTTTATATTAGTCATGATTGGCGTTCTGTGACACTTCTAATTGAGATCTGCTAACCAAGTCAAAACCTCAAGGACCCTAGTATTTTTTTAGGCCAAAAGGACCCTAATATTTAAATGCCCTAAGAACTTGAAGTAAATTTTCCTTCTGAAGCTAGTAGAAATGTAGCAACTCCTTGCAATAATGTCAAGAAATGCCCTACATTAGGAGGGATGGAGCAGGTTGTGTTAAGTTGGGTTCATTGCTCAAACCCTATCCAGTTTGTTAATATGGATCCTGTGATCAAGACACTCTGGGCATGTGAAGCTATTTGCCAATTGTAAATGGTATTGATGTCATCTAGCACCTGGTATATTGTGAACATACATTGAGAATGCATGTGCAACACATGTAAGCACGTGTGTGCATACGTGCATAGTGGGAAGGGAGGGTTTCATCTTAGGTTATCTTTGGGATCATCTGCTAGTCCAAAAATATGCTCTATTTGATGATAGTAACAACTTGTGAGGGTTATTGGTATCATATTAGGAAGGGAGGGTTTTGTCTTTGGTTATCTTTGGGATCATCTGCAGGTCTAAAATATGCTCTATTTGATGATACCAATAACTTGTAAGTACATACCATTACCAGTGTTTTGCATGTTTCAGGTTGTGATGCCGACTGTGGAAGCTGATGTTGCATTTGGCCTTGGCAAATCCAACCTTACTCAAGAGGAAGTAAGGTCCAAGGTGTTCCAAGCTTTGGATGCTGTGGGCATGTCCGACTACATGCAAGTAGGTGATGGACACTTTTAAGTATATTATGATCTCTAGGTCATTAGAATTATACGATGCTCACCTTGCAGAGACCAATTCAAACCCTCAGTGGTGGTCAAAAACAGAGGGTTGCCATTGCTGGTGCCTTAGCTGAAGCATGTAAAGTTCTGTTATTAGATGAGCTCACGACATTCTTAGATGAAACAGATCAGGTAATATCCCATGGGCTTGAGTAATTGCAAAATCAAATTCTTTTGAACTACGAAGTATGTTCTAAAATAGATCTTGTTTTTTTGGTTTGGATTCAGACTCATCATTACATCGGTTTAAAAGAAAAAAATTGCATTCAGTTTACGTGTTTGAATTGGATATGTGAACTTGTCAACAGTTTATTCTCTAAATTAACTTAATATTCAGATAAGTTTGAGACTGAACCCTGTGCTTTCCTCATCTCACTAGATTGGTGTGATCAAAGCAGTAAAAAGTTCTCTAGACAAATCGGAAGAAGTTACTGCATTATGGGTGACTCATCGGCTGGAGGAGCTAGAGTATGCAGATGGTGCCATATACATGGAAGATGGGAAAGTTATTTCTTATGGAGATCCAGTCAGAATTACGGATCTCATCAAAGATAAGCAAGCAGCTTATATCAATGACATTAATTGTTGACACTGTTGTTGTATGTTGATCATTTGCATGATATGTAGAAAGAAAAGGCAACAAGAACGATTGATACCATCCCTTTTCTTAATGCGGGGTTGTGTCTTGCTTATGTTCTGGATTATTTATTGTGGGCACTGCATTTGAGTTGAAAGTTTGTTTCTGTGATCAGTGCTCACAATGCAACATGTATAAACGCAAATTATTTTTAGATGCAATACAATTTCTTTGATTGATATCTGCGTGCATATGTGTCTAAATTTCTATAACACTACTTGAGAGACTCGGGAGTTGATTGTTTCTGTTGGTATTGTACAGAAAAAAAATCTTACATGATATTCATGTTTGGTAAAAATCAGCTTCTCTTTTTTGATTTTTAAGTTGCAATTCACACATTCATTGGCCTGGCTTCCCTCCCACGCTTGGAGTGCAAATGGGTGGCCCTGGAAAGCATTCTACCAATGAACACTGATGCGACTGACCGGTCTGTTTGAGCATGTCTTATAAGAATGGCCCGATGCAATCCGAGGATGCTGATTCCTATCGCAAAAAGAATTCTGGTTTCTTCTTGCTGCAGTTTTGCCTCTGGCCAAGTTTTGCATAGTTCCCAAGTAGTCATAAGTGTTTAAAATAGGCATGGAAATGTTATGCCCTAGCAATGAATGCCAAGAACAGACACGACCATCGATTTTGTGTTGCGGTATTTTTGCTTCGAGTCCATCAAGATGAATCTCTCTCTCTCTCTCTCTCTCTACTAAACAGGTCATCTGCGAGAACCAGCATAAAATATCCAGTTATACTCCAGAGGGAAAATGGTATCAGGGAATCCATTTTCGCGAAACACAAAATATGGAAGTAAAATGAAGGAAAATAAAGCTCAATTTAACACATGTGAAACCGGTACTTCTCATGAATATGAACCAGAAAACTGATTTCTAGTTCTCAATCCAAAGACTTGAAGGGTACTTATGTTCCGAATACTATGACCCCAATATCGAGGTGACTTGCTGCTGAGTTCAACTAATTCGTACTCATCACATGAATCATAGAACGAGTTTCTACAATATTTCTTTTCGAGTGTCGTGGAAGCAAAAGTTCCCAGGAGAAAAGCAAGAAGAAAGAATGCGTCATTCCAAGGTGTTTGGCCATGTGCTTCAATTGCCAACGGTGGATGTCTAGCTACTATGATCGGTTGATTGGCCACTGCAGCATGGTCCCCATATAAATCTCTTGCGTAAGGTCAAGGGCATTTTTGCATTTTTCTAGCTGATGAACTTTGACTTTTCCTCCGGTTCGAGTTGAGCAAAACTGGACTAGCTTCCCACTTTGGTTTCAACCCCGCATCCCGCATCTTGGTGTCATCTGACCAAACACCGGAAGTTGCTGAATTTATGATAAATCATCAAAATATTTCATATACTTTACGTGAACTGTCTCGACTTTTGAAGTGTTTTTGTAATCACGCATTGTACGAGGAATATGCCGCATAAAAAATCACGAACTTTCTTGAACGACGGGCAGGGCCAATATTTTTTGACGATATATTTCAAAAAATTGAAATGAATAAATAATTCAATTTTGGCCAGAAAGAAAGAATATGAAAGTGATGCTGTGAAAGCTTCAAGAGGAGTTGACCATCCGGTCAAACATGGAGGATCTGCAAAACTAGAGAGAGAGAGAGAGAGAGAGAGCCTCCATTTTTCACTCAACCAAAAAGCCTGCACCCTTTCTCCCTTCCCCTTTTTTTGAATGGTCAACGCGCCAAGCTGTTTGCACTCTCCCCTCTCTCTTTGTCTTCCTTCCATGGTCGCCTGCTTCCATACATCGCCGGCTCGACGAATCGGGAAGCAAAAAGCTCCGGCCTTTGCAGCCTCTGCGGCCTCTTCCCTGCGGATTCTGTAGAATTCGTTAAGCTCGAGGAGCACGCCGCCGTCTCTGGCTCCGTCTCCGGCCCGATCTTCCGTTCCGGGTTGCGCCGATCTCTCTTGCCGGCGGGGGCGATTGCGAATTCGAAGGTAAGTTCGAATCTTTTCGCGTTTTTCGTTTCTGGGTTCTTTCTTCCGGCAATAGGGTTGATCAGTGCGCGATAAATTTACTCTCTCTCTCTCTCTCTCTCTCTCTCTCTCGTGATTATTTGCCTCGTTGCTTCATCACCTGCTCCGACTACTTCCGCGAGTGTCAAGTATGTGGGAATTGCCGTTATTCCTTTTCTGGAAAGATGATAAAGTTGGCAATTTTGGTATGAGTGGTTAATTTGGAAGGATTTGCATCGGCTGCTGGATTCGTTCTTTTTGTGTCAGTAGCTGATCTAAATGTTGTGTATGTAAAGCAATTTCTGATCCGTATTAAAAGTATGGTCAGTTCAGTCTTCTTGGGTTAGAGGGACCTCGGTCATGCCTGGAAGCACTTATTCAATTGTAGATTGATGTGAGTTAATGATTGGATTGAATGATGGGATGTCTCGTGTTGTTGAATTCTAGTTAAAATTATCTTATTGTGAGAGAGGATGGCGCTAGCGATTTTGGGTTGTATGTTTTTGCGTGCAAAAGTTAATTGGTTCGTGGGTTCTTTCTGAATGCTGTAGACATCTTATGACAAGAACTTTCATCTTTAGGTGCTCCAACAGATTCTTTGATCATAAGTGTGAGAGGGAATCATCAGAGGATATTGACGCCAAAAACGGGTTTTGCGCTGCAAATTCCCGGACCTCAATAGAAATCTAGGTTAGGACAGGTCCGGTGAGACTTAGTGAGAGGTACACTGTCGGTAACGCAATACTCTAAACGTCCACTGCATATTGTTTGCTTTACCTAGTTACAATACCTTTTGTTAGCCACAGTTTACTAGTTGATACTTGACTTTCTAGAATTTAGTTCTTCAGCCATTGATAGAAGAAGGCACTTAGTTTTACTTGTATGAGGTGACAACTCGAAATCACTGCTGTGTTGGTCATTTATTAGCTTATTGTTTCTTGTCCTTGTCTGTTCTGCCTTTGCCTTGTTGCTTGCTTTTGTAAATTAGAGCATATTCTTTTATTTTATTATTTTGCTCTCATGCCTGAAACCTATAGCTGTATCAGTTTGTGGTTTTATTTCCAGACTGATGGTGCATTGTAAGTGAAAATGAGCAATTAGTTTGAGTGATGCAACTGCAGTGTGATGTGCACTGTGGAAGGAGGAAAAACACAAGAAATGAAGAAAAACATAATCAGGTGAAACCTGTGAACCGGATTGGATGTGAAGGGGTTTAATTGGTCAGTTAGTGTCCTTCTCTCAAGCTTGGTTCCCGGTTTCAGAATGAATAATTCCCAACCAAAAAAATTTGGTTTGAAGTAGTTCACAATGTTGAATTGGATTGAACCAGTCAGTCCACACCCCCAGGTATGACCCCATACCTTGAACCTATCTTTTGCCATTAGGTTCTCCAGTTTTTGGTATCCATCTTGGTCCCTAACCCATCTTGGAACTCATTTAATTATGCTGGAGTCATAGGCTTCCCTGCTCCTTCCTAATCTCATTTCTCATCTCGCATTGAAGTGTTAAATGTATTGCGACTGTAACGTGAATCTTACCTTTTCCTTGCTCTATTCTAAGTTTTATCTTCCTGGCTATTACTCATTATGCATAGACGATCCTTCAATTTTTTATTTTTATTTTTATTTTTTATTGGGTCATAAACGATCCTTTATGTTGCTTACTGCAGATTATCACATACAATGAAACTTTTGGAAAATGGGGACTCTGATTTGGAAGATGGAAGGCTGGGAAAAGACAGAGAGAGAACAACAAGAGGTGGAAGGACATTTAAAATACACAACCAGGCCTTGTTAGCTGGGCTTGCATATTGCATATCGTCCTGCAGCATGATTCTGGTCAACAAGTTTGTACTCTCCAGCTATGATTTCAATGCAGGCATATCATTGATGCTCTACCAGGTGCTTTTTCCTGCTGTGTTAGTTTTGCTTTACCCTATTGTTCCCATGTTAGGATATGTGCTGAATACCTGATGGCTTTATGCGATTACTGACATAGCCTGTAACTCTCTTTGGAATTGCAGAATCTTGTCTCAGTTATCATTGTGTCTACATTGAGCCTTTTTGGTGTGATATCAACAGAACCACTGACTTTAAATTTGATTAAGGTCTGGTTGCCTGTGAACGTAATATTTGTTGGAATGCTCGTTACGAGCATGTTTAGGTATGTTGATTTTTTCCCCCCAGGAAATTAAAGTCTTTCACTACTTGGCATTGGCTTTTTTTTTTTTTTTTTTTTTTTTTGATGTCCAAATCTTTTCTGAAATTGGAAGTCTCCTAGCATGCATATATATCCTAGTCATTCAATCAATTAAGATTACATGTCTTGGTGAGAGTTAATTCGATGCAGCTTTTTAGTGAGTTGGAATAATCTTCTGCATCCCTGTGGAAGCATAGCAAATTGATTGTGGATTGTCTGTTTATACTGTTTTAAGGGAAGGGCTAAGTTAAATGGCTATTTATGGTTGAAATTTTCCTTTCACCATCATTGTCCCTGATGCTTTTCATTAACCATCCTTATCAAGAAGTGTAATTAAGTGTTAAATCTACAATGTCTATGTTCTTATGACGATTTTCAATGTAAAAGACTTGAAAGTACAAACTTCCTTAATCTGATGTGCATATGAGCTTTCAAATAAACTTTAATCTATATTCTATTCTCTAGGTTAAATGCCGCTATCGGTATTCTCTAGGAGTACCTTGTGTATATCTTTTGTGGTTCACCACCTAATTTTGATGACGACTCCCCAGGAACTTATCTTAGAGAGAGTTTAGAGTACTTGTTACTTGATGATTGGTATGGATGGGCATATAGGGTGCTGAGATGGTGATTCGAGTTCCTGTCTACACAAAGTTTCCCATTGTAGGATCCATGTATATTTGAATTCTTAAACCATGTTTGTTAATTCAATGCAGACATTACTCGTCATAAAACACGAAATTTCATATCTCATTGGACAGTTGTGCTGAACTCATTAATCTCTTTACTTTTTTTCCCTCCTTCTGGTAAATGATACTGAACTCCGATCTTCCATTTTTTTTTTCAGTTGATTTGGGATTACAGTGAGAAAAACCAGGTTTTGGTTTCTATGCAGGGCCATCCATTTTATTCTGTGGATGGGGTAGTGAGAATTTTAGCTTTTAGCACGGGGAATCGACTGAACTGCACATGCTAAAAAACACATATATAATAGCAGCATAAATCATTTATAGAATATCTTGGTAATATTAAAAATTGGAATGATATGTCATTTCAAAGCATGAAATGGAAAGTCCTTTCTCGGAGCTTAATGAATTTATGCATTTTTCTTGTAAGTGTTTCATTTATTTCCTGTCTTTTGCCCCCAAATTCCTGTCACATGGTTGTGATTAAAAACCTGCTGTTTTATTGCGAAATGTCTTCATCATCTTTCCCTCTTTAAACCACAAAATTTCATCCATAAGATTATCTCAATTTTTTTCAATCAGTCAATTAAATTGACTTGTCTTTGTTGTTTCTGCAGCTTAAAGTACATAAATGTGGCCATGGTTACTGTCCTGAAGAATGTTACAAATGTGATTACAGCAGTTGGGGAGATGTACCTATTTAATAAGCATCATGATAATAGAGTTTGGGGTGCCTTGTTCTTGATGGTATGTTTCTGACTTTTCGTTTCCTTTCATGGGGATCAAGATCAAGATTGACAATTTCCAGTTACAGAGAAAGCTTATACTTGCATAACAGAATGTATATAAGCAAAAAATTGGTCCACCTGATGGAAGCATTGACTCATCTTGCCAAGGTGTTTTTATGAATGTAGCAAGCATTATTCTGGTGTATTGAATCTTCTGTTAAGTCCATGAGAGAATATAAATATCCATACATCTTCTATTGGCCAACAGATCTGTGATGCGCTTAATAGGCCATTGCATTGTTGTAGCTGCATGCTCTTTACTGTTGGTTCTTCTGCGCTTTAAATTTCCATCAGTTGTCTCTGTAGTAAGATTAACTCTCTCATATGATCGTGCTTAGTTTTCCTCTTTTTGATGGCTTGCTACTTTAGGAAATTTCATGAATTCGGAAATGTATAACTACTGAAGGTTTTGGTTAATTTGGCAGATCATTTCAGCAATTTCTGGAGGGATTACCGATTTGTCTTTCCATGCAGTTGGCTATGCATGGCAGATCACTAATTGTTTCTTAACAGCATCATATTCAGTAAGTATGCTCAAGGTTCCTTAATGTCGTGTGGAAGTTTCAATTACCTATTTTAGTAGTTTGATAGAGTGCAGAATTTGCATTGATGATACTATAATTAGAACCATTGAGATCAGATAAACTTTGCAAGTTTCAAAGGAAATCTGTGGAAGTACTTCTCGCTAGTTGTTTCAAATCAGAACTGCTATGGGTTTCCCTGCTTTTACTTTTAAAGATTTGCCAAATACTTATACAAACTGCTGAAACTTCTAAAAAATCTAGAATAGACTCCCTGAGCAACCCTCCCAAACAGGTGGGCCTTCTCTAGATGAACAGATGAAATCGCATATATTGTGCATAAATTAGTTAGATGATAATTTGGTCTTTATTAATTGTAAGTGCAATGAAGTGTCCATGCTGCCATATTCCTATTTTTGTTCCCATTGGTTGTTAAAACTACATGAGGTTATCCTGACTGGGTTATGGGATCTGTCATCCTTTTCTCTCACCAAGCTCTTCTACTTGTTTGAGTTACCAATTGAGATGGAACTGGTGTGCATCCATTTATCCATTTACTCTTTTTGTCTAATGCAGCTAACACTACGTAGAGTCATGGATACAGCAAAGCAAGTCACAAAATCTGGAAATTTGAATGAGTTCTCCATGGTCCTTCTAAACAATACCCTCTCTTTACCCCTTGGAGTTATTCTTATATGGGTTTTCAATGAGGTGGACTATCTGATTAGCACGTGAGTTTTCTCTTTCTTCATTTCATGATTATTTAATTGTCGCGTGATCTTGTTAAAATTGTTTTCCTTTGATTTATGTATTCTTGATATGTTTGTAAAATCTTTTGCTGATTGGTGACTGAATTCAAGCTTATATGAGTTTATTGGCTGCCTTCAACCTGGTGGCAATTTTTTTTTCCTTGACCATTAGCTGGAATCTCATGTGGCTGTGTATCGTGCTTTTTTTACTTTCACTTTTAAGCAGCCTCTCACTTCATTTCTTTTGCTAATTTTTCTCTTTGACATCTGAAGATGTTCTTTTGACAATGTTTTATGTTGACATTCATATTAACCCAGTGGATACCTGTCACTTGTGATTGAAATAAGTTGAGGATGTCCTGTGTAATATGAAGTGACAATGTTTTCATGATCTTGCTGTTTCTATTGATTACAACATGTTATTAAGCTTCAAGTTGTTTTCTAATCAAGAAAATATGCTTGCATGATATGGGCAATATGTAGTTTTAAACCTGTTATAATCAAGCTTAGATATTTTCTTTGAATTTTTGTAATTGCAGTCCTCTTTTAAGGTTACCAACCTTCTGGTTGGTGATGACATTTAGTGGAATTCTTGGGTTGGCTATAAGCTTTTCTTCTATGTGGTTTCTTCATCAAACAGGGGCTACCACTTACAGGTTTGAACATCAAGTTTGCTCTGTCTGATATCAATACAATATTGTGCAAGCTTTGGGTTTCTTGGACAGTGATTACTGCTTATTGTGGTTTACTGAAGAAATCCTGTTTTTGCCAATATATAGACTTTAAACAACTAGCAGACAAACTGTAGTTTTTTGCCCATGGGAACATGTGTGTGACTTCCTGATAGTTGAGCCCTGATTGTTCTCCGAAGGGTGACTAAGAAAATTTCTACTTAGCTTTTGGAAGAAATTTAGAAGAACATGAACCCTAAGTACGTGTTGACTTAAGAAATTTTTGCTCTTATGTTGACATTTTTCATTAGCTTTTCTGAGTCACTTTTAGTTTAAACCCGAGTCCTAGTTGGAAAATTTTTGATGGAGAGTATCTTGTTAACTCAAGTCATGTGTGGATCCTCTCCTCTTATGTCAGTAAAAGCGTGCTGCTTCTTGCTCTTTTGTTTCACATGTACTTCTATCAGGTTTAGTTCTTGGAACATTATACTATGTTTCATTTGTCTTTTATTTTGTGTTTTAACTTAAATGCCCTTACCATCCTGTAGGCTTGGAAGCTGAGCAAAACAATATTTTCAAAAATCTTGATCTGAATTTTAATTCTCTGTATGGTTACATCTTGTTGCATGTAGTTATGTTAGGTTGAGGTTGGAGATAGCTAGCTTTCTTACACTTTTAGATATGCTGATATATGCAGGTTAAATCTTCTTGCCAACTTGCATGTACCTTCTATACTTGACAATTATCTAAAATCATTTGCACTGTCAAAAATATCATCTGTTCTTTTGTTGATTTCAGGTTTTTCTTCTTAAAAGTTTGTGTATTTTCCAAGTTACATGGTCAAATAATATCAAACAATAACACCTATAAACAAGTTTGGAACACTTGGATGATGACCTAAGTTTTTATTTGTGATTGAGTTGTCTGGTCCCCATCGCTGTTTAGTGTAAACAAATGAATTGATTTAGCAATTTAAACAGTCAAGGTTTAGTGCCTGTTTATGTATACTGAATAAAGGAAAGAAGGAAGATGTAGGATTTGCGAGTTACCAACATCATACTTTTGTTACTGGCCAACTATTTAGCTGACGATTTGTGAAGTCTAATAGGAAATTGTCGCATCTTTTATTTGCCTTTTCTTGACACAAACAATCCCCCTCTTTCCCTTCTTGATCAAAATTATCAAAAGATTCGAAAATTAAAAATTGTCCTTGGTCTTGACCCATGAAAGAGTTGAATATGTGAGTAGAAGATAATTCATTTTCGCAATATGACCTTTTGAAAATATGTGATAGGATGGACTTCGAAGTAAAATGGATTCTAATCATGTAAACAATACGTGGATGATCTCTCATACCAGATGCCATATGCAGCCTTGTAGGTTCATTAAATAAGATCCCATTATCTATTGCTGGCATCCTCCTGTTCAAAGTACCGACTAGTTTGGAAAACTCTGCAAGCATCCTCTTTGGTAAATTTTCTCCCTCTGGTCTTCACTATACCAGCACAGCCACAGATTATTATGTCACGTGTTATTGTGTCCTGCAGGTCTTTTGGCTGGAGTATTTTTTGCAAGAGCCAAAATTCGGGAGAGATCATAATTCCAAGTTGTTAATCAAACACTTGTTGCATGGCTATTCTACGTTTTTCGCACATCAAAGATCATCGCTGCCTTCTATTTTGGTGAGAGGGAAATTAACTACACTCCACTGCTCATCAGCTCAATTTCTTCCTGTTGCTGAGGGTTTGTGCTCTACTTCTCTTTGCTTGAAAGAGAGGAATTTTGTGGGCTTGGGCAGTCGGGATCTTCTCTGTTGTATTCCAGAAAGAGGTTGCTTGCTAATTGTTGTGTTAGGAATATACCAGGTTTATATTGTGTTGCTCGAGAGTGACTTTCATCTTGGCTGTATTGATGAAGAGAGCGACTTGGCTAGCAATAGCGCTGTAGTAGAAAGCAGACTTCGTACATCTATGCAACAATTCTTTCTGCTGTTTGGTGGAATTTATATGTAGAAACTGCTCAACAGAGAGAAATGGAAGTATGACACGATCATTGTTAATTGCTTTAGCTTGTTCTGCATATATGATGTCTTGTGTCAATAGCTATGGAGGCCATGACATTTACAGCAAGCATTGTGATTGGGGGTGTTAAATGTTATGTACGCAAATTAAAAGGCCTGAACAAACTGCTGGTTCTCTTAGATCTCCCATGGCAAACGATCACCTGAAATTTTGATCCTTAGTCCTGTTGTACGCCCTATGCGAATGAAGCTTTGATGTTTGTTGTTTGGGCAAACTATGGTATTTGCGGATTACCATATGCCTACTTCCAAGAGCGTTAAGTCTGAGGCCAACTGGTCATCAGCTCAGCTTGGGAGGAAAATATCATGCAGTTTGTGGTAGTTGGAGAAGCAGTGATGCTTCCATGGTTGCCGGTTATGATTCGTTAAGGTTAGCAGTTATTGGTAGAAGTATGCGAATGCTGGAGTTTGACTGCTCGTAATCCTTAAATCTCTAAATTGTAGGAAGGTGTTGAAGTTTGATTAATCATAGTCCTTCAATGTCTACATTGGCAAGACAGACGTTGGCAATGGTATAGTGATTCACTATGAACTGATTTATGCCGTTCCGGGCTATTAGGTACCCCAGGGTTGGGAACTGAACTGTTTGAACAAAAGCTAATTCCTGAAGAACTGACGCAAAGACTCTGCAAGATGAGATACATTGGCATGACAATGAGTTTCTCATGATGAACCCAGCATTACACGTAGCCGGAAAAATGTATAAGCAATGCACATATGCACTACCCCGACACCTGTTCTGTTACTTTAGAAAATAGAATATATTATCTTATTATACCCCTGGTTCTGACATCTGCTATATAAACGTCAAGCAAATTTGATTGCTTATAAATTCGTAAGTTCTACTTATAATCTTGCTTGAGCTGTATTAAGTCACTAATGCAAGGCAACTAACCACTGAAAATCAAAGTTCCAGAGACAGCCACTTAATAAATCACGGTGGATAGGTCCCCGTGCGTCGAATGTAATCGAGAGTTTCCCCAAGGCCATGCTTCTCCACTGCCTCGTTTCCTAACCTAAATCCCTCTCCATAGGCCTCTGAAATATCATTCTTTATTTGCAGTTTAAGAAACTTGCCCAGTTGTATCTCAAAGTCTGACCATTTGCCCTTCTTCGAAGTAGATGAAGCGGAAGATGATGGCAAGGAGGATGACGAAACATCATTTGTGGAGCTTAAATTGATCGCAAAATCCAACCACATATAAGCTAGAACTTGACAAATGCCTTCTTCAACCTCCGGACTAAGGTTAGGATAACCTGAAAATTATTGACATTAGTTCTGTCCCTCTAAAACTTTTACAGGAAAAGAAAAATAAATGCAGTATTGACTTTTTTTGTGTAATGCCTATATCTCTGTACATTTTTATCAAATAGGCTGTTTATATTAAATTAAACTAGCAGCAGATACCACAGGCCATAAAAGAACCTTCGAGTCGAAGCCAAGCATGCATCATCTCGTGTGCCAGGATTGAGCCTGTTAACAGCCTGTTTTCCCAAGAACAATCAGCACGGTGCAATGATCATACAGAAGAAAAACTGAGATTTGCTGCAAAACTTCACATTACCTGGGTAGACCACGCAAAATGAGGATTGCATTCACGTTGCATGAGTGAACCAGCTTATGAGGCTTAGGTATCGTATCAAGAAGGTTGCCTACTTCAATTCTTGCCCCTCGCATATCCTGTTGGATTATTGAAAAGCGATTCTGAAATCCTTTTTTTTTCCCGTCAAATACAGTCACAATGTACACATTTGATGATAGCCCAATCTAGTCAAGAGCTTTTCTTACAGTGGGAACACTCCGCCCTTCTGATAAGCATAGTCCTCTAGTTTCGTGTGAGTGATGATGCCCCTTAACAAGTTTCAAGTGAGTATGAGAACCACAAGAAGGAAAAAAAAAATAAAAAAAAAATAAAACGTTGATATTTGGAACCATATTCACCTAGATAAGACTTGCATCAGTACTTACATTGGTTTCTCCTTCCATTGCTTCGTTCAGCGCTTGTCTTCCAACCAAGAGTAAAGGAATCTGCTTGTCCACTTTCATATTCATACCTTTATAGAATTTTCGTATTTCGAGATAAAGAGGCTGACACTCGTCGGTATCCATAATCGCAGATTGCAGACACTCTAGACATAGCTTTCGACCGTCATCAAGCGACAAGTATTTCGTGTCTCTTAGCTACACAGATTTGATGTTCTTACGTCAGCAATGAGACGGGAAAATTGAAAAGTGCTCTATAGCCTAGAGTTAATGTCCTACAGTTCTACCAGCAAGCAAAGCAGGGTATTCATGTGTGGGAACTCACTTCCATCCTGTCACAGCTAGAACATCTTGGGGTCCCATCTTGCTCATGTGCTGGGCAATACATTTGCATCCAGAAAGGATGAAACGCGTACTCCATTCCCTCATTTTTTGTTGGCAGCTATGTGAAGCAAAAGAAGCAGACCATTTATAGGAAGCACAGAATTTCATTCTATATGTAGCAATTTTATGACAGACACTACACTTAAGAAAAATGGAAAGAAAGCGTCCGCGTAGATTTGTCAGTATAAAATTTGTATTATGAGAAAATCGAAACAGCAGATGGCTTTGAGTCTGATATTCAGTACCATAACTGGGGCATTTCCTGTGCCTTGCAGTGTAGTAACTAAGTATTGTAATAATTAATTATCAGTCTCGAGAGTATATTAATTAATTCTGGAGTGAATATGATTTTCCCCACATGACTTTTACACTGAAGATTATTAGTTGAGGAAGGAAAAGCTCCAAGAGTATCCCTGAGCTGCTTCTTCAATTAGTTTTTAACCGTTCTGGTTTTCACTTCATTTGCTTCTTCAGTCTTGTAAAACAGGAAAGACTTCCAAAAAGTATTCTCGAACACCCTCTAAGTCAATTCCCTTTTATGTTTTTATTAAAAGTCGAGACCTGCCAGACTGTCTTACGGTTTTGCAGTCTGAACTTTATACGGAGGATGACACTTTCCATTGCTTGGGACTTTCACTTGATAATCCTTTGTAAACAACCTTTCAATACAGCACCCAAGTTCAATGAGAAAGGACTTACATAATTCCTGCAAACGTCACATCTTAGATGATGGTGGTCTCTGTAGCATTTTTCATGATAGGGGTGGTCCCCGGACACTGAAAACTGCAATATCAATCTTTCGTTACGTAGTATATACTGTGGAAACTGATATAGTTGAAAAACTTATAGGCCAAACCTCAATCCGAAGTTAAGTGGACATAAAAATTTACCTCATGATCAGCAATTGCAAGACCACATGCGTGGCAGCGAAAGCATTTCGGATGCCAATCAGCATCCATGCAACTCAGGAAATCTCCAAGACCAATCTGACTCTTGCATCCTGCGCAGATTCTGAATGACTGATGTTGTAAGTAAAGTTGATTGTGAGATAAGTCCTTCTAAAAAGAGGACCTTAGTCTGAATATGAGAACGTAACATAAAATATGCATGAGAAGTACTGTTACACCAATGATGCATTCTCTGCCAGCAGAGCTGCTGAGAACTTATGGAGCCAGCAAGTCGATTTGCAAATAATTTCTCAAAGAAATTGCTTCTGTACGACAATAGGGCTGACATTAAATCAAATAGCCATATTTTTTTTCTTGAGATTCAACAAATCTCAACACCTATTCGAGCAACTTGTGCTAAACTTTACTATATATGAATTTAACAAATTAATTCTTCAGCCCCTCAAATTGGAACTGGATTCATCATCCACATGTTTTTGCCCCATACCAATTGGAAAACTCCGTTCCTTGACAACACTAGTTAAATGTCACAATCTCTATATTCTATGCCTGACCTGTTACATCTACATAAAATATTAGCTTAAGCACATTTCTATTCATGACTGAAACTTCTCTCCAACTACACAGTAAATCACAGGAAAAGAGAGGTTACAGAGGAATTCTACATCTTCCAGTCAGTATCAAAGCTAAAGCCACTCTATTTCACAAACTTCTACCTTCCATCTCAAGACTTGGACATTGTATTGTCTCATATCCTTTTTGATATCTCAGCAATAAGAGAAGCCTTGAACTGTTAAAAAGAAAGAAAGATACTAGAAACCTCTCAAAAATGAAAGATGGAAATTGGACTGACATTTCAAAGATAACCAAAGACAAGAAAGCTCAACAGCTGAATATACCTCGAGTCTGAAGATGAAACTGGATGAGGTTGAATTGAATTTTCATAGCTCTGTCTAGATTCTTCTACAATTAAACTTTCTTGGAGAGCTATGGCGAGCAGTTCATCCTCCACCAACTGAGCTTTATCACGACATTTGTCTATATCTAGCAGGGCTTTAGATGCTTGTTCATATTTGGATTGATATTGATCATCTAGAGAAAGATTCAACAGACGAATCATGAAATCACTCAATCATTTATGTAAAATTTTTTATTGACAAGTGAGAAATATTGTTGCACAAACACGCTAGAAAGGGGGATTAATCCTGCATACAAGCCCTCACCAAAAACGACTAGCAAGAAATCCCCCAAGAACAAAGAGAGTTGTGACCACTAAAACAAACAGCAAATTTACTTTCCTTGGACAATCTAAATCTCACATGAATATTTGGCAGCATGAGCAATCTCAAAGACTGAATAGCTACGTGATTTATGGATTCTAAGATTTCTAGCTCTCAATGTATGATAGTGAAAGACATTGCAAGCTAGCTTATGCAATATACAACCAGAGGCTTTGCCTTTAAAAAGAGCTGATGACCATTCCAAACCTTCTTCCCATGAGCCAGGCATTTTGGAAATCTGCATAACTGAAGGATGGATGCCCATAACAGACAAATTATGGGGAACCACCAGACAAATTATGGGGAACCACTTATATATGTAGACTTAACATATGTAACTTTTGAACATACGATGAAGTATATAGGTAGTAGAAAAGAAAAGCATGAAGTGGTTATGGTACAAAAAGGTGAACAGATTCAATAATTCGCAACTCCAACTTCAGCAACACTAAATAGCCTACAGGCGATCTATTCTATATAAAAGAGGGTAAGAAGAATTGAAATAGAGAGTAAGAACAAGGCTTGAATGCATTCTGTTGCATATGCTGCAGTACTTTTGCTTCTAAGTCATTCACTCTTGACAGATTAATTTCAGAGGCATCGCACATTCACCGCATTATTGATGAGATACGAATCCCTGTGTAATCATTCAAACAAATGGTCATCGTAAATGCTTACAGTTTGGTGATGCACCAATGAAATTTTTACCTTTCTGATCTTCTTCTGAAAGCGAAAGGGCAATTGCATAATCTATAGCGTCCCTCTCATCATATTCTGTTAACTTGTTCTGCATCCAAATTCTCAATTATGTAAATGTGACAAGAAGGTGCCTTCAAAGAGAGTTAAGGACAAAATCCACAAGCTAATAAGAGTTTTGTGACATTCCCTCTTTTTGGAAAAATAGCTTCCAATGAAGAAAATGATTGCATCATTTCCCCTTTTTGTCTGATAAAATGGGTCATAGAAATAGACAATTTCCAACTTTAGTTAAAGTACAGGAAAAACCTACAAAAACCATTTATACCGCAGAATTTTGTTGACTTATCCAGAGACCATCAGTATTTTGCTGATGTTGTCTTCCATGGCCAAGACCTTCGAGTGTCTGGGAATACCTCTCCATGATGCAAAATGTTGCTAGCCAATAGCAGCAAGCACTTAAAATAAAGACCTGCAGCTGTGGAGATAAAATCTTAGCAACTGCTTTGGGTGAACTGAAGCACAAACATCTTATGGTAATAGAGGAATGTTAAAGCTACCTCAGTGGTCCCAAAATAACTCATAGGCAGTGGGTCAAGCACTAGGTTTTTAGGCATTAGTAAAATAGAATTGCATACATCAGTTGAAAGAAAAAATGTTCAGATCATTTGTATTGAAGAAAAGAAATGAGGACCTTCGAAGTTGAAGATGCATAAACTGACTCGACGAATCCCAAACGAGCTCTATTCAGCATCCAGATTTTATATAACATTGGATGAAGCAAAAGAAGTGACAGCCCACAAGAACTAAGACCATAAACATGACTAACAGGTGATGGACAGGAAATTAAGATTTCTTGCGCATTTTGGACGTCCTATTTCATGAATGAGTTGAAACTTGCAAAAGCGATTCGTGGCGATTCATAGGCCCACAGTATTGTCTCGAGCAGGAGGAAATGGACGAAAATAATAAGATTGATAAGAAGTAGCTTAGTTCGATAAATGTTGCCTTTTAGACCATGAGATGCCCTTTAGAAGAACCGCCAGTCTCAAGGAAATTAGGAGAGTGATTTTCTATATTTTCTCTCAATTTCATATTTAGCTGAGCTTCTTCCACATCAACAGAAGGGTGATCATAATTCAGCCCAAGACCAATAACATATTAAAAGAGAAAAAAAAAAAAAAACAGAAAGTAGTGAAGTCTTGTTCTGGACACGGATCACAAAATGCTCAAAACACTGCTGTCCGATTGCAATAATTAAACAAGTTATCAACAGTTCTACGAGTGTATAGATAGATAGAACACTGCATCTCAGAAACCCACCAGTGATCAAACAAGAATCTTCAGAAACAGAGGAATCTGTAAAAGAAGTGGAAAAAGAGAAGCAAAAATCAATGTCCCTCAGCAAAGTTCAGTCTTTTAACAAAAACCAAAAAAAAAAAAAGGAAAAAAAACGTCACGAGGAGAAATAAGAACCTGAGTTGCATCAACTATTAAACAATGGGTGAATCCCGGTCAAAATGGTAACACTTAAACAAATTTCAAAGATCATTAAGCTGGTGACAACTCTATGTCAGTATGTGATGCATGGACATACCTTGATCAGACGACAGAAGGAGTGAGCTTGTTAGAGAGTAAAGTGAGGAGCAACTGGACTTGAGTGTGGAGTTTTTTTTTTTTTTTTTTTTTTGGTCAATGAGTGTGGAGTTTTTAATGTCCACATTTTCTTCTTTTTGTGAAAAGCAGGTCCTCACCTTCTAACCGGTTTCCTCCATGTAACTACAGACTACTGGTCAAAAAGCTAGAGTGTTTGTCGTTTCGATTATATAATTTATATGCACTCTTACGTAAGGTGACCAGTTATCTTCCACAGAATTTAGTAACATACTTGCAAAGCATTTGCACTTATCTCTCTATTTGTTTATCTTTACTTAAAGATAATACAATATAAAAGTAAATATATCGGAGATTCCGACCTTAAACTTATACCGATAAATTCCATTAAAAGATCATTTTTTATTTATTTTTTTATTTATCTACTGAGTGACTCATAATCTTGTCATATTGAAAGTGGGTGGAAAATTCTACTCAAAAGCAAGTAACATTCGAATCATGATTTCTTATCTTTCTTTACTAAGTTAACCTTTTCCTATTTTACAAAAAAATTATGTCTCCATTAATACATTGAATCTTTGGAATTTTATATATAAGACAATTGATTTCATAAATATCTCACTATCTAAATTTAGATTTAAATCACTCTTACTTTTACAACTATTTTTTTTTTAATTACCTGAACTAACTAAAAACTTTAAATATATGTCACGTATGGAAATGTGGTCCGTTGATAATAACTATAAAAATGAATTGAGTTGTTAAGAGTATTTTGATCTATTAATAGTAAAGACCAAAGTACAATTTTCTTTTTTTGACCTCACTCCTCTTTTGTATGTACATGGATTAAACCTCACAAGCCCTTTACCAACGGGGCCACGTGCCTATTGATGATTGGAGTAATGTTCAATCAGACGTGGTTGCCCTCTCCTGTAAATGAGTGGCCGGGTTAGCTAATGGGACCATAATCTTTTTCCAGGCCCGAATCCCAGCCTGAGAGGGGCGTAAAGGGTCACTCTCCCCAGAGAGGTTCTCCCTTCGTTTCCCCCATGAGCAGTTTAAGGACTTGCTCAGGTCCAGAGGAGAGTATATTACACCAAATGAAAAAAAAAAGATCAAAATGGGGTTCTATGCAAAAGAATATAAGTGAGGAATTTCTCCTTCTAACGAGGATTAGACATCGACCAAAAAAAAAAAAAAAAAAAGGATTAGACGAATATCGCCGGAAATATAATGATAGGACTTGGCAGAGGAGGTTAATTATCCTTTGCTCTCAACTAATTTTCCACATTTATGCTTGTACAAATTTGGGTTTTACACTTTCCCAGTTTCTCTATGGTAATTTATTTTTATATGTTCTTTTTCTTTCGAATAAGTGATTACTTCAGAGGCGAATGATGCTTTACGTTGCTCTTATTCAGGTGGCCCAGGAAATGTGAAGTCCGGTGGGTGTTGGTTTTAGTATTTGAAATATCGTCAAGACAACTTTAGAAAAACGAATGTAAAATTTCATGGTTATTTTATTGCTATTTTTATTTGATACATTGTTCTCATCTAAGTAGCATCGATACCGATACGCGACACGCGACACGATACGAATGATACGCCGACACGTCGTTTCTAAAAAAATATAGAATTCCGCCATGTCGAGTCATATTGTATATAAATATATATTTTGTATATATACATAATAAGTTATCATTTTTGTGATTATTGATTCAAATTCACAAATATATATATATATAAACCCCTAGAATGAATTTACATTAAAAACATTAATCCACCATTTATTAATATTTTTTATTGTTAAATTTGATAAATTCAACTTCATTCCAATAATTTATAAATTTGAAGAGAAAAAAAAAATAATTCACATTCTAGACTTACGTGTCAAAAATATCAGAAGAGAAGAGAAAAAACATGAGGGGTGAGTTGTGTACATAAGAAGTGAAAGTCAGAAGAGAAAATTATATTTTTCTTCTTTTCATATCTATTATTTTTATTGTTGTTTTTATTTTTTAATATATATATATATATATATATATATATATATATATATATATTTTTGATCCCTCATTTATTAAAATTTTTAAAAATTGATCTTGCGTGTTGGAAACTTGTATATCGGAATTTCAATTCGAGTGTTGAGAAAGTTGATTAGGTATTGGATTTTCCGACACGTGTTGATCAAGTATTGAAGAGTATTCAAGAGTGTTGGAGAGCATTGGACAAATGTCCGAGTGTCTGACATGATCCGAAATTTTTCGAAGAGTGTTGGTGCTTCCCAGGTCCTCACTAGGTGAGTATATTATTAAACACAATTAGCGCATTCATCACTGGATGATTGTCAGGTAAAATAAACTACACAGGCCTATTATGAATTGGTTGTAGGATCTGCCATCCTTTTCTCTAATCAAGCACTTCTACTCATTTTAGTTGCCAACTGAAATTAGACTACTGTCCATCCCTTTATTTATTTACTCATTTTTCTAATGCCCACTAACACTGTAGAGTCATGACACAGGGCAACTCGCAAAATCTGGAAACTTGAGTGAGTTCTCTGTGGTCCTTGACAATAATACGCTCTCTTTGCCTCCTTGGAGTTATTCTTATGTGTGTTTTCAATGAGGTCGACTATCTGATATTAAAATGTACGTTCTCTCTTTCTTCATCTCATAATCATTTAGTTGACCCATGACCTTGTTAAAATTATTTTCCTTTTGTTTATGTATTCTTGATATGTTTGTGAAATCTTATGGTGATCGGAAGTTGAGCTTATGTAATGATCCGATCCTGTGAGGGATGGAAAAAAAGCATGCCTCATGAGGATGGTGATGGGGGTGGGATTGAATCGAATCCCATATTATCTAGGGAAGGTGATGTGATTTGCTATATTAAGAGTAGCACCAGTCTTAACTGCGAAAATGCATTTTCTGGGCGAAGCCTAGAGGAACAAAACTGTGTGGGTTTCGGTCCAAAACAGATAATATCATGGCAAGTGAGGCCAGAGGTCGGCCTTACAGTATAAGCTTATATCTCAGTTCTCCTTTAGTAAATTGGGTGCCTTCAAACTGGTGGCTATGTAATTGTCCTTGACCATTAGGTGGAATCTCATGTCACCGTGTGTGTCTCGTGTTTTTATTTTATTTTTCACTTTAAAGTAGTCTCTCACTGCATGTTTTCAGCTAATTTTTGTCTCTTTGACAGCTGAATGTGTCCTTTTGACGATGTGTAATGTTAAGGCGTGCTTACATGATAAATGCAATCTGTAGTGTCAAACCTGTTATAATTACGCTTATAATATTTTCTTTGTTTTTACGTAATTGCAGGCATCTTTTAACGTTACCAACTTTTTGGTTGGTGATGACAATTAGTGGGTTTCTTGCGTTGGCTATAAGCTTTACTTCTATGTGGTTTCTTCATCAAACAGGGGCCACCACGTACAGGTTTGAACGTTATGTTTGCTCTACAATATTGCGCACGCTTAGAGCTTCTTAGACAGTGATTACTGCTTGTTGTGATTTACTAAAGGGAATCTGTTTTCGGCCAATAAATAGACTTTAAGCAGCTAATGGATGGACTAAGTTCTATTTTTCCCCAGGGAAACATGGTTTTGACCTCCTGTTAGTTGAGCCCTGATTGCTCCCTGAAGGGTGACTAAGACACTAACTATTCCATGGCTTTAGGAAGTAATTAAGAAAAGCATGGACTCTAATTAATGTTGACTTCAGAATGTTTGCTCTTATATTGACATTTCTCATCAGTTTTTCCACATTTTTAGTTTAGACACCCAAGTCCTAGTTGGCAAAATTTTCAGACGAGGAGCATCTTGTTAACTTGAGAAGCGTGTGAATTCTCATGTCAGTTAAGAGTGTGCTGCTTCTTGCACCTTTTGTTTTTACTTATACTTCTATCAGGTTTAGTTTGTCTTAGAACATTATACTATGTTTCACTTGTCATGCATGTTGTGTTTTTTGTTAAGTACCTTTCCATTATGTAGGCTTGTTTTCAAATCTAATTGGACATTATGCTAGTTCGTCTTACACGATAGTTTTCAAATCTCTTGAACTGGGCTGTAATTCTCTCAGTATGGTTACATCTTGTTGCAGGAAGTTATGTTAGATTGAGGTTAGAGCTAGCTTGCTCTCTTCCATTTTATCATATACTGATATTTGTAGGTTAAATCTTTTTGCCAACTTGCATGTAACATTGATACTCGATGATAATCTAAATTCATTTGCACTGTCAAAACATCATCAGTTATTTTGCCGGTTTAAGTTTTTTTTTTTTTTTTGTTAGAATGTTTGTGTATTTTCCAAGTTGTACAATCAAATCATATCAAACATTAACAGCTATAAATAAGTTGGGAGTACTTGGATGATAGGCTAAGTTTCTATTTTTGATTGAGTCGGACAGTCCTGATTGTTTGTTTAGCATAACAAAATTATTTGGTTTTAGCAATTTATAAAGTCAACGTTTGCATGTTTATGTCTACGGGTAAAAGCAAAAGGGAAGATGCAGGATTCAGTAAATTCCCGACAACATACTTTTATTACTGGTCAACTATTTAGCCGAAGATTTGTAAAGCCTAATAGGAAATCGTCCCATCTTTTCTTTGCCTTTTCTCTACCCAAACAATGCCCCTCACTCCCTTCTTGAGCCTAACTGTCAAAAGATTCAAAAACTAAAAATTCTCCTCCTTGGTCTTGATCCATAAAAGAGTTGATTATGTGAGGAGATAATTAATTTTCACATTCACTTTCAAAGAGGCATATTGATGCGATAAGATGGACTTTGAGGGAAAATGATTTATAATCATGCAAACAATATGTAGATGATCTCTCATCGAGTAAGATCCCATTGTCTATTACTGGCATCGTCCTGTTCAAAGTACCTTGGAGAACTCTGCAAGCATTATCTTTGGTAAATTTTTTCCCTCTAGTCAGCTTTACCATGACAGGCACTGCCTTAGTATAGCATGTCTCGCGGTATTGTGTCTTGCAGGTCTTTTGGCTGGAGTATTTTTTGGCAGAGCCAAAATTCGGGAGAGTAATTCCGAGTTACTAATCAAACACTTGTTGCATGACTATTCTATGGTTTTCACATATCAAAGATCATCATTGCTGCTTTACAATTTGGTGAGAGGCAAATTAGCTACTCGACACTGCACATCAGCTCAATTTCTTGCTGTTGCTGAGGCTTTGTGCTCTGCTTCTCTTTGCTTGAAAGAGAAGAATTTTGAGGGCTCTGTCAGTTGGGATCTTCTCTGTTGTATTCCACAAAGAGGTTACTCGCTACATGTTGTATTAGGAAATATATCAGATCTATACTGTGTTGCTCCAGAGTGACTTACTTTTTTTTTTTTTTGGTAAGAGTAAGCAATATATTAAAAGGGGTCAAACTGTACAAACAACGCAGCTCCAAAAGCTTACACTCAAAATGAACACGCTCATTAAGAGTGAAAGGAAGCCGCAGACAAGCAACAAAACGACCAACAGAAAGCCAAAGGCAAACAAGCCTGGCAAAACCACCTAAGCAACAACCGAAAAGCCTATGTCAGACTACGATCAGAGGAAGCGAAGATAATGGGGTCCACATCCCACGAGCGTTGCATCCGCTTGTTCCTGGGAGAGTCCTCAACATTCTTAAAGGTAAGGGCCTTGTCCTTAACAGCCTTGTCCAGAGTGACTTACTTCATGGCTGCATTAATGAAGAAAGCGACTTGGCTAGCAGTTGCACTGTAGCAGAAGGCGGACTTTGCTTTATACAATTTTTCGAGAGTTCTTTCTGCTGTTTGGTGGAACAGAGAGAAATGAAACATAATTATTATTAATTTCTCTAGTTTGTTCTGCAGATTTGATGTCTTGTGTTGATAACTATGGAGGCTATGACATTTCCATCAAGCACTATGATTGGGGGTGTAAAATATTTTGTATGCAAACTAGAAGGCCTGAAGAAACCGCCAGTTCCGAAGAGCTCCGATGACAAATAACCATATGAAATTTGATCCTTAGTCCCGTTGTACACTCTTTGCAACTGGAGCTTTCACATTTATTACTTGGGCAATCTACAACATTCGCAGATTACCTTATGCCTACTTAGAAAAGTGGAAAGTCTGAGGCCAACAGGGCATCAGCTTAGCTTGGGGTTCGGGGTAGGGTTGCTTGCAAAACTCTGTTTGAAAAAGCGAAGAAAATACTATGCAGTTTGTGGTAGTTGAAGAAGCAGTGATGCTCTCTCGATCACCAGTAATGATTTGTTAAGAATTAGCAGTTATTGGTTGAAGTGTGGAAGTGCTGAAGTATAATTGCTCCTAATCCTTAAATCTCTAAATTGTGTGCAGGTGGTGAAGTTTGATTTATGGCATCCTTGGTCATTGGGTACTCCAAAGATGGGAACTGAACTGTTTGAACAAAAGCTAATTCCTCAAGAACTGATGCAGCAACTCTGCAAGATGAGATACATTGGCATTTCAACCAGTAAAAAAATCACAAGCATATGGGTAGGCACTTCCACCACACCGTTTCCGTTACTTTACAAAGAAAAATATCATATTTGTACTATACCTCTAGTTCTGACTTCTGCTATATAAACGTCAAGCAAAATTCAATGCTGATATAATTATAAAATCTTCTAATGCTCTTGCCTGTGCGGTATTAAGTCGCTAATGCAAGGTGACTAATCATTGAAAACCAAAGTTCCACAGACAGCCACTTAATAAATCACAGTGGATAGGTCCCTGTCAGTCAAATGTGATCGAGAGTTTCCTTAAGGCCGTGCTTCTCCACAGCCTTGTTTCCTAACTTGAATCCCTCTCCATAGGCTATTAAAGGTTCAGTCTTTATTTTATGCATTAAAAATTTGCCAAGTTGTATCTCAAAGTCTGAATATTTTCCATTTTTCAATGTTGTTGATGAAGAGGAAGATGACGGCAATGAGGACGAGGAAACATCATTGGTGGAGCTTGAATAGATCTCAGAATCCAACCACTTATGAGCCAAAACTTCACAAATGCCTTCTTCAACCTCTAAACTAAGGTTAGGATAACCTGAAAAATATCAACATTAGTTCTGTCCCTTTAAAATTTTTGCACGAAATGGAAATTAAGATGCATCATTGACATTTTTTTAGTAATGCCCATGTCTCTATACATTCTTATTGAATATGGGTTTCTGTCAAACTAAAATGATGACAGATATCACAGGCCATAAAAGAAGAACCTTCTAGTTGAAGCCAAGCATGCATCATCTCATGGGCAAGGATTGAGCCTGTCAACAGCCTGTTTTCCTGATAATAATCAGCCACAATGCGATGATCACATAGAAGAGTAACTTAAATTTGCTGCAAAAATTCACATTACCTCGGTAGGCCATTCAAAACGAGGATTGCATTAACCGGCTTATAAGGTTCAGTTATAATATCCGTAAATTGGTTGCCTACTCCAATTCTAGGCCTTTGGGTAACCTGTTCGATTATTCAAAAGGGATTCTGAAATCTTTGTTTCATCAAATATAGTCGCAATGTACACATTTGATGAAAG
Source organism: Eucalyptus virginea (assembly GCA_014182375.1). Classification (NCBI taxonomy): domain Eukaryota; kingdom Viridiplantae; phylum Streptophyta; class Magnoliopsida; order Myrtales; family Myrtaceae; genus Eucalyptus; species Eucalyptus virginea. Next base: position 61,254,042 of record CM024521.1, read on the forward strand.
CCCAATGTTGCAACTATGAGCAAGAGCTTTTCTTACATTGGGAACATTCCGTCCTTCTGTTACGCACAGTCCTCTAGTTTCATCTGGGCGATGATGTCCCTTTTCATGTTTCAAGTGAGTTCGTCCAAAAAAAAAAAAAAAAAAAAAAAGTTTCAAGTGAGTATAAAAACCAAAAACAGAAGGAAAAAACACAAGAAATGAAATGATGCTAGCTGGGACTGTATTGACCTAGATAAAACTAGCTTCAGTACTTACATTCGTTTCTCCTTCCATTGCTTCATTCAGCCCTTGTCTTGGCACCAAGAGTAGAGGAATCTGCTGGTCCACTTTCATATTCATACGTTGATAGAATCCTTGTAATTCAAGATAAAGAGGTTGACACGCTTCTTTATCCATAATCGCAGAGTCTAGACATTCTAGACATAGCTTTCGACCATCATCCAGCAACAAGTATCTCATGTCTCTTGGCTACACATATTTAACGTTCTTTTATCAGCAACGATGCTGGGAAATTGAAAAACACTCCACACTCACAAGTTAATGTTCTACAGTTCTACCAGCAAGCAAAGCAGGGTGTTTAGAAATTGGAACTCACTTCCATCCTGTCACAACTATAACAGATTGGAGTCCCATCTTGTTCATGTGCTTGGCAATACGTTTGCATCCAGAAAGGATGAACCTTGTACTCTAATCCTTCGTTGTTTCTTGGGACCTACGTGAAGCAAAAGAAACAGATTACTTAAAGGAAGGAGACCAATTCATTCTAGAAGTAGCAATTAAATGACAGGGATACTGCACTTAGGAAAAACAGAAATCATCGTAGAGTTGTCATAATAGCATTTGCATTACGAGAATATTGAAAGAATTTGACTTATCAGCTAGATCATCAACCAAAACAGCATAGGGCTATGAGTCTGTCTGGTACTCAGTGTTTCTTTAACTTTTTGGACCGTAACTTGGGTGTTTCCTGTGCCCTGAAGTGCTGTAACTAAGTATTAGGATAAGTAATTATTTTCCTTGGGACCAAATTAATTTATTTTAGAGTGAATATAAGTTTCCTAACATGATTTTTTCACTTAAGATTATCAATTGAGATAAACATCTGCATGGAAAAGCTGCATCAGGAAAAGCTCCTAGATTACCCTGAGCTATTTCTTAGAATTAGTTTTTAACTGTTATGGCTTTCACTTCTTTTGTTTCTTAAGTCTTGTAGAACAGGAAAGACTGCCAAAAATTCTTCTCAAACACCCTTTAAGTCAATTCCCTTTTACATTTTTATCAAAGTCAAAACTTTTGGAATGTCTTATGGTTTTGCAGTTTGAACTTTATACGAAGGATGACACTTTTTTGTACCTTGAGACTTCCACTCAATAAGCCTTTTTAAACAACCTTTTGATACAGCACCCGAGTTCAATGAGAAAACACTTACATAATTCTTGCAAACATGACATCTTAGATAATGGTGTTCTCTGTAGCATGATTCATGATAGAGGGGGTCCCTGGATGGTGAAATCTACAGGAAAGTAATCTATCAATCATTCGTTATGTACTGTCGAAAGTAATATAGCTGAAAAACTATTAGGCAAGCCTTAATCAGAAGTTCAGCGAACATAGAGTTTACCTCGAGATCTGCAATTGGAAGACCACATGCGTGGCAGCGAAAGCATTCTGGATGCCAATCAGCACCCATATAACTCTTATAATGTTCAGGACCAATCTGACTCTTGCAACCAGCACAGATTCTGAACAATTGATGCTGTAAGTTAACCCGATTGTGAAATAAGTCCATCTAAAAGCTGGACCATTGTTGCAATATGAAAACGTCATGTAAAATATGCAGGTGAAGTACTGTTACAATAATCATGCATTCTCTGCCAGCAGAGCAGCTGAGAACTTTTGTTACTGTCAAGTTGATATGCAAATAATTTCTCAAAGAAATTGCTTCAGTTCGACTGGTTGAGATCCACCAAATGTCAATATCTTTTCCAGCAACCTGTTCTTTTCTTTACTATAATACAAATTTAACTATTTAAGACTTTTCAGCCCCCTAAATTGGAACTGGATTCATCAGCCACATTTGTATTGCCTCCATACTGAAAATCAGCATCTTGACATACACTAGTTAAATGTCACCATCTCCCTATTCTATGCCTGACCTGGTATGTCTACATAAAATATCAGCTTCATCACATTTTTAAGCAAGACCAAAACTTCTCTCAGACTACACAGTAAATCACATGAAAAGAGAGGTTACAGAGGAATCCTACATCTTTCAGTCAGTATCAAACCTAAAGCCACTCTTTTCCACGAACTTCTACCTTCCATCTCAAGACTTGAACGTTTTAATATCTCATATCCTATTTGATATTAGCAATTAGAGAAGCATTAACTGTTTAAAAAAAGAGACCTCTCAAAAGATGGGAATTGGACCAACACATCAATAATAACCTGAGACAAGAAAGCTTAAGAGCTGATATACCTCCAGCCTGAAGATGAAATTGTATGAAGTTGAAATGAATTTCCATTACGGTGACTTGATGGATCTTCTACATTTAAGCTTTCCTGGAGAGCTTTTGCCAGTAGTTCGTCCTCCCCTGATTGAGCTGTAGAATGACGTTTGTCTTTTTCTTGCTGAGCTTTAGAAGCTTGAACGTATTTGGATTTATATTCATCATCTAGAGAAAAATTTAACAGACAAATAATGGAATCACTCGATTATATATGTGTGACATTTTGGTTTGATAAGTAAGAAATTATTGTTGCAGTAAACACACTAGAAGGTGTTCCGATCCTGCATACAAACCCTCACAGAAAACTACTAGCAAGAAATTCCCCAATACGAACGAAGAGAATTGTGAGCACTAGAACAAACAGCAAGTTTACTTTACTTAGACAATCTATGTCTCACATCACATTTGATAGCAATAGTAACCTCACAGATTGAATAGCTGTGAGATTTATGAAATACATTTCTAGCAGAAAGAAAAGCATGAAGTGGTTATGGTGCAAAAAGGTGAACGGGTTCAATGATTCGCTACTCCAACTCCAGCAACACTAGATAGCCTAAAAGTGATCTCGATGAGTGTACATCTCTTCAAACTAAAAGAGACTTATACTAAATCAAATGGAGCGTGGGAACAAGCTGAAGACATTCTTTTACATATGCTTCACTCATTCACCATATTATTGAAGAGATGAGAACCTCTGTGTGTGCATTCGGTTGAATGTTCATACTAAATGCTTACAGTTTGGTGATTTACCGATGGAATTTTTTCCTTTCTGATCTTCCTCTGCAAGTGAAAGGGCAATTGCATAATCTATTTCCTCCCTCTCATGGTCCGTTAAATCGTCCTGCATCCAAATCCTCAATCATGTAAATGGGATGAGAAGGTGCCTTACGAGAAAATTAAGGACACAAACCACAAGCTAATGAGGACCTGTGACATTCTCTCTTTGGAAGTATAGCTTTGAATGAAGAATGTGACTGCGTCTTTCCCCTTTTTTTTCAATCAACGGGTGACAGAAATGTATGATTTCCAACTCGAGTTAAGATACAAGAAAAATCAAAAGAAAACCGTTAATTCCACAGAATTTTGCTGATATGGTCCCCCTTGGCCAAGACTGTCAAGTGGCTGGGAGATTCTCCATGAAGCAAATTGTTGCTATGCAATTGTGGTTAGCACTTATAGTAAGACCTGAAGCTGTGAAGACAAAATCTTAGCAAGTGCTTTGGGTGAACCAAAGGACAAATATCTCATGATAATAGAGGCATGCCAAAGCTGCCTCAGCTGTAACTCATAAGGCAGTAGATCAACTGCTAGGTTTGATTCAACCAAAGAAAAAACTGCTAGGTTTTAAGACATTAGTGGAATAGAATTACATACATCAGAGGAGGGTAAAAGTTCAAGATCATATCTATTGAGTAAAAGAGATGAGGACCTTCAAAAGAAAGGATACTGAGGGTGAACAAAAGAGGCATAAACTGACTAGATGAATCCTGAACGAGTTCTATTCAGTATCCACATTCTATATCACTTTGGATGAAGGAAAATGAGCTAGAACCCACAAGACCCAAGACCATGCACATGGCTAACAGGTAATGGACAGGTTATTAAGATTTCATATCTTGGATGTCCTATATCATGAATGACTTGAAAATTTACTAAGGCGGTTTTGTTTATAGCGAGCCACAGGCCCACAGTATTATTATCGAGCAGGTTGAAATGGATGAAAATAATAAGATCAATGAAAAGTAGCTTAGTTCGATAAATATCGTCTTCTAGACCACAAAATGCACTGCAGAAGCACCACCATAACAAGTCTCAAGGAAATTAGGAGAGTGATTTTCCATTTTGTCTCTAAATTTCAAATTTAGCTGAGCTTCTCATTAACAAAATGGCGATCATAATTCAGTTTCTAGACAAATGACAAACTAAAAGAGAAAAAAGCACAGAAAGGAAGGAAGTTTCTATAGCTCTGTAGAGTTATTGATAAGAAATAAAGAAGTGCACTTCTTCCTAGACATGGATCACAAAATGCTCAGAACACTGCATTCAGATTGCAATAATTAAACCAACTATTGACAGTTCTCTGAGTGTATAGACAGAAAGAGCACAGTGCATCTCAGAGACTCACCATTAATCAAACATGAAACTACAGAAACAGAGGATTGCCGACGAACAAAGGGTAAAAAAGAAGAAGAAGAAGAAGAAGCAAAAATCAGTGTCTCTCAGCAAAATTCTGTCTTTTCCGGTAATTAAATTCTGTGTGAATCCAAGTCAAAATGGTAAGATTTACACAAATATCAAAGATCAATAAACTGGTGACCATGCATGACAGTATGTCATCTACATACCTTGATCAGTCAAGAGAGGAAGCGAGCTTATTAGAGAGTAAAGTGAAGAGCAACTTGACTTGAGTATGGACTTCTTCAATGCCCATTTCTTCTTTTGTGAGAAGTGGGTCCTCACCTTCCAATCATTTTTCCACAACGTAACTCCACACTACAGGTCTAGAGCTAATGAGTTTGTCGTTTCAATTATGTGCACTTTTTTGTGAGATGACAATTATCTTCCCCAGAATTTTGTAACATATTCGCAAAGCATTTGCATAATTCTCTTTATGTGTTTATTTCTTTACTTAATATATTTCTCTACATGATAAAGCAAATATGTTAGAGATTTCGACCTCAAACTTTTACCGATCAACTCCATTAAAAGCCCTTTTATTATTACTGAGTGAGTTGAGATCGTAGCATGGTGAAAGGGGGGGGGGGGTAATATTCTGCCCAAGACATGTAAAAAGCCTTATGTCCATACTAAAGGCTCAACGCACTAATTACAATGGTAAAAAAATAAGATAAAATTGAAAGGTAGAGGAATATTACACTGTGATAACTTTTATTCTGGCTCGTAGACACGTTTTTTTTTGCCGTAACTCTTATACGAAACCTTGTAACACATAATTTTTTTTTAATGATTTCGCTCTGACGGATGAAATATAGTCGCATCTTTCTCCAGCGACCGAGATGTTTCTGAGGATCTAATCCTGATGCCTCGCAAAATCCCGGTTACACCGTATAGAAAAATTATACATTCCTTATTCTTTATTGGGTTAACATACGAGTAACAATTCTCGCGATACAATCACTCATGTTTTTGTTTTGACAGAGGATCAGACATCCCTATCTTTTATTACCAGCAGTAGATGATGCCTTTGTCGAGTTTGCCAACGTCTGTAGTTACGCCCTCACTTGCAAAAGTCCTCGTCTCCGAGCACCGGCCCTGATACATTGGGACGTACTGGGGCACAGCAAGCACTGCGTTCCGTGCAGAGTCGGTGAGTCCGACGCATTATTGGTCACGGGGGCCATCTTTAATGACTATAGCTCCGCTGTGTACTCTCTCCTTCCCAGAACGGAGAAGGCGATCGTAGTGCAGCCCGTCGCGAACAGCCCCACTTCGGGTGTGTCCTGGTGAAAAATTTCCTGAAGGTGCTTGCCAGGCGACTTATGCACAACCCCGACGGCTTATTAGAACTACTGCCGGGATATATATTTCCGATAGGCTTCGAACATATTCAGAACATGGTTTTTGAGCAGAACTGTTGCGATCGCTGAGACGGGAGATTCTTGATTCAATTGTTAGAAACTCAACTGATATGGGTTAGCAAAGTAAGCATTCTTTTTATATGAATCTTCCAATTTTGTTCAATGGCTTTCACTGGGTCCACGCTTTATGGCGATGTTCATTTGCTTGAGATCTCAAATAGATGATCGCTCCAGGTATCTTGACGATGCGGACAGAAAGCATCATCTTCCTGATAAACAACCGCGGATACGCCATTGAGGTCGAGATTCACAAGCGACCTTACCACGTAATTAAGGATTAGAACTACACCGGCTCAGTATGGTCTATCCACAACGGGGAGGGCCAGTGCTGGACAATACATATACAAGGTGACAAGCTTGTTCTTACATCACTCGCTGCGTTTCCCACACCACGTCAGAGATCACGGAAAGAATGAAAAGTCTCTTGCTCGTCTTGCAAAGCCTGTTGCAAGGAAGAACTCGCTAGGTGCCGGTTGTGCCATAGGATCATCAGCATCCACATTAGTAGTTTTCAGTCTAAATTGGTTGGATGGACTGAATCGGTACCGATATGAAAATATTTATAGCTAAATTGGTCCAATTGAAATGTTTAAGACTGAATTGGTACCGATTAAATAAGTTTTAAGAATTTTCTGGTATCTTTCCCCTACTCCAAGAGTGGAGAACTAAGATGAGGGTGTGCAGTATGGTTGTCTATACAATATGCCACGTCCAAATATACCGGGGGAGCACAAGAAAATGCACCTCAAATGGAGCCTAGCAAATGGGATGGTGTCCATTCAATACAAAGGGTATTTGTCGGCTCTCCCATGTTAATTGGAAGACCAATTCCACCAAATTCTAATTAAGGCTTTCTAAAAACTAGTCATGCTATAACCGGAATCTAAACGTCTTTGCTTAAGCTTTTATAGAAATAATTTCCCTTATTTAACTCACAGTATGCCGCAAAGCCAGCAGAAATTGAATGTACTATGCATCACTATCCACCATAAAATTACATAAAAAAAATTAGCAGTAACACAGGCATGCAATTTAGGAAAAATGTTCAAGTTCTGACTTTGGGGCTTCATTCAATTCATGTCCATATCGTGTTATCATGGTTTAGCATATTGCTGATTACAACGGCTGGTAGATAAATTACAAGCACAAGTTTATTGCTTATGTCTATAGCAACTTACACACTTTTTTTCGGTCCTGTCGTATAATGCAAGGCGAATTGACATTGAAGATAATTGTTTCCACAGATGTGATCAGAGCGGAAAGATCCCCGTTATTCGGATGTGATCAAGTGTTCTCTTAAGGCCGTACTTTTCCACTGACTTATTTGCTGACCTGAATCCTTCTCCATAGACCGCCGAAGTATCAGACTCTATTTGATGTTTAAAGAACTCACCAAGTTGCTTCTCATAGTCTGGCCGTTTGCCCTTCTTCGATGAAGAAGATGCAGACGACGACGAAGACGACGCGGCATCATTCGCAGAGCTGGAATAGATCTCGGAATCCAACCACATATGAGCCAGAACTTGACAAATGCCTTCTTCAACCTCCGGTCTTAGGTTAGGGAACCCTGAAGATTACCAACTTTAGTTCTCTTTCTAAAATCCCAAATGAGAAAGATGCGATATGGATCCCCCTTTTCATCATTATACCGTACCGATGTGTGGTTAATGCAAATGTTTGTAATGTGCATGTATAAATGGCAACAGTCATCAGAGGACAAAAAAGACCAACCGTTGAGTCGAAGCCATGCGTGCATCATCTCATGAGCAAGAATCGACCCTGTCAACAATCTGCATATCAGAACATTGTCAGCCATTGATTATGATGATCATACAGAATAACCATAGCTTACAGCAAAGAACTCGTGCTACCTAGGGAGACCATACAAAATGAGGATCGCTGTCACTTCACACGAACGGACTAGCTTATAAGGTTGAGTCGTCATTGGAATTAACGGGAAGCCTGCTCCGATTCTCGGCCTCCGTATAACCTGTTGTCAAGTGAAGAACGATCTCAAAATCTACGTTATGTTAATTCATTGTGAACTTAACAAAGATGATGATCTCACAACCAGGCAACCCAAGGGTAAAAGTTTCATACAGTTGTAACACATTGTTCTTCTGACAAGCAAAGTCCTCTAGTCTCAGGCATGTGATGATGTCCCTTTCGAAGTGAAGGTTTCGGAAGGCCAGAAAGAAAAGAGTTAGATAAACAGATAGAGAGATAAAATCTAATCTTTGGGATAACATGGACCCAGATGAAGTTGCGTTTGTTCTTACATTTTTTTCACCTTCAATTGCTTCATTTAGCGCTTGTCTCTCCACCAAGAGCAAAGGAATCTGCTGGTCCACTTTCATGTTCAGACCTTCATAGAATTCTCGTATATCAAGATAAAGAGGTTGACATTCATTTGTATCCATAATTGCAGAGTCCAGACACTCCAGACACAGCCTTCGGCCATCATCCAATGATATGTATCCATGATCTCTTGGCTACAACATTGGGTGCTTTTCTTTAGTAATGACACTGGCAAAAGGTGCTTTATGATAACTAGTGAACAGTCTACAATTCAGCTAGCTAGCCAAAGAGCGTATTGATTAGTTGAAAATCACCTCCAATCTTTCACAGCTACAACATCTCGGAGTCCCATCTCGCTCGTGGGATGGGCAATACTTTTGCATCCAGAAAGGATGCGCCCTATACTCAATGAGACCTGCTCCGTTTCTTGGGATCTGTACAAGAAAAGAAGCAGTGAGGTCTTTTTATCCAAAAGCAGCAATTATCAAGCAAGTAATTGACATGAAGAACAGAAAGGAGATGATATCTTAAACTTCTTGAAAATTCACTATACATCAGAGGAATCTTCCTAAAAACTGGCTTGACTAAAAACTATAGATCATCAACGGTGGTGGGATCGGTCTGCGATTCAACCAATAACATCCAGTTTAATTCAATAACAAGAAAGCACTCCCGCTAAGTGGGATCGGCTACATCCTACATCGATCCCCTTATGCAGTCATGCTCTATCCCAAACCAGATCCTCCTAATATCCAAGTACACGAGATCTTTCCTTGAGTTTCACGTTCATGTCATCCCCTGCCTCATTCATGCCATATTTCCATAATGATCGTAGATGTTCCCATTGAAGCATCTAAGCATGTCCACACCACCTTAAAAGGAAATTCTATTAACTACTAACCAGACCAAGTTTTCCACCAGCCCCCCACAGACAAACCCAGTCCAACCAGGATTCGGACCAACAGCCACTTAAATGATACAACCAGAAGATATAAGGGAATTTTCTGATAAGACTGCTGTCAGTAAGCACCTATGATGCTTCCGAAAATCATATTAATGAAATTTCCAGAAAACAAGTGCTGGTCCTCTATGAACTTCAAACTTCTAATCCTTTACAATCATTAGCAACATAAATTAAGGAACCGCATGGAAGCAGTTGCGCAAAGATTTTTCTAGCAATGTTGATCATAAGACTAATACTTGCTTGGCGTTATTCCCCATGAAAGAATTGCGTGAAGTGGTATAATGGAAACATAATTTACTAAAGTCTCCCAAGAGAGATCTCAGTCGCCATGAATTGTTCAACTAATGAATTTACAACAAAAAAATCACTACAGCAGTCAACTGACCAGCCTTTGTGTTTCATTATCAAAGAAAAATGATAATAATTATAATAGTCACATACAATATGCTATAAAACCAGATACTTCTGCTTTAGTGGTTATTCTGATGATCAAATCTGCTGAAACCTAGCCTTTGGAGTGAAATTCTGACACAAAGAAAACTTATCTTGCTCCACAGAAAGTCCAAACCATGAGTGATGGCCAATAAAATAATGTGGTTGCTTGCAAGTGTCAAAACAGAAAAAGAAAAAAGAAACTCTGAATTACTTTTGATCAAGCACCTCCTACTTACTCAGAAGCCACTTACATGATTCTTGCATACATCACATCTAGGATGATGATTCTCCTTGTAGCATGATTTGTGGTAAGGCCGTTTTCCTGCGAGCGAAAACTAGCAAAAGATGGTGATCCATCAATCTCTGACTATTTATTACAAAATCCAATGCATAATTACAAAATATTAGCAGACCAAACCTCAACCACAACTTTCAATGAACATAGGATTATACCTCGGGATTGGTAATTGGAAGACCACATGCATGACAGCAAAAGCATTCTGGATGCCACACAGCACCCATGCAATTCAGGAATCGCCCCAAACCAATCCTACCGTTGCAAGCTGCACAAATTCTGAAAGATCTAATGTGGTAAATCTATCTGATTAAAGTATGAATTCACATATTACAAAGGAAATCATTTTCAAGTCCAAAGTGTAAGGTAAAATACTACAGGTGACATGTCGCTGCAATAAAAATATATTTCCTGCTGGCACAACTGTTGAGAAGTTAAGGTATTGCAAATATAATCTCTCAGATGAGGTGCTTTATCTATTATTATGGTAACATTTTCTCTAACAAAAGCTACCCATATTTTCTTTTTCAGGTTTGACAACTCAATACCTATTCCCGCAATTCACCCATTGAAATAACAGCAATTGATTGTAGCTCACAAAACATGCCAATCAACCCACGCATGTAATTATTTTCCCAATGCCAATTGGAAAGTCAACTAGTCTCGGTGAACCATAAGCAGAGTCCTACAGTCTCCCGTCAATATCAAAGCCCAAGTTAATCCTTTTGTCACAAGCCTCCATGGAAAAAATTCTTCCTTCCTTGATATTTCAGCAATAAGTGATGCGCAATGTGTAGATATAAAATGTTTATCAAAAAGTGTAGTTGTGAATATAACAAGCTGACATGTGCTGATCAGTTTATCTGTTGGAAATAGAAGTAGAAGTAGTGGAGGCCCAAGGGGGTTGGTAATACAATTTAATAAATTACAAAAGTAAGCACCTATTCAGCAAATAAAGCATCAGCTTCGTATGCTGAATCTTAGTTGAACATGAAAGAATATATCCTCATGAGAATCATTTTAGCAGAGCCATTAAAACCTTAACTGATGGGTCAATGATAAACAGATTATAACAACAACAAAGGAAAAGATATACCTCAAGCCAGAAAAAGGGGAAATAGGGAGAGGTTCAATTAGGTTTCCACCAGGTCTAGTAGGAGATTCTACAGTTAAACTTTCTTGAAGAGCTTTGGCAAGTAGTTCATCTTCCTCCAACTGAGCACGCTTTCTATCTTCCTCCAATAGAGCTTTAGCACGCCTTTCATCTTCCTCCAACTGAGCACGCTTTCTCTCTTCCTCCAATAGAGCTTTAGCACGCCTTTCATCTTCCTCCAATTGAGCTTTAAAAGTTTGTTCTCTTTCTTTTTCATGATCTAGAGAAGGAATAAATTGTTCAGAAAAGTATACAAAAAATGGGAGTATCTTGTACTACATTAAACTTTAGTTCTTTACTGAAGCAACATAGCAGAAAATGATTGCGTGATTATGGCTGGTTAAAAAGTGAACATAGTATCCCTCTCCATTTCTCTTCTATAATTTCTTTTGAACTGCTAACTAACTACTACAGATACTAGACTCAATCAGGGTCAAGTATTGAAAGCATCGACAGATTGATTGCAGACTCTTAACTCTAACAGCATCAGTTCCTTCAACTACAAATCCTGAAAGTGATATAAAAGAGGATAAAATAAGTTGTTATCAATATCAATCCCGAGGAAGAGGCTAAGACAAAACCAAATAAAGAGTATCAACAAAGCTTAAAGGCGTATCCACATTTTCTTCAGTATTTCTTTTCCTATGGCATGCAATTCCCCACTATATCAATTACAGCCCATCAGTGCATCAGTTAAGACATTAGAACCTCCGTTTATGCATTTCAAATGAAGGTTCAGGATAAATGCTTACAGCTTGGTGACATACCAATAACATTTTTCCCTTTCCGATCTTCTTCCGAAAGGGAAAGGGCAATTGCATAATCTATTTCTTCTCTCTCGTGATCTGTTAACTCATCCTGCATCCAATCTCTCAACTATTTGAATATGATGAAAAGTTTTAAAGAGAAAATTAAGGACACAATCGCTGGTTACTGTTCAGAGTTCCCAGCATTTGTCTCTTTGGAAGATAGCTTCGTCTATAAAGTACTTAATCGGACCATCCACTGCTTTTATACAACAAAATGACAGAAAGGAAATTCGTCAGAACAAGAACACAACAAACGGGCAAAAATTGGTAATACCGCAGAAGGACGTTGGTGGTTCCAGTATCTATCATCCTCATTATATCCATGATATTGTCCTTCATAGCTAGGACCTTCAAATATATGTGTTACCCAATCCATGAAGCAAATTTCAGCTTTCCTGTAGCAGTAAACCACATATTTAGAAGTGAAGCTGCCAATTTGAGACTTTAATACATCGATGAAAAGCGAGAACAAACTAGCTCTATTTGATAAATCTTGCCTGGTCTACCCGTAACAAGAATTTAGCGACACGGAAGTGGAGGGAATCCATTTAGTTCCATACAAGAACTTGCTTCACGCCAGCAAAAGGGTGTTCAAAATTCAGTGCAGAGACAAGACTCGTCCGTCCTCAGAGAGGAGCTCCCACATGGGTCTTCGATATTTTTACAGAATACAGCGTTATCAGAGGTAAAGAAACATCCCCCGAAGTTATGACGCCACCAATCCGATCACCCAAGAACTTGATCACTGAAAAGCTGCAAACACTGAAACGACCATAAACTTCTACTTCTATCAGAAACGGCGTTTCAGAAAGAAAAACATTCATCGACGACGGACGATGAAACCGAGCAAAGAGAAGCAGAATTCACAGCTCCGGACCCAGAAACTCACCCGTGTGGATAACACCACGAGTCCACAGAATCAGAGGAATCTGAGGACACACAGACAAGGGTCAGTAATCAATCGAAACTCTTCGAATTCCCATGAAAAAGGAGGCATATTCCATCAAAAGCAGAGCTCCCACCAGTGACGAATCTAAGCTTACACCTGCTCAGTCAGTCCGATTCAGCTTCCCCAGAAAGAGAGAGAGAGAGAGAGAGAGCCAGTTTGATGTGTAGAGTTTTGTCCTTTTCTGTGTCATTTCTGAAGGTCGTCCTCTATTTTCCTGCTCGTGCGGGATTGTGGGTCCCTTCTCTCCAACCATTTTCTACCTTTAGGTACCTAAAATGTTCCAAAGAGGTCAAAAAGCTAATGAAATTTCATTGGGTCCCTATAATAATACTGCATTAATTAAGTTAAAATGCGATAATTCTCGGCCGTTCAATCGATATCGATCTTTCGACCAAAAAAAAAAATCAATATCGATCTAATCAGTCATCATCTTATCTTTTTTTAAGATCCAATCCTAATAAACTTTTACTCATGAGGGATGGTATTTGCTATGAACCATAGAATTGCTCGAAAATTTTCATTTTTATTCAATAGATTGAGACAATAAAACCCAATGGAACTTGCTCCTCCCGACGCATCGTGTTATTTTGGATTTTCTTTAAATTACAATTTTAAAAAGGTAATAAAATTAATTGGAAATTCTATTTTTATTTATACTTAAATTTTTGTGTTTCTAATTTCATCATTGACCGGGTGAGGCATTATAATTTCTACGACGAGAATCACACGAAATAAAAATTTCAAATATCTTCAAAGACTGATTGTCCGTATCTTTGAGCATTTTTCGAAGATATTTCATTTCATCTATTTTTGTGAGCTTGTAATATCAATTCGATCGTTGTCTTTAAGAGTTAAAAAGAGCAACAAATTCATTTATAAACACACAAGAAAGTGGTTGTAGTTAAAGTGAAGGCATTTGTCAATGTGAGTGACTATTTATAAACATTTAGATGTATCGTTTATAGTTTGGGCAAAAAATCTACCTGTGTTAGGTGCATAAGGTGTGACACAGACTACTGGAGGGTACAGTGTTTACTTAGTCCATAGCAGGTTACTGTAGAAGGAATTCCACTTCTACACGGCGGCAAGTAGCATACCTAGTGGAATATGACCTCTTTTGCTGCTAGAATTAAATGAGAGAAATAGGCATACCTAAACTGAATCTCTATAAAAATCTCGTTTACACTTTCTTTTCCTAAACTCGTTTAGTTCCGATGTTTATATTGCTAGTTCACTTCATGCATATAAACATGATATATTTAGTCTGTGGATTCTACGAATCCACTCCCGATCGATTGTTTGGGCCTTTCAACGTACAATTGATTTCTGTAAATCGATGTTGAAAAATTTTACTTGATTTTTTCTTCAAATCTAGTACTGCTTTCTTTTCAAATTACGTTAAACGGACCAAGTTCCAAACTTTTTATGGCCCTTAGTAACCGATGTTGAAGTACTTGAGGAACTCACAAGGACTGACATTCCAAACTTTCGCCGGCAGTCCGCTGAGGCGGCGATCCTCAGACCGTGCCCAGCAGCATACGTGCATTAGACAGATTGTCCATCCAGCTCCTCACCTAGGCCAAGATTCGTCGCGCATCACTCGATTCACCGAGGTGCAGATGTTCGTAATCTTGTGCAAGCAAAGCTCCGACATGGTTCGTCTTGAATCTCACATCCAAACAAGAAGAAAAAAAAGACTTTTGTCTAAATCGGCCGGAGCGATGCGGACAATGTCATTGCTCAAGTAACAGAAAAGACTTTGTCTGATACACTAAAATCACTTAACAGTTCTCAAAATTTCTGCAGACAATATCTGTGATCTGCCGATATGGCAATGTCTTAAGCGACAGTTGGTGCAACTTCCGATCTAGCCCGATCCAGTGGGCCATCATCACACAACAATATGTGGACATAGTTTCGCTTATCCATAAATAAGGAATCAGTGAGACTCTACAGTTATTTCTGTATCTTTCTCTTTGGAAATGAACTTGCAATTTCTTATGTTCGTCGATTGTGGAACGAGCCTAAAAAGTAAAAATGTGGTTGCAGCGCCCCTTGCACGTACTGGAACAAACCTTGGATGTTCAAGAATGGAAAATTATTCAAAAAATCTTAAATCTATTGCACTTTTGTCACTTTGGTCTTAAATTTTTTAATTTTGTCAATTGAATTTTAAACATTTTCATTTTTTACCGGTTAAGTCCATTCGGCCAAAATTAATTAGAAATTATTGACATGGACAATCAAAGACCGATGTGAAATTTTTTTATAATAATATATTGATAAATTTTGAAATTTTTAATTTTTTTCTTTGCTTTCTTTTTTTTTTTTTTTCTGTTTTTTTTTTTTTTTTTTGGTTTTTGGAGTTAGGGCAGGTGAGGGTTGCTGTTGCGCCCCTACAGGCTTTGGGCGAGGGCCGTGATCTCTTGCTTGGGGACGGCAAGGGTTGGTTGGCCCTCACTGCGGCTAACGGCGATTGGTTGGCAACCCTTGCCAACCCTAACTCCAAAAATTGGAAAAAAAGCAACGAAAAGCAAAAAAATAATAAAATATTATCAAAATACTATTAAATAATGTTCACGTCAATATCGGCTGTGCTACGTAGGATGGCTAGAGTCCATATCAGCGAATTCTAGCCAAAATTGTTTGGATAGACTCAATTGACAAAAAATGAAAATATTTTAAACTCAACTATCGAAATTAAAAGGTTTAAGATTAAATTGACAAAAGTGCATTAAGATTAGGATTTTTTTTTTTTTGACAATTTTCCGAGGATGCGAAGTGATTCCTCAATGGTGAAAGCTATAACATGCAAGCCGCCATTGGTTCCTTGCCCCTTCATACTTGGATGGGCAGTCAATATGAGTCGTTACACTAGTTAAACTTCCCAGGCCCGAACATTTCATCGTTATGTTTCTCTTGGTTCCTCCTCAGGTGGCCCGTCCCACCTCTATCTACAGCAGATAAGTGCTTGCACATACAGGGAGAATCACGCTTTTGGATGTGTTCCACATATCATGCATTCTGATCGTCGATGTTGAAGGTAGGGGTTCCGATGAGAAGAAGGGCGTCGACGTTGCCTCGAGCAAGGATTGTTGCCCACTGTTGCCCCCGTAATCCTAGTAATCATCTAATCAATCGGGTCTTGTCACCATCGTTGTGGAATTCTTGTCATTGTTCAAATGGAATTCTCTTTTTTTTTTTTTTTTTTCTTTTTCCTTTTTTGGTCACAAGCCATGGCGATGACCGGTGACCAACCACAGGTGAGAAATGAGCTCGCTGCCATGCTTATCACGGTATGCCTAATCTATACAGAGTGAATATTTTGCTTGCCCCAGCTAATGTATGTGCACATGGCACGTGGTACCGGCTTATGCTTAGAAAACACTTTCATCCACAATTTAGCCGAGATAAGTTCCTAACTTAAAGTAATATTTTTTAATAATCTCCACGAAGACCAAGATTAGAGAAATGCAAAGTCAAACTCTCTCCCTCAAGGGAAATGCCCATCATCCCCAGAAATCCATTCCAACCTTTTCGAAACGCCATCTTCGAACTCTCTCTGCGAAGGAGAGGAGCAAATTTGGCCATGGAAACCAGAAATCTAGATGATCTGAAGACACTCGATTTCTTTGGTATCTTCTGCGAATCCTTCGGTATCGCCGTCATCCATCGAAAACTCTTTGCCGCCAAGCTCTTACTCGCATGCGTTCTCTCCTTCCTTTTCATGGCTCAATTTCCAGTCTTCACGCTTCTGTCATCTAAATCAGGCCTCCTAAACTACTTCAATCCCAGGAGATCGGCTTCGAGAAACTCATGGGTGTGGTCCCAAAACTTTGGAAGAAATTAATAGTCACATTTATATGGGCTAACGCCATGCTTTTAGCTTGAATCTGCGGGTCATCTTTGAGAACACATTTCTTTTGGCTGTTCTATCGACTGCGTCCGCTCTAGGGTTCATGTACATAATCATGGCTTGGGACATGGCTAACGTGGTTTCTGTGCTAGAAGATGTTTATGGGATTAAAGCCATAATGAAGAGTAATGGTTTGATTAAGCATAACATCGGGACCGTGGTATTCATCTCCTACGTGTTTGCCGATTTCTATTTGGTTCTGCAGCTACCGATCCTACTCTTCGTTGTGTTCGATGTTGTTGTGAGAGAAAGAGTGCTTCGAATAGGAATCGGAGTGGCCTGCTTCTCGTTGATGTCAATGGTAGTGATGTACTTCGTCTGCAACTCTAATGTCGGCCCCCATGAGAACATCGACAAGTCTTTCTTGGCTGAGCACCTCCAGGCGTATCTCGGAAGAGAGTATGCGCCTTTGAAGATCAATGGTGATGTTGAGATTGTATAAACCTTGTATTTAATGGTACTTCGCAGGAAAATTGAAAGTGTGTTGGCCCAATTACGTGTATTATTCATTGGTGATGTGAATTGAATGTGACATGTTCATCATGCACATGCCTTGAGCAATCGATTGACTTCTATCATGTCTCTTCTGCAATTTTTAGTGTAATATTGGGAACAAGTTGCCTAAAAGCATAGGCATCCATTGGAATGGTCTATGTATCTTTCGCAAATCAATGGTTGCATTTATTGCAATTGCAACCACCGACTAATATTGATATGTATAATTAACTAATTTCTCAATTATCAAGGTCATTTTTAGAGGAAATGACCGGAGTTTCTAAGAGAATTCATAATTTACCTATATTGCTCATCTTATGGTACAAATTTTCGTAAATCTTTAGCATGCCTTCCCTAATAGTTTCGATCTAGACAAACACAAACGACAAAGAGGTTGACTTGGTTGCACGCACTAAGTCAATTGAAGGAGACTTCGTTGCTCTCGCTACTTATGTACCTTCGCCTGCCGGGTTTGTCGTTTCTCTTTTTACATAGAAATGCACAGCCAACTTTGTCTTTCCCCCCAAATCGCACCCTCGAAGACGACGTAGATACATTCCAACTTTGAGAGGAAGCTAATAATTGCTACCGGCATGTATATAGTTTCAAACATCGCACAATTACAATGCCATCAGTATGATAATGACATAATGTTAAACTATAATTGGTTTGTTTTATGTGCATTAATTCATGAATACAGCACTCTCATGCGTATATATAGGTTCATTTAGACGTGTCATCAATGCCCGACAACTGTGTTCTATCTACAAAACCCTCAGTCTTGACGCTCCACATATTCGAGACATTAGAGGATGGATCGAGAGCAAGAGGAGAGGCAGTTCCTTGGTTTCTTTGGCATCGTCAAGGAATCCATCAAGCTCATCTTCACATGGCGGAAGATCTTCAGCCAAATCGCACTAGCCTTCGTCCTCCCTCTTTCCCTCGTTGGCTTAGCCAACATCCAGATTTCCGCCTTCCTCCTTGCAAAGATCCACCATGACGACGCTCCCGGATACCATGAGCTCTCCGATTTTGTGACCTTGGACACAATCCAGCTCTTGCTCTTTGCAGTCGTCTCCTCCGTCCTGGGCCTAATCATATCTGTTCTTTCCATGTCTGCGGTCATGTGCACGACCGCGTGCGTGTACACCTCGCAATCCATCACTTTCGGGGGAGTGATGAGGGTCCTCCCAAAGGCGTGGAAGAGGCTCATGACCACAAATTTATGGATTTCTCTTGCTTTCTACGTCTACATGGTCGTGACTGTAGCGATCATCTATCCCTTTGCTCTTATTCCCTCTCTTGTCGTTGTACTAGCCCTAGTTTCCATCTTCCTCATCTTACAGATCACTGGTTTGGTGTATATCAGCGTCATTTCGGACTTGGCATGTGTGATTTCAGTGGTAGAGGACGTCTATGGTATCGATGCCATGTTCAAGAGCAAAAACCTGATCAAGGGTAAGTTGGGCACCTCAATAGCTATCAGCCTCTTGCTATCGAATGTGTCCATGGCAATCCAAACAGTTTTGTACATCTTTGTGGCCAACGGACATGGATTGGGATTTCTAAGGTTCGGGGTTGCAATTATCTGTTTCATGTTTCTGTTCATGTTGCTCCTCTTCAGCCCCATCGTGCAAACCGTGTTCTACTTCGTGTGCAAGTCATACCACCACGAGAACATCGACAAGTCGCCGCTGGCGGATCAGCTCGAGGTCCATCTTTTGACCGAATACCTTCCTCCTAAAGCCGACGATGTATAACTGGAACAAGTCGACATTCGGATGTTCTAATAATGTAAGAGTTTGGGACTGCATCTATATATGCAGAAATAAGTTTCTTTCACTTACTATTCCATGACAGTTTATTATCTTCTTGGGTTACTTGCAACTCGCAAGTTCTCTTCTTGTCGACATTCGGATGTTCTAATAATGTAAGAGTTTGGGACTGCATCTATATATATATATATATATGCAGAAATAAGTTTCTTTCACTTACTATTCTATGAGTTTTGGCTTTTTGCTCAATCTCATTTTATCAATATAAATATAGAACAAGTGTTATAACTATCCTACGTCGCTCATTTGAATATTATAACTTTTTTGGATCATTTAAATGCCACATTTATGAAAAATTATTCATTTAAGTATCATTCGATTTGTGTGGCTAGAAAATGTGATGTGAAAAACCACATGAAACAAACATCGTTTGCGCCCTATCGATGGGGAGAGAGAGAGAGAGAGAGAGAGAGAGAGAGAGAGAGTGGCCATGGAAGAACTAGGGCATCAGAGCAGCCATGGAAGCCTGAATGTTTGCTGATATGCACTCGTCTCTCTGTGGAATACCACGCTTTCTCATTGTTCTCGGCTTGGAACGCTCCTCTTTTCTTCTTAGAACTTTCCCTTGTCATGCTCAAGCCCCATTCCCAAATCGTGAAGAACCCTGATTCCCTTAATTTTTGGGCAAAACTAGCTCCGAATCGTTTGGAGTAATAGACCAAGGAATGCGTGGAAAACAATGATGTTGCTCTCTTGTTCAAGGTCCCTCTTTCACTCTGGGAATCTGATTTCCGGGATCGAATAGGGGAGTATGGCCTCGGTATTTCTCCTTCCTCGACTGCTTCGTCTTCTCGCTCAAAATGGAAGAACGAGTATTTCGCTGAATGTCTTGGATTGCGCTCAACGAAGCCAAGCGGAGTCAAGGACTCGAATTGCTTCAGACAAATCGCGCAAGGTGCGGAGTTTGGCAAGCTCGACTCGCTCTATATTTTGGTCATTCCTCTTCATTCCAAGTCTCCAGCGAAAAAAAAAAAAAGGAGAAGAGAAGGAATGGCACGTAAGACTCAAAATTTGTTCCTTTTCCCACTTTGGACATTAATTTTTTTTTTTTTCAATAAAGCCACCTCAAACTCAAATATTATTTTAAAAAGTCACGTAAGATGAATATCCGAAATAGACACTCTAGTAAATGATTTTTCACTAATGTGGCATTGAAGTGTTCGAAAAACAAAAATTTAACACTTAAGTAAACATCGTATGAAAATTATGGCACTCATGATATTCTTATTTTTCCATGGCCTCGGTTATACCTTTTCACTTACTTTTTATGACTACTTGCTCATCACCCTCAAGCCGACCTGACTACTTTTACAGCAGGATGTTTATTGGTTGGAATGATTATATTAGAAACCGGTCAAAATTGTAGGATTAAATTGGCTAAATTGAAAAGTTTAGTACCAAATTTATTGTCATACAATAAGTTTAAGACTTTTTGACAATTTTCTCTCTGTGAAATTTGTTGCGATGCAAATGACTCTTATGGAGTTTAAATTCATAAAATCTATGAAGGGGATATTTTGAAAAGAAAATACAGAAAGTCAACAAATTAATTTTGTTCAATAGTAAAGTGAAATTTGCAAATCAATAAACTAGTAATATGTTTTTGCAATAATTAAATAAAAGTGAAGTTTTTGGTTGAAAAATAAAAGTGACTTTCATTTTCTACAAAAATTGTTATTTTTCCATGTGGTGAGTAGCATTTCTATAGCAATTTTTTTTTTTTCATGGCAAATAAAGATTATATTCTTAATTTTTTTTGGTCGGTTCTACTCTATTCATACTCTAACTCTCACTTTCAAACTTTTGCTCTGCCTTCTTGCAGGGTGTGAGAGTTGAAATACACACTTGAAACTAAATTGTCTCCACCCTAACCTCTTGAGAAGGTGAGGATTCAAACCCCCCACGTCCCCCTTCCATGTTGGAAGGATGGCCTTTGGGGCAAACCCCAGTGGTTAGATTATATCCTTAATTGAACAAGTACACAAATGATACATAATCATGAGTGAAGGGGTCATGAAACACAAAAGTATCAACATGAAGTGAAAGCCTAAGAGGCCCAAATTCACAACTTTATAGAAGCAAAGGTCATGCACGCCCAGTCAACAATAATCCCAACAACTCAAATCATGGCATGCTATAGTGTGACATCCAAAAGATTCCTACCTTATAAATACGTAGAGATTCGGTTGCAACCGATTAATATGACTGTTTGAGCGATTGGTAAGAAATTTACTAAATTAATTATTTACTTATGTTAGGAAAGTTTTATTAAGTATTTTGACAAGTCCAAAATATTTGTGGATTTATTAATATTTAGAATGGACACTAGCTTTCATATTAATGTACCGATTCCCTTGAATTCTTAGCATTTCAACTGAAGAGGTTATTTTGGAAAGTTGTTCTCTTGGCTCATTTTCCATCAACAAGTCTCCATTTAAACATTGCCTTTCTAGCTTGCCTCTGCTAGCAAGTTGAAACGTTGAACTAAACCTTTATTGATGCCATGCCTACTTCATCTATGTTAACTTCTACTTCATTAATGTAAGGGGTGACTTATACACTTACTTGGCTAACCATCAGCAAGTTGAAACATTGAACTAAATCTTTATTGATGCCATGCCTACTTCATCTATGTTAACTTCTACTTCATTAATGCAAGGGGTGACTTATACACTTACTTGGCCAAAGGAGATGAATCCCTCATAAATACTTCTTCTCTTGGCTTATGATATTATGTCACATGCCTAAGCTATTCATGTAGGGGCTACATAAACTCTTTTAATTGGAACATTAAGCCTCTCCACTTTGATTCAATGATTTCACCTTGTGAGCATTTGATTCTTTAACCATGGTTAACCACCTCCTCTTGCATTCTTGGTTATGGCCATATATAAAATTAAAGAGGGAGAGAATTCCCAAGGCAAAGCCCCATTTCTACACTTCACCAATCACTATCCATTTCTTTTTCAACTTTCACTTTCAATTCAAAGAGTAAAAACAAAAAAATCCTACATGTGTATTTCATTAAAGTCTCAAGTTTGTTTCAAGGTTTGAACAAGGTAAACTCATGAATTTTCTTCTACTTTTCATAAATGGGTTTGTTGTTTTCAAGACCAAAAATCATTGATTTTGGTTTGTGTTATTTTGAAGGAAAATCAAAGCTTTAATTTTATGCAAGTTATTTTCAATATAAGTGAAAATCTAGGTGCTAAGCTAGGTTCTTCCAATGAGTACTTGGCTCGATTGCTTGATGGGTGTTTATTTTGAGTTTTATGAACATGTGTTAAAAAATTGGTGATATCATGTTGGATTCTTCACTTTTGTGAATGTTGATAATGATATGTTGAGTTTTACATTAATGCTTTTATTTATTTTAATAAGAAGCATAGGCTAAGTTCTTTGGTGATTGTTGGTGTTTTGGTAAAGAGAGTGTTTAAAAAAAAAGGGTTACCGAATACAGTAATATCGGTTCACTTCTCGAATAGGGCAGTGCGATTATGGTAGTTACCGAATATGGCGATATCGATTACCGATTGTGACAGGTAGCGATTATAGTAGTACCGATTGTTGAGTATGGTAGCTATTGAATTGGGAAAGTTATTGATAATAGAAAAAATAATTACAAAAATTAAAGATTTTTTTCTTTTCTCATGCTTTCTATTTTTGAATATATTAGTCCTTCATTTTTTTTAGCATCATTATTTAATAAATGCATATCCATTATATTTGGGGAAAGTATACATTGAATGTTGATATTGAAAATATCCATTTGATGATAGTTATGTAAAATGATACTATGCATAAAAGTTGATGTGGAATATGTTCAATCGGCGATGGTTAAGTGAAACGATGTGGTGCCTGGAATGTTGTTGTTGATCATCTTCATGTATATTAATGTTGCATGATAAAATTGAAAATTGAAAAAGAATAAAAATGTTGTCATCCACATGAGAGTGGCGATATTGTCTTATGTGTCGGGATACCCCGAGGAGTATTTCCGGATGCATCGAGAGTCGAGATGCCCTACGATTAATGTTATGAATGAGTTTGGTGGGATGTCCTATAGATACTTTGCAGGATGCCTCAAAGTTGAGATGCTCCATGTGTCGGGATGCCACAAGAGTGTTTAGGAGGTGGAGTAAATAAGATGATGCATGCTCATGAATATACATTTATGCTTATTGATAGAGCAACAAATGATAATGATGCATTGATAAATCATATGCCATACATGTACATTGAGTAGATAATACAATGCATTCATATGAGTTACTTCCAAGGAGGTAAGATATATGCTCATGCATTGATTATGTGCTCCATATGTTTGTCATTGTTATGTCAATGCAGGTGCGAAGGTGAACTCCTACTTTTCTTAGAGATTTACTTACTAGGTGTCGGATCATTTCTTTATTTTTTAGACATGTAAGATGGCTCTTCTGCCGCCGCTACTTTTTAGAGCTCCAACTCACATAGAGTATGAGTACGAGGAGCTTGTATTGCCTAATGCGGTGTTTGTGTATAATAAGTGTACTAACATTGTATGGGTTGATGTAGAACTTGCTGAGTGGGTTCATCATCGGTATGTAGTCTGGTACGCGATCTTCGATGGTGACTGGCTGGGACCGTTAAGAGGTTTTGATGGTCCTCCTAGTTATGTTGCCGAGAAGCTAGCATTTGGGGAGGTTATCGATTCTTAGATGTTAGATTGATGTTGTACAAGCATGCTTCTGAGAGTGAGGGTATGGTAGTGAAGATAAAAGTTACCGAACTCTCCCCAAGTGTTTTGTATTATGAGATGTTTGTAAGTGATGCATATAGACATTAATAAGTATGTGAAATAATGCTTTGACTTGTCTAAATTTGTTGTCCTACCACTTATGAATAAATCAATAAGAAAAAAATAGGAAACGTGTAGTGCTTGACGTACCTGAGACGTCACAATACAACTAATGTTTAGTAAACGTTTTCACCCCCAATTTAGTTCTATTATACAGGCGCATAGCAAATTCATCAAGAAAATTATTAAAAAAATCGTAAATAATTCTACGGATATCAATTCGGTCATAAAATTTTTAAGGATCTGTCCATGTAGTCCTACCAATCAATTCGACTTGCAATCACTGAAGTGGACGTTGGCCACCTTAAATGGCACGGCCAATAATTTTGTAAATATTATGATTTTTCGATTTTTCGATCTTTTGATTTTATGATTTTTTGCTTCTTTCATTTGCCAGTTGCCGGGCCGTCGCAATCGGCCATAGGAACGAGACAGGCGTTGACTTAATTGCATGCACTAAGTCAATTGAAGGAGACTTCGTCGATCTCACCACTTTGCTACCTTCGCTTGCAGGATTTGTCGTTTCTCTTCCCGCATAGAGAGGCACAGCCAACATCGTCTTTTCCCCCCAAATCGCGCCGTAGAAGACGACGCAGATACATTCCAATTTTTGGCATCAAAACGCGACATTTAACACGAAATGAATGGGTGCGAAGATTCAAGCCAATTTAATCCTTAAACTGAGATGATAATTACAATGCACAATAGCATGATAATTACATAATATTAAAGTATGATTGGTCAGTTTTGTATGCATTGATTCATTCCCTGTCTTTAAGAATACAGTACTCTCATGTATATAGATTAGTTCACTTAGACGAGTCATCAATGCCCAACAACTGTGTTCTATCTATAACACCCAAATTTTCGAAATTAAAGGATGGATCGAGAGCAAGAGGAGAGGCAATTCCTTGGTTTCTTTGGCATCGTGAAGGAATCTATCAAGATCATCTTCACATGGCAGAAGATCTTCAGCCAAATCGCACTAGCCTTCGTCCTCCCTCTTACCCTTGTTGGCTTAGCTCACATCCATATTTCCGCCTTCCTCTTTGCAAAGATCACTCCTGGATACACTGAGCTCTCCGATTTGGTGACCTTGAACACATATGAGCTCTTGCTCTTTACGGTCGTCTCCTTCGTCCTGGTTGAAATCTTTTCTATTCTTTGCACATCCACAGCCGCATGCACGACCGCGTGTGCGTACACCTCGAAATCCATCAGTTTCGGGGGAGTGACGAGGGTCCTCCCAAAGGTGTCGAAGAGGCTCGTGATCACAGATTTATGGAGCTTTTTCGTTATCTTCGTCTACATCGTCTTGACTTCAGCGATTCTTCTCTCCCTTAATTGCTCTTATTCACTTCCCTGCCATTCAACTAGTCCTATTTTGCATCTTCCTCATCTTATACTTCTCTGGGTTGGTGTATATCAGCGTCATTTTGAGCTTGGCAGGTGTGGTTTCAGTGGTAGAGGACATCTATGGTATTGATGCCATGTTCAAGAGCAAGAACCTGATCAAGGGTAAGTTGGGGACCTCAATAGCTATCAACCTCTTGCTAACGATTGGGTCCATGGCAATCCAAACAGTGTACTGCATCTTTGTGGTCTATGGACATGGATCGGGCTTTCTAAGGTTTGGGGTCGCAATTCTGTGTTTCTTGTTTCTGTTCATGTTGCTCCTCGTCAGCCCCATCGTGCAAACCGTGTTCTACTTCGTGTGCAAGTCGTACCACCATGAGAACATTGACAAGTCGCCACTGGCGGATGACTTCGAGGTCCATCTTTTGCCCGAATACCTTCCTCCTAAAGCCGACAATGTATAACTGGAACAAGTCAACATTCGGATGCTCTAATAATGTAAGAGCTTGGGACTACATCTCGTCATGTATACATACATACATACATACATACATACATACATACATATGTCACGGCCCGAAAGAAGGACGACCCGTGAGGTTCCCCGGAGTCGACCATGACTCATCCATGGGTGACTTCTTGTGCTCGCTCGGATTTCCACCAAGCCTCCTCCCTGAAGTTTCCAAGGGCGGGCGAAACTGTCATTGAGTCATATTCTAGAAGTTTGTTATGTTATTTATGTTGGTAGACGGTAGTTGACATTATGTCGATAGTTGAGGTGGTGCGATCTCGTCCGTCGGTAGAATTCTAGATCAATGGATGTAATATGATGCCCTCAACTATAAAAAAGGGCGTCCTCCCTCATTTGTAATCATCTACTACTTCCACAATACAAAACTTCTATCTTTCTATAGCTCTTCTCTCTAGATTCTTTCTCTCTCTCTATGATCCGGGTAAGGCGAGCGAGTGAGCGTTCGATCGAGTAAGGCTTGGCTTAGGTGCTTCGGCGATCCAATCCGATCCTAAAGTGCCCGAGTCACCGCGCGGTCACGATTCCTATCGATCAGCCTGTGACAAGTGGTATCAGAGCTAAAGAGAGATCCATTTCCAAGAGATTGAAGAGCGCCAACTGTTCGAAAGAATGTCAAGCCAAGAAACGGCTATAGTTGGAGAGGCCGGGCAAGTCAAAGAGACCCGCGGCCGATCAAAGAAGAGGGAGACCTCGACGGATGCTGCGGCTACGTTCGATGAGAAGATCGGGAAGGTCCGGAGTGCCGTGCTTGAACTCATGGAAGGTCTTGACGATGTGTGAGACCGAATCATGGAGGCTGAGGGCTCGCTCCACGAAGACTTCACGACCGGCATCAACCAAGCTACAGCTCTGTTGTTTGACAAGGACGAAGTTCTCAAAGCATCGATCGATGGTTTGAACGAGCGCGTCCAAATAATCGAAGAGGTAAGCCCGTGTAGGGAAGAGGTTGAAGCCATGAAGGCGGAGATCCAAGAGCTCAAGACTGAGCTCGCCCTATGCAAGCTAAGCATCACGAACGGTGCGGTGCCTACTCAAGCGGTGCCCAAAATTGAGGTATCGAGACCAAAGGAGTTCAAAGGCAATCGGTCCACCCAAGAGGTAGACAACTTCGTGTGGAGCATGGAGCAATACTTTGGCACCATCAACATCTGAGATGAGTCGATCAAGGTACGAACCGCTTCCATGTTCCTGTCTGATACGGCAATGTTGTGGTGGTGCAATAGGTGCGATGAGATTAGACACGGCGCTGATCCCGTGGACACATGGGATGACTTTGTGAGGGAGTTCCGCAACTACTTTTTCCCTGAGTTCGCGCGGCAAGAAGCCCAAAGCAAGCTCCATCGCCTCAAGCAAAGAGGCGCGATCCGAGAGTATATGAAGGAGTTCACGGAGCTCAAACTCCAAATTTGCAACCTAAGCGAAAAGGAGGCTTTCGGAGCGTTCATGGATGGACTCAAGCCATGGGCACAACTTGAGTTGAAGTGGCGGGACGTGAGTAGTCTTGCGCGAGCGCTTAGCGTGGCTGAGTCGCTCATTGACCTCACCAAGGCCGAACCGAGAAACAACCGAGCAAGAGAGTGGAGGTTGGATCGACCCGAAGACGAAGGAAGAAACACTCCCTAAGGCACCCTCGATCAATGCGACCGAGTCAAGACGTGGGGAGAAGGGTCTTCCAAGCCGTCCTTCCAAAGGGGTCGACCGCAGACGGACTACGTGAGTAAGTTCGATCAACCTCCGCCTTCTCCTTGTTTCATTTGCAAAGGTCCGCACTGGACCCAAAAGTGCCCGAAGAAGGGCCGGATCAACGCCCTCCTAGCCATTGATGAGGTGGAGGAGGAGCCCAAAGAAGAAATGCGGCAAATCCAACTCGGAGGTGTGAAGACGATCAACTCCATCCGAGCTTGATCGCCGTCCGAAAAAGGAATCACACTGAACACAGACATGTTCTTCGTGGAAGTTGAAGTGTGTGGCCGAACACTTTACGCTTTGGTTGACATCGGCGCGTCGAACATGTTCATGTCGACCGAGGTTGCAAAGGCCTTGAAGCTTCGTGTGGAACCGACTGGGAAGACGTTCAAGCCGATCAACTCGGAAGGCGTCCATGGCGTAAGGTCGACCTCGGATGTGGATGTCAAGATCGGTGGATGGAAAGGCAAGATGGACTTCGAGGTAATCCCACTCGACGATTATGATCTCATACTTGGCATTCAATTCTTCCATAGTGTGAGATCCATGATCAACATGAGGACCAAGTGTCTCGTGATCCTCGACCCGCAATACCCGACGATGATTCCCATGATCAAAGGGGTGGTTGACATCAAGACCATCGCCACAATCCGACGCCTTAACAAGGACTTGAAGTCCGAGAAGCAACTAAACAAGCTGGCCAAGGCGAAGCCAAAGGTAGAGTTAAATCCTACTCCAACACACGCTATGCCAATCCAAGTGCTCTTCCCCGAGGTTGAGTGCGCACCGCATGCTCCTTCCAAGTCGAAGATGGAGCCGCATGCCAAGTCCGAGTTCCTTATTGAAGGTTGTGGTCCTTCGTTCGTGAGCGTCCGAGAAAAGCGAAACAAGAATAAGAGAGCTTGTGCCAAAGTCCGCAAGGCTGCCCGACAAGCTAAGAGCGACGGGGACGTCGCTTGATTGAGTGGGAGAGAATGTCACGGCTCGAAAGAAGGACAACCCGTGAGGTTCCTCGGAGTCGACCATGACTCGTCCATGGGTGACTTCCTGTGCTCACTCGGATTTCCACCAAGCCTCCTCCCTGAAGTTTCCAAGGGTGGGGGAAACCGTCATTGAGTCATATTCTAGAAGTCTGTTTCGTTATTTATGTCGGTAGACGGTAGTTGACATTATGTCGGTAGTTGAGGAGGTGCGATCTCGTCCGCCGGTAGAATTCTAGATCAATGGATGTAATCCGAGGCCCTCAACTATAAAAAGGGGTGTCCTCCTTTATTTGTAATCATCCACTAATTCCGCAATACAAAGCTTCTATCTTTCTAGAGCTCTTCTCTCTAGATTCTTTCTCTCTCTACGATCCGGGTAAGGCGAGCGAGTGAGCGTTCGACCGAGTAAGGCTTGGCTTAGGTGCTTCGGCATTCCAATTTGATCCTAAAGTGCCTGAGTCGCCGCGCGGTCACGATCCCTATCGATCGGCCCATGACACATACACACACACACACACACACACACACACACAAACATATATACAGACACATGTATGTGTATGTGATCATGCAAAAATTTCTTTCACTTAATATTCGGGAGAAGTACACTAATGGTGCCATAAGTTGTGTACGGTGCTAATTTTGGTGCCAAAAGTTTCCATTGGATCACTTAAGTGCCAAAATTTTTGAAAAACAATCATTTTGGTGCCATCGCCGATTTGGTTGGCTGGAAATCCGACGTGGCAATTTTTTATTAATTTTTTACGCCGACGTGGATCGCTGGAGAATACAATCAGCATACAAAGAACAAAACGATGCCGTTTACTGTTTTCCCCCAAATAAGAAACCCTAAATCCCCAATTTCGATTAGAACTGGAAGTTGAAAACCCTAAATCTCCAATTCGATCATTTCGAGTGCATACTTCGATTTTCTCCCAAAGTTATCAGCTCGCTCTTGCAAATGGAGGATAAAAACTTCAGCATCGGCTCACATTCCTATAAGAAAAGCGAATTAGATGGTGAGTATTACTGTTATTGTGGGTTACCGAGTCCGAGAAGAACATCTCGGACTCGGTTGAATCTCGGGAGAAGATTCCATGGGTGCGGCAGATATAGAGAAGACTCGAAGTGCCAATATTTCAAATGGGTTAATAGGAAATTCTTTGATCGAGCGACAGATGTGATATTGGAGTTACTTGAAGGCCAAAATCAACCTCCACCTATGTTAATGGACGAGTTGGAGGATGTCGACTCAATGCAAGCTCAAATGAAAGGTTTAACATTTCTAGCGGACCATTTGAGGAGAGAGGTTTCAAGGCTGAAAATCGAAAGAAACTTTTATCGAGCGTTGATTGTGTTCTTATTCTCTTGGGTAGTTTATTCAAATGTAAATGGAGTAATGAGAAGAAGTTTGTATGTCTACCATAGTCGAAGACGTGGAATATGCACTTGTATTGGATTATTTATAAGTAAAATGTGTTTTTTGGTTTGTTGCAATTTTTGTATAGAGCAGAATGTTTTGTTGTTGTAATCTATGGATAGAAATGCAAGGTTGGACTTGGAATGCATTAGTTGTGAGCACTTAAAAGTTTTGTTATTTAGTTGTGTATTGTCAATGTTTGTTTTGGTTAGTTTTTGTTTCAAATATAATGGTTTGCTGCATTTTTTATTTGGTAATAGTTTGCTGTATTGAAAACTTTTAGTAATGGTTTGCTGCATTTTTTAGTTGGTAATTGTTTGCTGCATTGAAAGATTTTGGTAAAGGTTTGCTGCATTTTTTTATTTGATGATGGTTTGCTGCATTTTTTATTTGGTAATGGTTTGCTGGTTTGCTGGTTTGCTATAACTGCAAACCATGGCCGAAATTAAATGATGGTGACAAATTCACGATTGACCATTTCAGTGTCATAAGTTGTAAATAGCGATCACTTGAGTGCCAAGTTTTTATAAAAGTAATCATTTAAGTGTTAGTCGCGATTACAAAGTGATCACTTATGTTGCACAAGTTTTTTAAAAAAGAACATGTTAGTGCCAAACGTCACATTCCAAATGTACCTTGTTCTTGCACCTTGTTCTTGCACCAGTTGAGTTGATGGTGTATCTTCTTACACCAGCCCAGATGCAACAAGATGTACCAGCACCCAAAGTGTTCTTGTAGCAACACATATAATCAGAACCCCACAAATTCATTATAATCTACAACTTTAACCAACAACAGCAACAGTGCAGCAACAACAACATTGCAATAACAACAAAAATAAAATATACAGCAGCATAACTGACTTGTTAGCATTCTAGCCGAAACCAATACAAGAGAAAATGAATAGTCATTCCAGTACTTGCCATTAACATTGATTGATTGTTTACAAAAGAAAAGAAAAGCATGTCTAACTTCACTCCCCAATCATCGAAAGTTCAACACTCTCTTAAAAAAAACAATGGCATTGTAGGCAACAACTACCATCAATGATATAATATCCAACACACTTCTAAAAAAAGAAAACATGAAAAAAGACCATGTCCAGCATCAGATAAAAAGAAACCATGTCCAGCACCCTCTCATCAGTCAATATTGACAACACCTTGATCTCCTTTTCCTCTTGGAGCTTTGAATTGATTCATAATTCGAGCACTCTTTCGAACTTGATGTGCAAGTTCTTTAGTTGGGCTTTGTGTCACCTCATTTTCCTTTTCCTTGTTTTTGACGGTGGCTATTTTTGTTCTAGCACGTGTCATGTGTTGGTCTATATCATCACTACTGCTCCCAATCGTTGGTTGAGATGGAACTAGTGTTGGGTTCTTTTTAAATGGTTGTTTCGCAGCTATACCCGCTGTCTTCTTCTTCTTTGAAGCACTCTTTTTTGGCTGTGCCCTTGATTCTTGAGTTGGCCCACCTTGAGAGAGAAGTACCTCCGAAGTTCTCCTAGACTACAAGAACATAGTGATATTGTCAACCAAATGAATTGAAGTACAACAAATTAAATGCATGAGGTCTATAAATCTTACATTCAAAATAGTCATTCCAGTACGTTCATCTGTGTAAATCCCATAACCATATTGCCTTGAGCCCCTCTTATTCGCTGTGGTACATCATTTTCAGCAACAATAATCATTGTAGAAACCTCTGCAACTTGTGTAGTTGCTCGTCTTTTCACCTGAGAAACACATAACAACTATAAATTTTAGCCCATAAAAGACCAAACACAGCGATGTATAACTTACAAGATATTTTTTTCTTATTTGCGTAACAGTGGACTCACTTGTTGTTGTTGCTGTCCTGCCCATTCCAGTCCCTATCCCTGCACTTGAGCCTACAAAGGGCTTTTTTCTGGCCCTTTAGTAGGTCTTACAACAATGTACTGTATTAGAATTATGACCAAATCACTATCGAATAAGAACTGTAAAGTTACTAAGACAAATAGGATACTTACCTCACATCATGGCTTTTTGTTTGCCCTTCAATAGGCATTACAGCAGGGCCTTCTGTCCTCCCTTCAATAGGCCCAACAAGAAACTCTTCAGTAGGTCCTGTCTTTAACATTGAATCAGCTATTACATCTTGCTGTTGATGCTACCTTTTCAGCTCACAACCTTTCTTATTGTGCCCTTCCTTGCGGCAATAGGAGCATTTCATCTTTGATCCACTCCTACTCATCCTTTGACTTGATGCCTTTTCCTGCTGCATTCTTCATCTCTTTTTTGGCCTTCCTATTTGCTTCTTCAGCGGTAAAGGTAGAGGGCTTTCATGATTTGTTGCCTCCCAAAATTTGCTGCTTCTGATAGGCTGCATCATGAATTGGTATGAAGCAAGGTATGAGTTTTTTTTGTACCAATCATGTAGGTAATCATCTGGGTTTTCTTGCTTCATCTAAATAGCACAAATGGCATGGGCACATGGAATTTCATTTAGTTGCCAGGCTCGGCATGAACACTTTTTTCTATCCAGGTTGACAACATACTTATCTTGATTTTGAATAATCTTATATCAATTATCTCCATTCCAAACTGGATGGCAGAACCTACTGGCAGCAATATTTGCATCCAATCTCTTCACAATCCTAGGGCCACAATCTTTACTCCAATTTGTAGCCTCATCTCTTTGCCTATGTAGTCTAGTTATAACCATAACTCGAATATCATCAAGCATGCGATGATTGGTTTGCACTGGCCTCTAAAATTCTACCATTGAAAGCTTCACCGAGGTTGTTATCAATGATATCGCATTTGAACTTTTCGCTGAAGAAGGCCCGACACCAGTGCTTAGCTTCTGTCTGGAATAGTGCATCAAAACCTTCATTTGTCAGCTGCAACAATCCTTGTTTGGCTAATCTGAAATCAGCCATATTTGTACTCTTTGCTATATGCCAGAACTGCTTTTGCAGCCTATCTCCTTTGAAGTTCCTTGACTAGTTTGCATATATGTGCCTCGCGCACATTCTATGCTCAGCATGTGGCATCAATTCAGCCAATGCAGGAATAACTCCCTACAAAAATTCAAACCAATAAATACAAGTCAAGAAAAATATGCAAGTGACAATGAAATTACCTTCTGTTGATCGCTCATGAATGCTCATCCTCCCCCATCGGTTATCTCAAGGTTAGCCATTAAATTTTTTAGGAACCGGAACCAAATATCCTTGTTCTTTATCTTTACCACCGCCCAAGCTATCGGGAACATTTGATTATTGGCATCTCTCCCCATAGCAGCAAATAACTCCCCATTGCATAAACCCTTTAGAAAGCATCAATCCAATCCTATAACTCTTCTACAACCAGCCAAGAAGCCCCGTTTACATGCATCAAAACAGACATAAAATCTATCAAATCTAGGCCCAAGATCAGGAGTGGCCTCTCCACAACCTCTACATATACCCTACTAGATGGGTTTTGAAACATGCATTCACTAGCATAATCCCATACCTGCGCATATTCTTCCTTATACCCACCCATCAATATCTTCATCACCCTCATCTTCGCTCTTTTACATTGATTCCTTGACACATTAACTCCCGCCTGCTCTTTCACTAACTGTTGAAATTGAGGACTCTTGATCTCGGGCATTGCTTTGATAGTATTGAAAAAATGCTTTGATAACCACACACTTGTTACCATTTTATTGTTAAAGATAATTGGACAAGTATGCTCATCCTGAAAGGACCTAAGAGCTTCTACGAACAATTAGGTTGTGAGCACTTAGCTCTCACAAACTTCTTCGTGTTTCTAATGAATTTAACGCTCCTCTGTTCACCAATTGAGTTCTTCACAACAGTTTTCTTGAACTGTTTGGCATCGTCAAATCTCATGCCCACCGACAAAACAGGTTTATCAACAGTCGGATCATAGCAATGGTATTTATTTCTTCTTCGAGGAGCAGGTTCTTCATCATCATTGTTAAGCTCATTTTCTGAACCAGCAACTTCATCGCCACAGCTTTCTTCATCTTTGCTTCTATTACCCTCAGCTGGATCTTCATCCCTATTTACTGGCTCGGGCCTTTTTGCTGAAGCTGCAAGTTTTTTTCTCAGAAATTCCCTTTGTTTTTGTCTTGACTGTGTGAGTTCATCATCATCTTCGTCACTTGGGAAATTTACTAAAGGCAAACATTCATCTTCCGATTCACTAGATAAAGCAATTTCCCATTCTAATCCAATGAAGTCTTCATTGCCCACATCTTCACCCAAATCTTCACCCAAGATTTCAAGACATCTCCCTCTTTGTTCATCTCTTTTAATATGACTTATCTCCCTCTCATTTTGCCCTCCATCTAATCTAAACTTATCCCCAACCTGATTACTTGCTTAAACAGGATCCCTCACTTCTCCTCCTTCAGTGGTGGTCTGCTCATCCCCATCCCCATCCTCATCCTCATCCTCACTATAATACTCAACATATACCTTAGCTTCTTCACCGTGAAGATAATAGTAAATGATATCCTTAATACCATTATCGTCATTAAAAAATCTCAACCCATCCTTCAATTCTTTCCCAGGAACACAGTAATATAGTTTTTGCACTTTGCATCGTAAAAAATATACCAAATCCCTCATAAAATCAATATATGATGGCTTCCAAACATTGACATAAATAGTACCTTCATTTCCACCATTATATCCCTAATCTTCAGTGCCAATAACAAACTCTCCATCATAGCAAACAATGATGCCTACCTGATTTGCGTCCATGTCGATGCTGCACCCAATGAAAAAAAAAAGAAAAAGAGTCATTGTCGTTTTGTTGGAAACACATGACAGAATCGGCAACTTCACATGCAGGTCCTTGTCGTTTTGTTGTCAAGGAACAAATGTGATTAAAATCTCCCCAATTCGGTGCATTTACAGAAACAAAAGAAACCGAATTAAACAGAACAAAAAAAAAAAAAAGAAACCGAATTAAATAAACAAAGTGAGATCCCCACCACCCATTTTTCAATTTAATCACATTCACATTCGGTTCCCTACAAAAGCAATCCAATTAATTAAACAAACAAATTCGGTCCCACCACTGTTTCCATCCGAGTCAAGCCCCTCCGCACGCTACTTTTCTATTCGGTCCCCACAACAGAAAGCGAACGAACGATGGAAGAATCAATTTTTCTATTCCGTCCCCATAAAAGTGATGTCCCCACCACTTTTCCCACTACTTTCCTCCTGAGCCGAGCCCTCAATTTGCCCTCCGTGCCCTAACTTGCCCGTCGGAACCCTAAATTTTTCGCAAAATTGATCCACGTAGAGAACATGACAAACTTGAACGATTGTGAACGACGGCGCAACTACAGCGGTGGCCGAGCGATGGCAGGCGAGCGACGGTGGGCAAGCGACGGCGGGCGAGCGAACGGCGGTGGGTGAACGACAGTGGGTGAGTGAGCTACGGCCGGCGTCGAGGAGAACCGTATATGAACCCTATTTTACTCCCTCTTTAGCGACATCGTTTCTTGATACGGAGCAACGCGGCCTCGTTTCTTATGTGAATCCACGGTGGATGGCAAGAAACGATGTCGTTTCTTACGAAGAAAGGAAAATGGCGTCATTTTATGCTATCCACCGTGGACAATCTTAAGCCACATTGATTTTTTTTTTTAAATATAAAAGCCACGTAATTATTTTGGCCGGAATTTCTCGCTGGTGGCACAAAAGTGATCGTTTTTCCTCCGATTTGGCACTTAAGTGATCCGACGGAAACTTTTGGCATCAAAGGGAGCGCCGTACACAACTTATGGCACCATTAGTGTACTTCTCCCCTTAATATTCTATGAGAGTGTTTATTACCTTCCTGGTTACTTGCAACTCACAAGTTCTCTTCTTGTTACTAATCTTTTAGATAATTTTTCATGAGCCAAATTGTTTTGCCTTTTTACTCAATCTCACTTTATCAAGACAAGTATGCCATAATTATTATAATAATTCGCTCACTTGAGTGTCATAACTTTTTTTTGATCACTTAAGTTTCAAATTTATGAAAGTCATTCATTTAAGTGTCATTGGCCATTTGTGTGGCCAAAAAATATGACGAGACATTAATTTATAAATTGGCTTACATGGTTTGTAATCAATAAAAATTATAAATTGGCTTACGTCGTTTGCTAGAAACGTCTAATCAATAAAAACCACATGGAAAGACATTGTTTGGACCCTATCAATGGAGAGAGAGAGAGACAGAGAGACAGAGAGAGAGAGAGAGAGAGAGAGAGAGTAACAGAGAGGCCATAGAAGAACTACTGCACCCGAGTAGCCATGGAAGCCCGAATGTTTGCTGATATGAACTCGTCTCTATGTGGAATGCCATGCTTTCTCATGGTTCTCGGGATGGAACTTTCCTCTTTTCTTCTTGGCAGTTCCCCTTTTTATACTTAAGCCCCATTCCCAAATTGTGAAAGGTCCTCATTCCCCTAATTTTGGGTAATTCGATTTCGGAAATCAAATTTGCAGAGGGAAAGAAAGAGGGATCTTGGAACAAGAGAGCAACATCATTGTTGTTGAAAGATATGCTTGAGATTTAGAAGATTTATACCAATTATAATTGATACATTTAATTGGGATTATGATCAATCTAGGATTAGATTTTGATATACCAAGATTAGAGAATGTTTTATTTATTTATTTATTTATTTATTTATTGATTCTTCTTTGTACTATATATTTTCA
This sequence comes from Eucalyptus virginea, assembly GCA_014182375.1. Classification (NCBI taxonomy): domain Eukaryota; kingdom Viridiplantae; phylum Streptophyta; class Magnoliopsida; order Myrtales; family Myrtaceae; genus Eucalyptus; species Eucalyptus virginea. Next base: position 61,290,835 of record CM024521.1, read on the forward strand.
CTTGTCCACAAAATATACAATGAATGAAAAGCATACAATTCTTCTTCCCAAAGTCCTTCCCTCTGTTTCTCTCCACCTAAAATTGTGACTTGGTATCAAAGCCATTGAGCTTCTGATTTAGCTTCCGCCTTGATTGCCTGCCGAGGAACTCTAACCTGCAAAACAGAGTTGCCACTGGCGTAGGAATCAATTTTTTGAAAGGCAAGGAAACTTTTTATCATCATGACCAACCCACAGAACTTGGCCTCTACCTTTGACGACAAGCCTACAGGAGAAGTGATGCCACAAACCTCACATAATGATCCATCCGTGATAATTTCTATGTTCGAATAGCAGCACAATTAGGCCCAACACGTGCAGTGGCAACCTATCCAGGCTCAATTTAATATGGGGCAGCCCTTTCTAGGCCATCTTTACCAATTGGTACCCTATCCATGGTACCTTGGGCCAAGCCCAAATACATCACTGTTAGGAAATTAGGGCTATCAAAGCAATGTCCAGTCCGATGGAGGTCCACCAACTATAACGGGGCAAACCCAACCATCGGCTTGGAGTAGACGGGCGGGTCAGGTGAACTGGGTATGGGAACAAATCCCTACTTGGGTTTTGTCAATGTGAGTCATGGAACTGGATTAAGCAGTTCGGGTATAGAGGCAAATCCCTACCCGGGTTTTCTAACTAGATTTCTTCCGTACCAATTTCTCGCTGCTAGCAATCGGCCAGAGCCCATCGATCCCCTTTACATGACGAGCGTCGACGGACTGGAATTGAAGCTTATCGCCTAATAATTAACCGGTCTCGACAATTACTGGACTTGGTCACAGGAGTTTCGACCAGCATTGGTAACAAAGGACAAAGAAGGTTTTCTCAACGGAACGATTTCGATTCCATCTGATAAGAGTTTGGCGTGACTTTAGAAGAAATGCAATCAACTCATACGAACATGGATCGGGAATTGCATCGCCCTTGAAGTCGCGGCCAGACTTCCCTCAATGGAGGACTCACGAAAAATGTGGGAAAACATTAAGGAAATGTATGGAAAATTGGATCAAGTGAAAAAAAAAAAACAAAATTATTAACTCAAAGAGATCTCGTAACTAAAGCAATGCAACATGACTATTGCGGCTGTTTATAATAAACTTTCAACTTTGTGGAACGAGTTAGAAGTAGCCAAACAAAAATTTGATTGGCTGGAGCCCATTTTGCAGTAGTATAAGAGCATGAGGGAGAGGGAGAAGGCAATGAGGTTCCTTCTCTTCTTAAACAAGACTTACCTCTCGTTTCATTCTTAGATTTTGACCATGGAGTCTATGCCAATGCTTGGCTAGATCTATGAACTTGCCATCCAGGAATAAAGCTAACAGAGGATGGTGACGGACTACGGTAGGGGTGGAGAAGGGATGGTTCTAGCGGCAACAACCCATTTTCGCCCTCCAACGAGAGCCATGGCAGGCAGAGGACAAAGAGGGGCGCATCTAGGGTTTCCTGAAGAAGACTCGAGAATCTTCAAGAAGATGACAGACGGCTTAGATATTGTTGGGCGATCGGATGGTCCACGATCAATTTTACCCTTAGCTAGATTTGACGGCCCACGCAGTAGCAATCTAGCTGGATTAGACGGTCCACGCGGATTCAGTCCTTATGGATCGAATAGCTCATGTGGTTCCCTTTTACCTGGATCGGACGGCTCATATGAGTCAATGTTGGCTCTGATTTTCAAGCCTTCGAGCAGTCCTCCTTAGCCACATCAATGAGAAATAATGGTCAAAAAGGAAAATGTAAATTATATTACGATTATTGTAAGCGTCCGCATCATACGATTGATAATTGCTGGAAATTGCATGGCAAACCTAGAGAAAAAGGAAAAAAAAAAAGGGGAATTTTCAACCATTTTTCAAGTATCGGGTCATCGACCTGACGGGTCAATCAGCCATAAACAATATCAGGAGCTGATAAAAGCCTTGAAGAAATTGGATGCTTCTGATAAAATTGAGAGTTTCATAGGTATTTTTTTTTTATTGTTTGATGAATTTAATTTCAAAGAATGAATGGATAATTGATTCAAAGCTAGTGACCACATTGTCTTTGATAAATTTTTCTTTTCCAATATCAAGAAATTACCTTTCCCTATCTCAGTACAACTCCCAAATGGAAATACCATACATGTTGCAATGATTGGCAATGTGAATCTCAGTTCTCTTATCACACTCTGAAATGTGCTTTATGTTCCTAATTTCCAATTCAATCTCAAATCTGATTCTCGAGCTTGTGAAGAAAATTCGTATCATATCTTGTTCAATTTTGATAAGTGTCTCTTTTAGACCCTTTCGACTAACAAACTAATGGGCTTGGGTAGAGTCTCTCAAGGGCTGTATTTTTGAATCGATTCTCCGAGCAGTTGTAAATTGTCTTCTTTGAATTCAATAAATCATTGTGTAACATTGCTACCAATGACAAGAATTTCCTTAATCATCAAAGATTGGGTCATACTGCTTCATTCCTTGTCCTCAGTGTTCTATCTACCCTCTAGCAACTTGGACGAGTGACTATGTATGTGCCACCTCAAATTCATTAGGTACTCATTATCTTATCTCCTCATATGTTTCCTTTGATCGGCTATCATCATAACATTTATGTTGTATTAGCTGTATCTCTAAGGAAGGAGAACCCTCTAGTTATAATGAGGCAATACATGACCCACGTTGGCAAAAGGCTATGGAGGCAAAACTACAAGCCCTAATGGAAAATCATACTTGGGAGATCGTGCCATTACATCCCCACCACAAACCAACCGGATGTAAATGGGTATATAAGATTAAATATAGAGCAATTGGTTATGTTAAAAGATATAAGGCTCGATTAATGGCCAAAGGCTTTACAGAGTGATATGGATTTGATTACCACGAGACTTTTTTCGGCGGCGAAGGACGTTACAGTTCATTATTTTTTTATTGGTTGTTGCTTTTTGTGACTAGCCATTACACCAAATGGATGTTAATAATGCTTTTCTTCATGGTGATTTGGATGAGGAGATTTACATGGATCTTCCATAAGGATTATGAAGACAAGGGGAGTCTAAAGTAAATCGTCTCTGCAAATCTTTATATGGCATCAAACAAGTCTCTCGACAATGGTACGCTAAATTTACCAATGTACTTACAACTGTCGAATTCAAACAATCCAAGTATGATTATGCTCTATTCACATGAACAAAGGTATGTCATCTATTTACTTAATGATCTATGTTGATAACATACTTATCCTGGAAAGTAATGAATCTATTGTGAAGAAGCTTAAAGAGTATCTACATTCCACTTTTCACATCAAGGATTTAGGGTCACGTAAATATTTTCTTGGAATTGAGATAGCTTGTTTAGATCAAGGAATCTCTCTTAGCCAACGAAAATTTGTGTTGGAGATTATATTAGAAGTAGGATTATCAGGGTGCAAACCAGCTATTATTCCCATCGAACAAAATGACAAGTTGACTACTGTTGATTATGATGCTGGCATATCTTCCCATATAATGATCTATTATTGAAAAATCCATCAAGCTACTAGAGACTTATTGGAAAATTGATCTATCTCACCATGACCAGCTAGACATTTGTTATGCAAAGACGGACTCTTAGTCGGTTCATACATAGTCCAAAACAGGCTCATATGAATGCAACCTTGAAGGTTGTGAAGTACTTGAAGAAATGTCCAGACCTAGGGATACTTCTTTCTCGGAAGTGCAACATGGAAATGGCAGTCTATTGTGATGCGGATTATGTGACTTGTCCTATGAATCGGGGATCTATAACTGGTTTTCGTATCAAATTTGGGGAATCATTACTCTCATGAAGACAAAGAAGCAGTCTACCGTGTCCTTATCATTGGCTGAGGCCGAATATCGATCTATGGCCACGACTGTTGATGAAATAGTATGGTTACGAGGCTAATTTCTAGATCTTGGGGCACAAGTTAAGGGACCAACATTACTTTTTTGTGACAACGGTTCAGCACTCAAACTTGCAATGAATCCCATAGTTGGTGAGAGGACAAAACATATATAGTTTGATTGTCATTTTACTCAAGAGAAGATCCAAGAATGAGTCATTGAGATGAGAGGGATCAGAACTACGGAGCAACCTGCGGATATTTTTAGTAAAACTCTTTGTCAGAAACAACATGCATATCTCTTAAGTAAGCTAGGCGTCTTGAATATATATAAGTCACCAGCTTGAGGGGGAGTGTTGGAAGATATGCTTGAGATTTAGAAAATTTATACTGATTGTAATTGATATATTTAATCGGGATTATGATCAATCTAGGATTAGATTTTGATACACCAAGATTAGAGAATATTTTCTTTTTTTATTGATTTTTTTTTGATGACCCTAGAACTCCCTGTCTGAAAGTGCAGCCGGCGAGGTAAACCAGGTGACGCTACCGCAGTCCTACCACCACAATGTCACGCTTAAGAATCTCTAACGACAACGCTGGGGTTTGAACTCTTCCCCTTTGCGAGGGGGAGAGAGCCCGAGCCAATGCTGCCACCGAGTACTATATATTTTCACTTATACACAAAATATACAATAAATGAAAAATATACAGTTCTTCTTCCCAAAATCCTTCCCTACATTTCTCTCCACCTAAAGTTGTGACAATTGTTTTTCACTTATTTCTCTGTCTATTGCTCAAAACGATTCATAATCGAACACACGAGTATGGCCTCGTGTTTTTCCTTCCTCAACCGCTTCGTTTTCTCACTCGAAATGGAAGAATGAGTTTTTTGCTGAACGTCTTGGATTGTGCACAACGGATTGCCATAGACAAATCGCGAGAGGTGCGGAGCTTGGCGAGCTCGACTCGCTCTGTATTTTGGTTATTCCTCTTCATTCCACTTCTCCAATGAAGAAGATGACAATGAAGACAAGAAAATGGACAACAGAAGGAATGGCACGTGAGAACTAAAATTTGGACTTGAAATTTGTAACCTTTTCCAGCTTGGACGTGAATTTTTTTTAAAGTCATGTAAGTGGTTTTTAATAGATGTAGCATTGAAATGATCGAAAAAAGAAGAATTTATAGCACTGAAGTGAGCATTGTACCAAGGTTATAATACCCGTGGTATCCTTATCCCCATTTTATCTAAATTGTGCATTTTTGGCAGGTTTTCATTCATAGCTATTTGAGATAGTTCAAAGGAAAAGTAATTCTCATATATACCTCTTCACTTACTTTTTATGATTGCCTACTCATCACCCTCAAGCCGACCTTATCAATTTTACAGCAGGATAATTATTGGCCAGAAGGATTATATTGTCACATCATTAAAGTTGTAGGACTAAATTGGCTAAATTTTTTTTAAAAAAAAAGGATTGTATTCACCGCCATGTAATAAATATAGGACTTTTTGCACAATTTTTTATTTCGTGAAATTTGTTGAGACTCAAATTATATCTCTTATGGAGTTTAAATTAATATAATCTATAAAGGGGATATTTTGAAAAAAAAATATATAGAAACTAACCTTCAAGAAATTAATTTAGTTCAGTATGAAATGAAATTTGCAAATTTGCAATCTAGTAATACGTTTTAGCAATAACTAAATAAAAGCGACTTTTTTGGTCGAAAAATAAAAGTGAGTTTCATTACTTACAAAATTAGTTATTTTCCCATGTGGTAAAGCTTTTCTATAGCAAAGTTCCCTTTTCTTTTCTTTTTTGGCAGCAAATAAAGATTATATCCTTAATTGAACAAGTACACGAATGGTACATATACGTAAGTGAAGGGGTCTTGAAACAAAACAGAAACAGCATGGAGTGAAAGCTTGAGAGACCCAAATTCACAGCCTAATGGAAGCTAAAGTCCATGCAGGCTGCAAACAACAATAATTCCAGCAACTAAAATCATGTCATGCCATACAAGTGATGCGTAGTAAACATTTTCATCCCCAGTTTAGTTCTATTATACAAGCATATAGCAAATTTGTCAAGAAAATAAAAAAAAAAAAATCATAAACAATTACACAAATGCCGATTTAGTCATAATTCTTTTGACAATTTGCCCAAAAAATCATTCTGATCAAAAATTTACTTGCAATCACTAATATGAACGTTAGCCATCTTCTATGGCACGATCGGCATTAATATGCACACTTTTTTGCATTTTTTTTTATTATTTCGTAAATGTTTTGAAATTTTTTTTAAAACCTTTTTCCTTCGTCACTTCTCAGGCCTTAGAAATCGGCCATAAGCACGCCACAGCGTTGACTTACTTGCAATCACTAATATGGATGTTAGCCATCTTATATAGCACGATCGACATTAATATGTATAATTTTTTTGCATTTTTAAATGTTTTATTATTTTGTAAATTTTTTGAATTTTTTTAACCTTTTTCCTCCATTAGTTGTCAGGCCTTGGCAATCGGCCAAGCACGCAACAGCGTTAACTTACTTGCACGCACAAAGTCATCTGAAAAGGACTTCGTTGCTCTCATTACTTGTACCTTCGCCTACAGGATTTGTCACTTCTCTTCCCAGACAGAAATGCCATAGCTATTTGTCTTTCCCCCAAATCGGAGCCTCCAAGATCACATAGATACGTTCCGATTTTTGGAATCAGAACACAACACTAAAAACGAAATGATGGGTGCGAAGATTCAAGTCAATTTAATTCAAATACGTTTGTTTTATAAAAAAACTCAATGATATAAAAAATACTTTTTGATAAATAAAATTAATTTTCTTTTATTTGGTGATATATGATTAAAAATGTTTTCCGATGTTTGGATATTATTGGAAAATGATTTCAATCTCGTAACTTTATTTTAAAAAATAAATTTTTAAATTTTAATGTTTTAAAATTTTTAAAATAAATTAGAATTTTTAATTATTTTATTTTCTCTTTTTATTTTTATCTCTTATTTCAAAAAATTGAATTTTTAATTTTCTTCTTTCTCTTTCCTTTTCTTTTTCTCCCTTTCTTTGTTGCTACTGACTGGCGATGGCTACAGGCAAGTTCCACCTAGCCAAGATCAACCAAGCCGCAAGCTATAGGAAAATATTTTTTTTTAACTCATTATCCTAAGTAAACCAAACACCGAAAAATGATGAAAATGTTTTCCCGAAAAATGCTTTTTGTGAAAAAAATGTACCCTTAAAGTGAGAGGAGACTAATGATTGATTTTGCGATTTTTATAGTTTCAAACATAGCACAATTACAATGCCATCAGCATGACAATCACATAATGTTAAAGTTTAAGTGCTTTGTTTTGTATGCATTAATTCATTCCTTGTCTCTATGAATACAAGGCTCTCGTGTATATATAAGTTCACTTAGACCAATCATCAATGTCCAACAACTATGTTCTATCTATAACACCCTCAGTCTTGAAGCTCCACATATTCGAGACAATAGAAAATGGATCGAGAGCAAGAGAAGAGGCAATTTCTTGTTTTCTTTGGCACCGTCAAAGATCCATGGCATGCTTTGAGCAATCCGTTGACTTCTATATAACGTCAGCCATGATCCTATGGCTAACGTTATGATCACATATGTATGCACATGATCCATGGCATGCTCATCGAGCAATCCGTTGACTTTTAAATAATGTCTCCTTTGCCGTATCACCATTATAATTATTTTCAATAACATTAGGGAGAAGTTGCCTAAAAGTAGAGGTATCCATAGGATCGGCTGAATGTATCTTTCATGATCCTCCTTTTCACCACTTTGGTACCTTCGTTTGCAGGATTTGTCGTTTCTCTTCCCGCAAGAAATGCATGGCCAACTTTGTCTTTTCCCCGCAAATCGCACCCTCGAAGACGACGCAGATACATTCCAATATTTGGCATCAAAATGCGACGCTAATAACGAAATGAATGGGTGCGAAGATTCAAGTCAATTTAATCCTTAAATTGAGATGATAATTACAATGCACGATAGCATGATAATTACATAATATTAAAGTATGATTAGTCAGTTTTGAATGCATTGATTTATTCCTTGTCTTTAAGAATATTGTACTCTCATGTATATATAAGTTCACTTAGACGAATCATCAATGCCCAACAACGGTGTTCTATCTATAACACCCAAATTTTTTCGAAATTAAAGGATGGATGGAGAGCAAGAGGAGAGGCAATTCCTTGGTTTCTTTGGCATCGTCAAGGAATCCGTCAAGCTCATCTTCACATGGCGGAAGATCTTCAGCCAAATCGCACTAGCCTTCGTCCTCCCTCTTGCCCTAGTCGGTTTAGCTCACATCCATATTTCCGCCTTCCTCTTTGCAAAGATCACTCCTGGATACACTGAGCTCTCCGATTTGGTGACCTTGAACACATATGAGCTCTTGCTCTTTACTGTCGTCTCCTTCGTCCTGGTTGAAATCTTTTCTATTCTTTGCACATCCACAGCCGCATGCACGACCGCGTGTGCGTACACCTCGAAATCCATCCCTTTCGGGAGAGTGACGAGGGTCCTCCCAAAGGTGTCGAAGAGGCTCATGATCACAGATTTATCGAGCCTTTTCGTTTTCTTCGCCTACATCGTCTTGACTTCAGCGATCTTCTCTCCCTTAATTGTTCTTATTCACTTCCCTGCCATTCAACTAGTCCTATTTTGCGTCTTTCTCATCTTATACTTCTCTGGGTTGGAGTATGTCATAGTCATTTTGAGCTTGGCAGGTGTGGTTTCAGTGGTAGAGGACATCTATGGTATTGATGCCATGTTCAAGAGCAAGAACCTGATCAAGGGTAAGTTGGGGACCTCAATAGCTATCAAACTCTTGCTAACGATTGGGTCCATGGCAATTCAAACAGTGTACTGCATCTTTGTGGTCTATGGACATGGATCGGGCTTTCTAAGGTTTGGGGTCGCAATTCTGTGTTTCTTGTTTCTGTTCATGTTGCTCCTCGTCAGCCCCATCGTGCAAACCGTGTTCTACTTCGTGTGCAAGTCGTACCACCACGAGAACATTGACAAGTCGCCACTGGCGGATGACTTCGAGGTCCATCTTTTGGCCGAATACCTTCCTCCTAAAGCCGACAATGTATAACTGGAACAAGTCAATTTTCTATGAGAGTGTTTATTACCTTCCTGGGTTACTTGCAACTCGCAAGTTCTCTTCTTGTTACTAATCTTTTAGATAATTTTTCATGAGCCAAATTATTTTGCCTTTTTACTCAGTCTCACTTTATCAAGACAAGTATGCCTCAATTATCATAATTATTCGCTCACTTGAGTGTCGTAACTTTTTTTTGATCAGTTAAGTTTCACATTTATGAAAGTCATTCATTTAAGTGCCATTGGCCATTTGTGTGGCCAAAAAATATGACGAGACATTAATTTATTATAAATTGGCTAGTCGTCAAAAATGTCTAATCAATAAAAATTATAAATTGGCTTATGTCGTTTGCTAGAAACGTCTAATCAATAAAAACCACATGGAAAGACATTGTTTGGACCCTATCAATGGGGAGAGAGAGAGAGAGGCCATAGAAGAACTACTGCACCAGAGTAGCCATGGAAGCCCGAATGTTTGCTGATATGCACTCGTCTCTATGTGGAATGCCATGCTTTCTCATGGTTCTCGGGATGGAACTTTCCTCTTTTCTTCTTGGCACTTCCCCTTTTTATACTTAAGCCCCATTCCCAAATTGTGAAAGGTCCTCATTCCCCTAATTTTGGGTCATTCAATTTCGGAAATCAAATTCGCAGAGGGAAAGAGGGATCTTGGAACAAGAGAGTTTGAGATTCATTGTTGTTGAAAGATATGCTTGAGATTTAGAAGATTTATACCAATTATAATTGATACATTTAATTGGGATTATGATCAATCTAGGATTAGATTTTGATATACCAAGATTAGAGAATATTTTCTTTCTTTTTTATTGATTCTTCTTTGTACTATATATTTTCACCTGTACACAAAATATACAATGAATGAAAAGCATACAGTTCTTCTTTCCAAAGTCCTTCCCTCCATTTCTCTCCACCTAAAATCGTGACTTGGTATCAAAGCCATTGAGCTTCTGATTTAGCTTCCGCCTCGATTGCCTACCGAGGAACTCTAACCTGCAAAACAGAGTTGCCAGTGGCGTAGGAATCAATTTTTTGAAAGGGAAGGAAAATTTTTATCATCATGACCAACCCACAGAACTTGGCCTCTACCTTTGATGACCAGCCTACAGGAGAAGTGATGCCACAAACCTCACATAATGATCCATCCGTGATAATTTTTGTGTTCGAACAGTAGCACAATTAGGCCCAACACGTGTAGTGGCAACCTATCTAGGCTTAGTTTAATATGGGGCAGCCCTTTCTAGGCCATCTTTACCAATTGGTACCCTATCCATGGTACCTTGGGCCAAGTTCAAATACATCATTGTCAGGAAATTAGGGCCACCAAAGCAATGTCTAGTTCGATGGAGGCCCACCAACTAATAACGGGGCAAACCCAACCATTGGCTTGGAGCAAACGGGCGGGTTAGGTGAACTGAGTATGGGAACAAATCCCTACTTGGGTTTTGTCAATGTGAGTCATGGAATTGGATTAAGCAGTTTGGGTATAGGGGCAAATCCCTACTCGAGTTTTCTACTCGGATTTCTTCCGTACCAATTTCTCGCTGCTAGGGATCGGCCAAAGCTTGGCGATCCCCTTTACATGACAAGTGTCGACGAACTGGAATTGAAGCTTATCGCCTAATAATTAACCGGTCCCAACAATTACTGGACTTGGTCGCAGGATTTTCGACGAGCATTGGTAACAAAGGACAAAGAAGGTTTTCTCGACGAAACGATTTCGATTCCATCCGATAAGAGGCTGGTGCGACTTTAGAAGAAATGCAATCAACTCGTCCGAACATGGATTGAGAATTGCATCGCCCTTGAAGTCGCAGCCAAAGTTCCCTCAACGGAGGACTCACAAAAAATGTGGGAAAACATTAAGGATATGTATGGAAAATTGGATCAAGTTAAAAACAAAATTATTAACTCAGCAGATCTCAGAACTAAAGCAAGGCAACATGACTATTGCGGCTGTTTATAATAAACTTTCAACTCTGTGGAACGAGTTAGAAGTAGCAAACAAAAATTTGATTGGCCAAAGCCCATTTTGCAGTAGTATAAGAGCATGAGGGAGAGGGAGAAGGCAATGAGGTTCCTTCTCATCTTAAACGAGACTTACCTCTCGTTTCGTTCTTAAATTTTGACCATGAAGTCTGTGCCAATGCTTGGCTAGATCTATCAACTTGCCATCCAATAATAAAGCCAACAGAGGATGGCAACGGACTACAGCAGGGGTGGAGAAGGGATGGTTCTAGCGGCAATGACCCATTTTCACCCTCCAACGAGAGTCACGGCAGGCAGAGGACAAAGAGGGGCGCATCTAGGGTTTCTTGAGGAAGACTCGAGAACCTTCAAGAAGATGACAGATAGCTTAGATCTTGTTGGGCGATTGGATGGTCCACGATCATTTTTACCCTTAGCTGGATCTGACGGCCCACGCAGTAGCAATCTAGCTGGATTAGACAGTCCACTCGGATTCAGTCCTTATTGATTGGACAGCTCATGTGGTTCCCTTTTACCTGGATCGGACGGCTCATATGGGTCAATGTTGGCTTCAATTTTCAAGCCTTCTAGCAGTCCCTCCTTAGCCACATCAATGAGAAATAATGGTCAAAAAGGAAAATGTAAATTATATTGCGACTATTGTAAGCGTCCGCATCATACGATTGATAATTGCTGGAAATTGCATGGCAAACCTAGAGAAAAAGGAAAAAAAAAAGGGGAATTTTCAACCATTTTTCAAGTATCGGGTCATCGACCTGATGGGTCAATCAACCATGAACAATATCAGGAGCTGATAAAAGCCTTGAAGAAATTGGATGCTTCTGATAAAATTGAGAGTTTCATAGGTATTTTTTATTGTTTGATGAATTTAATTTCAAAGAATGAATGGATAATTGATTCAGGTGCTAGTGACCACATTGTCTTTGATAAATTTTTCTTTTCCAATATCAAGAAATTACCTTTCCCTATCTCAGTACAACTCCCAAATGGAAATACCATACATGTTGCAATGATTGGCAATGTGAATCTCAGTTCTCTAATCACACTTTGAAATGTGCTTTATGTTCCTAATTTTCACTTCAATCTCAAATCTGTTTCTCGAGCTTGTTGAAGAAAATTCCTATCCTATCCTGTTCAATTTTGATAAGTGTCTCTTTTAGACTCTTTCGACTGACAAACTGATGGGCTTGGGTAGAGTCACTCAAGGGTTGTATTTTTGGATCGATTCTCCAAGCAGTTGTAAATTGTCTTCTTTGAATTCAATAAAACATTGTGTAACACACTGCTACCAATGACAAGAATTTCCTTAATCATCAAAGATTGGGTCATATTGCTTCATTTCCTTGTCCTCAGTGTTCTATCTACCCTCTAGCAACTTGGACGAAGGACTATGTATGTGCCACCTCAAATTCATTATGTATTCATTATCCTATCTCCTCATATATTTCCTTTGATCGGCTATCATCATAACATTTATGTTGTGATGAGGCAATACATGACCCATGTTAGCAAAAGGCTATGAAGGTAGAACTACAAGCCCTAATGGAAAATCATACTTGGGAGATCATGCCATTACGTCCCCACCACAAACCAATGGGATGTAAATGGGCATATAAGATTAAATACAGAGCAATTGGTTCTGTTGAAAGATATAAGGCTCGATTAATGGCCAAATGCTTTACACAACGAGAAGGATTTGATTACCACGAGACTTTTTTTAGTGGCGAAGGACGTTACAGTTCGTTCTTTTTTATCGGTTGCTGCTTCTTGTGACTAGCCATTACACCAAATGGATTTTAATAATGATTTCCTTCATGGTGATTTGGATAAGGAGATTTACATGGATCTTCCACATGGATTACGAAGACAGGGGGAGTCTAAAGTATGTTGTCTCCGCAAATCTTTTTATGGCCTCCAACAAGCCTTTGGACAATGGTACACTAAATTTACCAATGTACTTACAACTGCCGGATTCAAACAATCCAAATATGATTATGTTCTATTCACATGAACAAAAGGTATGTCATCTATTTATTTAATGATCTATGTTGATAACATACTTATCCTGGGAAGTAATGAATCTATTATGAAGAAGCTTAAAGAGTATCTACATTCCACTTTTCACATCAAGGATTTAGGGTCACCTAAATATTTTCTTGGAATTGAGATAGCTTGTTTAGATCAATGAATCTCTCTTAGCCAACGAAAATTCGTGTTGGAGATTATATTAGAAGCATGATTATCAGGGTGCAAACCAGCTATTATTCCCATCGAACAAAATGACAAGTTGACTACTGTTGATTATGATGCTGGCATATCTTCCCCATATAATGATCTATTATTGAAAAATCCATCAAGCTACTAGAGACTTATTGGAAAATTGATCTATCTCACCATGACCAGGCTAGACATTTGTTATGCAGTACAAACTCTTAGTCAGTTCATACATAGTCCAAAACAGTCTCATATGAATGCAACCTTGAAGGTTGTGAAGTACTTGAAGAAATGTCCAGACCTAGGGATACTTCTTTCTCGGAAGTGCAACATGGAAATGACAGTCTATTGTGATGCGGATCATGCGACTTGTCCTATGAGTAGGGGATCTATAACTTGTTTCTATATCAAATTTGGGGAATCATTACTCTCATGAAGACAAAGAAGTAGTCTACCGTGTCCTTATCATCGGCTGAGGCTGAATATCGATCTATGGCCACGACTGTTGATGAAATAGTATGGTTACGAGGCTTATTTCTAGATCTTGGGGCGCAAGTTAAGGGACCAACATTACTTTTTTGTGACAACGGTTCAGCACTCAAACTTGCAGTGAATCCCATAGTTTGTGAGAGGACAAAACATATAGAGTTTGATTGCCATTTTACTCAAGAGAAGATCCAAGAATGAGTCATTGAGATGAGAGGAATCAGAACTACGGAGCAACCCGCGGATATGTTTAGTAAACCTCTTTGTCAGAAACGACATGCATATCTCTTAAGTAAGCTAGGCGTCTTGAATATATATAAGTCACCAGCTTGAGGGGGAGTGTTGGAAGATATGCTCGAGATTTAGAAAATTTATACTGATTGTAATTGATATATTTAATTGGGATTATGATCAATCTAGGATTAGATTTTGATACACCAAGATTAGAGAATATTTTCTTTTTTTTATTAATTTTTTTTTTGGATGACCCTAGAACCCCTGTACAGCCGGCAGCCGGCGAGGTAAACCAGGGTGACGCTACCGCAGGTCTCACCACCACGATATCACGCTTAAGAATCTCTAACGACAACGCTGGGGTTTAAACTCTTCCCCTTTGCAAGGGGTAGAGAGCCCGAGCCAATGCTGCCACCGAGTACTATATATTTTCACTTATACACAAAATATACAATGAATGAAAAACATACAATTCTTCTTCCCAAAATCCTTCCCTACATTTCTCTCCACCTAAAGTTGTGACAATTGTTTTTCACTTATTTCTCTGTCTATTGCTCAAAACGATTCATAATCGAACACACGAGTATGGCCTCAGTGTTTTTCCTTCCTCAACTGCTTCGTTTTCTCACTCGAAATGGAAGAATGAGTTTTTTGCCGAACGTCTTGGATTGTGCACAACGGATTGCCATAGACAAATCGCGAGAGGTGCGGAGCTTGGCGATCTCGACTTGCTCTGTATTTTGGTTATTCCTCTTCATTCTACTTCTCCAATGAAGAAGATGACAATGAAGACAAGAAAATGGACAAGAGAAGGAATGGCACGTGAGAACTAAAATTTGGACTTGAAATTTGTTACCTTTTCCAGTTTGGACGTGAATTTTTTTTAAAGTCATGTAAGACGAATAACACTCAAGTAAATGATTTTTAATAGATGTAGCATTGAAATGATCGAAAAAAGAAGAAGTTATAGTACTGAAGTGAGCATTGTACCAAGGTTATAATACCCGTGGTATCCTTATCCCCACTTTATCTAAATCGTGCATTTTTGGCTGGTTTTCATTCATAGCTATTTGAGATAGTTCAATGGAAAAGTAATTCTAAGATATACCTCTTCACTTACTTTTTATGATTGCCTACTCATCACCCTCCAACCGACCTTATATATTTTACAGCGGGATAATTATTGGATAGAAAGATTATATTGTCATATCGTTAAAGTTGTAAGACTAAATTGGCTAAATTAAAAAAAAAAATTAGGGTTGAATTCACCGCCATGTAATAAATATAGGACTTTTTGCACAATTTTTTATTTCGTGAAATTTGTTGAGACTCGAATTATATCTCTTATGGAGTTTAAATTCATATAATCTATAAAGGGGATATTTTGAAAAAAAAATATAGAAACTAACCTTCAAGAAATTAATTTAGTTCAATATGAAATGAAATTTGCAAATTTGCAATCTAGTAATACGTTTTAGCAATAACTAAATAAAAGCGACTTTTTTTTGGTCGAAAAATAAAAGTGAGTTTCATTACTTACAAAATTAGTTATTTTCCCATGTGGTAAAGCTTTTCTATAGCAAAGTTCCCTTTTCTTTTCTTTTTTTGGCAGCAAATAAAGATTATATCCTTAATTGAACAAGTACACGAATGGTACATATACGTAAGTGAAGGGGTCTTGAAACATAACAGAAACAGCATGGAGTGAAAGCTTGAGAGACCCAAATTCACAACCTAATGGAAGCTAAAGTCCATGCAGGCTGCAAACAACAATAATTCCAGCAACTAAAATCATGTCATGCCATACAAGTGATGCGTAGTAAACATTTTCATCCCCAGTTTAGTTCTATGATACAAGCACATAGCAAATTCGTCAAGAAAATTAAAAAGAAAATCATAAGCAATTATACAAATGCCGATTTAGTCATAATCTTTTGACAATTTGCCCAAAAAATCATTTTGATCAATTTGACTTGTAATCACTAATATGAACGTTAGCCACCTTGTATGGCACGATCGGCATTAATATGCACAATTTTTTGCATTTTTTTTTTATTATTTTGTAAATGTTTTGAATTTTTTTTTTAAAACCTTTTTCCTTCGTCGCTTCTCAGGCCTTAGCAATTGACCATAAGCACGCCACAGCGTTGACTTACTTGCAATCACTAATATGGATGTTAGCCATCTTATATAGTACGATCGACATTAATATGTATAATTTTTTTGCATTTTTAAATGTTTTATTATTTTGTAAATTTTTTGAATTTTTTTAACCTTTTTCCTCCATTAGTTGTCGCCTTGGCAATCGGCTAAGTACGCGACAGCGTTAACTTATTTAGGGCCTGCATGTTTTTATTTCTAGAATCTGTTTATGAACAGATTTTTTGTTTTTTTGTTCTTGGGAACAAAAAAAGAACAGAAACGCGTTTGGTTGGTCGTTTCTGTTCTTTTTTTTTTTTTTTTGTTCCGAACACAAAAAGAGCAGAAATGAGAAACAAAAAAATTGTTTCTTGTTCCGAAAACGATTTTGAAGAAACGATTTTTGGTTTCTTGTTTCTTCTTCTCTCTCTTCTCTTTTCTTCCTCTTTTCTTCCTCTTTTCTTCTTCTTTTCTCTTTGGCCGCCGCAGGCCTCGGCCATGGCCGGCGATCGGCCGTCGAGGGCCGGCGACGCCGTCGAGGGTCGGCGACCTCGCCGAGCTTCGCCGGGGCCGGCGAGGCTCGGCCTCGCCGGATCCGGGCGAGCCCGAGCTCGCTTAGCCAAGGCCGGGCTCGGCCTCGCCCGCACCGGCGACACCGAGCCTCGCCTTGGCTGGGCGAGCTCGGGCTCGCCTAGATCCGGCAAGGCCAAGCCTCCCCATGGCTAGGCGAGCTCGAGCTCGCCGGGGGCCGGAGACGCTTGGCCTCGCCGGGGTCGGTGACGCTCGGCCTCGCCGGATCTAGGCGAGCCCGAGCTCGCCCGCCAAGGCGAGGCCGAGCCTCGCCCAACCACGGCGAGGCTCGGCCTCTCCGGGCCGGCGAGCCTCGCCGTGGTTGGGCGAGGCCGCCGCCGAAAGAAGAAAAAAATAAAAAAGAAAGGAAAAAATGAAAAATAAAATAAAAATATTAAAAAATTAAAAGAAACAAAAAAAAGAACATAAATTTATCAAACGTGTTTCTATTCATTTTTTATTCCCGAACAAGTTTACCAAACGCATTTTTTTGGTCAAAAATTGTTCCCCGAATGAAATACTTTTTTCTATTTCTGTTCATTGGAACAGGTTTTGAATAGAAACGTTACCAAACGCGCCCTTACTTGCCCGCACAAAGTCATCTGAAAAGGACTTTCGTTGCTCTCATTACTTGTACCTTCGCCTACAGGATTTGTCACTTCTCTTCCCAGACAGAAATGCCATAGCTAATAGCTATTTGTCTTTCCCCCAAATCGGAGCCTCCAATATCACATAGATACGTTCGATTTTTGGAATCGAACACGACACTAAAAACGAAATGATGGGTGCGAAGATTCAAGTCAATTTAATTCAAATACGTTTGTTTTATAAAAAGAACTCAATGATATAAAAAAATACTTTTTGATAAATAAAATTATTTTTCTTTTATTTGGTGATATGTGATTGAAAATGTTTTCCGATGTTTGGATATTATTGGAAAATGATTTCAATCTCGTAACTTTATTTTAAAAAATAAATGTTCAAATTTTTTAATTTTAATGTTTTAAAATTTTTAAAATAAAAAATTATTTTTAATTATTTTATTTTCTCTTTTTATTTTTATCTTCTTTTTCAAAAATTGAATTTTTAATTTTCTTCTTTCTCTTTCCTTTTCTTTTCTCCCTTTCTTTGTCGCTACCGACTTGCGATGGCTACAGGCAAGTTCCACCTAGCCAAGATCGACCAAGCCGCAACCTATAGGAAAATATTTTTTGTGAATTCATTATCCTAAGCAAACCAAACACCGAAAAATGATGAAAATGTTTTCTCGAAAAATGATTTTTGTGAAACAAATGTACCCTTAAAGTGAGAGGAGACTAATGATTGATTGTGCGATTTTTATAGTTTCAAACATAGCACAATTACAATGCCATCAGCATGACAATCACATAATGTTAAAGTTTAATTGCTGTGTTTTGTATGCATTAATTCATTCCTTGTCTCTATGAATACAAGGCTCTCATGTATATATAAGTTCACTTAGACGAATCATCAATGTCCAACAACTATGTTCTATCTATAACACCCTCAGTCTTGAAGCTCCACATATTCGAGACATTAGAAAATGGATCGAGAGCAAGAGAAGAGGCAATTTCTTGTTTTCTTTGGCAACGTCAAAGATCCATGGCATGCTTTGAGCAATCCGTTGACTTCTAAATAACGTTAGCCAAGATACTATGGCGGATGTTATGATCACACATGTATGCACATGATCCATGGCATGCTCATCGAGCAATCCGTTGACTTGTAAATAATGTCTCCTTTGCCGTATCACCATTATAATTATTTTCAATAATATTAGGGAGAAGTTGCCTAAAAGTAGAGGTATCCATAGGATTGGCTGAATGTATCTTTCATGATCCTCCTTTTCACCCCCAACAACACCTCCCCACACCCCCGCGCCCCCCGCCCCCGGCCCCGGGGGCCAACAAAAAGATCACACACTTGCATTCCAATTGTTGGGCGTACGGAGAGCCAATGAATAGAATCGTCTCTTCTGAAGACGGCTTTATATTCAATTGACGTTAAACTCAAAGTGCTAATCTCTTCCATAGATCATAACACGAGACACCAAAAGAAATGAACGGTTGTGAAGATTCAAGCCAATTTATCTTTTAAATTGATAGGAAACGAATATTGATATATAAATATAGTTAAATATAATAGAAAGAGAATGCCGTCAGCATGATAATTACATTATTTTAAAGTCTGATTGCTTTTAATGCAATAATTCCTATATTTTTCTTTAGGAATACAGTACTCTCATCTCTATATAAGTTCGCTTAGACAATGAATTGATACCTAAAAACTGTGTTCACCCCTCAGTCTTGAAGCTCCCCAAATTTCCGAAATTAGAGGATGGATCGAGAGCAAGAGGAGATGCAACTTCTTGGTTTCTGTGGCATCATCAAGGAATCCATCAAGCTCATCTTCACATGGAGGAATATCTTCAGCCAAATCACGCTTGCCCTCCTCCTCCCTCTTCCCTTCATCCTCTTAGCTTACACCGAGATTTCTCGCTTCCTCATGGCAAATATCGACCACGACCAGCGTGCACTCGACCACTTCAAAGCCGGCACTCCCAAATACAAGATGCTCTCCAACCTTGTGACCTCGGACATAATTGAGTTCAGTCTCTCCACGGTGGCCTACTGCATCCTTTCTCTAATATTTTCTCTTCTTTCCAAGTCCACAGTCGTGTACACTATCGCATGTGTGTACACCTCGAGACCCATCACTTTTGGGAGAGCGATGAGCATCATTCCAAAGGTGTGGAAGAGGCTCGTGGTCACATACTTATGGGGTTTTCTTGCTATCGTCATCTACAACGTCTGTATCGTCGTGACTTTCATAATCTGCTGTCTCTTATTGGGTCTTCCTCACTCTTCTGCCGGTGGAGAAACCCTACGTTTCATCCTCCTCATCTTATACCTCTTTGCGTTGGTGTATATCAATGTCATTTGGCAATTGGCAGGTGTGATTTCAGTGCTAGAGGACATCTATGGTATTCAGGCCATGTTCAAGAGCATGAACCTGGTCAAGGGTAAGATGGGGATCTCAATAGCTATCAGCCTCTGGCTAACGATTGTGTCCATGGCAACCTACACAGTATTCCGTATCTTTATGGCCAATGGATACGAATTCGGGTTCTTAAGGTTCGGGGTTGCTGGTCTTTCTTTCTTGTTTCGCCCCATGTTGACCCTCGTCGGCCTTGTCACGCAAACCGTGATCTACTTTGTGTGCAAGTCGTACCATGATGAGAACATCAACAAGTCGGCGCTGCTTTTGGATGAATACGTTCCTCTTCAAGCTGACGACGTATAACTAGAACAAGTCGACGTAAAAATTGACATACGGTTACTGTAATCATGTAAGAGCTTGTGGCTGCATCTTGTATTTTGTGTGACCATATACTATGATAATGAATAAGTAAGTTTTATTCGAGCAAATTTTCCATTGACTACGGAAGCCAAAAGAAGCAAAACAAGAGGCACAGCTCTAGTTTAATCGGAATTGCTACCTGGTGTTGTCAACTATTAAGTTCACCTAACTTTCTATGAGAGTGATTATTAACTTCTTGGGCTACATGCAATTCGCCTGTTACTAATCTTTTACATAATTTTCCATGCGCCGGATTGTTTTTAACCCTTTACTCTGTGTCAATCTATATAAATAGAGCGCATTGTTGGCTGGTTTTCATTCATCATCATTTGAGATATTTCAGTGAAAAGTAATTTTCAAAATATACCTTTTCACACATACTTTTGATGATTACCTACTCATTACTCTCTAGTCAGCCTAATTATTTTTAAATCTCTCTCGTCAAAATGTGGAAACAACTATAAACTTTTCACTATATTTATTATTTTAGAATCAACCACCAAGCTTTAGTTTGCTAATTTGTTGTTACACAATTTTATGTCTTATTGAGTTTGAATTCATCAAATTTATGAAGGGGATGTTTTGTAAATAATTTAGAAAATAACGTTCATGAAATCTATTTAATTTTGAGCAAAGGGAAATTTGAGAATCAATATACTAGTAATATGTTCAATAAATAAATAAATAAATAAATAAAAGTGACTATGACTTAGAAAATTAGTTACTCTTCCACAGGTTAAGTAGCTTTTCTTTAGGAAGAATTACTAAAATAGTCCTAAACCTATTATAATTGTGTCAATTCAATTCAAAACATTTTTTCCTGTTAATTCAATATTAAACATTTTGCAATTGTGCCAATTCAATCTATCTCGATTAATTTTTTGCCCGCTAGCACTAACGTGGACAAATTTAAATAATATTTTATTAATTTTTTTGAATTTTTTATTGATTTGTTATTATTTTCTTTTTTTCTTTCTTTTACCTTGTATTTTTCTCTTCTTCCTTCTTTTCCTTTGTTTCCCCCATAGTGACTGGCAAGCAAGGGCTAGGACCCTCTATGGCAATCGGTGAAGGCCGTGACCCTCGCCCAACCTCATGGGAGTGAAGGCAGCCACCCCGCGGCTAGCAAGGCCATGGCTGCCATCGCCCAAGCCTTGGTGAAGGCAATCATGGCCTCGCTAACCATGGTTGAGGCCTCCTTCACTAGCCGCAGGTAAGGCCACCTTCACTGCTGTCGGCAAGGCCATGGTGAGGCTTGCCTCTTGCCTAGTGGTTGGTGAGCCTCCTCGAAGCCTCACCAGCCATTATTGGGGGAAAAAACAAAAAGAAGGCAAAAGAGAAAAAGAAAAGGATAAAGAAAGAAAAGAAAATGTAAAAAATTAATTAAAAAATTCGAAAGAAATAAGATATTATTAAAAATAGTCCATGTTAATGTTGGCCGACGCTGGCCAATGTCCGCGTTAGTATTGGCTAGCCAAAATTGGGCGAATGAACTGAATTTGCATAATTGCAAAAATTTTAGGACTGTATTGAAAAAAAAAATGTTTAGAATTGAATTAGCACAATCTCAATAAATTTTTATGATTTTTTTGGTAATTTTTACCTTTTCTTTAGCAAAGTTCTTTTTTCTGCTGTGAATAAAGCTTATATGTGGAATTAAACAAGAACACAAATGGTATGGTACAGATAGAGGAAAAGTCTTAAAAATGTCTTAAACTTATTGCATTAGTAACAATTTAGTCCTAAATATTTTGACCTAAAACCAATTTAGTCATTTCGATTAATTTTGATCAGATATCATTGACGTGGACACCGGTCAGTTTACGTGGCACGATCAATGTTGATGTTGATAACTTTTAATAATATTTCACAATTTTCTTTTCTTTCTTTCTCTTTCCTTTTTTTTTCCCATCCCCTTCCTCCACTCGATTGCCAGACCTCGGTGACTAGCTAAGAACAAGGGCTAGCACGGGCGACCTTTGCCATGGTTGGGCAAGGCTCAACCTTGTGAGACTCAACCTTACCAAATCCAGCAAGGTTGTGCCTCGCCTGACTCCTGGCAAGGGTTGGTGAGGCTCAAGCCCTCACCAAAGGTCACAAGGGTGAGGCTCGACCTCGCCGCATCCAACGAGGTTGTGCCTCGTTCAACCATGGTGTGGCTTGCCCTTGCTGTCATTAGCAAGGGTGAGCCACCTCACTGGCTCTTGCATCTAGTTGATTGTTGAGGTCTGGTGGCTAGCTATGTAGCATGGACACACGACACGGACACGGACACGTGACACGACACGACATGACACGACATGACACGCCGACACGTCATTTCTCAAAAATAGAGAATTCCGACACGTTGGGACACGTTATTATTAAATAAATATTTTTATTTTTAATTAATTTGATTCAAATTCACAAATAAATAAATAAAGAGTTTACGATGAATTTATACTAATAATAATTTTTTTTGGTGACCCAGAATCTCGTACGGCAGTGGCGGCAATCGGCGAGTAAACCTGGGGGATACGTAATCGGGAGGACCCACCATTCCCGGCGTCCTACTTAAGATCCCAAGCGACCGTGAGGGAATTCGAACTCCTCCCTTTTATGAGGGGGAGAGAGCCCAAACCATCGCAGCCACTAAGGCGGTGGTTATACTAATAATATTAATAAATTTATTCATAGAAAATTTGAAAAACATATTCATAATTAATGCGTAATCATATTTGGGAACATGTTTTTAACTTTAATAAAAATTATGGATAAGATTAATGACTAACAAAAAAATAGAATCAACTTTATTTAAATAAATCTATGATATTCTATAATCATCAATATTTATTATTATTTAACATTTAATATTTTTATTTTTTGAAATAACTTTTTAACTCATTTATTTATTTTTATAACAAAAATAGCTTTACCGCTCAAAATTATTTCCCCCTCTTTTCTTTCTAAACTTTCATCCCCAAAAAATTGTTTCCCTCTCCCATTTCTCTCTCCCTATCTTCCCTCCCTTGTTTCTCTCTCCCCTATCCCCCACGCCACCCCAAAATATTGCCCACGATTTCTTCCCTCCTCTCTCTCTCTTCCTCCCCACGACAGCACCTACCACCCCAAGATCTTCCCTTGATTTCTTCCCTGCTCTCTCTCTCTCTCCCCTTCCCTTCAATAGCACCTGCTCCCCCGCTCCCTGCCTCCATCAATCATCCCCAACCTCCGCCCCCATCAATCACCCCCGGTCGGTTTATCTCTTCCCGCACCCCACGCCACCTCCCCTCTTCGCCCCAATTTCTTTCATCGTGATGCCACCCCCTCTCCGACCCAGTTTCTTTCCATTGTCCCCCACCACCCTCCCTCTCGCTAAAACCCTAACCACAACCTCTTCTTCCTCCTCGTCACATAGCTCTCTCTCGGTCGCTCGCCGGAAGGGCCCTCTTTCGTAGCTACAGCCTCGCCGCCAGCCCTCCATCATAGCGTCGTAAATGCAGCCCTCTGGATCACCTGCTCTTCCTCTGGCCCTGCCTCGCCTCCACCCTCCATCGTCATCCTTTCTCTTGGACACGTGCGTAGGAACGTGTCGAGAAAGGTTGACCACGTGTCTAGAATCCCGACACGTGTTGACCGCGTGTCTGAACGTGTCCGAGCGTGTCGGACATGACACGGAAGCTCTGGCAACGTGTCGGTGCTTCATAGGTGGCTAGTTGAAGGAAGGTGAAAAAAAAACGAAGAGAAAAATATATAAATAAATAATTCAAACATTATTAAAATATGATTAAAAGTTGTCAACGCGGTATTAGTTGTGCCACGTAGGTCAATTGACATCTAAGTCAACAATATCGGGCCAAAATTAGTCGGAATGACTGAATTGGCTCTAGGTCAAAAGATTTAGGATTAAATTGGCACCATGAAAAGGTTTAGGATTTTCCAAACATTTTTCCTCTCTTGAAACATAACAAAAACAACACCAAGTAAGAGCCAAAGAGGCACAAATTCATAGCCTACTATAAGCTAAAGGCCATGCAGGCCCCCAAACAACAACAGTCCTAGCAACCCAAACCATGGCTTGCTTGTTATATGAATGAATATTTTCATCCACACCTTAAGCTTATTACATAGGCGCACACCGAATTCGTCACCCAGTAAACCCACCTGCGATTAGATGAGATAAGTTCCTAACATAAGGTATTACCTTGCAACCGATCAAAGTTCTTCTTCAATAGAAACACGCACTATCCCTTAGAAATCCATTCCAGCTTTTCCAAACACCATCTTGAGCTCTTGCTGTGGAAAGTGATAGCTAGATGATCCGAAGACACTCAGATTTCAGGAAAACTATCCAAAAAGTCCTAAACCTATTGCATTTTTGCCAATTCAGTCATAAACCTTTTAACTTTGTCAATTTAGTCCTAAACATTTTCACTTCTTGCCAATTCAGTTCATCCAGCCAATTTTGGCCAGAAAATGCTGACGTGGACGCCAGCAGTGCCACGTAAGATCGTCGGTGCTTGATGTGGACAATTTTTATAATATTTTAATATTTTTTTTAAAAAATTTGAATTTGTTTCCCTTTTTTCTTTTATTTATTATTATTATTTTTAATTTTTTTTTTTTTGACTTTCTTGGCTTTTGCTTTGGTGGCCGGCCACCGGCCATAGCCACCGGGCCGGCCTCGCCGCCATAGGGGAGGCCCGGCCAAGCGAGGAGGAGCTCCGGTGCGTGGCCCGGCAAAGGTCGCTTGGGTGAGGGCCAGCCTCGCCGGATCCGGCGAGGGGAGCCCTCACCTCGGCCGAGCTCAGGCGGACTTGGAGCTGTTGGCCGAAGATGTAGGCCGGGTCCTCGCCGTAGAGGACAGAGACGAAGACGATGAACGATAGTAGGGCGAAGAGGTAAGGCGAGAGGCGCGTCTTCCTCAATGGAGAAGACGAAGACAACGTTGGCATCGACGTCGAAGGAGAGAGAGGTGATTTCATCGGGGTGGGTGGCGTCGACCGGCTAGGGGCGAGGGCTGGCCTCGCCAAATCTGGTTTGGGTGAGGCTGACGCTCGCTTGGGCGAGGGCTCCCCTCGCCAGATCTGGCGAAGCCGGCCCTTGCCCAAGCCAGGGTAGCCTTGCCCGATCTCGCCGTCGCCTGGCTAACGCCCAGCGAGGCCACCCTGGCCTGGGTGAGGGTTGGCCTCGCCTAGGAGACCCTTGCCGGGCTGCAACTAGGCGAGGGCTCCCCTCGCCGGAGCTCCTCCTCACCCGGTCGGGCCTTGCTTGTGGCGAGCGAGGCCAGCCGGCTAGCTGTGGCCAATGGCCGGTGGCCGGCCGTCGCCCGTGGGCCGTTGGTTGGCCACCGAAAAGGCAAAAAAAAGCCAGAAAGAAAAAAAAAAAAAAAACAGAAAAAAATAATAATAATTCAAAAAAATATTTAAAAATATTAAAATATTATTAAAAATGGTCCACATCAGCACCGAAACTCCTACGTGGTACCGCCGACATCCACGTCAACATTTTCCGGCCAAAATTGGCCGGATGGACTGAATTGGCAAAAGTGCAATAGGTTTAGGACTTTTTGGACAATTTCCCCCAGATTTCTTAGGCATCTTTCGTGAATCCTTCGAGATCACCCTCACCCATTGAAATCTCCTCACGACCGTATCGCTCTCGCCAACGTCCACCACTCTCTCTGTCTCCCCTTCCTTTTCTTGGCTCGCACTCGAATCGTCCAGCTTTTTCACTCGAATCTTCCAGCTTTTGTCCTCTAAATCAAGCCTTCCAAATTTCGATCGCAGCAGTGAAAACTCCGATCATTGGACAGCCTTTGGGGTCTTCACGACAGTTTTCTGTGCAATTCCGTTGGTCTAATCGCTCCTTTAGAAATCGGCCATTGTGCTCAAGATGGCATGGATTTACGCATCCCCAACAGATCAGCTTCAAGAAAATCATGGGTGTTGTCCCAATACATTGGAAGAAATCAATAATCTATACTTTTAGCATACCACGTTATTGCGTTGTCCACCTTTTAATGCGATTGATCTTGTACATTCTTGGGTTTATGTAAATAACCATGGTTTGGAACCTAGCTAATGTTGTTTCTGTGCTAGAGGATGTTTATGGGGTTAAAGCCATGACAAAGAGAAATGCTTTGATTAAGCATAACATCGTGACCATGGTATCGGTCTTCTTAGCGCTCGTGCCGCAGCTCCAGATATAACTCTTCGTTGTTCTTGGTCGAGAAAGAGTACTTCAAATAGGAATTCGAGTGACATGCTTCTTGTTGATGTCAATGGCGATTCTCTTCGGACACGTCGCCGAGATAGAGATGTGCTTTGTCAGCGAGTTCGATATCGGCCTCCATGGGAATGTCGACAGGCGGCAAATCTTTCTTGGCTGCGTATCTCCAGGCGCATCTAGGAGAGTTGTGCCGTTGAAGTTTAAGGATGACACAGAGACTGTATAGACCTCAGGAACAAGACGATTTGTGAGAAAAATTAGTGTGAGCTAGTCCAATTTAGCGTGTTATTGATTGATGATTTTATTTAATGCTACTTGTGTAACTGATATTTGTTTAAATATATTTTACAAGTAAATCTTCATGAGTTTATTTTACATGGGCACATATTTACGTACATGAATCTATTCACATGCTTTGGGCAATCGATTGACTTTTAAATCATATATCTTTTGCCTATTATCATAATAATTTCTAACAGTAATATTAGGAAGAAGTTACCTAAAAGTAGAGGCATCCATGGGATTGGTCTATGCATCTTTCATGATTATACGGCTGCGTTAATGATATGACTGATTAAATAACTATCGAGGTCATTTTTAAGAGGCACTCAACTAATTCAATCTAGACAAACACTTGTTTCTTCAGATTGACTTCGAAACTTCGCTTGCAGGATTTGGCGCATAGCCTACTTCGTCTTTCCCGCAGAATTCGCACACTCGAAGACGATGCATGCCCATACCAAATTTTGAACATATGTACATCCAATGAATTAAAGGATAAATAATATTTTCTAAAGAAGGGTTATGATATTCAACTGAAAGATAAAATAACCTCTTCCAAATTCATAAGACGACACGCAGAAAGAAATGAATGGGGGTGAAGATTCAAGACAATTTATTCCTTAAATTGAAAGGAAACTATTGTTGATGTCCCGATGTACATAGTTAAACATAGTAGAAAGACAAGGCCGTCGGCATGATAATTGTTGGTAATTTGTTTATAAAACAAATGAAGAGATGCCTTGTCCCACATCGAAAAGATGTGAGTGCGCACGTGGACGAGATTTGGCATTAACCAACGATCATTATTTTATTTATTGAGAAAATTCGGATTTATTTCTATAAAAAATTAACTATAAATCTTGTTGAAACAGTGTGACTGTTCGCGAAAAGTTACGTTTATTTTTTATTTATTATTTATTTAATTCCGAATTTTTATATATCTTTTCAACATAACCTTTGGGATGTACTTATTCACGAAAGGTTGTCTTTGTTCTTTTGCAATCTTTTGAAGAGTTGCATTTATTTGAAAGACATATATAAGTACATTTGTTTTGAGATCAGATATATATCTTCTTCCATTTTTTGTTTTCTTTCGAGAAAACTACAGCCATTGTTTCTAATTGTTTCCCATGAGAGACCCTGGAGAAATACTAGAATTGCTATCTAGTATTCTTACTTGAGACTTTGTTGTATCCTGGAGGAAATTTGCCGGTGACCATTAGCAACGTAGTGGGGCAAATAAATCCTTAAAGAAAGTGATATCACGCCTCAAAGTCCGACTTGAGTACTCTAAAGATCCGACTTCATTGTTCTACCCAATTCGAAGCCATATTTTCCTAACAATTTTAAGGATTTATTTGTGAACCAATGGAGTTAAGGATGCGGTTGATGATGGGTTAAGCAAGGGATGTGCAAAATGCAAATGGCATCCTCTTCTTCGTTCCACGGACAAATCTCTCTGGTCGTAATGGCATTCATCCTCACTCATCGTGGCAGTGAAGGCTCTCTTTTTCTCTCTTGAATTCTCTCTTTTATTTGTCCATTTACCGTCGTAAGGATGTGTTTTATGTCTTTTATGCTCCCAATGCTATGCCATGTCCCCTGTCTATGTATTTGATGTTCAGATTGGGACTCAACACTAACAAATCTTGACGATATCCATCGTGATGAAAAAGACCAGGATGGTGGCGTCTTGAATTACGATGCTAATTTCCCGGAGCAAAAGGTGATGAACGAGACGACTCTTGCTCACGATGCGAAATCCATTGTGGATGTATCATGCGAGACCGGCATCTCATCTCGTAAAACAATTGTCGAGAATGCCGAGACTCTGATCCATGAGATCAAGTGCAAGTTCTCGAGATTTCTCTTTCCCAGAAAATGGTTATATACTCATAACTATCAGATCTTTGCTCGGTGGGCTGCTAATGCCTAGCCATGTAGAAAGGCTTGAGCATTTCATGGAGAGAGAGGGTGGTTATAGCCACGGCAGCAAAGATAGAGCACGCGACTTTCTTGTCACCGTGGTTGTTGAGGGCTGTTTAGGCTGGTGCAGTTGTGGGGGTACGAGAGGTTTCCGCTCATAGCGCTGAAAACCCCGAATGGTCTCGAACTCAGCAAACCTAGGCGTGCGAGATGGCCCAGAGTAAACTTCAAGTTCGATCTTCCACCGGTGACGTCAGTGCCCGGATTGGCACATAACTTCCAACGGCGGCCTTACACTGCCAAATTTGAGAATTGGCGGCATTTGTCGAACTATAGAGATACTAAGAGATCAGGGTAGAGGGCATCGGTGGCTTAGACTAATGGAACTTTGGAGTGGTTTTCTCGGTGATTTCCTCCAAACTCCCTTCTACCTCTTAATTGCCAATCGTTGCCTTCATAGGAGTGCGTATCATTTCTGTTCACTCGACCGTTACAAAGGATGCCCTGTTTGGTCTTGTCCTTGGTCTTGGAGACTCAAATTTTGCTCGTTAGATCAACAACTGCAACCATGGCTACGCTACCAACGTCGTGTAGCGCAAGAGCGAAGTGCAGTTCCTGAATCATCCTTCGTGGCCAGAAATTCATGACCCAGGGATTAACGTTTCATATGGAATCCCACAGTTGGATCATGTTAATTGAGGAATTTGGAGGATAGTAGATTCTTGCTAAAATTGAAGGATACACACGAGTCTCTTTCCCATTAATCTCTGAATGTCAGTTTGGGTTTGGGAAGGAAGTCAGACCGTGGGGCCTTCTTCCTCCAGCAATGACCGAGTGCGTGATGCAAGGTCACCCAGTGCGGGGCGAGGAAAGAATCAATAACTTCCGCGATATTGGCCGAGTATCACTGACTAGGAGGTGTAGCAATTGTTCGGAGAAAACATAAAGCGTGCTCTATTTTGCTCTGCTTCACGACCGAGAAACTGAAGCGACTGGATCTCGGTCGAGATTTTTGGCTGTGATTCCAATCGTCAATGATAACCGAAGCTTTTGCCATCGACCCTCTTGCCAATCTATTAAGAAGGTAATATCTACTGCTTTGTCAACTGTCTATTTTAATGAGAAAAGGAAATGACATGGCATGTTTTAGATTGGATTTGAATCGGCTCTATTCGAGTTTGTGTCAGTGATTGCACACATCTTTGACAGATATTTCATAAATTTGGTCTCTAATCTGGGTTCATCAATGTATGGTTTTATTCCCCGATTGGCGAATACAAACTATATGCTGATTTTTATCATTCTGCTCTTACTTTTACATTAGGTTGTCATATCTATAAGAACTGTGGTCATTCCCCTGTGGTTGCATTGCTTTTTTTTTTTTTTTTTTTATGTGCATGTGTAATAGGGATCCTACAATTGCTTGGGTTGCTGTAGGAGCTTAGAATTAGAATATTAAATGGGTTGACTTGATATTACTTTCAGTCTGTGTAAGTTGTGGTTCTTTCCAAATGCCACGTAAGACATGCAGAAGAGGCAAGGAAGCCGTGGGTATCGTGTCACTTGTGTAGTTTATGAGTGGCTGGTCCTTAATTGACCATTGGATATGGTAAATCTGTTATGTGGGAAATTCATGTGGAGAGGAGGTTCCTTGATATAGCTTCGGAAGATTTTGTTAATTATTACATTGTTATCATCATAACATCTTATGTGCAAGAGCCTTAAAGGACGTAAGATAAGGGGATTATATGCAAAACTTGGCATGCAAAGTGGACAAAGGATTTTGGTTAATGATTGACAAAGTCCCAATTTTTTAGTGTAGCGTAAATTGGGATTTGAGAAGTGTAAAAGGTCCACTTCCCATGGGCAGACTGTGTTAGAATGCTGTCATTAATGCTTCCTTACAGCTTCCAGTGGTCACGATAGCCATGACAAGCATCAATGCTTATACAATGTTGTTGATTCCGTTCCAAGAATTGTTTTTCCATTTCAATCCTAGTTCATGTGTTTTTGATACCTCCATACTCGATTTGCTCTCATTAATTGGATTGTTAGAGAATGTCATTATTTGCCTGAGCTAATATGTAGTGCTCTATTTATGGAGGCAATTTGGAGATACCGAATGGGTTTTTCAAGTGTCCCTTGTTTGGTTCTAATGTGTTCTATTTGCTGTCCTTGCCCCTCATAGATTTGATTCTGTGGAATAGCATAAATGAGCCAAGAGAGTATAATTACATTGATTTACTATTTTGATGTATGTATTTCATCGAGGATGAAGATTTGATGATGCATAATTTCAATTAATTACCTCTTGGAATATTCTTGAAATGGGGTTATGTCTGAAGGGGACTTTGGAAATAATATGACTGGAATCATTGAGATTAAGAAGTATCTGACTTTCATTTTCAAAATGAAAGATTTAAGAGAAGTAGATACTATCTTAAGTATTAAAATTAAAAAATAGTGGGGTTATTCTTTGAGCTAAAGTGATTACACGGAGAAGATGTTGCATAGATTTAAACATCTTGTTTTCAAATATATGAGTACTCCATTTGATTCCTGGTGGAGAGTTTTTAATGTGAGTGATATTGGTTTTGATGTATGCGATACATTATCTAGACCTAATAGTACTTTTTGTATATGCAAGTTGAGTAAATACTAGTAATCCAATATAGAACATTAGAGAGTTATCTTATTGTTCTATAATAATTCGGCTATATTAGAAAGATATACCGATGCTAGTTGGATTGCAAGTGTGAGAGATAAACAATCCACTAATGGATTAATTTTCACATTACGTGAATGTGTGGTTTCTTGGGTGAGCAAGAAACAAATGTGCATAATTCACTCAACTATGAAATTTGAATCGTTGCTTTAG
Organism: Eucalyptus virginea; assembly: GCA_014182375.1. NCBI lineage: Eukaryota > Viridiplantae > Streptophyta > Magnoliopsida > Myrtales > Myrtaceae > Eucalyptus > Eucalyptus virginea. The sequence goes on from CM024521.1 coordinate 61,322,218, forward strand.
CAGAATTTGGGAAAGAGGCTGAATGGACTATGAATTTGTTATTGAATATCAAATTGTGGCCTAGTCCTATGCCTCCTATTTCTATCCACCCTGATAGTTAGGCTACTTTGGCAAGAGCCTATAATAGAACCTATAATGGTAAGTCTTGGACATATTAGTTTAAGACATAAGTATATGAGACAATTGATTAAAGATGGTACCATAACAATTGTCTATGTGAGGTCAAGTAAAAATCTTGCCGATCCTTTGACGAAGGCTTTACCAAGACATATGGTAATAACGACCTCACAAGAAATGGGGCTGAAACCCTTTAATTGAAATCACCAATAATGGTAACCCGACCTTTTCTAGAACATCACTAGTTACAAGGTTTAATGGGTAAGAACAAGTTATTGAATGTGATTGTTTGATACTGACGTAGCCCTGATATGAGAAGTAGTATCGTCTGTTACGTTTTGCAGGTTGAATTGAATTCTTAATGAAGTATGATACAAATTTGTAGTGTGTTGATAGTAACAGAAACACATGGTAGATACTTCACCTATATGAGCTTAGAAGTGGTGCCGCTTCTTACGAAAGTTAGGGTTGCTTTCTAGAGAGCTCATGAAACAGGATCAAGCACAAGGCCATAATAGTGCGGAGTAATATAGAACTTCTCGCTGAAACAAGAGGTTAGTGTATGTGCGGTATGTCCGGTTCTATTATATAAAAGTACAAGTTTAAAGCCGAGCTACTTGTCACTTTGATGGAGCTTTGAGATGCTTGCACTAAGTAAAGGTTTAACTCGAAAGAGACCTTTATGTATGTATATTAATCTCACGGAAATTTTGGTTGTATATTTCTAACGTTTTATTTTTTGTTTTTGTTTTATAAACAAAAGTGGGGGATTGTTGGTAATTTGTTTATAAAACAAATGAAGAGATGCCTTGTCCCACATCGAAAAGATGTGAGTGCGCACGTGGACGAGATTTGGCATTAACCAACTATCATTATTTTATTTATTGAGAAAATTCGGATTTATTTCTATAAAAATTAACTATAAATCTTGTTGAAACAGTGTGATTGTTCGCGAAAAGTTACGTTTATTTTTTATTTATTATTTATTTAATTCCGAATTTTTTATATATCTTTTCAACATAACCTTTGGGACGTACACGAAAGGTTGTCTTTGTTCTTTTGCAATCTTTTGAAGAGTTGCATTTATTTGAAAGACATATATAAGTACATTTGTTTTGAGATCAGATATATATCTTCTTCCATTTTTTGTTTTCTTTCGAGAAAAACTACAGCCATTGTTTCTAATTGTTTCCCATGAGAGACCCTGGAGAAATACTAGAATTGCTATCTAGTATTCTTACTTGAGACTTTGTTGTATCCTGGAGGAAATTTGCCGGTGACCATTAGCAACGTAGTGGGGCAAATAAATCCTTAAAGAAAGTGATATCACGCCTCAAAGTCCGACTTGAGTACTCTAAAGATCCGACTTCATTGTTCTACCCAATTCGAAGCCATATTTTCCTAACAATAATTACATTATATTAAAGTATGATTGATTTGTCTTGAACGCATTAGTTCATCTCTTCTTTCTATATGAATACAGTACTCTCATGTATATATAAGTTCACATAGACAATTAATCAACGCCTAAAACCTGTGTTCTTATTTATAACACTCTTAGTCTTGAAGATACAGAGATTTGGGGAGTTAGAGGATGGATCGAGAGCAAGAGGAGATGCAATTTCTGGGTTTCTTTGGCATCATCAAGGAGTCCATCAAGATCATCTTCACTTGGAGGAAGATCTTCAGCCAACTCACAGTAGCCCTCATATTCCCTCTTTCCTTAATCTCCTTAGCTCACATCGAGATCACCAACTTGCTCTTCGGAAAGATCAACCACGACGAGCTCGAACTGGACCATGCCAAAGCCGAGACTCCCGAATACAATAGGCTCATTGACCATGTGACCTCGGACTTAATCAAGCTCTGGCTCTTCAAAGCTGCCTACCTTGTCCTGTGTCTAATCTTTTCTCTTCTTTCCACATCTGCGGTCGTGTACACGATCGCGTGCGTGTACACCTCACAATCAATCACTTTCGGGAGAGTGATGAGCATCGTCCCGAAGGTGTGGAAGAGGCTCATGATCACTTTCTTATGGAGTTTTTTTGTTCTCTTCGTATACAATGTCGTGACTGCTCTAGTCATCTATCTCTTGATTGTTCTTATTCAATCTACTGCCACTGCACTAACCCTAGTTATCATCCTCCTCACCTTGTACTTCGGCGGGCTTGTGTATATCACTGTCATTTGGCACTTGGCAGGTGTGATTTCTGTGCTAGAGGACACATATGGTATTCAGGCCATGTTCAAGAGCAAGAACCTGATCAAGGGTAAAATGAGGGTCTCGATAGCTCTCTTCCTCTTGCTGATGATTGGGTCCACGGTTATTCAAACAGGGTTCAACAACCTTGCGGCCAATGGGTCTGGATCGGGGTTTGTAAGGTTTGGGGTTGCAGTTCTTTGTTTCTTGCTTCTGTTCAAGTGGATCCTCTTCGGTCTCGTCGTGCAAACCATGATCTACTTCGTGTGCAAGTCGTACCACCACGAGAACATCGACAAGCTGGCGCTCGCGGATCATCTCGAGGCCTATCTTTTGGCCGGATACGTCCCTCTCAAATCCCAGGACCTACAACTAGAACAAGTCGCCGTATAACTTGATACCTCCGGATATTGTAATAACGTAATAGGCAGTGGTTGCATCTTGTACTTCATGACCTTACACGATGATCTGAATAAGTAAGTTTGGTTTGAGCCAATATATTGTTTTCACGGAAAGAAAAAGAAGCAAAACAAGAGGCTCATCTATTTAGTTCATCTAATTTTCTATGAGAGTGATTATTACATTCTTGGGGCATACGCAATTCGCAAGTCCTCTTTTAAATATTTTATATGTGATCAGATTATTTTTGGCCTTTTACTCTATTTCACTTTACCTAAATATGGCATCATCGGCTGGTTTTCATGGCCATATGAGATTTTATTAGGGAATGTTCCTTAAATTTTAAATTTGTTTAATGTGATCTATGAACTTTGACCTAATGTACAATATAATTCATATACTTTTAATTTGACCAATGTGATTCATGGATTTTTGGTATATGTTTAATTAAATCGCTACATTATATGAAAATATTCAACATTGTCCATAATCTTGAATTAATAAAAGAACAATATTTGATATTATCAAATAAATTACAGACTATTTTGAACATATAATAAAAGTTCATGAACTACATTACACATTGGTTTAAAGTTCAGGAATTACATTAGATAAATTAATAGTTCATGAACCATATTGCACATTAAACTAAAGTTTAATGATCATTTGTATCATTATTTTATTATACTACCCTTACAAGATCGGTAAATGGGTAGAAATTCTAATATTTTCCCTAGAAGAATGTCACGTTTTTATTTGCATCATTATTTGTATAAATAGTCAGGTGACATCTCCAAAGTAGTGAGCTAATTTTGTCACTTCTGTAGACCGAAGCAATGAACAATTCTTTTTCTTTAATACCATTTGCCCCCTTCTTCGGCGATGACGGGCTGTCCAAGATAATTATAGTGAAATTCTCTTTTGCTTTTCTCGTATTGATTGTCCGGCCGGAGACATCTCCAAAGTAGTAAGTTGTTTTATATATCTGGTTATTTTTACATCTCCCCTCATCAAATTAAGGAAACAACAATTACTTTTTCGCTATGTTTATTATTTTAGAATCAACCACCGAGCTTTATGTTATCACAAATTTTTTTAAATCTTATCGAGTTTAGCAGTGTATTCTGAAAATAATGTAGAGCATAACGTTCATGGAATCAATCTAAATTTATAATTAAAGTGAGATTTGGAAATCAACAAACTAAACGTTATTTTTTTTATAGCAAAGCAAATGAAGATTATATTGGTAATCCGACAAGTACATAAATAGTGTGGATACAAGAGTGTAGGGGTCTAGAACATGACAGTAAACACCGGGATAATACAAATTAAAAGATATGCCTCATTTTTTAGACAATGACCGTGTATATATGTCTATTACACAAATATCATTCACAAACTAAGCAAGATCCTAGATTGAAAAGATCAAATTATTCTTTATTGTAAATTCGTTTTAGCATCTTGGGTAGGGTTTGGTGATTTGTATTTTAGTGTGTTTGAATGTTTTTAGTGAGTAAGAATTTAGGATCTGAAAAGTGGTATTATGAAAAGGAAATGACGTTTCCATTAATAGGGAAACAATCATAATTGATGTGGAAAAGTTTAACGGAATCTAGGGTGAATATACTAAAAATCCCAAATTGATATGTGTGTGACAAATTTACTTTAGACTAATTTTTTATTCATGAAAAGCTCTAAACATATACGTTTATGACAAATGTATCCCAAATGACTACAAAAAACTCAAAACTGATACACTTATGATAAATTTACCTCGAAGTAATTTGTTCGACCACCAAAAATCCAAAATAGTATATTTGTAATGAATATATTCTCTGTTAAATTAAATTAGATTAAAAATTTTAAAAAGAAAAATACAAGTGGGAAGACCATTCTTGCTTGTGGCCATCATTCCAATTCGTGATGGCCGGGGTGGTTGTCGCCTTTTAGGCAATGGGTTGGCGATCCTCGCTAATCGGAGGTGAGGGCTTACAAGCCCTCATTAGAAATAGGATTTGGGCGGGGACCTCCTCCTAGATTTGGGCAGGGGTCGCTCGCCCTTGTCTCAGTCTAGATGAGGGTCGTTGGCCCTCACGCAAGTGTCATGGTCCGTAGATCTTCCCGTACTCGTGACACTTGTGAGTGGTGCTTGAGGTTCTTGAATGAAGAGTGAGGATGCAGAGGGGACGAATACAACTAGTCCATAAGTATGGCGTCAGGACGGTTGGTGCTAGGAGTTCTAGAATAGAAAGATTATAAATGCGGGGTTGGCCTCCCATGCATAAATTGGTCAAAGCTGATGCCGCTCTCCTGACAAGGCCATGACAGGCCGAAACCAGTTGTTAAGCCTAAAGAGATATGCTGTTTCACTCGATAGACTAGACGCCCGAGCGAAGCAAGGCATGGTATGATCTAGTACAAAGAAGCTATTTACCGTATTGTTTGCTGGAACAGCTATAGAAGGAAGGCTGGCTGGCAAATTCCGCTCGCTAGGCACCACACGGGTCATTCTGCGGCCAAGGAAATTGTCGCCCCGTGACAAATGGTATCAGAGTAGGAATCCCTTCAATAAATGGGTGAGTAGGAGAATCAAACTTCTTGCTCCAATGTGTGTTGAATTGATAAGTACTAGTGGTACCAGTCCTAGTTAGCGGAAAGTGTATTGCTGGGGCAAAAGATGCCTAAACAAAGCCAGGCTTTCTGCTCCTAGGATGGCAATGGGTGCTAGGATGAGTTGGTTCCTCGCCAAGCTGATAGGGAGTTGGAGAAGAACCGAATCCTTGTTGAATAGGGATAAAGTTCCTGGATCGATCGGTGAATTTCAAGAAGAGGTCTATTGCCATGTTTTCAACAAAAAAAAAGAACCTCCATTTGGTTTGCTGGGGTCAAAGAAGCTGAGTAGGTAAAGATGGTGCTACTAAAAGATGCGGTTGGCGAAAAATGTCACACTTGCCAAAGAAAGCGCAAGTGACTGAGAATGGCCGAGCAGCTGAGATCAAAAGAGGCTACCAATGGAGAAAAACATGTTTTGTTGGGCGAGCGTGACCATTCAATGTGAAATCTCAAAAGTTGTGCATCAATGGTTAAGGGACGTGAGGGAGTGACGAAATAGATCGCAACGAGGGAGTTGCGAATTTGAATGGGGGAGAATGTCACGATCCGTGAATCCTTCCGTACTTGTGACACTTGTAAGTGGTGCTTGGGGTTAATGAGTAAAAAGTGAGGATGCAGAAAGGATGAACACAATCGGTCCATAGAAGTGGCGTCAAGACGGTTGGTACTAGGAATTCTAGGATAGAAATATTATATTACTTAGGAGCTCTGAAGGCGGGGATGGCCTCTCGTGCACAAACTGGTCAAGAGCTGATGCTACTCTCTTGACGAAGCCATGGCAGGCCGAAACCAATTGTTGAGCCTAAAGAGATTTGTTGTCTCATTTGATGAACTAGACACCCGAGCGAAGCTGAACGTGGTACGATCTTGTATAGAGAAGTTATTCATCGTATTGTTCGCTGGAACAATTATAAAAGGAAGGCTGGCTTGATGAATTCTGCTCGCTAGGTGTCGCATGGGATGTTCCGGCCAAGAAAATTGTCGGCTTGTGACACAAGTCTAATGGTTTTTTTTTATTATTTATTGATAACCCAAGAACCGCCGTCGACCGGTAGCCTAGACGTAAACCCGGGGCGGATTGAGCCACCACCACAGACCCAGCCACGTTTGAGTCTCACAAATGCGACTCCTCTAGGATTCGAATTCCTCCCCTTCGTGAGGGGGAGGGAGTTCGAAGCCAACTGTGTCACCACGGGTGGTGGTAAGTCTAACGGTTGTTTATTCTCTTATTTAAAATAAAATCCATTTAGATTTTTATTTGAGAAAATAATATAATTTCACGTTGTTATTTGAAATTTCGTTAAAAGAAAAGGAAGATGATGACGATGAAATTCTCCCCCTCTCTCTCTCTCTCTCTCTTCAAGCATTGCAGAGAGAGTTTGGCAATGGCGACGTGCCATTGCAATTGCAGAGCACCCATTTCTCATCTTCGTCTTCCTCCCCATCCTCCGACCTCGAAACCCTCGAATCCCCACCCTCAGTCCGTGAACCCAATCCCCTCGAGCAGACGGGTCTTCCTCCTCTCTCCCCGGCGCGCGCCCTCCTCCTCGCCGCCGCCGCCGACGGCGCGGCCAACGTCCTCCAGTGCCGCGCCCTGGAGGGGTTCGACCCCGTGAGTCCCGAGGAGAGGACCGCCAGCGCCGCCAAGTCCCGGCGGATCGCGGAGGCCGTGGGGCTGCTGGAGAAAGGGCGGGAATTGCAGGCGCAGGGCGATTTCGGGAAAGCCCTCTTCTACTTCACTCAGGTGCGTCTGCCATTTTTCGTCTCTCGAAACTTTTATCTTGTTCTTGTTGAACTGAGCTGCATTTGTTCCCGTTAGTGTTAGGACTTGGCTGAAATGCGTGTTTGCGAGAGCGTCGAGCTTTTAGAGCAGTTCGCAATGGGGTTAACGTGATTTTTGAATCTCGATATTCGCCCGGGTTCTTGATTCGCTCCTGCGGAATTCCGAGCTGCTGGGTACTTCATTGAAAGGCGCCTGCTTTTTTGGTTTGTGAGTGGTGTTTTTGATTGGATTCTGAGAAGCTGAATTGAGTGTATAACCGCGAAAGAGGAACTCGATCCAATCATCATCAGTTAGATGTGCTTGGTACTCCCTTGTTATCCCTGACCATTCGGGAAGCGTCGACTGTGTTTAAGTTGACACGGAAGTCCTGCTCCTGTTGCAAGAATCTTCTGAATCTTCACGTATGCTGAAATTAAACTTCCTGCTAGTTTAAGTGGGAGGAAATGATACATACAATAACCTGTATGAGAAGGGATTATCAAGGAAGACTGAACTGTTATCAATGTGAGCCGGTGATATCTGTGACTCCCTTCATCCCTCAATGCATGATCCCTCAATGCAGGAGGCTCATGCATTGGCCTGCTTTTGTTTTTGTTTTGAATCATGGTCTTGATATCTAGTCAACACTCTGTTTTTTTTTTTTTTTTTTTTTTTTGGTAGAAAGGGTAATAATAATATTGAGGACGGGCAAATGTACAGAAAATCCCGGCACCAAAACTTACACTCAAGAAGAAATAGTCAACACTCTGTTTGTACTTGAGCATTGCGAAAACATTCGAAGTTACTAGTTTGACTTTGTTTTTCTTCTAATTCAAGGTGATTGAAGGTTATAAAGACTTCGCATTATCGGAATATGCAAGAGTTGGAAGGGCGTTAGCATTGTATGAAGTCGGCGATAGGGAAGAAGCTATTGCAGAGATGGAGGATGTTTCCATATCATTGAAGGGATATCCAGGTACTTGTGAGAAATTAACATTGGTGCAATCCTTGAGAAATTAATAGTTCGGTGTTCCCATAGGGATAATGTTTTGCAATGTATGTGCAGAAGTCCATGCAGCTCTTGCAGCAGCCTTATACGTGGACAAGCATGCCCCCTTGCTTGCTGAAAACCAGTTCACAATTGCAACCCTATTGGATCCCCATTACACAGATCTTTCTTATGTAAAAGAGACGAAGCACTGGCCTCCGAGTTTAGTCAGTTCATTACAGCAATTCATCACACTTACATAAAGATAGAGTTATCACAATTCCCATGCAGTTGATCAGCAAGAACTGATTTGCATTGTCATTTTATCTTATTCTTTGCGAACCTGTATAATAATCCAATTCACCGAGAGAAAGCTGGGCTGATTAGTAGAGTTCATGACTGAGATGGATCATTGTTCTCTTTGATAAGCTTTGCAGCAAAATGGTGTGCGATGATTATTCTACCCCTGTTATCTGTGCTATATTCTTTAGCTCTGTGCTTTGTGAGGTTATGAAGAATTGCACTTAGCTTTGCCTCACAGGACGAATTGCATTTTGATTGTTGCTGCTATTTTTGAGCTGTAGATGAGTGTTGTTGATAAATATTTGCGAAAGCTAGTTACGTAAGCCTGCTTGTTCATCTCAATTTTTTGATACTTTCTTGTCTATTAACAGATGAACTCTTTGATGTACTGACTGTGACTACCAGGGGGAAAAAAGATATAAGCATGCCCGTTTGGCTGCACTACCCCTGAGAATTTGTCTTTACCTCTAATTATAATGTAGAGAAGGGGAAACAATCGACATGCCTACCTGTGAGGATAGGTGCGTTTTCATTAGCATTAGGATGGAAAGAAGCATTCATAGGACGGCTAGAGTTCACCTAGAGAATGCCGAATTTGTCGTTCTAGCCATCTTCGGGCGCACTTTGTCAAGTGCTTACGTCAACGTACTTGTTGGGCTTTGGGAAAGCAATAATTGGGCGATAAATCCTGGCAACGACATGCTACAGCATTCCCTTCAATTAGCTTACTGTAGATCAAACTTTAAAGCAAGTGAGATATACTTTCTATTTCTTTTTTTTCCTGCTCTTTTTGGTCGGGGGGATATATTTCGACCTTTGGACTTTTGTCACCCATCTCCCAAATTACGACCCGAAACTTCAGCAAAATCGGTAGTTTCGTCTGATCCACACGCTGGATTTGTTTTCATGGGAGGATGGCACGAGGAAAGCATCCTTTCCTTAATTTCGTCCCGGACTTCTTAAGAGGCTTGTTTTGCGAAAATTTATCCCTGAGAAACCTTTTGAGTGCTATATCCTAGTTTATGAGGTACTCTCTTAGTCGCATATCCAGCATGTAAGATGCATTAACTTTTGACCCTACTCCTGGATTTTGATTGTTATTGTTGTCATCATTATGTTTGGCATAAGGATTGTTAACTTTTTTGCCATTACTTTCAAAGTGCTTTTGGGGCTGCAAATTTTTCTCCTCTTTTGCCTTTCCTGCAAGAAACAGGGGCTCTTTTACCCACCCAGTTTATTGCATGGATAACAATCACACTCGACGGGGATTGCCATTCACTCAAACAGTCATAAAGACAGATACCTACTATGACTTTTTGACTCTTGATTGCATGTTTTTGTTTGTGGGTCCTTTTTTATTCTTAATGTCTTACCTACCAGGATTCTCTTTCTAGATCGACTTCACATCAAAGAGTATGCACGCGTGAGGGTTATATTAAGTCTCGGTCTTTCTGGTAAAATTTGGTTTTCATGCCGGTGCTAATCACTCGAGGTGCATGTCTTTATCGAGCCATTTTGGGTACGTACTTACGTACGTTGTTATGTTTAGACATGTTGCTTGATGCTACTGTTTGGGGATACAGGATAAGTCTTTAAAGTTCTTGGTTTGAATTTGTTCTTTCCACGGAGTTTGGTAGCTGGATTGGGTCACCAAAGCAAAGTTTGAAAGGCTGCTGGTGACTTGTCATCTCCTTTTACCCTGGCAAACTGACCCATCTGCATCTGTTTTGCGAGGACTTAAAGAGCAGAGCACCCGTAGGCTAGCTTATAGTAAACAAAGAACTTGGGCAAGATTTGTAAAGCGGACAAGACGATACCTTTTTTTTTTTTTTTTTAAATAGCCATTCATATAAGAGAACTCTAGCCAGTTTAAACATTCTCATATTGGGAAGATTCTGATTTCTGTCTTTATCAACTTACTTAACCAGCGGTGAATGTTATACTTCTGTTTTTGTTTTCTTGTTTTTGTTTTTTTTTTGGGTATATTCTTGCAGTATTTGAAAGAATGGGGGGAGGGGGCTGGAGTATGGATAACATCCACTTGAACTAGATGATTCCATGTTGAAAATTCATTGTACCCTAACTCTGGTCCAAGTCATATGACGTGCTCTACACTGTTGTGATGTTGACTGAGTAAAGTTGACTGGCATGCCTGGAGGATTTTTGTGCATGGATTCCCAAATTGACACGCTTTAAACAGTTGTGTGGATTCCACTCGGTGCAAGTACCTGTCCCTATTTCACATTAGAGAGCTACTTTAGGACGGATCAGTACCGGGAAGTCAACAACAGTTGAACTTAGCCGGCTTGCTTTTGACCCTCGTTGCCGAAGGATGGTCGGTTCTTTGTCGTTGAAGCATGAGCGCGCTTTGCTGTTGCTCCTGTACTGAAGTCTTCCGTGTAAGAGAGATTAGGACGGCCGCTTACTGGTTCACTTTATGGGCCGAAACCTGGACCACCAATTTAGAGAAACCCTCTCTCCTTTTTTTTTCTTTTTTTTTCCCAATATGCTTCAGAGATATTTTGGTTTAGTTTTCACGTATCGAACTAAGCCGACCTCTCTGACTTGAACTTGGTAATATAGAGGCTGCCATAACCGGGACCAAGGAACTTGCGAAAATTTGCTTGCTCATGACCCTAGCATGATAGTGTCATAGTTCGTGTTGTTTGTGTCTTTTCACGGCACAGAATATCGGTTCTTGAACAGGAACGGGCTGACTAATGACTATATGTTGATGTTTAATTTATCAATCAGACTGAAGAAAACTTTTGATGTTGGTTTTCAGTTTATCAATCGACATATGTTGGTCTTTAATCCACTCTTTCTTTAGTGTAGGTAGAGTGCATTGTTTATCATGTGTTGAATGACCGGCCAAAATTCCTACTTTTGCTTAAAACATCTAATTCTAAAACTGATTTGTACAAATAACTCTTGTTTGTTTCTCTAAAGAAGGTTAGATAATATGCACTCACGTTAATATCATAAGACGGGCGTGCTAGCAATTTGAACTCAACAAGCAAGCCGACAACCTTGGTGAAGTCATTACGAGATTTCTGAATGAGCTTAGCGACCGAGAATGTTCATTCAAAAGCACTCCACTTACCCTTTTCTCTCCCGTGCCTACACGCCTGCTGGATTTTGTGGAAAGCAAAGTGACTCAGCGTTCTCTGAAAATCTTGAGCATCGGACATAGGAACTGAGGTTACTCTGTCTCTCTCTCCTCCTCCTCCTCCTTTCTTTGCTTTGCCTTGTTTGGCCATTCTCTGACTAAATGATACCTAAAGGTTGGGAGACACCATAGTCTCTCTTATGCTAGAAATTTCTGATCGGAACTTTAGGTAGCACTGTTGATTTTTCCGAAGAGTTCCTAAGAAGATCCAACTTTTTCCAAGTCCACTGTTGCATGCAGAATGTACTCAAAAACAGTAGCTTTCTTTGAACTCTTATAGGAGTTGATGAGACATAATTGATATTATAAAGGGGATGATGTTACATGAAATATAGACAATACCAGTAAAGCGAGTGAGCAATGGCGAATCATAATCAAGATCCACATAGGCATCAGATCAGACATCCCAATCAGGTCCCAGAATTCAACTACCCATGCTTTGATTCCCCTTTTTTCTGTGGTGTACATGTTTTCTTTTTGCTTTTTTCTTTTAAAAAAAAAAATTTCTCCCGGACTAAACAGATGATCCAAGCATTTTGAGCAGCATCCTGGCCTTTGTCTTGGTCCTACCACTACACTGGCTCTGTAGAAGATACAGCAGCTGTGTTAAAACTCCTGCACCAATTGCCCGTTCTCGTGCCAATGATGAATCGGAACATATGATCGTAAGTGAATTGACTGCGCTCTCGCTCCCTTCATGACTTGATGCTCCAAAGACCATCCTGACAAGAGAGGATACACCGTTTGGGTTATTGAGCAACGCCTCTTTCACCTGGGCATTCCCTTGAAGCAGCCGCTCTATCGTGGAGACCGCTATTGGAGAGAGGCATCTTTGACGTCTCTCCTTTTCAGCGGTCAAAGTCGAAATGTGGGCAACCAGCCCATTTACCACACCTTCTCTCACCAGATTCCACTCATTCGACTGTAGGGAACATAACGACCTTATCGCCTTGACCGCCGCCTCAGAAACCTCTGAATTTTCGGAAAGGAGGATAATTATTTGACTGAGGAAATTGCGGTTTTGGCCCAGAACAGCACAGAGATCTTTCATTTCTGAAGATGATGAGATTGTATCAACAAGTTGGCAAATGCTGAGCTTGATACTATCCGTGCCTTGTTTGCACAAATTCACCAATGATGCTTGTTTGGAGTCTTCTTTGAGTATGTCCAGTGACTTCACTCTTCCATTTGCCAGCAATTGCAGAGTACAAGCCAGTGCTTGTTCTAGGAACTTTACATGGTCAAGGGAGAGTTCAGATTCCACTTTCCCAAGTATCAGTTCCAACAACAAAGGCAGGAAACCCAGCTGAAGAAATAGACTACACCTTGACGTCGATTCCTCGCATAGAATACTAATACTCTCCAGAGCTTGGAGCTTACTGACCATGCTCACTTCCTGGGATTCAAGGGTACTCTTCAGGGTGGCCACCAGGGAGCGATCCGGGTCAACTGTCTCGAGACCAGGATTGAACTGGTGGCGGGACTCTAGCCACCGATCTATCAGATGGCGGAGAGTGTGGTTGGGGACGACAGACAAGTCGTGGAGCTTCTGCATTGTGACGGGGCAGGTGAGGTTGCCGGCAGCCAGCCATTTCTCAATGCTGGGTCTGTCATAGGTCTGGCCAGTGCAAAGAGTGACTGGATCTGTGAATAAGTCCAGGCTTATTGGGCATCTGAACAAATGAGGTATGCCCATTTCAGTCTTCCTCATGAGGATCAAGATCAACCCCAATCAAAACCAAAGAAGCCAAACGATGATATTGGCGATTGAAGAGCAAGATAGGGGAAGACTGGAAGCAAGAAAGTTGAGAACGTAGTGGGAGGAATCAGATGAGGACACCAGCATGGAAGCGCAGAGATTAGAAACGAGAGCTAGAGAGGGGAGATGAGGCCAAAAGATGGGTCTTATCCTTGGTGAAAAGGGCAAAGAGACTATGCCACTAAAAATATGGAACAAAATTTGGAAATGGTCCCCCCCCTTTCCCCTTCAGCTTTCTCTCTCTCTCTCTCTCTCAGCCAGCAGTCTATTCATCAAACTGGTCAAACTGACCCACTAAAGTGAAAAGGGTGGGCGTTTTCATTGAACTTTGATTCTACATTAGTAGGTTGGATTGATAAGTGTGTGTCTGCGTGCGTGCGTGCGAAAGAGAGAGAGAGAGAGAGAGAGAGAGAGAGAGGAGTGTAAATCACTCCGACGTCCTACGTATGTTGACCAAATTGTTGGGGAGCTTAATACTTTGAAAAGCTACACCCATGGAAATCTTTTCCAAACAGCGATTAATAAGATATGACGTTAGTGAAATTTGGTGTGTTGCAACACATAACGCATATGTGAGTGGCTTCACGTTTTTGCCGACGACATGTAGAGAATCCATCAACAAAATTCGGATTAATCAAAATGAACAGGGTAATTAGGCGAATATGGGAATATATAATTAGAATGCACTAAATTTCTATATATGAGGGATATGAGACTTCTTTTTCCTTTTTTTGTTGATATAGCAGGTCCGGTGATGTTCGGATTAGTTTTTAACTAAATAGTATCGATATCGACATCTACATAGGACATGAAATGTTAACACGTTATTTACCAAAAATAAAAATTCCGACACGTTGTATAATAAATGTATATTTTTATATATACATCACAACTTTAATCAAATTAATTTGCTTCAAATTCATTAATAAATAAATAATAAAAGAGCATAAAATGAATTTACAATAAAAACATTAATCCACCATCTGTTAACATCATTTATTATTTCAATTTAACAAATTCAACTCTAGTCCAATAATCCATAAAACTTGAAGGAACAAAAAACACGAGCGATCTACATTCTAAACTTGCGTGTGAGAACGTGTTGGAACAAAAGAAAAAAAACAAACTTGGAGGTGGTGTGTGTCACGGAAGTGAGAGTTGGAAAAGAAAAGAAAACTAGATTTTTCTTCTTTTCTCTTTTATTATTTTTATTATTTTTATTTTTTTACATATTTTCATTTTGACCCCTTATCTGTTGAAAATTTTTAGAATTAACCCTTTGCGTATCAAAATTATGTATTGGAATTTCAAACTCACATGTTGGAATTCTTGACTCATGTATCGGAGAGCATTTGGAGAGTTGACTCAGTGTTGGATTTTACGATATCCATTGAGCGAGTGTCAAACACGTGCCGAACAAGTATCAAAGTCTTATGACACAACTTGAAAATTTCTTGGAAAGTGTCGGTCTTCCTAAGTTTTTATGCACCTCGATATGTTTGCTCTTCATAAAAAAAAAAAAAAAATTTATGGTCCAATCCATTACATTAATTCGCGCCTTTTCTTTGAGGGATACGAAGTCAGGCCGTGAGTTAGCATATTTGAAACATATAATATGAGACAACGACAAAACTGATTGTGATGCAAAATTAAAAACCACTTTCGACGAGGACTTGGAGAGATTCGAGGAAGAAAGGTCTGGGATTACTTCAAAGGGCTATTTAACACAACTCAAATTAAGCGGAGCTTCAAGTACACGGTGTGACCGACCAAAAAAAAAGGTACATAATAAAATATTTATATGTTTATATATAAGTATGTTAATAAATAAATGGGAAAGGGCCTAGAACATCACGTCATTAAATAAAATATCTAAAGACTGGTCCCCGTTCTTCAATAGAAAGAACAAACATAATAAAACAAGGAAGAGCCGCAAGAGTATAAAAACAACCCATGTTTTCAGGGATGACTTTCAATCTCTACTCATAATATGAAGCCCCATTTGTATATACCACAGCAAAGTTTGAAGCCAGACCAAAATAATCAATTCATAAAAATAAAAATAAAAAATCTAAAAGGAAGAAAAAAGGAAGAAAACATGTGATCTAATGGTAGATTCTCTTGATCTTGGAATGATGGACAGGACCTCCTCCTCACATGAAGCATAACTTTCAACACATGTGCTTCGATTTTCTAGAAATGGAGGGCTACACTCCCCAGTTCCCCACCTAAAGTTTTTGACTCGTTTAGTTCAAAATTACCCTCTTCTCTCTCTCTCTCTCTCTCTTCAGCTTTTAATTTATTCTATATATGTTAAAGTGATTAGATGGAAAATATTTAAATGGGGTGATTTGTCGCTTTGAGGAGTTATTTCACAGATCTTCTACTTTGAATTTTGAAGTTGGTAACTTAATCGGAGTCATGAGTGCTAGTATTTTTCACGTTTCTTTTTCACATTGCAAAGATTGAACCAGGGGCACACTGACTGCAAAAACTGGTTTTTCATCAGCAAAAACAGGAATTGTTACTCACCCCACTGTGAACATGTTGGTTCGGGCGTTGCCCTTCTTCGATTGGGGGAGTTCAAGTCACCGTGGTCGCATTTGTGCGACTTAAGTGCGGCGCTGTGGAAGGTGGGTCACCGCGCTAGCGTAGCCTCGGGTTTACGTCGTCGACTGCCGGCTGTACGGCGATTCTCAAGTCATAAAAAAAAAAGAAAAAAAAAACAATAGGAATTGTTAACATTTTAAAGAAAAATTAAAAGCCAATTCACTTTCTCAATTAAAAGAAACTTCTAAATATCGTTCAGCACCCTTAGTCCTCAAGAATTTTACTTTTATTTCCTTGATTGTGATTAATTAGCAATGCTGATTAGTTAGTAGATAAATGTTATATTAAGGACAACATACTAATTATTAGCTCTATGAGTAAAAATGAAAGAAGTGTTGAGCTTTGGAGAAAATAAGCAACTTAATGTTTCTTTCTACCCACGATGACTCCAATGAATGTATTATATAAATTTTGCACCTATTCAATTTATCCGCCATGCTCTTACACTTTTGAATAAGTGTACTTAATTAGTGATTAGCACAAGTGACTTAGAAATATCGACATGGTCATTGCAAATTTAATTTGTAAGATTAATGAAAACTACTAATCTTATCGTCCATAAGTAAAACTCCACCATATTTAACCAAAGTCTCATTCATTATTCTTCTGTATGGTGGTTTTTGAATATCTCATGATTTTATGTTCTTCTTCGGAAGAATTAAGCAAAACTCTTTTTGTTTCTAAAAATGACCAGAATTAGCAAAATTTCATTATCTCATCTCAATTACGGTTTTCAAGTGTTATGAGCAGACGAATACTATATGACTCTTTCTCTTCAATTATTTAGTTTTTCCGACCGTTCACAGGAATACTTTAAACCTCCATCCGACCAGATACTACTAAATGCTTCGACTTGGACATGGCAGTTGGAATATGGCCAACTTAAGCGGTTATATTAACTTCATTTCTTCCTTTAATAGAATAACATTTTCCAAAATTAGAATCTCCAATTGTAGATTTTTCGTAAAACACAATTTGAGCAAAAATGTTGTGTTGCTTATAGATAAATACAATTTTTCCTTTTTATAAGTGCTTAGACAAGCCTATTAGTAATTTTAAGGGTTAATACCCTAAAAAACCTTAAACTAGTATATCTATAATAAATTTATCCCAAACTAATTTTTGATCACAAAAAAAACCTCAAAGCTGTATACTTATGACAAATTTACCTCAAGAGTTCACAAAAAATCCTAAACTGGTATATTTGTGACAAATTTACTTCAACAACCACAAACCCTAAACTGGTATATTTGTTAAATTGGATTAATAACACAAAAAACCATAAAAATAATACAAATGTGACAAACATATAGTAAAATCTAAATTAGTACACTAGTCCATTGTGACATGTCATTCAACTTAGTAATTTGACGATAAAATTTAACGAAAACTAACATATGGTAAATTTGTCACAAGTGTATCGGTTTGGGGTAAGTTTATCAAAGATGTACCAGTTTGGGGTTTTTGTGGTCAAAAATTAGTTTAGGGTAAATTTATTACGATGTATGCCGGTTTAGGATTTTCCAGTATTAATCCTACTTTTAATCAAGATAAAAGTAATGGATTATTGTCTAAAAAGTCTTAAACTTATTATAAGATGACCAATTTAGTTTGTACTTTTCAATTGTACCAATTGAATTATATTTGTAAATCATCAAAAAGTTTAGAATTAAACTAACAAATCATTAAAATGTTTATGACTAAATTGACATAATTAAAGGTTTATGACTGAATTTACGCATTCAAAGTTTATAAATGAATTGATGGTCGTACAATTAATCTATGACTTTTCGGGTAATTTTCTCTAAAAGCAGGAGATGCGAATTTTCTCTTACAAGTTTGATTTGTATGCATTTCTTTAGGCTCCCAATTTCTTTGTCCAATTTAAGAAAAGATGCCATGCATTGGAGTGCTTGCCTGTGCATGCACTTTAGAAAAATGAATATGAGAGAGAGAGAGAACGCCAAGTAATACCAAAGAGACAAAACAAAAGACAGAAAAGAGGCCACTAACATCCATCAAAAACCTTACTAAATTAGAGTTTAGAGGAGGACAGAAGTTTGACCTTTGAACACTAAATTGTCTGCAATCGGGTTAGGTGATCGTGATGTCCATTAAAGTTTTATGATATAACTTACCGGTCAATGAGCCCAGAGAGAGAAAATAAAAATCAAACTTTGCTGTCGACCTTCGCAAATCATTGGCCGGGCAATTGGCGTACGGCATTTATTTGTTATTGCCTGCCATTAACTATATAATAGCCCACATTACAAAATTATGAAATCACCCTTTTGATTAAAATATTAAAAAAAAAAAAGATTTGATTCCAAGTATGGCAGAGGCATTAAGGACAGGCTTTCATTAACTTTCATTTTCCTTTTTTTGCAACTTGATGGTCGTGCTGATTGATACATGTTAATTTCTGGTCTCTGATAATGACCAAGGACATAATTTTTTCTTTAATCTAATCGAGCTATTATTTGGACCATTCACAGACGCTTAATTTTCAAGCCCCCCCAAGTCCCTCTTCACGTGCGATTGCTGTTGCTAGAGGAAATAGGCAACGAATATAGGACAAGTCAAAGTGAAACTCTCCATCTTTTGAACAAAAATGGATTGGAGTAGAGGAATATTCGTGATCAAAGACTTGGAATCCACTCCATATTCATTGCCAAGACAAAAGAGAAACGTCTACATGACAGTCTTTAATTTAATATAAGAATAATAGTCTATAATGTACTATAAAAAACTAAATTATAAATAATTATAAATTATTGTATGATCCATTTTTTAAGAATTTGTAACCTACAATAAAACTGTTATTTTCACAGTACCTATGAACTGTTATATTAATAAAGCCCCAGGACAAAATATATTACTCTAGTTGATAATTGAGTTCGATCGAATTGATCATGCAAGTCGACTCTTTATATTTAATATTTCTTGAGTACAGATCTACAAAATTTTAACATTTCAATTGAGCAACTTATTTTAATATAACACCTTTTCGAAGACTGTCCTATTATTTACCTAATTAGGTAATGGTTTTGGCGTTCTACCGGTTGCGAAAATGAAATAACATTAATGTGTATATCAGGGAAAATTTGTTGCAGTGGGAATCGCAAAACTAAATTGTAAAAAGCACTTTTCAATAAAATCCAAATTGATTAAATCGAGAAGGGCCCATCTTATGGGGTCACTAATAATTGAAACTTTTTCCTTTAGTCATTTTCATTGCAAAAATAAACTCCAACCATTGGTGTTTTCATCCACGGCAATCAAATCATGTCTGCTTATCATATATGGGCATAATTGACACCTCCAACATAATTTCCTTTGGTCAATGGGTGGGACAATTTCAATTAGAAAATATAGTAGGTAAATTAGGTAATAAGCACGATACTTTATGTGCGGCTTCGTTTGATCCTCCAAGATGAGCTAATTTGCCGGGAATTTATCAAATTAGTTAGATGAACAACTTAGATCTAACTGATGGAACGGACCAATTAGACTAAGTTCAGTTGATATTTTATTCAACCTAGCACATCCTTTTAAGGTTACCATGGATCTACAAAACCAAGAAGCTCACAACATCATTGTTTAAAAAGAACATAGATCATTGTTCAATGATATGTCACATGAGTGACCTAGATAACTTCTTCTTGCTGTCATGAATCCCAGATATATGATAATCATATTATAGAAACTTACGATACTTTTTAGGTAATTCAGGTAATAACCCACAGATGCCACCAAGAAAAGAGGAATCATAGATGAAGTGACAAAGTGGGGGGTCGGTCTCAGGATAAGCCTGACTATCTAGATTAAATATGGAAAATTGCTAGGTTTATGATTTTATTTTGAATATTTTACTTGTCATGGGTTTGATTTTATCCACCCTTAGCTGTGAAAAATAAATTAATAATTTCCTCAGACATTTTGGAAGATTGAGCTGGACAAAAGAAAAACCCAGCCTGGAAAATTTAATTTATGTATTCAACTCTAGGAAGGCGTCACCTTCGCCATTCACCAGTCAAAGACGCCAAAAACCAGCCGCCAACAGCATATGGAGTTAACTAGAAGCAGCAGAAAAGTATGACCTTTTCTTCCCAATTTTGACAAATTATCGAAAGGGTTTCGGATAAGATGTGTTCTGATTGCACATTTTCTGAAGAAAGTACACACAATTCATCATCTTGTTATGTCTGTTCTGGAACGTTTGGTATGACAACTCATCCTGCAATTTTCATTGCAGGCCTAAGTTGAGTTTTTCGCTTACTCATGGATCCTTCATGCTAGCTTCATCTTTTATTTTTCTCTCACTTGCAAGGCTTTCTGCGAGCGCCAGACATGTGAGCCGCTGAAGCTTCGAACAATTCTCAAGCCGTGTCAGGTTGTGTAAAATTAAAGAATGCGACCTTCCGTTTCCAGTGGGTTTATCTGAATGTAAACTTACATTTCCAATGAAACAGATCCTTGGATTGATCAAACCGGTCAGTACAAGTACATTATGATGAGGAAAATCGGTGCGAGATTATGGACATGTACATGCTTGATAAGTGATCCTTAATAATGTTTTATCTCTTGTCCGTTGTTTGTTACAGGCGAGCTTGTTCAAATGAGGCATGCTTCATGAACTAGTTGGTCCTAGGAAGGTTTAAGATGTCCTTTCTATTCTGATACCAGATTAGAGAGGAATTATGGAAAAAATGAAGGATACCGAAACAACATATTTTAGTTACCGTAATCTAGTGAATGAACAGAACACGGATACGTTCTGTACCCTTACTTTGCAATGCATCAAGCCTGACGAAATACAGTCCTTTCGCTTTTTCACCCCCAAAATCCTGTATATGCATAAAATCTAGAACTACATGCCCGGTTAGTCGCAAAAAAACAAGAACCAAAAGCAAAGTCTGTTGCTCCTTCTTCCCCTGCTAAGTGGTCACACTTGCTGTATATTGTCCTTATACAGGTAGAGCCCTTGTGTCCAGTGTTTTCTTTCCCTATTTGATGTTGATCTATTGTCCCCTTTATGATCCTGATCTGTCCCAAGATACCGCAGCCTGAAAATCAAGGGCTATAACCCCGTGCTTGTGGTGATGGCCGCCGATTTATATTGACGAATTGAAGGTCGTTTGAGTCCCTAGGGCTGTCTGGTGTTCCAAGGCCTTCTCCTGTGGTCCTACACCGACATACTGTTGCACTACGAGTACCGATACAGTTGCCACGAAATCTGATGATGCCAACAAATCCCCAATTGCTCCAAGTTCGGGGCACTCGCTCCAGTCTGTGAGCCCTGCTGTGAGCGGCGATATCATCCCTTGCCCTCTCCCCACTATGAAAAGATCATGTGAACTATCGATTGACTGTATTGCCGTGACCGTCTCCTCCCATTGTTCACTATCTTCTCGATGTAAACAACCGACTCGTCATTGGCATTCCTCATCCTGAACTCCTTCACATACTCTTCATCGAGCTGCCTATCCTTATCACTGTCCGTCACGACCGATAATATCCTGGAGTCACCAAATTCGTTGGTGGATGCAGCTGCTGTGTCGATCGCCTCCTCACCTGGCATGAACCTCATCACCGTGAGGTTGATTCCAGGATGTTCGCACATCCTCCATCCATACGCTAAGGCCTCACGATCATCCGGTCCCCCAAAGAACAGGACTGCAATGTGATGGGCAACTTGGTTCGCTGCCAAGCGGGTAGACCCATTTAGGCCTCTGTCTACGAGAATCCCGACGGAGCATGGGCTGTTTGCCAATACGTTTTGGTTGATCATTCTGAAAGCGGGATTGGTGGCTTCCATCCCGCCATCGACTGTCTGCTGCTTGTGGAAAGGGATGATGATAAAAGCCGAGCGCTTATCCTCTGCCAAGTTGCAGATGTCCTCGTGCATCGTAGAGTATGGCGATATGGCCGTGAGGGGCTGGACAGTTACACAACCGGCATGTTGTTCGTAGTTTTCAAAGGCATTGATGATGTGGTCAGACTGAGCCTGTGTACGGTTCAGGGCCGGTCGACCTGATTTCCGAGTATTGTGGACAATGAGCATGGCAGATGCACGCCCAGTGAGCTCGACTAGGTGGAGCACGTAGACACAGATTGGAGATTTCTTGGTGGCGTTGGAAGCCTCCAGGAGGTTAATGATTGTTGGCACGTTTCGAGGTGTGTGGACGCAGACAAGCACTCGAAACTCCGCATCGGGCTTCGACCTTTGAACTGTTCGACGCTTATAGGGTATGAATCTCCTGGCTGGCCGGTATATTACCGTAACAATGGGTGTGATGATTGCGGTGACGAACACAGCTACAATCACCATGGCTGCAAATGATTTGTCGTCCAAAACCTGCAAAATCCCAAAGTTTGATTTCATCTTCACGGTCCAATGGCTTGCGCAAGACCCCAAAGTTAAATCTTACGCAAGGAATGTCAGTCATGTTCATACCTTTTGGTCCTTGCCGACATTAAGAATGATCATTTCGACTAGTCCCTTGGTGTTCATGAGCAAACCGAGCGTAATTCCTTCTCGGACGGTCATCTGGTAAAATACGGAAACTATGAGAGTCCCAAAAATCTTGCCTAGGCTGGACAGAATAATGATGACTCCTAGGATCCCCCAGCTTCTCGCCCCCGCAATCTTCCTTATATCTGTCCTAAGCCCACTGATTGCGAAGTATAGAGGAAGCAGAAGCCCTGAAACAAAGTCCTCAAGCTTTTCGATCAGAGTAACTCCTAGCGGCCCGTTCGGAATGATCAGTCCAAAGACGAATGCTCCGAAGACAGAATGCGTTCCTATGGCGTCTGTAATGAAGCCCGATATCATTACCCCGGTGAGAATCAAGCATATGTAGAACTCACTATAGGTTTCTCCCTCTGGGGTCCGCCGAATCATCCAGGCAATCGCGGGTCGCACTACGAAAATGCACACGAGGACGAAAGCCACGCTAGATAGCACTACCCATAGGGATGCTAGGGAAGCCCTCTCATTTTCCGCCAATGCGATGGCCAAAGCTAGGAGTACCCAAGCACACATATCGTTAATAAGAGCAGACGACATTGCAATCCGTCCTAACTCCGTGTTAATCAGTTTGAGCTCGGCAAGTACCCGAGCAAGTACTGGAAATGCAGTCACGGAGAGAGCTACCCCGAGGAACAGGATGTAAGTGCCTTGCGACATGCTTCCACTCTTAGTGTCCAGCAAGAAGGAGAAACCCAGTCCGAACAAGAAGGGCAGGATCATGCCTGCGATGGCAATCGCTAAAGACTTCCTCCCCGTGCGCTTGATCACTGAAATGTCCATCTCTACTCCAACTAGGAAGAGGAAGTAGAGCAGCCCCACGTTTGCCATTGTCTCGAGCACCATCACGCTTCTAAGGGGGAATATCGTATTTGCGAACGTGTCGCTCCTGCCGAGGACCGATGGCCCTAGCAGTATTCCTCCCTGTTTCAGGAAGATCAAATCTAATTAAATGTGGTTATGCGCATACAGAAACTTTTGCAGTACCGTATCTTTCCTTTTGGCTCTCATTAACTAATGCAGTGGCCTGATCTATATAAAATTCACCTAAGTTTTGATGACAAACATGATTAAGGTGATTCTTCTGCCTGCGCTAACCTGGAATTTGTAGATGGAAAGATGACCGGCAAATGCAATTTACCGGTTGAATGACGATAATACGAAATGCACAAAAAGCAGAACCCAGAATTGGTCATTCAATCATGTCCACGTTGGTGGAAGGAAAGAAAAACACAGGTTCATAAAGTCGTCGTGCATCGAAATTAATAGACGGAAATCAGACCGCATTTCTTTTCTGATCTGCCAAAGGCGACACTAATAAGTTAGCATAGACCGACTTACCAGGATCTCGGAAATAACTCGTGGTTGGCGAAAAGGCTTGAGTACATACACCATGACGCGCGTGACGACGACGACGAAGGTCAGTTGCAAAATGAAGAGGGGCAGGGAATAATCCAGGGGATTATCGCCTTGCCATATGCCGTTGGTCGTGATCATGGTCGGCGCGTAACAGATGATCGAGTCCTCCGATATGTTTGCGTCCACCATTGCTCCCTACCTTATCTTCCTACTCCCCTCCTGCTGTTCTTCCAACAAGACTCCCACCACCTAAACACCCCCCGTTTGCTTTGACAGAGAGTCAGAACAAGATGTTCATGGCAAATTTTGCAGAGCAAGATTCAAAATTTGCTCATCATCATTGGGCAGACTCAAATTTTGGGTTCGTCATGTGAAGAAATTCACGGTTGCAGCTTGAAAGAGGGAGAGGGGGAGAGGGGGAGAGAGAGAGAGAGAGAGAGAGAGAGAGAGAGGACAGGTAATTCGTTAACATTCCTTGGTTAAGCGGCCTATCTGGATGCTGCGTGTTCTGTGGTTATTGTAGTTGTGGATTGTGTACATGCCACATTTTCAGGTCGAGGGCACATCACAATTCGTTACCTGAGATGATAAGACATTATTTTCCTTCCTAGTACAACGTGCAAAAGCCAAAAATAACGAACTCGTTCGATTATTTCAATTAGAGTCTGCTTCCTTGCACTCCATCCAAACATAGTGCATTTAGATAGTCTAGTGCAGATTGGACAGCGATCTGTTAGCCCTATTCAAATGGGACAGGCTGTGTGCGATCTAGCCATTCAAGACATGGATTGTGGACATGGCCGCTCCGATACAGTAATGAGTTACCCCATCGAGGTGTGAAAATCGCTTAAATTTGTGATGTATGAACATGAACTGATTCAGAAATTTTAAAATTCGGCGCATTTACTTTATCATGTACGTGTGACATTCGTATGTATCTAATCTATTTATGTATACTTTTCCCTTTTTAGTGAAAAAAAACCTGTACGGTATGGTCCCAATACAACAAAAGGGGGACCGCCAAGTTGGTTTAACCGTACATCTGTTCTAGTAACCATACAGAAAGCCGATAGATGGCGATGGGAAGGCACTTCATCTAATCCTTGGGAATCTTCACAATGAATGCAAGTGCTTCGCTCTCTGTATTGCTTGCTTCACCTTGGCCAAGGGTTCCTCGTACAATATCGCAGGGTCATCGAACTTTGACGCCAGACTCGGCTCCCCAAGGAAAGCTCGGAAAGAGTCCGCTACGGAGTAGGAGAGTGATTGGAGGTTGTATCCTCCTTCCAGAAAGAAAACGCAGCGTCCCCCACAAAGTTCTTCCGCAAGTTGCTTGATGTTGGAGGCGAGTGCATAATATGTTCCTGTAGTGAACTGCAAACTTGCTAGTGGATCCAACACATGAGCATCATACCTTCGGAAACAAGATAGACAGAGACGATGTCAGACAGGTGCTGGAGCTCAAATTAAAGGAAGAAATGCACACAATTTCAAATTCTCCTCAGTAGATATATGTAAAGGAAATGGCCCCCTCACCCGGCTGAGACGAGAATGATATCTGGCTTGAACCTTTGTGCGCATGGTGCAATGACTTCATCAAACACAGTCCTCATAGCAATGTCACCAGAGCCCCCAGGTAGTGGCAGATTAAGGGTTGTGCCTTCACCATCTGCAACACCTATCTCATCGATTTTACCCGTACCTGGATAGCTTCCATCCTGCATAACCGCATGGAGTAAAGTACATGATCTCACATTTATATTCCCTCGAGATAAGTTAAGCTTCAGAAAATTTATCAGCATAAAAATATAGTAAACTCACTAACTGCTGAGCACAAAGTCTAGTATACTCTCTCTAAGTGAACTTCCAATCAAATTAGTTTCAATAAGGTAACGGAACCCTAGGAGAAAAGGGAAACTCTCTTTGCAACCTCAAAAGCAGAAATTTTTTTCTTAGCTGCCCTCATCTAATCAATTTTAACCCGAAGATTGAAGAGTTCAAGACACCTGAAATCTAGACAAAGATCCACGGCAATCTTACTTGGTGTGTCGAAAGAAAAAATATGTCTGGATCATCATAGAAAGCATCATTGGTCCCATTTCCATGATGAACATCAAAATCAATAATGAAGATGCGCTTCAATCCATGAACACGTTGAGCATAGCGAGCTGCTATAGCTATGTTTCCAAAAACGCAGAAACCCATTGGTCCTTTCGGAATGGCATGGTGGCCTGGAGGTCGAATCAAAGCAAAAGCTGTTGGTGGATTTTGGGTGATTCTGGATGCATCTACCTGGGAAATGTAGGGTTCAGTTTGAATATTCATTTACTTCTTCCTTCCATAAATAAAGTGTAATTTCAGTGATCACAATGATGGCAAACGTGGTGACATCTAAACATAAAAGAGACTAACGTGCTGGATTGGAACATCACCACTGAATCAACTAAAGCCATTCCAACTCCAGCTGCGACAAGTGACTCCTGGAATGTCTGCATTTGAAACCATCTTTAGTTTAAGAAAGCATCCGAAGAGTTTATCCATGCAGCTATGAGATACTTTCAAGCTTGGAATGAAGAAATCTATCTTAACGTTTTTACGAGATGCAATGGGATTATACTTTCATAGGATTAAAGATATCGCTTTAGGTTGTATGCATTTTATCACTATAAGTAAGCTGAGATACTATCGCCAAGACAGGATAGTTAGCAGGAAAGCAGCAGGATGGACTTCTATAGGACACTTCCAGATTCCTTTCTCATTAAAGAGAAATGCTCTCTCATGACATTCTTCATTAAGGACAGCTTCATACTTAACATATTGACATTGTCATGGCCATTGCTCATCATACTTCTTATAAACCATCCTATAAACAGGTTAGCAGCCCTTGTGTTCTTAACCCAATATGCTCCTAAACAATGAAGTGCTTTGGCTGACTTATTTTTGCAGTTCAACAATCGATATAATTGGTTTGACAAGATCTAATCTATATAAACACTAAGATAGACCCCTCTAGATTGCAACTGTAGGTAGCTGGAATACTTCATACCATCAACATGTTCCAAGAGACTGTAAGACTGCCCATCAAAGCTTATGCATTCAGATATGCATTTTAAATTTTTCTGGAAAAATCTTTATCGAAGGAGAAGATCATACATAATAATCAATCAGAAGTATAATATAGCTTGAAGAGAAATTGCATTTTAAGGGGAAAAAAAAATTCTACCCACTCGCAACCTTTTCATCATAGGAATGTCTACATTTGATGTACTTTGAAGCAATTTCTTACATGACCAGAACATATCATAGCAGATGTAGAAACAAATATGTAAACACATGTGGCTTCCACTACAGGAACTAACGTAATTAAACTGGAGCCTCCAGCAATATTAACTCTTCATGATTTGACATATTAACCAAACTTACAGTAGCAGTGGCATATGTTGGTCCAGAGCCTTCAATATAAATGATGCCCTTTTCTGAAGCCTTGTCCATGGCCTATAAAATGAAAGAGTTCATCAAACCTCGATCTTTTGGACATGCTACCAAAGAAATTGTACAGCCAAAAAGTCTTCAGCGATTTTACACAAATTGGTCTGAGAACATAGACAAACACAATAATACAAGCAGCAAATGCATTTTACACTGTCTGGGTTGTCTAGCGAAAAATAAGTACCAAAAATGGGAATCTCAATTCAGCAATTTAGGTAGTCTTTGGAAGCCTAAGAGCTCAATATAAAACTGAAATTTTGCTGGTGAATGGTCCCACTCAGATGCATTTGAGCATTAGTTTGCTTGTTTGTAGCCAATTTTTTTATTTTATTTTATCTTTTACTTTGTAATGTAACTCCTCTTTATATTCACCCGATGGCCTCATGTACAGATACCCCCAATCAATTCAACAATCAATCATCTGCCTCTTGCATAACTTTCCTCTTTCCATGGTACAAGTAGCTAGATATTGTAATTATGAATAAAGCAGGGCATGATGAAGAATTGGCACTCTTGCTGCAACAAAAATCCTTAAAGAGGTGAAAGAACCCTCAAAAAGAGACGGAAAAGAACCTTCCTGTCAACCCCCATCTCAGGAACATCAATGAAAGGCAAAAATCCCAGGAACATCAATGAAAGCCAGATAAAACTAATAGAGGTGACTTGGTGAGTGAAGGTACCTTCTCAAGACCCGATACATAAGCTCTTGTGTGAACATGCACTAGATCATCCACAGAAGCAGGCTTAACAGTCGGAAGTTCAACAATCTCATCACCGCGAACCTGCAAGAAAAATTATAACTATTTAGTGCCTAGTGGCTTTATAGGCTATTGTATAGATACTAAAGCATTTGCTTGATGGCAGCATCCACTGGGTCGTCAGTAAATGATTTCCTCACATTAATCAAAAATAATTTTCCTTGAGTTCCTGAAGAAGCAGAGATCGGATTATCTACCTGGCAGGTTTTTTGTATAATTTCAGGCACAATTTAAAATTCCGACTCATTATATTATGAGTCAAACTTAAACAACATTTCTACAGTTTCAGGTCAAAGTCAATAAAGAAGTGCAG
This sequence comes from Eucalyptus virginea, assembly GCA_014182375.1. Taxonomy (NCBI): domain Eukaryota; kingdom Viridiplantae; phylum Streptophyta; class Magnoliopsida; order Myrtales; family Myrtaceae; genus Eucalyptus; species Eucalyptus virginea. Next base: position 61,350,586 of record CM024521.1, read on the forward strand.
GACAATATATGTATGAACGAAGGCGATCTATAATTAGTAAGAATAACTAAAGCATGATTGATGGAACTGTATGTAAGAGGAGTGCGATACCTTTGGAGTGAGTTCCATCTTCTCAAGAGCTGTAACAATTGCTGGGACCCTAAAATGCGATTCGGGATGGGACTCCTGCCATCGGTACAGGCAGCCCATCATTAGAAGATTTATGAAACCACGAAGTGCAATTTACAAACAAGAACGGGGGGCCAATAAAAGCCAACTGGCGCAACTCTTGAACCAAACACAGAAGAGGAGAAGAGCAGCTCAAAACATGTTCCACAGTGAATCTCATTCCACGACAATCCATTATCATTTTATAATCTGAATCCAATCACAAGCTTCTCAATGGCTTGACATTACTGCTGATATTTGGGGTGATTCGCGTTAATTGCCAAATGCTGCAATACCACTGAACTAACCAACCAAACCTTTTCAAGAATCTGATAACAGAGCCACACGAGTGACAATCTAAACTCGAACTCGGCAATTGAATTGACTTGAAGAACCTCGTGTCATTTCGTCTAAATCTCAAGGCAGGAACCGATACGAACAAGAACCGACGCGACATAACAACGACACGATCAGATTATTCGACAAACAGCATCCTCTTCAAAGAGCAACCTTCCGGCAAACCGAATGAAGAATCCAGAAAAGAAAAATCCGGTCCAACCTGGTTGTGGCCCATGGCCGGTGCCACGCCGTAAACAACACGCGCCGCCGCCAGCCGCGGATGCCTCTCCGCCTCGCTCGAGCAACGAACCGGCCTGCCGGCCCCCGGCGAGCGGCGTCTCCCCGAGCTCCGCCGAGTCCGGCGCCCAACCGGAACCCAGCGCGACTTCGCAGGCCGCGAGCGCGATTCCACCCCCGAAGCGCCGCATTCCCTAACACGCACACACAAACCAAGCAGGCGGTTCCCCCGCCATCAGCACGGGGGCGCGACACGATACCGGAAATCGAGGAGAGCAGAAGCGCAGAAACAATCAATCGATCAGCCAGCGGCGTGGCCGTGAAAACGTGAAGCCGTGCGATTGGCCATGCGCATGCAGAGAATGGAAAACGAAAGCGAGAACGAAGTCGCCGGCGCCGGCACCGGCGACGGAGGAGGAGGAGGAGAAGAAGAACCGGCGAGAGCGGTAGCGCGAGGGGACGGAAGAAGCTCCATGGCCGGGCCGACTCCGGAGTGTAACCGCCACGCCACACCACACACGAGCGCCGAGAGATTATTTATTAAATTAAATGAATTTTATGGATTTCTCCGAATGAAATCCATTTTTCAGGTGAATATTATTTTTTAAAGAGGGATTTTTCTCGTTTTTATAATTTGCCAAAGGTTACGTTTGTCGTCGTCTACAACTTCAGGGACTTGGACGAGCAATGTCATGAGAAAAAGGATTTTAAAATTTTCATTATAATTAGTTTTGTGATATATAAACTATCATTTACAATAAAATGCTTTTTTGTTAAGTAATTATTACAAATAATCAATTACTTTTCAAAAATTTATTTATCAAATTATTTATTTTTCGAAAAATAAATTGTGCATATATTTTGCGATTAGAAAAATGATGAAATCAAAAAAATAGTAGTCAACACAATGCGAATTAGGAATGAGCAAAATAAATTAATCGAATCGAGAATTCTTTGGTTGGTTTGGTTTTAAAGTGCTTGATTCGATTCTTAAAAGTGGAATCAGTATTTGGGCGATTCAATTCCCGATTCCAAAAAGGATTTGAATCACTAAGATCAAATATTTTTTATTTACTTATTTTATTCTTTAAATGTAAATGTAACAATTTAAGATTCCTTATGCCCGTCTCCTCTTAATCTCTTCTTCCGATCCTTTTGAATTCACTCATGACGCTCACACCTCCTCTTTAACTGAATTAACATTGAGGCACATTTGATCAAATTATGCATTCAACTATAGTAAGTTGATTGATTAAAATCTATTTAGGCAACATGAGATTTTATTTTATACCATTTGAAAGCGTTCACAGTGAGATAAGAATATAGCGATTATATTTTTGACAGACGTGAAATTTCACAGCAAAATGGCTCAGGACCGGTCCAGTCACTAGTTTCGAAAATTGAGAACCGATCCCTGAGCGCGAGCGCCACTCCCTTCTTCCTCCTCTGTTCTTCCTGCTTAAGCCCTAATCTGGACCTTCCGTTTTCGCTCCCCTCTCTCTCTCTCTCTCTCTCTCTCCCTCCCTCCCTCTGTGCCGTGGAGCTCGACTAGCGGCACCGCTTCCGACCCGAATCGACAGCGGCGGCGGCGGCGGTGGCGGCGGTGGTGGGAGCCATGAGATCGAGGTACGCCATGGTGTGCTCGTCGAACCAGAACCGCAGCATGGAGGCCCACGCGCTGCTCAAGAGGGAAGGCTTCGACGTCTCGTCGTACGGCACCGGGTCCCACGTCAAGCTCCCCGGGCCCTCCCTCCGGGAGCCCAACGTCTACGACTTCGGCACCCCCTACAAGCATATGTTCGACGAGCTCCGGCGCAAGGACCCCGATCTGTATCCTCCTCCTCTCGTGTGTCTTTGATCGTCCCTCGTTTGATTTGCTGCTGCTCCTTTTTTTCGCTAGTGGAATGACTCGCGCCCTTCTCCTTCGTTGCTCTTTCGCCTTCCGAATTCTGGGTTATATTGTGTAGGACCGTCTAATTTGAATCCGGCAATATCGGCAGATTCGAGAATGACGCGAATTGATCAAATCTTTTAGCATGTTTCCCTGAAAGATGAGATTTTTGCAATCGAAAGACCTTAATTTGATGGATTTGCGGGTTTTTTGGCTGATGGGTAGTTTGTAAATTGCATGTTTGTCTGGCTGTGAGAATACCGGTTCAGTTCAAATTGGTCAGTTTTTGTGCTGTAAAAAAAAAAAAAAAGAGCTTGCTTGGGTTGTGATGCAATGTTGTTCGGTTAAAGGTTAGAGCGGTTGATGGCTGTCTGGTTATATTTTAAAGCGGAATTCGGACACTGTTTTTTTTTTTTTCCTTTTTTTGGGCATTTAGAAATACAAGACCTTTACAAGAGCTTCAGCTACAAGCGGAATGGGATCTTGCCCATGCTCAAGAGGAATATGTCTGTGAAATTAGCACCTCAAAGATGGCAAGACAACTCTTCCGATGGCCCCTTCGATGTGGTGCTCACATTCGAAGAGAAGGTTTTCGATATGGTTCTTGAAGGTTCTTGTCTTTGTCCTTGCAGCTTCTGTCATTGGATGTCTCTGATTCCATTTCTGAAATTCTGAGGTCTATGATCGCATGATCCAACTTCCTGCATTGTTTATTATTCTTTCAGTTTCGGCTTTGCATATATATGCCCATTACGCTCTATAGTGAGGGCAGATGCATGATACGGAAGAATTCTTTGCTTGATCTGGAGAAACCTCATTAGACAGAAATTTGTTATCTGTAATTGTTTTTCTTGAAAAGCATAGAAAGATTGTTACTTTTCAACAATATTTTCTTTTCCTTCATTTGACACTAGCAGTGTTTCTGCTGCTATTCCGTTCACAATTAATCTAACCTTGTTTTTTTAGTTTATTGCCCTTATGACGTAATTGGTTGTTGTAATATCCATTCATTTGGACTTATTTTGATGCATAAAGTTCTTTGTCAGCAAAAGCAACATTTAGATTCCTGTAATGCTTCTTAGAGATTGTTGAAGGTGACTGCTCTAATAGAGCTAACTGCCACAGGAGGGATGTTAATACTTTCCTTCTCTTGTAACTATTAGTTCCCTTCTCTCTTTCTGCAACTTCATCCATTCTTTACCCCTTTTGTCCGGGCAAATTTGATTTTGATACTTAGTAGGGTATATAAGGTTGTTAGCTGGTCTTATCTTTAATTGCTATTATATAGATTGAAGCCTTGTTTGGCATATATTTAGCCATGGTTTTGGCTTTGACTATGGTTTCATTAAATCTGATGCTGGTAATCTGTGACTTTGGAAATTCTTATTTTTCTGGACTCGAGAGTTAGTAAAGATGATATTTATTGTATTTCTCCCGATCGCTTTAAAGTGATATTTGGATTTTTCACAAGCATTTTCACCTAAAAATGAAAAGCACAAGCCAGAAGCTGGAGGAGCAGATTCTGCTTCTGCGGTGTAGCAAAAGTTCAGGGCAAACAGCCCTCCATATGACCCTTTGACTGATCAATATTTCTCGAAGTAAAAGAGCATTTTTATTCTAACTAGATCTTAGGGAGTGATGTGACCTTTACCTATGTACGGAATAAATAAGACACCTTGCCCTTGGAATGTTGACAAGACGTTGAATGTATTTTTTGCAGATCTCAACAACCGAGAGCAGATTCTTATGAAGACTGTACTTGTGATTAACTTGGAGGTAAAGGATAACCATGAGGAGGCAGCAACTGGAGCTCAGCTTGCTTTAGATCTTTGTCGAGAGGTCTTTGATTGGCTGTACTTTACGTATTAATGGTAGTATGCTTAATTTCTGTATGCTGAGAAATTGCGTATTGTAATTTCTGGTCCACAGATAGAAGCAGCCGAGTCTTGGGAGGAATCTATTGATGACATTGTGTCTAATTTTGAGAAGCAGAACCGGCGGAAATTACTATTCAGCATTTCCTTTTATTGATGACCATGGTGAGGGCAAGACTCATGCCCTGAAAGCTTTATGATCCATGTCGTTGTTCTGTTAGTATTGTTTCTGCATATTTATATATCAATGAACTGAACTTTTGGTTTTTGTTTGTCTATCTACTTGCACAAGTGGTATTATAAATACGTTACCAGATTTCTTCCAACGCTCTTCCTGTTTGCTTCGCATGAAGCCTTCCCCTAGAAATCTTACTTTTCTGAGCCCTGCGAGCCCTATATAATCCATTACATGGCTAATCTTTTGATTATACCCTATCCTGAATTTGATCATTTCTTATGTCAGGAAGATTAAATCAGGCTCTCTCATGTTTTTACACCTTTGCTCGATCTTGGTATTCATAGTCCATGCCAATTGTTGGGTTTAATGAGCACTTTCCTTGACTTCTCGTTAGCGGTAAGAGATTTTGCAACAATATCTCTGTCTGCATAATTAGAATTATCATTCTCACGCTTTGCATTGAATTTGCTACAAAACCTATTCTTTGCTGTTATTGCCAAGCCTGTCATACTAATGCGCTGTGTCTATCCACTTTCAGATAACTCTGCATCGATGTGGAAAAGAAACTCTGAGTCGACCACTTTTCTACTCGCTTTATCTCTGGAATGTCGACCCATGATGATGTATTAGTAATTAGAAGCAAGCCAGTCTTTGCTTAGGAGTGAAAATTCTATTATTTTTCTGTAGTTTCTTTCTTTCTTTCTTTCTTTTTTTTTTAAAGTTTCTTTGTACTACAGAACTACTTCTGCGATGGCACTCACGTCGAGAGAGATGGAAGAGATTCTGGCATATTGCATATAATTTCTTCGAATTCAACATGTTGGAAACTGCCTCTATTTTCAATTTTCCGTATCTTGCATATGAGAAGAAAAGCAAGAGAACAGAACCAACCTGACCTGGTCAGTCATTTGATGTTCGGCTCTCTATTTTTGGCAGGTTCACAATTCAATCGATCCTATTTATTTAAGATGAGTTGGTTTGTGAAAAGAAAATTACGTAAGAAGCAGAACCTTCTAATTTGAGTTCATTTAGAGATGGTCATTTTTCCCGCTGGCTGGTCATTCCTAGAGCTGGCGTCGATTTTGTCCTTTCACTTGCTTTCCTTACTTCTTGAATCAAAATTCCCTGGCTTATTCATTTAAAACAACAGGCTCTGATGATTTGTCCAAATTACCTAGCACTGACACCCACAACGCATCTCCATATGGCTTGCGCCAAGGTTTGCAGCTTTACATCTCAAGGGGGAGGATGATTGCCTGACCTTGGTGCAAGTGTCTTTTACGGCATGTCTCAAATGCCGGTCTCTGGAGCCGGTGAATTTTTCTTCTATCCTGCTGTTCCTTCTAGCTGGTGAATTCTTCTGCTCCGCTGTTTCTTCAGTTAGACGTCGCTTTCTATTGACCCATCCGTGGAAATAAAGTGTCCGCTCTCTCTGAACCTTTGATCTTCTCTGGCTTAGTTTGTATAACACCGACCACTGCAGTTAGTTCGTGGTACGGTCTACCCTCATGCAGCTTCTTATGTCCAAATGGACTTGTGTTTGCATCGTGTCAGCTACAACCCAACGGTGCCAATAAAACTCAGCCAAACAACAGTGCGCATTAGACAGGGAAAAGAGAGCTCTTTCTTTCTGCTCACACGCATTTTATCAAATGTTACTATGGTATGAACGATGAAGAGAAATCGAAGGGTGATGACTCTCCATGAACTAACAAACAGCAGCATCAGCCGGCATTTCAATTTCGTAAGATATTAAGTCCGATTCACTCAGCTCCTCATGGACCTCGTAGTCATCCGTAATGGCAACATACCCATCTCGTTTCATCTGTCCTAAGAGAGATCTTAACAAAGAATAAATATCACCCTTCTGAGTGTGCCTCTTGTCCTTGACAATGAAGACGTGAACTTGACCCTGAATTTCTATCCAGCTACAACCAGGCTGCTTGACTACTCCCCGTTGCCTCATCAGCTTCCTTATTCTGATAACTTCGCCCCATTTTTTACGTTCTGCGTACATGTTTGAGAGCAGAACGTAAGGTCCAGAATTTGAAGGGTCGATCTCCAAGAGCTTCTCCGCTACATACTTTCCTAGCATTATATCCTTATGAACTTTGCAGGCTGCGAGCAGTGAACCCCAAACGACAGCATCAGCTTGCATGGGCATCGTCTCTATTAAGTCCTTGGCTTCACCGAGACAACCGGCTCGGCCGAGCAAATCAACCATGCAGGTATAATGGTCCTTTGCTGGTGCCAGATCATACTCCTCAACCATCTGCTTGAAATAATGGCGCCCCTCTTCGACCAGCCCTGCATGGCTGCATGCACATAGAACCCCGATCATAGTGACACGGTCTGGTCTCTCACCAGTTACCAACATTTTCCTGAATATTTCAAGCGCCTCTATTCCATAACCATTCTGCGCATATCCGACAATTATGGCATTCCATGATACCTTGTCCCTCTCCAACATATTCTTAAACACCCATAAACCATCTTCCACAGCTCCACATTTAACGTACATGTCTATAAGAGAATTTCCAACAAAAATATCCGATTCTTCTCCAGACTGGAAGCGGAATCCATGCTTCAAGACATGAGCGTGAGCCTGCTGCCCCAACTGCAAATCGGCAAGATTTGCACACGCATTAAGCAAATTTCCGAATGTGTAGTGCGTTGGCTCAATGGCTTCCCTCTTCAAAAGGCAGAATAAACCAAATGCTTCTTCATTCTCTCCATTCTGGGTGTACCCTGCGATGAGGGCATTCCAAGAAACTACATTCTTCTCCATCATCCTCATGAACATTACTCTTGCAGTTTTGAGACTCGCTGCTTTTGCGTACCCGCTTACCATGGAGGTGGCTGACACTATATTCCTGGTGGGCATTCTATCAAAAATTGCTCTGGCTTCACTAATTCTGGAGCACTTAGAATACATATCAACCAACGTATTTCCTAAAACAACATCATTCCTATATTTGTCACATTTTACAACACGGGCATGAATTTGCATCCCTTCCTTAAGTGCCGACAAGCTAGCGCAGGCGCTGACCACACTGGCTAAAGTAACCTCATCTATTTCGAACCCACAATCCATCATGCTCACAAAAACCTCAAGAGCTTCACTGGCTGGACCATTTTGTTCGTAACACGTAATCAAGCTGTTCCAAGAAACTATGTTTCGAGAACTCATTTCATCAAAAGCCCTCTGTGCACAAGCCACGTTCCCACACTTGGAGTACATGTCGATAAGAGCAGAGCCCATATGAACATCAGACGAGCACTCAGACTTCGATATCAAAGCCTGAATCTGTTGGCCCAGATGCATATCTGCTAACCCGGCACATGCGCTAAGCGCACTACCAAATGAGTACTCATTAAGCACATAATTCTCCCTATGCATCTTACCAAAACATTGCAGGGCTTCTTCGAACCTTTCATGCTGCGCATAACCTGAGAGCATCGAATTCCACGAGCACTGGTCGGGTTCTGGCATTGACCCGAATATCTTTTCCGCTTCATCAAGAGACCCCGATCTGATCAACCCGCCTAAGATCGCGTTCCACGTGAAGGTATTCTTCTCGGGCATTCTATCGAACACCCTGCGGGCGTCGTCGAGGCACCCGCATCTCGCGTAGACGTCGATGAGCCGGTTCTGGATAAAAACCTCGGCGGAGAACGGGGTCTTGATGATCCGAGCGTGGACGCGGCGTGTGTCGCGCGCTGACTTGGACAGGCCGCAGCCGTCCAGGAGCTTGGCGAAAGGGGTCGAGGTGGCAAAAGAGAGGTCGCCCGCCAGAGCCTTGACCCGCGCATGCCTCGCCATTCCATCATATCATCGTACGAAGCGAACTCTGTCGGAGAAGATTCGCATAGATGCAAAGTGAATGCGACTGGGGAGTTTCTGTTGACCGTTATACGCTTCCCCTCTTCAGCTAGACGGGCGGGAATATGTTGAAAGCGCTTATACGAAGAGGGAAGGCAAAGTTGCAGTGGCAAAATGGTAATTTCCGCATGACAATTTATTAATTAGACTCATAACCATGAATTATATTTTTTTATTATGAGTAAATCTAAGCTACAAATTAAAATGTGTCATAGATTTAATATCTTGTTGTAAGTCACTAAATAAAGATTAGTCATATTTATAATCTATACAACTTATTGCTTTATCAACTATAATTATAAGTTTAATATAGGACAGGTCAATTTTATAACCGAGTTATTTACAAATCAAACATAAATTCTTGTCTAGTAATTTTGATTATTTTAATTGTAACTCATCATCAAAAGAAATGCAAAAAGCAATTCTAGAGAATGAAAATTGGATCTATGCCGGATTACGGCCCCGTTTGGTTGGACTTTCCCAAGGGGCTTTCGGGCCCGAAAGCCCCTTGGGGAAAAAATTTGTGTTTGGCAATCATTTTCAAATGCTACTTCGCCAAATGTCAGCATCCCCAATGCTGAAAGCCCAATGCTGGGGAGGACCAGCTTTGAGCATTGGGCATTTCAGAAATGCCGGTTCACTGTTCATAATCCACTGTTCATCTTCTTCCCCCTTTCTTCTTCGTTCGTCTTCGTCTTCGTCTTCCTCGCCGGCTGAGAGTGCGGCTTCTCCGGCAGCCGCCACCGCCGCGTGGGGGTCCCGCGTCCCCGGTGACCACCGCCCAGGGTGGCGAGACCCGCGACCCAGGCGGCGTCGCCTGGCGGGCCTGCGCCAGGCGACGCCGCCTGAGGTCGCGCGGACCCAGGCGGCGTCGCCTGGCTCGCGCCCGCCAGGCGACGCCGCCTGAGGTCGCGCGGACCTCAAGCCGCTAGATCTGGCCGTCCGGCGGCCAGATCTGGCGGTCTTGAGGCCAGATCTTGCTGCCGGACGGCCAGATCTGGCCTCCGCGACCTCAGGCCGCCAGATCTGGTGGTCCGGCGGCCAGATCTGGTTGGCCGGCGGTTGGCCGGCCGCCGGAATTTGATTTTCTGACTTAAATAAAAAATAAAAAATACCAAAAGTCAATTACAAAGCTGAATTTTACCAAACGGTGTTTATACTAAGTTGCCTTTCAATGCTACAATTTACCAAATCGGTATAACATTCCCACAAACCCCTTTACCTCAAAGATATTTGCATTCTCCCAATGGCATTTCCCCAAAGTTGAACCAAACGGGCCCTACATGGGATAGCTTTTCAATGGCCCCCCTCCCACGAGGAATAGCTAACCTTGATTTTAAGAGAATAGCAACTTCTCTGAAGTAACTAATCTTGATTTACTTCTTAGCCAACTACGGACTAAGTGTCTCATCATGAATAGACCAGACATAAGGTAGTTATTGTGACGTTCTTGGATTAATCCAAGGTACCGTTCATTTTGGTCCGTCCCATTTCAAGTCTCATGATTTTGTCCTTCAAGCGTGTGGGCAAACACTATTAATTCACTTGAACTATTATCCACTTTTACTCATCTCATTTCAACTCTCACGATTTTGTTTTTGGGCATACAAGCAGAAACTTTCTAAGAAGGTAACCCATGTTAACAATATTTTAGTCTAAGCACGCTCAACTTTGAAGTGGAAATTACCAAATAGGTGAAGTGCCTACCTGTAAGCTAAAGGACAAAACTATTAGGCTCAGAACGAGACAAGTTAAAGTAGATAAAATCTCAAGAGAGTTAATAAGAAACTATCACATCATTCTTCCTCGAATAAAACGCGCGGTTAAATTTTCCATTAAGACGCATCTTGTTCAAGTAAGGTCTGTCCCTTTTGTTTTGTTTCGTTTTGCTTTGTTTTTTTTTTTCTTTCTTTCTTTTTTTCTTTTTTTTGTCAAATGATAATTTGGAGATCGTCCTGTTATGGTAAGAAAAATCAATTAACCTTCTAAAGTGTGCGTTCATGTGAGCCCTTGCGAGGGAGAGCTTCATGATAAGAAATGAAGCCCGTCTGAATTCACATCCAATTCTTCAAGGCTTTGCAACTCTTTTGGCTTTGTGCGACCAAAACCGTCACATCTGAGAGTTGTCTCAGGTTTTAGAAAGGTCTATTGATGTTCTTATTCCCTGGCGAAGCAGGATATGTAAGACGGACAAAACTCTTGGGAAGCCTAGGCGAGAACCTGAGGTTCTTTAAAATTGAGAACAAGTTTCCTAAGCTTGCAACTCCAAGGACTCCAGATGGCGTAGCTTGTCAATCCACCGAGGATCATGGAGGCCGTAACTGTCGTAAGAATACCTCGACACATATAAACGCAAGCTTCCTGGATTTAATTGGGACGGGAGATCTGGAAATGTGAACATTGAGAAAATTACAAGCACAGATTAATGCCAAGCCCACGGCACTGTAGAATTTTGCCCTGAAGATTCATACGTTCTCTACTTCTGCAACAAGAACTTAAATCCCAAATGATAATTTCAATTGTTGAAACTTTAAAACGCAGTCAGTAATCATTCAGAAGCCCCTGTAGAAATCTGTTCTAAGTTATCAAAACTAAAGGACCTTTGTGACCATTGCACATGATCATTAACTAGTGAGGGTTATGTTCATGCTAGACACAATGTTTTGCCCCTACTTCTTCATTTCCTCAACAATTCTGTGAAGATGGTCGCTGATATCTAATGGAATTCACTACACTGAATGCAACACATTGAACATGACGAGATTGATTATTAATTGCACCTGCTAAAAATTTTAGAAGTAGGACCATAACAGACCCAAAAAAGAAGAAAGAAATTCCAGAACCAATCGATTATAGTACGTTTTCATGCCTTCCAGGACAATGATTCGGTTTTAGCTAAGACTTAACAAGCTCAGAAGAACAACTGATTCCCATGTATGTTTTGAACTACTTCCTAAGGAGCGAAAATCAATTCTCTAATTGGTGCAGAAGTGAACTGACGCACAGGACTTGCAATGTGCTTCAATAGAATGTGACTTGGTTAAGGCTACAGCTATCAAAGATTAGATGCAGAGGAACAAAATCAATCGAGTCAGCTGCCGAGTGGGTTCATGGAAAGGCTGTTTTCATTGCGCATGCATGATAAGTCATGACTGAAAATAATAGGAACAACTCAATCCGTCCAAATCTTTTCCTAATTTATCACTGATTGCATCAAAGATTTGCACGCGGACCCAATTCATGCAACAGCAAAGAGACAATTACCAGAAAAGGAATACAGGTGAAGAACTGAAGATGAAGAAAACCAAATGAAGATGGCAGAGAAGGAAGAACCCTTGCTGGCCTGAATCAGCTGCAACCAAAATGGGAAAGGAAGACCACGATCTATTAACCCCTTGTGGGAACAGATTGGCGGGCAGGAAGACAGGGTCGCAGTCCCGGAGGAAGATCTCCGCCAGGTCGAATCACGTCTCGTCCTTCTGCTCGGGGTCGCTGTCGCTTCCTTGACGGTCGGAGTCCGTCGCTGCTGCTTCTGGACGAGCTTCTCGCTCAGGTCGTCACTAATTAGGGAGGAAGACGAAGAGAGGAGAGACAATGTGAGGGGGGAGAGAGAGAGAGAGCTACGGGAGAAAAAACGAAACAAAAAAGCAGAGAGAGAAAGTTGAAATTTCTCAAGAGTGGGTCCCACCTGTACGTGCCATCTCGAGTTAATATTCCCCACCGCGCTTTTGAGGGAATCTAGTCTCATCTTAAATCTAGCCAAGGGTATTCTCACTTTTTTCAAATCTCTGTACTCTTCGGATTTCAGAATCTCCTCTAATCTCTCACATTTTGCTATTGCCATTTTCTCTAGCTTCTTGAAGCTTGAAGGCTCAGGAAACTTTCGCAGGGACCCGCAGCTTTTAATAAGAAGCCTCTCCAATGATTCTAGCCTACCTCGAATCTCAATCAGATTAGGACAATCCCCTAACTCAAGATATTTGAGCTCATTTGTGTTGGTCAGGTCAGGCAACTTCTCTAGCATCAGAAGTTCCCTCACTTGTAAGAACATCAAGTTTTCCAAATATTCCAAGCCTTGATTCTCTTTGAGCTTCCAACAGCCCTCTATCATTAAGACCTTTATATGCTTGAAGGTTAGTGGATCAGGCAACTTTTCGAGTGTTTCACAGCGGTTTAAATAGAGAACGTCCAACGATCCTAGCTGACCACGAACCTCAACTACTTTAGGACAATCTTCTATGTGAAGTCCTCGGAGTTTCTTCAAGCCGGTCAGGTCAAGCAACTTCACCAGCGATAGAAGATGAACAAGACGAAGGCCTTGCAGGTTTTTCAAAGGTTGGAGGCCTTGAATCTCCATTAGCTGTCTACAATTATAGACGTCCAATCCTGACAACTTCTCCAGATATGAAAGATTTATTGACTTTTCCGTCAACCTGCGCCCATCAAAATGGAAGTATGACAAATTCTGAGGAAGCTTAGGTAGGCATTCTAGGTTATTTACGAAGAGTTCAAGGTGCCTGAGCTTCAAAAGGAGATTAAAATCTGAAGGTAGGGTGACCAAACCATCACAACACAACTGCAAGGTTTCTAGCTTTCTTAAGCCTCCGATCCAATTGAGGCTTGGAGCTAGATGGGAAGGGATTCGATACTTTAAATCCAACGTCAAATTTCTCAAATTTGATAGGTTCGAGAGATCTGAACATCTCATCTGTTGATTATGGCTCAAGTATAGATTGGTCATACTTTCGGGAAGCTTAAGTATATCGGAAATTCCCATTTTTGTTAATCTCAAGATTCTCAGAAATGATAGTCTTCCAATCTCACTTGGAATTTCCCCACACAAATATTCACAGTCGTAAACTTCAATCTCTTCAAGCTTCTCTAACATCCCAAGGGTGCTAGGTAGCTTTTCTAAGATGGTGCTAGAGATCCTTAGTACTCTCAAATTCTTCATTGTCTCTATTGAATTGGGTAACTCTCGTATGCTCGACCGAGAAAGATTCAACTCAATGAGAGAACCAAAATTTCCAATTGAAAGTTCACTAATACTTGTAACTGACAGACGAAGATGTAACAGTGATGTTGAGCAACCAACTAAATTGCGTTCACTCAGTAATTCACATGAACTTGCATTGAGAGTTTCCAATTTCTTCATTCCTTTCCATTTAGGAATTTTGGTAATAGATGTCCCATCAAGAAGAAGTTCTGTCAATGCTTCCAGTCCCTCCATCTCATCTGGCAATGTCTGAAGTTTGCTAAAACCTTCCAAGTTTAAAAACACTAAATGCTTTAACTTACCAATAGACCATCAACTTGAACTAGCTCCTTGCACCCTTGAAGAATCGCTTGCTCTAAATTTTCATGAATAGAAACATTAGGAGTTTTATGCAAGTTGCTGCATTTTGTCAAATTTAGAACCTTCAAATTCTTTGCCATCCGTAATGAAGAGAAGAGGTTAATTCTAGATCATTTTAAGATACAGGACAATAAAGTTAACCGCAAGTTCATGTTGAAAAAATACCATACCTTGAGGTGGTTCCATCCCTCCCGATCATTTGTAATTTGAGGTCAAATGGAAAATGATGGGAAACTCATGCCATGAGAGATATCTCAAATTCGGAAGGATGAGCGGATTTTTCTGAAACCGTTTGGTTGAAGGACAATGCTGAACAAATTTATGCCATGAGAGGTATCTCAACTTAGGAAGGTTGGATAGATTCCTCTGGAACGAGTTGGTTAAAGAAAAATGCTGGACATTTTTCATATCCAAGTCTCCACAATCCACTTGAAGAAACCTCAAATTTGATAGACTTGCAAATTCTTCCTTCTTAAAGAAGCATTGAGATTGATGATCAAACTTGAGACGTACTACTTCAACGTTTTATGTTCCCTACTGAAGCCCAAAAAAAAAAAAATGGAAGCTAGTGATCACATAATTTCCTGTCGAAGGGATCTGAGTTGAACATACTTCAGGAATGTACATTTTATTTATACTTTCAAATTGATTTACAATATGATTTATAGATGAGCTTGTCATCATAGTAAGCAGACAAGTAATGACTCAGTTCAGATAGAAGCAATTAACCAAAATTGACATGTATAACTCATCCCTCTCCGAATAGGAATAAAATTGCACACACTTTACCTTTTCTATGAGAATACCATTTGCTTGTTCATGATCCCACACTCGACTTTGCTTCTTTGGTCTAAATGTACCAATCCGACAAATGAAATGTCGCACAATGTCTCTTAATAGATCATGCATCCACAACCGGTCACGGTTTGTAATCTTTATTAACGACATCTGTTGGAGGACATCAAGATAATAGTCAGGTAAAAATCCACAACTTTTCCACATGTGCCTCACAATTTTCACATCTAACCCAATGAAGAAGCAACAAATATTGAGAAATATTTCCTTCGCATGTGATTGTAATGCATTGATACCGATGTTCAACTTTTCTTCAACATTTCCATCGGGAGTCTCTAATGTGGTCTCCCAAAATTTTTTGTCTTTTCCAGCTAAAAATGAGCCTGCAATCTCAAGAGCCAAAGGAAGATGACCACAGACTTTCACCGCTTTTTTAGAGAGAGGGACGTATTCTGCTGAAGGATGATCACTTCTAAATGCATGCCTGCTAAATAGTTGGAGAGAATGATCAAAGTCCATTCCAGTAAGTTCGTGCTTCAACTCAACATCTTTGAGAACTTCTTTGTTTCTTGTGGTAATAATAACCTTACTTCCACTGCCAAACCAGCAATTACCCATTCCCACAAGAGCATCCGGCTTAGTCTTTTGGTTGACATCATCAAGTAGAAGTATGACCTTTTTAGAGGATAACCAGTCCTTGATCACCCTTTTCCCTTCATTGATATCATTGATGGTCTGTCGTTTCTTGCCTAGGACATCAGAGATGAGCTGATTCTACAAACTCTCAATTTTCGTATCTCCAATGTTGGACAAGAAGCAACATATAGTGGAATTAGTGGTCCGTTCACCTATCACTTCCATGATTCTGTCCACTTGATCGTCCATTTCCTCCAAGGAATTAGATAAGTTGTAATGTTTAGTGGAATGAGACAGTAGTTTGTTATAGACGATTTTGGCAAGAGTTGTCTTTCCGACACCACCCATACCATGGATACCAACAATCTTTGTTTGAGCGGTGTACTCGCCTATTAATTCCATGATTTTGTCCACGTGATCGTCCATTTCAACCAAGAAATCAAATACTGCCAAGTAGTTCTTTTTCAATTCGATCAAAACCTTCTGAAAAACTTCTCTTGTGAACTCACCTTTGCCCCTGATAGTATTGAAGGCAAAAGAACCAAAGTATTAAATCAAGATGAACAGAATAATGTCTAAGGTACAAACAAATCATGCACAATAATAAATTCAAGTACCTCTCCTTGAGTTTCCATCCCTTTAATTCTCCCACCTTTTTGAGAGCTGCCTTCCGATTCTCAATAGTCTCGTCAGTGTATAGCTGCTTATCTATGTATGACTGAATGGCCTTGCCGTAAGTTGCAGTTTGGTTACGAACCTCGGATGGTTCAATGTCATAGAAAATTGGCATGATCAGTTGTCCCCACTTTTCCTTGCATTCCATCATCTAGACCAACTTCATGAGGCACCATTTACTGGCAGCATATTGTTTAGAAAAAATAGGAATTGAGATTTTAGACTGCTTAATCGCTTGGAGAAGCTCTGGCCCAATCTCTTCCCCAATGCGAAACTCTTCATCATCTCTATATGCCCGTATTCCAGCATCAATGAGGCTATTGTAAAGGATATCAATGATGTCGTGACGAGTATCCGGTCCTCTAAAGCTCAAGAATACTTCATAACAAGGTTCCATTATTGGCTTCTCCATTTCCTGAATATTCAGAGGACTTGCAATGATTCGATATCCCACCTGGAAGAACGTTTACAATGAAAGTGGAGTGATGATTATCATGATTTCTCTCAGAAATTCTTCTGTTTTAAGTCATTCTAGAAAGAAACCTCGATGACAGATGCACAGCTCCTTCTGGCATTGTCCTGGACACCAACATATGTCCGATTATTATATCAACAATATAGCAGAGAAGTTGACCCATCTCAATACTAAAGGAAGAAATCTCCAAATTTTTGCGAAATGGGTTTCAATTCACACTTGAAATTGATAATAAAAAATGAAAATTTCAAGAAGATGTATCACTGTCAACTTATTTTTGTCTGAAACTTTTTACTTATTTAATAAAAATTTTCTTAAAAGGTAACGTTAAATATCCTCTGCACATAAGCACCTGCTGTGGCTTGTAGGTTGACTAATTATCTTATCATCTCATAAGAAGTTATGCCAAAACCGTACTCTTTTAGTTTTACCAGAATCGGTTTGACAAAAACATTCCACGACAGTCAATTAGTTGCTCACTTGACCTTAATGGGCGCAAGCAAAGAATCGCATTCACCTATGTCAATCTCATTAGAAAAATGAAATCAAGAAATTTCGCTGCAGCTAATTCAACCCCCAACATCGGACTAGTTCTGAAAAGCATAAACCGATCCCTGATTACAGCCATCTCTTAGTTTATTAACAAACAGATACATGGTTAATGGGCGGGCATTGGTTAGGCATGAGGCTATTATTCACATCTGCCAGACAGTATCAGCATTTCAGACTTGTGGAGTTGATAAAAATTCAACAGAAAAGAGAAGCATGAATGCTATAATTATTTTTCCAGCAAAATAGGTTTGAACACATAGGAAAGCAAGAACGAGAGCTGCATTTCACAAAAGCTGAGAGTTCCAGTTCGCCACAGAGTGCAACATTATAGTCTCTGCAGTCAGCCTCTTCTGTTAAATACCAAGTTGTATCTCTGGTCGCACAAGAAAGTCCCAGCAAACAAATTTAATCAACCGATTCCACTCAAACTAAATTAGCTTTTAGCACCAGCCCAGTTCCTAAAGAGCGGAAATTCAATCCCCGGTTACAGAATCAACAAACTGATGCATACGAGCAGTATTGCGTTTCAAGATCTGAGGCCTGACAGTTGCACAGATGGAAGCAGATGAGCAGGGTTCAGCGCGGGACTAGAGTTAGTTGCTAAAACTATTAGCGTTAGACGCAACTGGCAGTGATCAATCATGGAGTCAACTGAGGAAAGAATTGATACTGATCTGAGAGTCCCTCTCTTGTTTCCATCAAATTCTGCATCTAGTTGCATTACAGAACAGACCCAATTCATTAAAAAGAAGGCAATAAACGAGAGCAAATTACCGGAGATGGAGGGGGTGAAAATGAAGAGTCCGGATCAAATGCTGAGAAGCAGACAAAGATCCCAAGAATGAACACCCTAGGCTTTTGAGTTCAGCTGAAGAAAGAATGAATACGCGTTTTGCCCTTCCAGGAAAGTGAGGCCTTGCTAGCTGCCGGGACACTTCAAGCCGACCGTGAAAAAGTGAATTCGCGTCGCTTTTAACTTTTGAGGTGATCGAGTTGAGTTCCTGGGAAATTTCTGGAAGTCCGAAGACTCTTCGGCACGAAAGGCGAGAGGACGAGATTTTCATGCGTGTTATAAGTTTAGAAATCATTCAATTTATGGTATTCTTTTGATGACGTCTAAACCCTTCTCTTGCGGGTGAAAATCCAGGCCCATTCAAATTTTACTTATACTAAACCTAAAAATGTAAAATTCATATATATTAAAGTTGAAGCTGGTCAAAGCTAAGCTTAAGAGTCTTGACAGAGTCCTTTCGGACATCTCGGGTAGAACTACTCAGGCTCGTAATGCTTTGTCTACTATACAGGAAGCTCTTCATATGGATCCATTCAATCTTGACCTTGCGGCTCGTGAAAGAGAGTGCTTAAACATTTTCTCGGACCTTCACCTTGCCGGAAGAAAGCTTCTATAAACAGAAATCGCGAGTCAAGTGGCTTGAAGAGGGTGATCTCAATACCAAAATTTTCCACCATTCGGTGAATAGGAAGCATCTTCTCAATAGAATCCTATCTCTTAGAGATGATGCAGGGAACACGGTCCGAGACCCTTCCCAAATCCAGCAACTTGTTTCTCATTTTCAAGAGCTGTTGGCCTCTTCTCCTCTATCCACCGTGCCATCTGTACAGGATATTCGCTCGGTTATTCCTCGCTTACTCGATGACAACCAGGTTCTCCACCTGTCAAAACTGGTTTCGGACACTGAAGTCCAGGAATCTTTATTCTCCCTAGCTACTGGCATAGCTCCGGGCCCTGATGGCTTTGGTGTGAATTTTTTTAAGCATTGCTGGGACATTGTTGGTCCTTCATTTACTTGTGCGGTAAAGGACTTCTTCTCTTCTGGGAAGCTTCTAAAGGAATCCAACAACACTATCCTTACCCTTGTGCCCAAATGCCCTAATGCCACGACGGTAAATGACTTCAGACCAATTGCTTGCTGCAACACGGTGTATAAAGGTATTACAAAGATCATTGCAAACCGGATGGCTGCTGTTATGCCTTCGGTAATTAGCCATGCTCAAAATGCCTTCATTAAGGGAAGACGGATTAGCGACAACATTCTTCTAGCTCAGGAGCTATTTGCGAGATTCCACCTCAAGCCATGTAAGCCTAAATGCGCCATCAAAGTTGATTTTCACAAGGCCTACGATACGCTAAATTGGGATTTTCTGGAGGTAACTCTTCAAGCTTTCCAATTTCCCCTCCACCTCATTAATCTCATTATGAGCTATGTCCGATCACTGCACTTTTCTATCTCTTTAAATGGTGAACTACATGGATTTTTTCCTAGTGGTAGAGGCATTAGACAAGGCGACCCCATGTCACCATATCTCTTTAAGTTTGTCATGGAAGTTTTCATTGGCATCTTGAATATGCAAACTAACCACCCTTCGTTTCAATATTTCTGGAGATGTAAACCGTCTAGACTTTCTCATCTATTTTTTGCCAACGATGTACTGCTGTTTTCGAAGGCGTCTATGCCAGCCTTATCTCTCCTCAAAGTTGGCTTGGACAAGTTCTCCCATTGGTTTGGACTTCAACGAAACCTCCTCAAAAGCGAGATCTACTTCTCAGGGGTTACCCCAGATTACCGCAATGCCTTCATCTCCCTATTTGGCTTCGAGGAGGGATCCTTACCTTTCCAGTATCTTGGGATTCCAGTCATCTCGTCCAGGCTTCAGAAAGTTGATTGCATCGCTCTAATAAACATTATCACTTCAAGGGTACAATCGTGGACACAACGATTTCTCTCCTATGCAGGCCGATTACAACTCATCCGATCGGTGCTCCATTATGTTCAAGTTTATTGGGCAAATGTATTCATCCTACCAAGATCAGTCTTGGATAATATTGAGCGTATTTTGAGACAATCCTTATGGAATGGTCCAAACCTAGGCAAGGGTGGAGCCAAAGTTGCCTGCTCTAACGTTTGCCTCCCAAAGTTTGAAGGAGGCCTGGGTATCCGAAGACTAAGGGAAAGCAATACGACTGCCATGCTAAAGCACATTTGGTTTTTATTCACAGACAAGGAATCCCTTTGGTGCAGATGGATCCATTCAGTCTTTTTGAAGAATGTAAATTTCTGGTTCGCCTCTAAACCTACAACTTGTTCTTGGTCTTGGAAGAAAATCCTAGACCTCCGTGGCGAATTCCACAAGTCTTTTTCCTGGTGTGTGGGGGATGGATGCTCAATTTCTTTTTGGTTTGACAACCGGCATCCCAAAGGGCCGCTTAACTTATTATTCTCTAATGCAAATATATATCGAACTCGGCTTCCCAAAGGAGCTATTGTTGCTAATTTCATGGCTTTTTCGGACCCTTCTTCGGGTGTTTTGGAAGTGATTAATACCTAGGCTGACCCCCTTCCTCATCTTACTGATGATCCTGATCGCTTCTCCTGGTTCGGCAACCCTTCTGGCAACTTCTCTGCAGCCTCAGCGTGGGACGCTATTCGACCGAGAGGCCAACTGGATCAGTGGGCTCCCTTCATTTGGAACTCTTCACTAGTTCCCCACTACCAATTTCTGCTTTGGTTGATCACAAAAAACAGACTACCAACTCAAGTTCTACTACTCACATATGGCCGTATCCCGGCTGTGAATTGTGGTTTTTGCTCTTCTCGACCTGATTCGGTCGACCACTTATTTTTTGGTTGCCCTATTCCTACTGCCTTAATCATTTTTTGGGCTGCTAGATTTAATTTCGCTTGGTGGAATAAATCTTGGGTGGATAATCTACTCTAGGTGATAAAATACTTATCCGGTGCTTCTTTTCGCTCCTCTCTTGCTCGGTTCGGGTTTGCCGCTACTTGCAATATCATATGGATGGAGCGGAATAACATACTTTTTCGGGGTAGACCTCCTTCCCTCTCGGCCATGAAAGGACGTCTTGAAAGAGTTTTAAAGGACAAAGCCTTATCCTTCCATCATGTTCCTCCCATTGCTGCATATAGAAGACTACTACAAAGCTGGGCGCTCAATCCTTCCATTTTAGCGGACTAATCTTCTTCTTTGGACATCCGGCTTTTGAGTAGGGGGTTTCTCCTCCAACCTTTATTGTTCGGAGGTTCTTTCAAATTCCTAGATGTTGTAATGGAAGCTTGGAATGGAGGTCTTCTCTCCTTACTATGGCAACCATCTCTTTCTTACCTTCTTGTCCTAGAGCGGGCTTTTGGGTTTCTCTTTTGTTTGCCATCGCTTTCTTACCTTCTTGTCCTAGAGCGGGCTTTTGGGTTTCTCTTTTGTTTTGATGTTCCCTCTCTCTTGGTTTCAGGGAAGGCTAGCTGATTCTCTTTGGCTGTTGTTTGGCCCTCTCATTTCGCCGCTTGGCTTGTTTCCTTTTACCTTGGCCCCCTTCCACTCGCTCTAACTTCTGTCTTTGTAAGTGCAAGCTTTTGGGTCCGAGTTCTCGTTGTATAGCTCTATATAGCTTTCTGGTTTCTAGTCAATATATTTCTTACATTTACCAAAAAAAAAAAAAATTATTGAGATGGATTATGTTAGTGTTATTCACAGTAAATTTGTAAGGCAAAGAAAAGTTTGGAAAAAATAACACCACAAATTACATAACTTTGATACAATACTCAAGTATTATAATTTTTTTTGGATCACTTGAAAAATATAACTTTTGTTCGGTACTCACTTAAGTGCCAATAACTTTATTTTTTATTACTTAAGTGTTATATAACATTTCGATCAATGGTTTGTGCCATAGCTTGTTAAAATTCTTTACCCAAATGTCGAAAATCTTTGATCCATTTCATTACCTACATCCACGTTAGCTCTTATATGGATTTATCAATGAAAGTAATGGGACTTAGTGGCTCGGTTCATTTACTCGTTATACCCCTTTTGTCGTATCAAAGACGATGCAAGGGAGTGAAAAAGCACACTATTTATATGCATTATAATTAATTAATCCTTGTCCAACTACTTTTCTTTTTGGATCATTACTTGGTAATTGATACGGTAACAATCAATACATCGTTGCTTCTTTAATAGAAAGCCTATCTTTCAACTTCTCAGTAATGTTTATGATCAAATATGTTGGCTTCTTGAAGGTGGAAAGGTATGGTAGCTTTCCTGAGCCAGTCAATATGATGCATCTCCAATTGTTTTGCTCTGCCTTGAATCTCAACCAGTTTAGGACAACTTCATGGGGGAAGTTTCGGACAACGTCTTCAATTATGGCAGACTTGCACGCATTAACAAATTAGTGTACAATAGCTGACATCGAAATTTTTGAGTATTCATTTCGATTCTGGAATTTCTATCGGCTCAATTCAATAGAGATGCTTCTTATATTTTGCCTGGTATAGAATTGAGGGCCACATCGCTGCCATGTCGAAATGTACCGAGCGGTACACATGGTGAAGTTCTTACAACATGGTGAAGTTCTTACAACATGGTGAAGTTCTTACATACAGTTAATTGAGACAAACTAAATTTAAGGCATAGAAAAGAGAGCCGGTAGAAAGTATAGTTATCAAATTTTCCATCAACTTTATCCCTCCAAAGTTTGCGGTCTTCGGACTCTAGATTCTTACGGCACTTGGGAAATCTGCGAATCAATTTTTACTCTCTCACAATCGCTAGAAAAAAGAACACGACCCGCGGAGAGGAAGAATTCATATCTAAAATATTGACAGTCTGTCCCTGAGGCAATGGTAGGATCAGAAGACCTACAGCAGAAGCAAAATGAAAAAACCTTCTACGTTGGAAGCTTAAGTTGGATACAGTAGTAACACAAATGAGAGAAGAAATGTTTGTACTATTATTTTTTTTATTATTACATGTGTACAAGGAGCCTGCAATATATATATAGTTCTAATTTGCAGGGCAACCACTGAAATCAGGTACGCAAACAACGTTTAAATTCTACCATTAACCAAATTCAAAAAGTCCAAGAGAGTAAAAGTTCTGTTTAAAAAACCAAAAAAGTCGGAAAAGTCGGACTCCACAAGATCAGACTGCTCTCTTCCTTCAAGTCCTCCACTGATCATCAGAACTCAAGAGAATATTCTACGTTCTCACGCTTATGTATATAAAAATATTTTGGCTTCTTGAAGCTTAATGGATCCAGTAACTTTTCCAAAGATATAAAAGGAACCTATCCAAAGTGCCTCCAACGATTTTAGTCTGCCTTGGATCTCGACCACTTTAGGACATCACTGCAGATAAAATTTCTGGAGCTCCTTCAGGTTGGTCAGGCCCGCAACTTGTCCATAGATGGAACTCCTTCAACCCTTTAAGCCACGCAGGTTCTCCAAAATTTGGAGGCCTCTGAACTCTCACTTTACAGCAATGAGCAACTTCCAAATCTGACAGCGCCTTCAAATTTGAAAGGTCTATTGATGTTTCTATGTCCCTCCATGATTCCATATCCAAGTATGACAAATTTGGGGGAAGGCTAGGTCGGCATTGCAGCTTCTTGGGGGGGACCAGTTCAGGTTCCTCGAGCTGTGAAAGAAGAATGACGTGTGAAGATGAGGTGAAGAAATAATGAGATTCCAACAGCAAGGATTCCAGTTTCCCTAACCTTCAGCTACGAAGGACTTCAAGCTTCAATGAATTTAGAAGCACATCGAAATTGTCAAAAGCTGAATTTTACATACATTTGAATATCGAATTAACAGGTAATTTAACATCAAATGAATGTGTGTGTGTGTGTCTATATATATATTATTACATTCCATAATCAAAACCTCATACAAAAGATCCACCTTAAAAAGATGTGTAAAGTCTAAATGTCCCTAAAGTGTGAACCTGACCAATATGTTTAATATTTTAGAGGGAGTGAGTCTAAGCTCAGTATATGAAAGCTCCAGGTCCAAAATAGGAGGCCTCCTTACCACTCAACCCGAGAACACAACAGTATAGTAACAATTAGTGAATAAGGTCATATATCATTGTCAATAGGAAAACCAATATTCACCTAAGATAGGGTAATCCGTGCATTATATAAAAATGACTATAATTATCCGTCCAATGAATAAAATAGATGCAATGTATGACATTCATTTTAACAGTCAACTGCACACAATTGATCATACGAAATCTCATGATGCTTAGATATCAGTAGCTCATCAGTCTTGGACCTCAAGCTCATAATATCACAAATATACTATTCAAGTCACATCAGATTACACAAGTCATATAATTTAATGCACAAATAGTTGTAATTTGTCTTCTCAATCCTATAGAGAACAGCAGAACATCTGTCTTTTCCAGACACTTATATACATACTCAGAAAAATTAATTACAATGTCAGTAAATTGCTATCAACACTAGTAGAATCTCGATAGAGTTGGTTATGTACTTAATATGGGAAACAAGCACACTTGGAGAGCGCAATAGAGCCGAGAGTTGTATGCTGCATTTGAAAGTGGAGAGCGCAATAGAGCCGAGAGTTGTATGCTGCATTTGAAAGTAGTGCCGTGAATTTACTTACGACACTGGTAAAATTTCAAATGAGTTGATAACATACTACCTCATTGAAATATTAGAATCTCGATAGAGTTGGTTATGTACTTAATATGGGAAACAAGCACACTTGGAGAGCGCAATAGAGCCGAGAGTTGTATGCTGCATTTGAAAGTAGTGCCGTGAATTTACTTACGACACTGGTAAAATTTCAAATGAGTTGATAACATACTACCTCATTGAAATATTAGTGAATATCTGATAGTGCTAGTAATTCACTTATGACACCAGAAATTTCCAGAAGAGTTGGTAATTGACCAATATAGTGAGAAATTGCTAAATTTCTGATTAGTTTCAGTAATTTACTACCTGTTTAACTAACAAGCAAGTAACCAGTCATTTTCTTTTACCTAACAATTCCAAATTTGCTGGTAATCCCACCCAAAAATTTCAAACAATGAAACTAGGAACGCAATCATGAATCACCTCAGAAGCAACTGCAGAAATCTGTTTTAAGTCATCAAAGCTAAAGGACCTTTGTGACCATTGCACATGATCATTAACTAGGGAGGGTTATGTTCATGCTAGACACAATGTTTTGCCCCTACTTCTTCATTTCTTCAATGTGGAAATTTTAATGGGAAATCAGCAACAATTCTGTGAATATGGTTGCTGATGTCTGATTGAATTCGCAATACTGAATGCAGCACATTCTCAGGGTAATGTCTCAAGAACATTAATCTCTACAAATAAATTATGCAGCAAGGCATCTGGAATCCTTGATGAATTTCTTCCATAACGAGATTTAATCACTAAATACACCAGATAAAATATTAGAAGTAAGTAGGACCACAACAGACCAAAAACAAGAAGAAAGAAATTGCAAAACCAATTGATTATAGTAAAGATTTCATGCCTTCCACGACCATATTTGGGTTTTAGCTAGACCTTGATAAGCTCAGAAGAAGAATCGAGTCCAGCCACCAATATTGCATAAGACAAATAGCCCCCCAAAACCGATTCCCCATGTATGTTTTGAACTAGTTCCTAAGGAGCGAAAATCAATCCCCTCACCGGTGCAGAACCGAACTGACGCACAGGAGTTGCAGTGTGTTTCAATAGAATGCGATTTGTGGTTTAGGCTAAAGCTATTAAAGATTAGATGCAGATGGAAGAAAACCAAGTGAGTCAGCTCCCGAGTGAGTTCATCGAAAGGCTGTTCTCATTTCGTACGTATGACAAGTCATGACTGAAAATAATAAAAACAACTCAATCCGTCCCAAATCTTTTCCAATTCTATCACAGATTGCATCAAAGATTCGCAGGCGGACCCAATTCATGAAAATGCGAAGAGAAAATTACAAGAAAAGCAAATAAAGATGCAGAGAAGGAAAAAGCAAGACTTCTTTCTAGACAACCTATTAAAGTCTCGCGGAACAGATCGGTGGGCAGGAAGACGGGGTCGCAGTCCCTGGAGGGAGATCCCGCCTGGTCGAATCGCGTCTCGTTCTTCCGCACGGGGTCGCCGTTGCTGCTGGCTCGCTCGGGTCGTCGCTGATGAGGGAGGAAGACGAAGGAAGGAGAAGGAAAGAATGTGAGAAGACACAGAGAGAGAGAGAGAGAGAGAGAGAGAGAGAGAGCGCAACGGGAGAAAAAACGAAACTAAAAAAACAAAGAGAGATAGAGAAAGTTGAAATTTCTGAAGAATGGGTCCTACCTTTACGCGTCATTTCGAGATAATATTCCTCATCAATATGATATGGAGTCTTCTCTCCGTGATCTCAGTCTCACATACGTTTCATCATAGGGGATTCTGACTTCTTTCAAATCTCGATACTCGTCCGATTCCAGAATCTCCTCCAACCTCTCACATTGTCGTATTTGCAAGCGCTCTAACTTCTCGAAGCTTGAAGGATCAGAAAACCTTTGCAGAGACCCGCAGGCATCAATACGAAGCAGCGACACTGATTCTAGCCTACCTCGAATCTCAACCAGACGAGGACAATTCATTAAACCAAGATTTCTGAGCTTCTTGGCGTGGGTCAGGTCAGGCAACTGCTCTAGCATCAGCAGATTTACCAAACGTAAGAACTGCAAGTTCTCCAAAGCTTCCAAGATTGGAATCACTTTTAGCTTCCCACAATCATTTATATATAATTTTTCTATATGCTTGAAGCTTGATGGATCAGGCAGCTGTTCGAGTGATTCACATTGCATTAAACCGAGAAACTCCAACGATTCCAGCTGACCTCGAATCTCAACCAGTTTAGGACAACATTTTATCCAAAGTCTCCAGAGCTTCTTCAAGCCAGTCAGGTCGGGCAACTTCACCAGCGATGGAAGATCATCAAGATCAAGCACTTTCAGGTTTTTCAAATATTCGAGGTCTTGAATCTTTATTAGCCGTTCACAATAACGGACTCTCAATTCTGATAACTTCTCCAAATATGAAAGATTTATCGACTCTTCCATTAACCCGCCCCCATGAAAAAGGAAGTATGACAAATTCTGAGGAAGCTTAGGTAGGCATTCTAGTTTAGGTACGAATAGTCTAAGCTCCCTGAGCTTCGAAAGGCAATTAAAATCTGAAGGTAGGGTGACCAAACTATCACAATCCAACCGCAAGGACTCTAGCTTTCTTAACCCTCCGATCCAATTGAGGCTTGGAGCTGGATGGGAAGGGCTTTGATACTTTAATTCCAACGTCAAAACTCTCAAATATAATAGGTTTGAGAGATCTGGGCAACTCATCTTTAGATTGTTGGTCAGGTATAGCTCAGTCATACTTTCAGGAAGCTTAGGTATATTGGAAATTTCTGTGTCCGATAACCTCAAGATTCTCAGAAATGATAGTCTTCCGATCTCGCTTGGAATTTCCCCACTCAAATGACTACACTTGCTGGCATCGATCTCTTCAAGCTTCTCCAACATCCCGAGGGCGCTAGGTAGCTTTTCTAAGGAGGAGTCAGAGATCCTTAGTACTCTCAAATTCTTCATCATCTCTATTGAGTTGGGTAACTCTGGTATTTTTGAAGAAGAAAGATCTAACGTAACGAGAGATCCAAAATTTCCAAATGGAAGTTCCCTCAGTAAGCTACATGACACTGCACTGAGAGTTTCCAATTTCTCCATTCCTTTCCCTCCGGGAACTTTGGTAATAGAGGTCCCATCGACTTGAAGTTCTGTCAAGGTTTTCATTTCCCCCATCTCGTCCGGCAATGTCTTAAGTTTCTCACAACCTCGCAAGTTTAATGATACTAAATGCTTTAACCTACCAATAGACCTATCGACTTGAACCAGTTTTGTGCACCCTTCAAGAATCAGTCGCTCTAAATTTTCATGAGCAGAAAGGTCAGGAGTTTTACGCAAGTTTCTGCTTCCAGTCAAATTTAGAACCTTCAAATTCTTTACCATCTGTAATGAAGAGAAGAGGTTAATTCTGAACCATTTTGAGATACCGGACAGCAAAGTCAATATAGCCAATTCATGTTGAAATGATACCGTACCTTGAGGTAGTTCCATCCCTCCCACTCATCAGTAATTTTACTGCCTAATAGATCAAGAATCACTAGCTTCTTAAGAGATCGTGGGGTGAATTGGAAAAAGATAGGAAATTTATGCGATGAGAGCCATCTCAAGTTCGGAAGCATGATCAGATTCCTCTGGAACCGGTTGGTAGAAGGAAAATGCTGAACGTTGTTCTCATCCGAGTCTACACAATCCACTTGAACAAATCTTAAATTTGATAGGCATACAGATTCTTCCATCTCCATGAAATCTTGAAATTGATGATCAAATTTGAGACTTATTGCTTCAACGTTTTCTCTTCCCTACCAAAGCAAAAAAAAATTAAACAGAAGTTAGTGATCACATAATTGCCCGTTGAAGGCATTCGAGTTGAACATACTTGAGCAATGTACATCTTATTTATAATTTAAAATTAATTTACAATATAACTTTCGGATGAGCATGTCATCATACTAAGTACACAAGTAATGACTCGGTTTAGATAAAAGCAAAATAAGCAAAGTCAACGTGTATAACTTGTCTCTTTGAATAGGAATAACATTGCCAATACTTTACCTCATTTCTTTCAAGGACATCAATTGCTTTCCCATGATCCCACACCCGACTTTGCTTCTCTGGTTTAAAATTAGCTCTTTCACGAACAATGTCTCGGCCAAGGTCTCTTAGCAGATCATGCACCGACAATAGGTTACCTTCCGCAATCTTTATTAATGACCTCCGTTTGAGGACTTCAAGAGAACATTCGGGGAAAAACCCACAGCTGTCCCACATGTAAGTCACAATTCTCACATCGAACCCAGCAAAGAAGCAACAAACATCGAGAAATATTTCCAACTCTTGAGTTTCTAATGCCTCATAACCGATGCTCAACTTACTTTTAACGTCTTTATTGGGAATGGCCTCCAGCTTCTCTAACATCTTCTTCCACATATTTTTGTCATTTCCAGCTAAACGTGGACCTATAATTTCAAGAGCCAAAGGAAGATGACCACAGATTTCTACTGCTTTTTTCGATAGGGAAAAATATTCTGCTGGAGGATGATCTCTTCTAAAGGCATGTCTGCTAAACAGTTGAAGAGAATGATCAAAATCCATTTCTGTAAGTTCGTGCTTCAAATCAACTTCTTTAAGAACTTCCTCGTTTCTTGTGGTAATAATAACCTTACTTCCTCTGCCGAACCAGCATTCACCAGTCCCCACAAGAGCCTCTAGCTGAGTGTTTTGGTCAACATCGTCAAGTAAAAGTAAAACCTTTTTAGAGGATAACCTCTTCCTGATCTCAGTTTTCCCTTCATTAATACTCTTGATGGATGGCGATTCCATTCTCAGGACTCTAGAGATGAGCTGATTCTGCAAACTCACAATCTCTGTCTCTCGAATGTTAGACAGGGGGCAACAGTTATCGAAATCAGCCAACAGTTTATTATAGACGATAGTGGCAAGAGTTGTCTTTCCAACACCGCCCATACCATGGATGCCAACAATCTTTGTTCCAGTGGTCAGTTCACCTATCTTTTCCATGATTTTGTCCACATGATCGTCCATTTCAACCTTGTAAACAGGTTCTGCCAAGTCGTTCTTTTTCAACTCAATCAACAGCATCCGAACAACTTCTTCTGTGAACTCACCTTTGCCTCTGACAATATTGAAGGCAAAAGGACCAAACTGTTAAATCAAGATGAACGGAATAATATCTAAGCTACAAACAATTCATGAACAATAATAAATTCAAGTACCTCTCCTTGAGTTCCCATCCTCTTAACGCTCCAACCTTGCTGAGAGCTGTCTTCCACTTCTCAATAGTCTCATTAGGGAACCGCTGCTTATTTTTGTGTAAAGTAATGGCCTCACCGTAACTTCCAGTTTGGTAACGAACCTCAGATGGTGCTACGTCATAGAAAATTGGCATGATCTTTCGTCCCCAGTTTTCCTTGCACTCCACCATCTGGGCCAACTCCATGAGGCACCATGGACTGGTAGCATATCCTTTAGATAAGATAGGAATCAAGATTTCCGACTCGTTAATCGCTTGGACAAGCTTTGGGCCAATCTCTTCCCCAATGGGAAGCTCGTCATTATCTCTATATGCCCTTATTCCGGCACGAATGAGGCTGTTGTAAAGGTAATCAACGATGTCAAGTCGAGTGTCCGGTCCTCTAAAGCTCAATAATACTTCATAATCAGATTCCGTTGGCTCCTCCATTTCCTGAATTCTCAGAGGACTCACAATGACCTGACGATATCCCATGTGAAAAACATTTACTATGAAAGTGGAGTGATAATTATCATGATTTCTCTCAGAAACTCTTCTTTTTAAGTCATTTTAGAAAGAAACCAAGATGACAAATGCACAAGCTCCTTCTTGGCCTTGCACTACACACCAAAATATGACTGAATATTTTATCAATAATGTAGTAGAGAAGTAGACCCATCTCAATTCTAAAGGAAGAAATTTCCAAAGTATTGCAGAATTATGGGTTATATTTCACACTTGAAATTGATTTGAGAGAATAATATTTTGAGAAGATAAATCACTATCAACCTATATTAGTCCGCACATCATGCCTGCTTCTGCTTGTAGATTGACTAATTATCTTATTGTCTGATAAGAAATTATAATGAAATATTCCTCTTTTATTTTACCAAAATAGATTTGACAGACATTCCGCAACCCTCAATTAGCGCTCCCTTGGCCTTAACGGACGCAGGCGAAGAATCGCCCCCATGAAGATCTCTAATTGGAAAAGTGAAATCAAGAAATTACACCAGAGCTAATTCAACCCTCTCCGTTGGACTAGTTTCTAAAAAGCATAAACCGATCTCCAATTACAGTCAAATCTTAGTTTATTAACATACGGACACAGGGTCAAAGGCGAGCATTAGAAGCTAACGTTCGCATTTGCCAGAAAGTATCAGCATATCAGAAAAAGAGGGGTGAATTACTAACCAAAAATGTAGTTGATGAAATTTCAACAGAGAAAAGAAGCATGAATGCTATAACTGTTTTTCCAAAAGATAAGTTTGGACACACAGGAGTGCAGGAACGAGAGCTGAACTTTACAGAAGGGGAGACTTCCGGTTCACCACAGAGTGCTACATTATAGTCTATTCAATTCGTCTCTACTGTTGAATACAGTGTTAAGGGTATCAATTTTCTGCGTAGGAGCGTTCTTACTGCTAATCACTAGACAATAATGCACGAATTTGTCATATTGAAGTCTCTTAAAGATACTACTATCACCGTTCGCACAAAAAAAAAAAAAAAAAAAAAAAAAAATCCCATCAAACAAATGAAATCAACAGATCCACTCAAAACTAATGTAGCTTTTAGCGCCAGCAATCCACGCGAAAACTCAGAGAGAGAGAGAGAGAGAGAGAGTACGCGGGTGGCGAGCTCGTGAGACTGAGCGTTGTCGATGATGGAACCAGACTCGCCTCCGCCTTCGCCGCCTTTCCTCCTCTTCTTCTTCTTGCCGCTGCTCTTCTTCGGCTCGTCGTCGCAAGGGCCGCTGCCGTTGCCGCCGCCGACGAGCTCAGTCCGAGGCTCGACACCGCTCGCCTCCACTCGCCTCCGCTTCAACTTCGTGCTGTGTCTTCTTCGTCGCCATTCCCGCTCTCTGATATCAGAAAGTTCCGATTTTTCGACACGGTACGAGGTCGACTGGTCAAGGGTTTAGGCGTCGATGTGGGTGGTGGTATTGCGTTTCAGGATCTGAGGCCTGACAGTGACAGTTGCATAGATGGAAGTGGATGAGCAGGGTTTTAGTATGTGACTAGAGTTAAGAGGCTAAAGCTATTAGTGTTAGAAGCAACTGGAAGTGATCAATCACGGAGTCAACTGAGGAAGGAATTTGATGCTGATCTGAGAGTCCCTCTGTTGATTCCATCAAATTCTGCATCTAGTTGCATTACAGAACAGACCCAATTCATAAGAAAGAAGGCAATGAGCGAGAGGAAATTACCGGAGATGGAAGGGGTGAAGATGAAGAGTCCGGATCAAATGCTGAGAAGCAGATAAAAAGATCCCAAGAACGAACGCTCTTGGCTTTTGAGTTCAGCTGAAGAAAGACGAGACATATATATAAGACGGTGAATTCACCCTCCTGCGCCGTGCCCTACCCGGAAAGTGAGGACTTGCTAGTTGCAGGGAAACTTCAAGCCGACCGAAAAGAAATTTGCTTTTGACTTTTGAGGTAATCGAGTTGAGTTAAAAAAAGAAAAGAGTGAGAGAAATCATGATCATCATCACTCCACTTTCATATAAAAAAAAAAAAAAAAAGAATGTGAGAGACATCGTGATCGAAAAGTTGCTTTTGATTTTTGACTTTGCAGGCCCTTACTGGAAATTTCTCGAAGTCCGACGATTTTTTGGCACGGAGGGTGAGAGTACAGGAGGATTTTCATTGCATGTTATTAGTTTAGAAATCATACAATTTATATTAATTGATATTCTTTTGATGGCGATGAAGATGAAGCCCTGGCCCATTCTAATTTTACATATATTAAACCAAAAAATTTAGAATTCATATAATTTAATTATGTCAGAGTTATACATAATGAGTTCTAAATAAATAAATAAAAATTTAAAAATAACAACTTAAATGTTATAACTCTCGTACAACACACATTTTAGTGCTATAACCTTTTTGGTATTTGTTGAGCGATATAACTTTCACTTAATGCTTACTTAAATGACATAACCATTTTTTTCGATTGCTTATGCCATAACTTATTAATATTGTTCACCAAAGAATGAACGTTCCTATAAGGATCACTGTCCCATTGTCCTTCTTGGTTCTCCTTTGTTTGACTCTTCCTCTTTTTATCCAAATTTTTACTTTTTTCTTTTTAAATTCTTCTTAAGATTTGTTGACATGGCAGCAATATCAATGCCTCCATCTTCATGGGAAGAAAAAAAAAAAGTCATGTTAGTTTTTCCTGTTAGCTAAATTGGGTAGAGTTAATAGCATGACTTGATTACGGTAATGTAATAAGTTTTGAAATTTGATTGTACTTTTTGAAAGTTTTAAATTTGAATACACTTTTGCAATATATTTTAAGACTTATGAAGCATTTATCCCTCTTAGAGGATAATAACACAAATAATCCTTAAACTTCGAATCAATGTGCAATATTGTCCTTAAATTTTTAATTTGTTCAATGTGATCTTTAAAATATTGATAGATGTTTAATTTAGTCTTTAGATTAAATGCGTTATTTCCATATAGTTCAATGACTGGATTGAATATTTGTTAAAAATTCGCGAATCACGCTGAATAACTTAAATTTAAAAAATGACATCACATATTTTGTCAAAATTTAACGATCACATCAAACAAATTCAAAATTTAGAGATAATATTGGATATTGGACAAAATTTTAAGGATTATTTGTGTCTTTTTTTTTTCATTTTTTAAATCTAAAACTCCAAAAACTTAAGGATAGAAAAATAAAATTCACATATAATTTTTTGCTAATTTTCTGAGATTTTGAACAATAATTTAAATTTTAACGAAAAGGTAAAAGAATTACTATTAACTACTTTAAGTCCAAGCAAAGAGGCACTAACTCAATTAATTGTAGCCATTTTTTTACAAAGTCACTTCGCATGGGCACCATTTTCATGGGAGAGACGACTGGTGCATTGACGCTCAGGAAAGTGAGGACTTGCTAGTTGCAGAGAAACTTCAAGGTGACTGTGAAAAGGGGCACAGGCATTTTGCTTTTGACTTTTGGGGTAATTGAGTTGAGTTTCTGGAAAATTTCTCAAGGTCCAAAGATTCTTTGGCACGAAAGGCGGGAGCACAAGAGATTTTCATGAGTGTTATTACTTTAGAAATCATTCAATTTATGCTAATTTATATTCTTTTAATAACGATAAAACCCTTCTTTTGTAGGTGAAACATAGGGCCATTCAAATTTTACATATACTAAATCCAAAAATGTAGAATATATATATTTTAATTAATTGAGATGAATTATGTCGACTCATACATATTGAGTTCATGAGACAAAAAAAGTTCAGAAAAAAAGTAACACCATAAATGGCATAACTTCCGTACAATATTCACTTGAGTTCTATTAACTTTTTGGGATCACTTGAATGATATAACTTTGTTTGGCACTCACTTAAATATCATATCCGTTTTTTTTTTCTTATCACTTGTGCCATAACATTTCAAAAAATCATTCACTCAAATGTCAAAAATTCGACATGGTATAATATTTTGTGATGAATGTTTTAAAAGTTATAGCACTTAAGTAAAGTTATGACACTTAGGTAAATTTCTTTTAAAAGTCATGATACTTAAATAATCAGAAAAAAAAATTGTTTATAGCAGTCAAATAAATGCTATACAATAGTTATGATACATGTGGTATATTATTTGTGAAAAGTTGAATTCAGCCAAAAGGGAGTAAAGCTCCAAAATATTTGCAATACTAGTGAAAGCTTACCAATTATAGATGGTTCGAAAAGAACTTCCAAGACTGGGGACATCAATATGTGCAATCACGAGAAAATATTGGCTGTAGTTTGGATTCCACCGTGTCATAATTCGAGTCCACTCACCGGGTCACATGTGTCGCTCGGGTCCCACCACGTTAGAACCCTTTGACACCCTCACCCTTTCGCCTCTCTCTCTTCCCTCTTTTCTTTTTTCCTTCATTTATTCTTCTTCGGCCCTATTTGATTCGGCTTTTGGAATGAGCTTTAGGACTCTAAAGTCCATTAGCCAAATGCAAACGTGTTTGGTTCGTGTTTTTGCTCAACTCTGGGAAAATACAATTGCATCTCTAAAGGACTCTAAAGACCTTTAGTCCAAAGCAGGTCTGAAGGTAACTTTGGAAACTTGCATTTTCTGAATGCAAGTCGGTTACTGTTCATTTTCTCCGAAACCACTGCACGGAAAAGCTGATCGAAAGCCGACGACTGCCGGCCAATGGGTCGCGCGCACTGGCAACCGCTGCCTAAGGGTCACCCGACCCTAGCGACCATCGCTAGACCTCATGCGACTGATGGCTTGAATCACGCGACCCGGCGCCGCCCGAGGTCGCACAACCCCAAACGACCATCGGGTGAGGGTCGCCCTCGTTGGTGTGGAGCAAGGGCAGCCCTCGATTGGGTTGGGCGAGGGCCTCCCTCGCCAGATCTAGCGAGGGCTGCCCTAGCCAGCCTAGGCGTGGGTGACCCTCGCACGATGTGAGGGCCGTCCTCACCCAATGCTAACGAGAGCTGTCCTCACTTGCATCGGGAGAGGGTTGCCCTCGTCCAATGCCGGTGAGGGCACCCCTCGCCGAAGTTCGGCTTCCCTCCATCAGCCATGGCGGAGGGAAGAGAGAAGAAGAAGAAAAAAAAGAAAAAGAATAAGTAAAAGAAAAAAATACCCTTTAGTTTAGGATAAATGTGTCATATAAATATAAGTTCGAGTTTTTATATCACAAAAAAAGGTTTGAGTAAATGTGTCACAGTTGATAAAGTTTGAAATTTTTCATATCACAAAAAAAAATTATGATAAATTTGTCACTTTAGATAAAATTTGAAATTTTTAGTGTCTTTTCCCTTTTTTTTTAACATCACTTCGCGTGCTGGACGTCAAGTCATAAAGGTGAACGCGCGTGCATCGCCACTTAGGAAAGTGAGGACCTCCCCCAGTTGCGGGGAAACTTCAAGCCCACCGTGAAAATGTGAATTAGCGTTGCTTTTGACTTTTGAGGTAATCCAGTTGAGTTTCTAGGAAATTTCTGGAAGTCCATAGATTCTTTGGCACGAAAGGCGAACGTACAAGAGTTTTTCATGCGTGCTGTTAGTTTAGAAATCATTCAATTTATGCTAATTGATATTCTTTTAATGATAGTAAAACCCTTCTTTTGTAGGTGAAACCCAGGCCCATTCAAATTTCACATATACTAAACCCAAAAATGTAAAATTCATATATTTTACTTAATTGAGATGGAATATATGAAAGATATAAACATTGAGTTCGTAAGACAAAAAAAAAAAAAAAAAAAAAAGGAGAAATAACACCACAAATATCATAACTTTTGTACAATACTTACTTAAGTGCTATAACTTTTTTTGGATCACTTGGGTATAATTGTCATTTGGCCCTCACTTAAATGTCGTAACCTTTTTTTTTTATTACTTGTGTCATGATTTTTTAAGATTGTACACCCAAGTGTGGAAAATTTGACATTATATAATATTTGTAATGAACATTTTTAAAAGTCATAGTACTTAAGTAAAGTTATGACACTCGGATGAACATTTTTGTGAAAATTATAACACCTAAATAATCGGAAAAAATAATTATGATAGCCAAGTAAATGCTGTATGAAAGTTATAACATATGTGGTATTCTTATCTCTCAGAAGTTGCATTCGGCCATGAAGGAATAAAGCTCCAAACATATTTGCAATACCATCGAAAAGGTTACCAACTATACATGGTTCAAACAGAACTTTTAAGACCAGGGACATCAATATTTGCAACCATAGTTGTGTGTTGGTCATTGTTTAGTAGGTTGGGTAGCCACCCGACCTTTATTTAGTCGGAATATATGGGGTGAAATGGTAATGTCCATATCACCACTAGAAGGCAAGGTAGCCTCAAACTTTTTTTTTTTTTGGCCAAGGAAAATTTAAGAGAAACTCAATTATCCTATAGTCCAAAAATTAGAAATTACGAAATTTTGAGTAAATCATGAACTACAAAATATAAGTCAATTTAGCTTATTTTTATAAATTATTTATGATTATACATAAAATTAATAATATGTTTGTATGCATCGATGTTGATTAATCAACAAAGAATTATTCCATTGTTTTTAAGTAATGACTAGTAAATTAATTTAAATTACTAGCATGATATTGTACTATAGATATCTAAATCTGAAGGAAATGCAATCATATTGTAAAATCTACGTTAAATATTGTTATTTTTATTGCATTTTATTCTCAAATGGGTTTTCATAAAAGTTGACGTGGCTTTTTTTTTTTTTTTTTTTTTTTGTGTTTATCTTAAGAGAGTCGGTGATTTGGTTGCTAATGCCAAATATTCTATTTTGTAATTAAGAGATAAAAAAATGTTATGAAATTTTTAGAGAAATAAAGATCTAAAAAAGATAGGAAAATCAGACAAAAAATCATCTAGATAGGTGCCAAAGTCTCCATCAAGTAGCTTTGAAGATCATTCATTTAAATATGAAAAAAAAAAAACTGCTCCGATCAGGGTTCTGGAGAGTGGAGATTGCTTTCGTTTTCGCATGAATTCATCCTACCATAAACAGATTTAATTCGTAAAATTTATTCTGCTTTTGGTTTTGTGTGAAATTTCTATTTCCACCTCCTTCACGGAGCTCTTGGAGAAGCCAAAGATATATATTCTTTGATCTCCTTAAACATGTCACCATGGACGCGAGCCTCTCCAAGTCTCGGAGCTTCCTGGCGTCCACTATCTCGCGGCCTCGCAGAATCGATAATCTTTGCGAATCAGAGCAACAGTCACGGCCATCATTGCCGAATGGGCAAGGGAAGCTAGTGGAAAGGTTGCAGCCGGCTTCACGGACAATTGGCAAGGGCTGCCAACCTCATCCCTCCCCTGGTTCACTCGATGCCCCCGTGCGCGCGCGCGCACTCACCTTGTTTCTTTCTCAGCATGCGAAGGTGGCAGTGAGAGCCAAGCTGACTTCGCCTAAGGGGAGGAGCGTCGGTTTACCACTGTCCTTCTTGGTTCTCCACCATTTGACTCTTCATCATCATCTAATACTTGCACTATTCTTATCCATAGGTTTTTATGCTCCGTTTGTTTTGCAAAAAAATGAACAATTTGAAAAAAAAAATCTTAAAAATGATTACTTATATTGCGTAAAATAATTAGCCAATAAAAAAATATTTTTTTACTATGGATAACAATTTATGTTTGAATATTTTCATGAACGATAAAAATATTTTTGTTTATTCATTTTTATCAATGGTACAAATAATCATTTTAGAAAAATCTTTTTTAAATTATCAATTTTCCTTAAAACATACGTACCCTTAAAGTCCAAAGGTTACATTGTCTAGAAAGTAATAAAGCTGCAGAACAGTTATAATACAAGTGGAAGGTTATCAACAATCTTTTTTTAATTGGTTTTAGGATCTTATTGCATTATTAAAAGAGAAAATTGTCAAAAAAATTCCTAAATTTATTACAGTTTTGTCAATTCAATCTTAAACCTTTCATTTTTTCTAATTGAGTTTTAAACATTTTTACTTTTTGTCAGTTAAGTCTATCTAATCAATTTTGACCGAAAAGACGTGACATCGGCATCCACGTCAATGTCAATCGTGCTATGTTACTTTCGATAAACCAAAATTGGTTGGATGGATTGAATTGGCACAAATGAAATGTTTAAAATTCAATTGGCTAAAAAGAAGTTTTAGAACTAAATTGACATAATTATAATTATTACACCTCTATGTACTTGGAAAATTTGTTGTGAAATGAGACTGTCCATATCACCACTAGAAGGAATCCTGAAATTTTCTTCTTTCTTTTTTTACCAAGGGAAATTCTAAGAAAAAATTAATTATCCTCTTATTTAGATTTGAATAGTCCAATAATAGGGAATTGGGAAGCAAACATCACGAAATGATAAGTAGATGATGAACTACAAAATACAAGTGAACTTAACTTATATCTAAAAATTAGCTATGAGTAATATTAAACAAATAATAGATTGATATATCGGTGCTAATTAATCAATAAAAAAATTATGCCATCATGATTTTCTTATTTTTGAAACAATGACTGAAAATTAATTTAATTTTACAATATCACGATGTTGTACTATAAATATCTATAAGTTAAAGTAAATATAGTTATATTGTAAAATTTATGATAGATATCGGTATTTTATTTGATTGCATTCTCAATTTCTCACGCTGTTTTTCATACCATCAAAGACATGAATCTCTATTTCATTCCATTGCCTACGTCTATGTCAGCTCTTCTGGGAATTTATCTCTGGAAGTCATGAGAGAGCCGACAGGTGCACTGCCATGTTCTTCAGTGATATCGTCCCAACCATCGATCACTGTGTCTCTCTCATCACAAGGTGCGTCGCCAACAAACACCTAAAGCTCGGCATGACCCTGCACTCTCACCTCATCAAGACCGCACTTGCTGGCGACCCTTTCATCGTCGACCAACTCATTGGTATGTAATGCTCTTCCATCCGAAGCGCCCACAAGGCTTTTGATGATCTTGATACAAAGAACGGTTACTCTTGGAACACCATCGTATCTACATATGCCCGGCTAGGCGATTTCAAGAAAGCGCTTGACTAGTTCGATGAAATGACTCAGGGGGCTGTTGTCTCTTATAATTCATTGATTTCTGGGTTGTCCCATTATGGGTTTTATGTGGAGTCTCTTGAGTATCTTCATGCAGATGCAAAAAGAATATGATTCTCTATTCATGGATGAATTTACTTTTGCGGGTGTTGTGGGTGCCTGTGCTGACTTGAGTGCATTTGAGTGCTTGCGCCAGGTTCATGGAGTTGCCATCATAATGGGCTTGGAATTTGCTAAGATTACTTATAATTCCCTGCTTGATGTTTATGGGAAATGTGGTGGAGCCAGTATATGCCGTGCCTTGTTCGACGTTATGCCTGAAAGGGATATTGTGTCGTGGACTTCCGTGGTTGTTGCTTGTATGCAAGCTCATAACTTAGATGATGCTTGTGCGATATTGAACAACATGCCAGCCAAGGACAGTCTCTTGGACTGCACTGATCACAGGCTTTGCACAAAATAACCGTGGTGATGAAGCTTTGGACCTTTTCATTCAAATGCATGGGGAAGGAAAACAGCCAGGTCCTCATACTCTTGTCAGTGTTCTGTGTGCTTGTGCTGATTGAGCACTTACTGAAAGAGGCAATCAGATTCATGGCTGCATTGTTTTTTTTTTTTGGTAGAAGGTAAGATATATATTGACTTTAAACCAATAAGCTATACATTTGTACAACAAGGGAACCCGGCACCAAAACTTACACTCAAGGTGACATAGAAGTCAACCTGAGTGGAAGGGTGCCGAGAAAAGGAAGAAAAGCAGAAGAGGATAAGAAAAACAACCAGCAAAAAGAGCAAACAGCCAAACAGTGGCCACAACCAAACGGATGGGGCGAGGGGGGGTGGTGTGTCCAGCAAACAACACAGAACCAACCTAAACAAAATCAAGACAAGACAAGGACAGGAATAACAACAAAGAGACGACACCGCAGAGGAGGATCAGACGATTTTAGCTTCCGAAGAGGTGAAACCATCCCCAACCGCATCCCTAAAAGCCGCAAACAGCTCCACATTCGAAGAGTCCAAGCCAGCGCAACTAGAAGACCCTCCGAGGGAAAAGACGAGATGGAACAAGCCTCCTACTATAGACATAGAGCGCGCTTCGAGTGACTAGGTAGCCACGATCCAGCCAGATAAGATAGAAAGCCAGCAGGATCATTCAAAAATAGAAGGATGCAATCCCAACTCAATTGAAGTCTTCTGTTTTTGGGGTGTCCGGAATCCTTTTAAAAGTTAAGGCCATGTCTTTAACTGCTTTATGGATGTGTAACTTTAAAGCCGAGAGGCAGAAATTTTGATTACGGAAGATAAAGTTGTTCCTCGCTTTCCATATGAGGTAGCATAAGGCACCAAAAGCAAAGCGAGCTAGAGATTGGTGAAAGCTTTTATCGGATAAGTGTTTCGTAGCCCACTCTAGATTTTCCACCCAAGATTGATTTTGCCAAGCGAGGTTGCAATTAGCCGCCCAATATAGCGCAAGACTACCCGTTTTTGGACAGCCAAAGAACAAGTGGTTGATTGAGTCCAGCCTAGCAAAACAGAAGGCACATAAAGCATGCAGGATTCTCTTATAAGCAAGTAGAAGTATCAGGGTTGGTAACCGATTACGAGTAATCGGCCACAGGTGGGATTGAAAACAAGGTGGTAGGGTGGAATTCCAGATGAAGGAGGACCAGGGAACTACCTGTCCTCTAGGCCGCAACAAGCTCCAAGCAGAGGCTGTAGAGAATACACCTGAAGACTGACCAAGCCGTAAGAGGCGGTCATTGTCCAGATTGAGGGTCGGGAGGGGGTCACCCCAGTCCGCTATGGTTGTCGCGACATAGGAAGGGAGGGTCAAGGCGATAAGGCCATCTGCTACCGAGGCAAGTCGAGGGATTCTAGAACAAAAAATATCCCTATCAGAGAAGAATTTGTTGAGCGGTCCATGTGGGTGCCAGGGATCAAACCAGAAGAAACCAAAGTTCCATTTCCAATACGCCAAAGGAACTGTTGCTGGATAAAAGCCCGAAGATCAAGCAACTTCTTCCAAGCCCATGAGCAAAACGTAGGCTGAGGGATCATGGTTGCATTGTTAGGACCTGCTTAAATAGAGATTTGGATAACATATTTACATGGAATGCTCTAATTGATATGTACGCAAGCGTGGCTATACGAGATCAGCTGACATCTTATTCTTGAAGATTCCAGAAAGAGAAATTGCATCATGGAATTTGATGATAACTGGGTTTGCAGAAAATGGTCTAGGGCATGAGTCACTTGTTTTTCTCAAGACGATAGTAGAGACAAATGTAAGACCCAACCATGTCACATTTCTTGGCGCTCTATCTGCTTGCAGCCACAGTCCTAGATGTTGAAGCACTTCAGATTTTCAATGCAATGAAGAAGGATTACACGGCCTTCGAAAGAGATCCAAACACTATGCTATTTTGGTTGATCTGCTGAGGAGGAAGAACAGACTGATGAATTGATAAAGTGTCTCAAACAAATCAGAGCATGTTGAAATGCGGGGTGCATTTTTGGGTTAATGCAAAGTCCACGGTAATCTTGTTATTGCCAGAAGCTGTGGATGCTCTATTGAAGTTGGAACCCCGAAATGCTGCAATGTATGTCATGTCATTGAGCACATATGCTGCAACTAACAGATGGGATGATTCCTGCAGAGTATGGAAGCAAATGGAGCAGAAAGACTTGACGAAAGATGTGGCAAACAGTTGGACTGAGGTAAAGAATGAAATGCACAAATTTCCAGCAAAGGACCGACTCCACTATCAGAGAGGAGACATACACGAAGTGCTCGGGAAACTAGCATATCCTGTAAAGGAAGCTGGATATGTTCCTGAGCCCAACATAAGGCTCATCTAATTTAATTTGAATCTAACTAATTTAACCTCAAATGATGTCCATAATTTTTTTTATTGCTATACCATAATCAATACTCTCAGCCCATAAATCTATCCTATTTTTGCTGCGTCCTCTGATCTGGTCTTTAAACAGATACACAGAAACGCTGATCTAAATGTCCCTTAACTGCGAACACAACCAATCTGTGATTTTTTTTTTTTTTTCGTGGGGTTAAGTCTAAACTCAGTAAGCGAGAGCACTAAGTGTAAAATAAGAGCTCAAGTTTGCGTTGGATAATTTAATCCATGGGGTATGTATAAATAACCAATAAAATAGATTCAATGAGATGACATTCGGCTTAATACTCAAATGCACAAAAATGAACGTACTATATGTGCATATACCACCACATAGTAGCTCATCCATATATTCAGATGAGTATATTCTTTATTCGTCACTGCTCATGACTCATCTTGACTAATGGGGCACCGCCACCACCAATTCATGCTCTTTGTACAACCGTCTATGCCATACTCATTCTCATCAATATTCATACTCACTTAATTATCTTTATTTTCTCAATCTTGAACCTCAAGTTTATAATATTACATGGAAAACTACTCAAGTCATATCAAGCTGCACAAATAATATCATTTTACATATGAATCGAAGGAATCAGGAAAATAAACTACAGTGTTGGCATATTATTGACAATACTTGTAGAAGTTCAAAAGAGTTGGTAACTTGCTTAATTGCTTGAACGTTGGTAAAATTCTTGATAATGTTGGCAATTTTTTTTTTATTTTGTCAGTAAAATTTCAGAGTTGATATTTTACGATTTCATTCGAATGTTGACAAATTCCTCATAGTGTCAGTAATTTAATTACAATATCAATAAAGTTCAGAAGAATTGGTAATTTATTAATTCATTGGAATGTTGGTAGATTTCTAATGGTGTTGGTAATTTATGAATGATCAGGTTTCCAGTCATAAGATTTTACCAGCAAGATTGGAAAATTACTAGTAAGATTGGAATTCTACCAACACAGAAAGTCTTCAATTTTCCACTGCATGGGACCGTAAAATTTTGCAAAGCTTCGTAAGTCTCTACTTCTGCAACAAGAACTTGAATCCCAACTGATAATTTCAATTGTTGAAACTTGAAATGCAGTCATTAATCATTCAGAAGCCCCTGTAGAAATCTGTTTTAAGTTATCAAAACTAAAGGACCTTTGTGACCATTGCACATGATCATTAACTAGGGAGGGTTATGTTCATGCTAGGCACAATGCTTTGCCCCTACTTCTTCATTTCCTCAATGTGAAAATTTTCATGTGAAATCCACAGCAATCCTGTGAATATGGTTGCTGATGGCTGATGTCTAATTAAATTCACGACACTGAATGCAACACATTGAACATTAATCCCTAAGAATGAATTCTGGAGCAAGTCATCTTGAATCCTCGATGAATTTCTCCCGTGACGAGATTAATTACTAACTGCACCCGCTAAAAATTTTAGAAGTAGGACCCCAGCAGACCAAGAGAAGAAGAAAGAAATTGCAGAACCAATCGACTATAGTAAGGTTTCATGCCTTCCAGGACAATATTTCGGTTTTAGCTAGACCTTGACAAGCTCAGAAGAACAACTGATTCCCTATGTATATTTTGAACTAGTTCCTAAGGAGCGAAAATCAATCCCCTAATTGGTGCAGAAGTGAACTGACGCACAGGAGTTGCAATGTGTTTCAATAGAATGTGACTTGGTTAAGGCTGAAGCTATTAAAGATTAGACGCAGATATGGAAGAAATCAATCGAGTGAGCTGCCGAGTGAGTTCATCGAAAGGCTGTTTTCATTGCGTATGTATGATAAGTCATGACTGATATAATAAAAACCAACTCAATCCGTTCCAAATATTTTCCTAATCTATCACTGATTGCATCGAAGATTCGCACGCAGACCCAATTCATGCAAATGCAAAGAGAAAATTACTAGAAAAAAGAATACCTTTTTTTCTAGTAATTTTCTCTTCATGCAAATGCACGCAGACCCATTTTGGTGAAGATGA
Organism: Eucalyptus virginea; assembly: GCA_014182375.1. Lineage (NCBI taxonomy): Eukaryota > Viridiplantae > Streptophyta > Magnoliopsida > Myrtales > Myrtaceae > Eucalyptus > Eucalyptus virginea. Next base: position 61,394,816 of record CM024521.1, read on the forward strand.
AGGAAACCAAATGAAGATGCAGAGAAGGAAGAACCCACGTTGACCTCAGTCAGCTGCAACCAAAATGGAAAAGGAAGACCACAATCCATTAACCCCTCGGTGGGAAAAGATCGGCGGGCAGGAAGACGGGGTCGCAGTCCCCGGAGGGAGATCTCCGCCTGGTCGAATCGCGTCTCGTTCTTCCGCTCGGGGTCGCCGTCGCTGCTGGTTCTGGGCGAGCTCCTCACTCGCGTCGTCGCTGATGAGGGAGGAAGACGAAGGAAGGAGAAGGAAAGAATGTGAGAAGACACAGAGAGAGCAACGGGAGAAAAAACGAAACAAAATATTAAAAAAAGAGAGAGAAAAAGTTGAAATTTCTTAAGAGTGGGTCCCACCTTTATGCGTCATCTCGAGATAATATTCCTCACCAATCTCCTACGGAATCTTCTCTCCCTGATTTCACTACTCTCCCCCTACTTCCTTGGAAGGGTCTTCGCACTTTTTTCAAATCTCGGTACTCATCGGATTCCATAATCTCCTCCAATCTCTCAGAGTCTTTTATTTCCAAATCCTCTAGCTTCCTAAAGCTTGAAGGATCAGAAAACTTTTGCAGAGACCCGCATCCATCAATAAGAAGAGACACCACTGATTTCAGCCTACCTCGAATCTCAACCAAACGAGGACAACGCCTTAATTCAATATCCTTAAACTCCTTGACATTGGTCAAATCAGGCAACTTCTCTAGCAATGGAAGATTGTCCACACATAAGACCCTCAAGTTCTCCTAAACTTCCAGGCCCTGAATCTCTCCTAGCTTCCAACAGCCATCTATATACATTTTTTCTATATGCTTAAAGCTCAATGGATCAGGCAGATGTTCAAGTGATTCACAGCAAGTTAAATGGAGAGACTCTAATGATTCAAGCTTACTTCGAACCTCAACCAATTTAGGACAAACTTCTATCCAAAGTCTCCAAAGCTTCTTTAAGCTGGTCAGGTCGGGCAACTTCACCAGCGACGGAAGAAACTCAAGATCAAGCGTTTGCAAGTTTTTCAAAGGTTCAAGGCCTTGAATCTCTACTAGCTGTTTACAACTATAGATTTTCAATTCTAATAACTTCTCCAGATATGAAAGATTTATCGACTTTTCCATTAACCCGCGCCCAACAAAATGGAAGTATGACAAATTCTGAGGAAGCTTATGTAGGCATTCTAGGTTATTTACGAAGAGTTCAAGCTTCCTGAGCTTCAAAAGGAGATTAAAATCTGAAGGTAGGGTGACCAAACTATCACAATTCAACGACAATGACTCTAGCTTTCTTAACCCTCCGATCCAATTGAGGCTTGGAGCTGGATGGGAAGGGCTTTGATACTCGAATCCCAACATCAAAACTCTCAAATTTACTAGGTTCGAGAGATCTAGGAATCTTATTAGTTCATTACCGGTCAGGTATAGTTTGGTCATACTTTCAGGAAGCTTAGGTATATTGGAAATTCCCGTGCTCGATAACGTCAAGATTCTTAGAAATGATAGATTTCCAATCTCACTTGGAATTTCCCCACACAAATTTGTACACCACCCGGCATTGATCTCTTCAAGCTTCTTCAACATCCCAAGGGCGCTAGGTAGCTTTTCTAAGTTGGACATAAAGATCCTTAGTACTCTCAAATTCTTCATTGTCTCTATTGAATTGGATAACTCTCGTATTTTTGACCCATAAAGAGTCAACTCAACGAGAGATCCAAAATTTCCAAATTGAAGTTCACTAATTTTGGTCTTTGACAAGTTAAGATATGATAGTGATGTTGAGCAACCAGCTAAATTGCATTCACTCAATAATTCACAATATTCTGCACTGAGAGTTTCCAATTTCTCCATTCCTTTACATTCAGGAATTTTGGTAATAGATGTGTGATCAACAAGAAGTTCTGTCAAGGCTTCCAGTTCCTCCATCTCGTCTCGCAATATTTTAAGTTTCTCACAACCTTTCAAGTCTAATGATACTAAATGCTTTAACTTACCAATGGACCTATCAACTTGAACTAGTTCCGCGCACCATTGAAGAATCAATCGTTCTAAATTTTCATGATTAGAAAAGTCAGGAGTTCTACACAAATTTTTGCATTCAGTCAAATTTAGAACCTTCAAATTCTTTGCCATCTGTAATGAAGAGAAGAGATTAATTCTTAATCATTTTGAGATATAGGACAGCAAAGTGAATATAGCAAATTCATGTTCAAATAATACTGTACCTTGAGGTGGTTCCATCCCTCCCACTTATCTGTAATTTTACTCCTTGATAGATCAAGAATCACTAGCTTCATAAGGGAAAATGCAGTGAATTGGAAAAAGATAGGAAAGTTATGCCATGAGAGCCATCTCAAATATGGAAGCATGATGCATAAGTGGGTAGAAGGAAAATTCCGAACGTTGTTCTCATCCAAGTCTACACAATTCACTTGAATAAATCTTAAATTTGATAGGCTTAAAGATTCTTCCTTCTCAATGAAGTCTTGAAATTGATGATCATATTTGAGACGTATTGCTTCAACATTTTCTCTTACTTGCCAAAGCAAAAAAAAAATTAAACAAAAGCTAGTGATTACATAATTGCCTATTAAAGGCATTCGAGTTGAGCATACTTGAGGAATGTACATCTTATTTATAATTTTAAAAAAAAAATACAATATAATTTACAGATCAGCATGTGATCATACTAAGCACACAAGTAATGAATCGGTTTAGATAAAAGCAAATAAGTAAAGTCAACATGTATAACTTGTCTCTTTAAATAGGAATAATATTGCAAAAACTTTACCTTCTTTATTCCAAGAACATTAATTGCTTGCTCTTGATCCCACACCCGACTTTGCTCCTCTGGTTTATAATCACCATTCCTACAAATGAAATCTCGCCCAAGGTCTCTTACAATATCATGCATCCACAGTTGGTTATTTTCTGTAATCTTTATTAATGACATCTTTTGGAGGACACGAAGATAAAAGTCAGGTTGAAACCTACAGCTTTCCAACATGTGACTCACAATTCTCACATCAAACCCAATGAAGAAGCAACAAACATCGAGAAATATTTTCCCCGCTAGTGGGTGTAATGCCTTAATACTAATGTTCAACTTTTTTTCAACTTGTTCATCGGGAATAGTTTCCAGCTTCTTTAATATGGTCTTCCAAGATTTGTTGTCTTCCTCAGCTTAAAAAGAACCTATGATCTCAAGAACCAAAGGAAGACCTCCACAAATTTTTACCGCTTTTTTTGAGAGGTCGATGTATTCAGCCGGAGGATGATCACTTTTAAAGGCATGTCTCGCTAAACAAGATAAGGGAACGATCAAAATTCATTTCAGTAAGTTCGTGCTTCATATCAACATGTTTGAGGACTTTCTCATTTCTTGTGGTGATAATAACCTTACTTCCTCTGCAAAACCAGCATTTACCCATCCCCACAAGAGCATCCAGCTCAGTCTTTTGGTCGACATCATCAATTACAAGTAAGACCTTTTTATAGGATAAACTCTTCTTGACCTCAATTTCCCTTCGCAATGTCATGGGTTGGCAGACATTTCCCTTTTCGGAGAGTAGAGATGAGCTGATCCTGCGAACTCAAAATTCCTTTATGTCGAACACCAAACAGGAAGCAACAATTATCAAAATTAGCCGACAATTTAGTATAGACGATTCTCGCAAGAGTTGTCTTTCCGACACCGCCCATTCCATGGATACCAATAATCTTTGTTTCAGAGGTGTCTTCGCCTATCATTTCCATGATCTTGTCCACTTGATCATCCATTTCAACCAAGCAATTAGGTGCTCCCAAATAGCTCTTTTTCAACTCAAACAAAACCTTAGAAACGACTTCATTCGTGAACTCGCCTTTGCCTGTTTTGAAGCAAAAGAGCCAACTCCACCGATAGTTTTGAAGCAAAAGAACCAAGGCCGTTAAATCGAGATGAATAGAATAATATTGAAGGTACGAACAAATTGTGCACAATAATAAATTCAAGTACCTCTTATTAAGTTCGCATCCCTTTAATTTTCCAACCTTGTTGAGAGATACCTTCCATCTCTGAATAGTCTTATCAGTGTGCTTATTCATGTGTGACTAGATGGCGTCACCGTAGGTTGCAGTCTACTTACGAACCATCCGTGGTTCAACATCATAGAAAATTGGTATGATCTTTTGTCCCCACTTTTCCTTGCACTCCACCATCTGGGTCAATTCCATGAGGCACCATTTACTAGCAGCATATTCTTTAGAAAAGATAGGAATCGAGATTTTCGATTGCTTAATCGCATGGAGAAGCTCCGGGCTAATCTTTTCCCCAACATGAAGCTCTTCATTATCTCTAAATGCTCGTATTCCGGCATTGATGAGGCTGTGGTAAAGGTAATCAGTGATGTCATCGCGAGTATCTAATCCTCTAAAGCTCAAGAATACATCATAATAAGGTTCCTTTGGCTTCTCCTTTTCTGAATTTTCATTGGACTTGCAAAGACTTGATATCCCACCTGAAAAACGTTTATTATGAAAGTGGAGTGATGATGATCATGATTTTTCTCAGAAACTCTTCTTCTTTTTTTTCAAGTCACTGTAGAAAGAAACCTCGATGACAATTGCACGAGCTCCGTATGGGGCCTTGCACTAGACACCAATATATGTTTGCTTACTTTATAAAAAAAATATAGTAGAGAAGTCAAACCATCTCAATTCTAAAGGAAGAATTTCCAAATTATTGCAGAATTATTTTTTAGTGCACACTCCACATTGATCGGAAAAAAGAAAGAAGAAGAAGAATATTTCGTGTGAAGATAAACCACTGTCAACCTATATTTGTCTTAAGACTCTTTCTTTGTGTGATAAAATTTCTCCCGAAAGGTGACGTTGAATGTCCTCTGCACATAAGCGCCTAATGTTGCTTGTTGGTTGACTAATTATCTTATTATCTGATAAGAAATTATGATCAAACCTTCCTAATTTCGTTTAACCAAAATAGATTTGACAAAGACATTCCACAACACTCATTTAGTTGCTTCCTCAATCTTAACAGATGCTGGTGAAGAACTCATTCCCCAATGACGATCTCATTAGAATAATGAATCAAGAGATTACATTAAAGCAAATGCAACTCTCACCATATCGGACTAGTTTCTTAAGATCATAAACTGATCCCTAATTACAGCCATCTCATGGGTTATCAAAGAACAGATACACGGTCATGGGTGAGCATCAGTTAGGGTTGAAGATAATATCCACACTTGCCAGAAAGTACCAGCATATCAGAAAAATGGGATTTACTCACTAATCAATTATGGGGTTAATAAGATTTCAACAGAAAATAAAAGCACGAATGCTATATTACTTTTTTTTTTCCCAAAAAATAAGTTGGAACACACAGAAGTGTAGGGATGAGAGCCGCATTTTATGAAAGCAGAGAGTTCTGGTTTACCACAGAGTGCAACAGTATAGTGTATTCAATCCGTCTCTACTGTTAAATAGATGGTTGAGGATATCAATTTTCTGCCTTGGAGTGTTCTTACTGCTAATCACTAGACAATAATATACGAATTTGTCATATTGAAGTCTCTTAAAGATAACACTATCATTGTTCGCACAAATATAAAAAAATCCCATCAAACAAATGAAATTAACAGATCCACTCAAACTAATTTAGCTTTTAGCGCCAGCAATCCCCGCGAAAACTCAGAGAGAGAGAGAGAGAGAGAGAGAGAGAGAGAGAGAGAGAGAGAGTAAGACTGAGAGTACGCGGGTGGCAAGCTCGTAAGACTGAGCGTCGTCGATGATGGAACCGGACTCGCCGCCGGCGCCGCCCTCCCTCCTCTTCTTCTTGCCGCTCCTCTTCTTCGGCTCGTCGTCGCGAGGGTGGCTGCCGCCCTCCCTCCTCTTCTTCTTGCCACTCCTCTTCTTTTGCTCATCGTCGCGAGGGCCGCCGCCACCGCCTAGGAGCTCACTCCGAGGCTCAACACCGCTCGCCTCCGCTTCAGCTTTGTGCTGTCTCTTCTTCTTCGCCATTCCCGCTCTCTGATATCAGAAAGTTTCGATTTTTCGACACGGTACGAGGTCGACTGGTCAAGGGTCTAGGCGTCGATCTTGGTGGTGGTATTGTGTTTCAGGATCTGAGGCCTGACAGTTGCATAGATGGGAGTAGATGAGCAGGGTTTAGCATGTGACTATATTTAGAGGCTAGAGCTATTAGTGTTAGAAGCAACTGGCAGCGATCAATCACGGAGTCAACTGAGGAAAGAATTCGATGCTGATCTGAGAGTCCCTCTCTTGTTTCCATCAAATTCTGCATCTAGTTGCATTACAGAGCAGACCCGATTCAATAAAAAGAAGGCAATCAACGAGAGGAAATTACCGAAGATGGAGGGGGTGAAAATGAAGAGTCCGGATCAAATGCTGAGAAGCAGATGAAGATCCCAAGAATAACCGCTTTTGGCTTTTGAGTTCAGCTGAAGAGAGGCGAGACTTATTTAACAGTGAATTCTCACCCTCCCTCGCCGCCGCGCCCTCCGAGGAAAGTGAGGGCGTGCTTTTTGCAGAGAAACTTCAAGCCAAGGGGACCGTGAAAAAGTGAGAACGCGTTGCTTTTTGAATTTTGAGTAAACGAGTTGAGTTACCGGGAAATTTCTCCAAGTACGAAAACTTTTTGGCGCGAAAGGCGAGAGTACAAGCGGATTTTCATTGCGTGTTATTAGTTTAGAAATCATACAATTTATATTAATTGATATTCTTTTAACGACCATGAAGGCGAAGCCCAAGCCCATTCAAATTTTACATATATTAAACCAAAAATATAGAATTCATATATTTTAATTATGTCAAATTATACACAATAAGTTTGTAAAACAAAGAAAATTAGAAAAAATAACATTATTAATATCATAACTTTTATACAATACTCACCTAATGCTATAACTTTTTTGGGATTGGTTAGGCAATATAATTTTCGTTTGACGTTCACTGAAATGCCAGTCTTTTATTTTTTGATCACTTGTACCATCACTAGTTCAAATTGTTTACCCAAGAATGAATGTTCCCACAAGGACCGCTGGTCTACCGCTGTCCTTCTTGGTTCTCCACTATTTGATGCTTACTCTTTTCTCCAAATTTTTAAATTTTTCTTTTTAATTTTTTCTTAAAATTTGATGACATGGCAACTATATCAATGCCTCCATCTTCAAGGGAAAAAAAAATCACGTTCATTTTTTCTATTAGCTGCATTGGATGAAATTAATAACAAGACTTGATCGCACGAATTTAATGAATTTTAAAATTTGATTGTACTTTTTGCAAGGGATAATAACACAAATGGTTTTTAAACTTTGACTTAATATGTAATGTCATATTTAGATTTTTAATTTATTCAATATGATCTCTAAAATATTGAAGATGTTCAATTTAGTCTTTAGATTAAATCCGCTATTTTTATATAGTTTAATGACTAGATTAGATATTTATTAATAGTTCATAAATCACATCAAATAAATTAAAAATTTTAAAAATGACATGACATATTTTGTCAGAGTTTAAAGATCACATTAAACAAATTTCAAATTCAGAGACCGGTTGCTTTTGCATACCTGCTCACCATGGAAGTGGTTGACACTATATTTCTGGTAGGCATTCTATCAAAAACTGCTCTGGCCTCACTAATTCTGGAGCACTTACATATCAACCAATGCATTTCCTAAAACAACATCATTCCTAAATTTGTCACATTTTACAACACGGGCATGAATTTGCATCCCTTCCTTAAGTGCTGACAAGCTAGCGCAGGTGCTGACCACACTGGCTAAAGTAACCTCATCTATTTCGAACCCACAATCCATCATGCTCACAAAAACCTCAAGAGCCTCACTGGCCGGACCATTTTGTTCATAACACGTAATCAAGCTGTTCCAAGAAACTATGTTTCGAGAACTCATTTCATCAAAAGCCCTCTGTGCACAAGCCACGTTCCCACACTTGGAGTACATGTCGATAAGAGCAGAGCCCATATGAACATCAGACGAGCACTCAGACTTCGATATCAAAGCCTGAATCTGTTGGCCCAGATGCATATCTGCTAACCCAGGCACATGCGCTAAGCACACTACCAAATGAGTACTCATTAAGCACATAATTCTCCCTATGCATCTTACCAAAACATTGCAGGGCTTCTTCGAACCTTTCATGCTGCGCATAACCTGAGAGCATCGAATTCCACGAGCACTGGTCGGGTTCCGGCATTGACCCGAATATCTTTCCACTTCATCAAGAGACCCCGATCTGATCAACCCGCCTAGGATCGCGTTCCACGTGAAGGTATTCTTCTTGGGCATTCTATCGAACACCCTGCGGGCATCGTCGAGGCACCCGCATCTCGCGTAGACGTCGATGAGCCGGTTCTGGATAAAAACCTCGGCGGAGAACGGGGTCTTGATGATCCGAGCGTGGACGCGGCGCTGACTTGGACAGGCTGCAGCCGTCCAGGAGCTTGGCGAACAGGTCGAGGTGGCGAAGGAGAGACCGCCCGCCAGAGCCTTGACCCGCGCATGCCTCGCCATTCCATCATATCATCGTACGAAGCGAACTCTGTCGGAGAAGATTCGCATAGATGCAAATTGAATGCGACTGGGGAGTTTCTGTTGACCGTTATATGCTTCCCCACTTCAGCCAGACGGGCGGGAATATGTTGAGAGCGCTTATATGAAGAGGGAAGGCAAAGTTGCAGTGGCAAAATGGTAATTTCGGCATGACAATATATTAATTAGACTCATAACCATGAATTATATTGTTGATTATGAGTAAATCTAAGCTACAAATTAAAATGTGTCATAGATTTAATATCTTGTTGTAAGTCACTAAATAAAAGATTAGTCATATTTATAATCTATACAACTTATTGCTTTATCAACTATAATTATAAGTTTAATATAGGATAAGTCAATTTTATAATCGAGTTATTTACAAATCAAACATAAATTCTTGTCTAGTAATTTTGATTATTTTAAGTAATTCATCATTAAAAAAATGCAAAGAGCAATTCTAGAGAATGAAAATTGGATCTATGCCGGATTAGATGGGATAGCTTTTCAATGGCCCCCCTCCCATGAGGAATAGCTAACCTTGATTTTAAGAGAATAGCAACTTCTCTGAAGTAACTAATCTTGATTTACTTCTTAGCCAACTAAGGACTAAGTGTCTCATCATGAATAGGCCAAAAATAGATAGTTATTGTGTCAATCTTGGATTAATCCGAAGTACTACTCATTTTGGTCCATCCCATTTTGAGTCTCATGGTTTTGTCCTTCAAGCATATGGGCAAAAACTTTTTCAATAGATTATTGTGACATTTTTGGATTAATTCACTTGAAATATTATCTGATTTTACCCATCTTATTTCGAGTCTCACAATTTTGTCTTTGGGCATATGAGCAAGCACTTTCTGAGAAGATAATATTCTAGTCTAATCACACCCAACTCTGGAGTGGAAAAACCAGATAGGTGAAGTGCCTACCCATAAGCTAAAGGACAAAACCGTTAGGGTCAAAATGAGACAAGTCAAAGTAGACAAAATCTCAAGAGAGTTAATGTAGAAACCATCACATTATTCTTCCTTGAATAAAACGCACGGCTGGATTTTCGATTAAGACAGCATCTTGTTCATGTAAGGTTTGTCCCTTTTGTTTTGTTTTGTTTTGCTTTGTTTTTTCTTTTCTTTTTTTTTTTTGTCGAATGAATAATTTGGACATCGTCCTGTTATGGTAAGAAAAATCAATTAACCTTCTAAAGTGTGCGTTCATGTGAGCCCTTGCGAGAGAGAGCTTCATGATAAGAAATGAAGCCCATCTGAATTCACATCCAATTTTTCAAGGCTTTGCGACTCTTTCGGATTTATGCGACCAAGAACCGTCACATCTGAGAGTTGTCTCAGGTTTTAGAAAGGTCTATTGATGTTCTTATTCCCTGGCGAAGCAGGATATGTAAGACGGACAAAACCCCTGGGAAGCCTAGGCAAGAACCTGAGTTTCTTTAAACATTGAGAACAAGTTTCCTGAGCTTGTAAATCCAAGGACTCCAGGTGGCGTAACCTGTCAATCCACCAAGGATCATGGAGCTTCCTTAAAACCGTAACTGTCGTAAGAATACATCGACACATATAAACGCAAGCTTCTTGGATTTAATTGATACGGGAGATCTGGAAATGTGAACATTGAGAAAATTACAAGCACAGATTAATGCCAAGCCCACAGCACTGTAGAATTTTGCCCTGAAGATTCATACGTTCTCTACTTCTGTGACAATAACTTAAATCCCAACTGATAATTTCAATTGTTGAAACTTGAAACGCAGTCATTGATCATTCAGAAGCCCCTGTAGAAATCTGTTCTAAGTTATCAAAACTAAAGGACCTTTGTGACCGTTGCACATGGTAAGTCATCAAAACTAAAGAACCCTTGTGACCATTGCACATGATCATTAACTAGTGAGGGTTATGTTCATGCTAGACAAGATGTTTTGCCCGTACTTCATTTCCTCAATGTGGAGATTTTCATGGGGAATCCGCAACAATTCTGTGAATACGGTAGCTGATCTCTGTGAATGAATTCTGAAGCAAGTCATCTTGAATCCTCGATGAATTTCTTCCATGATGAGATTAATTACTAACTGCACCTGCTAACAATTTTAGAAGTAGGACCATAATAGACCCAAAAAAGAAGAAAGAAATTCCAGAACCAATCGATTATAGTAAGTTTTCATGCCTTCCAGGACAATGATTCGCTTTTAGCTAGACTTAACAAGCTCAGAAGAACAACTGATTCCCATGTATGTTTTGAACTACTTCCTAATGAGCGAAAATCAATTCTCTAATTGGTGCAGAAGTGAACTGACGCACAGGAGTTGCAATGTGCTTCAATAGAATGTGACTTGGTTAAGGCTAAAGCTATCAAAGATTAGATGCGCAGATGGAAGAATATCAATCGAGTCAGCTGCCGAGTGGGTTCATGGAAAGGCTGTTTTCATTGCGTATGTGTATGATAAGTCATGACTGAAAATAATAAGAACAACTCAATCCGTCCAAATCTTTTCCTAATTTATCACTGATGCATTAAAGATTTGTACGCGGACCCAATTCATGCAACAGCAAAGAGACAATTACCAGAAAAGGAATACAGGTGAAGAACTGAAGATGAAGAAAACCAAATGAAGATGGCAGAGAAGGAAGAACCCTTGCTGGCCTGAATCAGCTGCAACCAAAATGGGAAAGGAAGACCACGATCTATTAACCCCTTGTGGGAACAGATTGGCGAGCAGGAAGATAGAGTCGGGTCGTCCCTTGTCGCTGCTGGTTGTGGACGAGCTTCTCGCTCGGGTCGTCCCTGATGAGAGAGGAAGATGAAGAGAGGAGAAAGAATGTGAGAGGAGAGAGAGAGAGAGAGCTACGGGAGAAAAAACGAAACGAAAAAACGAAACAGAAAAACAGAGAGAAAGTTAAAATTTCTCAAGAGTGGGTCCCACCTATACGCGCAATCTCGAGTTAATATTCCCCAACGCGCTTTTGAGGTAATCTAGACTCACCTCAAATCTAGCCGAGTGTATTCTCACTTTTTTCAAAACTCTGTACTCTTCGGATTTCAGAATCTCCTCTAATCTCTCACATTCTGCTATTGCCATTTTCTCTAGCTTCTTGAAGCTTGAAGGCTCAGGAAACTTTCGCAGGGACCCGCAGCTTTTAATAAGAAGCCTCTCCAATGATTCTAGCCTACCTCGAATCTCAATCAGATTAGGACAATCCCCTAACTCAAGATCCCTGAGCTCATTTGCATTGGTTAGGTCAGGCAACTTCTCTAGCATTGGAAGATCCCTCACTTGTAAGAACACCAAGTTCTCCGAATATTCCAAGCCTTGAATCTCTTTGAGCTTCCAACAGCCCTCTATTATTAAAACCTTTATATGCTTGAAGGTTAGTGGATCAGGCAACTTTTCGAGTGTTTCACAGCGGTTTAAATAGAGAACATCCAACGATTCTAGTTGACCACGAACCTCAACTACTTTATGACAATCTTCTATGTGAAGTCCCCGGAGCTTCTTCAAGCCGGTCAGGTCAAGCAACTTCACCAGTGATAGAAGACGAACAAGACGAAGGCCTCGCAGGTTTTTCAAATGTTGGAGGCCTTGAATCTCCATTGGCTGTCTACAATTATAGATGTGCAATCCTGACAACTTCTCCAGATATGAAAGATTTATCGACTTTTCCGTTAACCCGCGCCCATCAAAATGGAAGTATGACAAATTCTGAGGAAGCTTAGGTAGGCATTCTAGGTCATTTACAAAGAGTTTAAGCTTCCAGAGCTTCAAAAGGAGATTAAAATCTGAAGGTAAGGTGACCAGACCATCACAACACAACCACAACGTTTCTAGCTTTCTTAAGCCTCCGATCCAATCGAGGCTTGGAGCTAGATGGGAAGGGTTTTGATACTTTAAATCCAACGTCAAATTTCTCAAATTTGATAGGTTCGAGAGATCTAGGCATCTCATATGTAGATTCTCCTCCAGGTATAGATTGGTCATACTTTCAGGAAGCTTAGGTACATTGGAAATTTTCGTGCTTGTTAATCTCAAGATTCTCATAAATGATAGTCTTCCAATCTCACTTGGAATTTCCCCACACAAATATCTACAATTGCTGGCATGGATCTCTTCAAGCTTCTCCAACATCCCAAGGGTGCTAGGTAGCTTTTCTAAGATGGTGCCAGAGATCCTTAGTACTCTCAAATTCTTCATTGTCTCTATTGAATTGGGTAACTCTCGTATCTTCGACCAAGAAAGATTCAACTCCACGAGAGAACCAAAATTTCCTATTGAAAGTTCACTAATACTTGTACCTAACAAGCGAAGATATAACAGTGATGTTGAGCAACCAACTAAATTGCATTCACTCAGTGATCCACATGAACTTGCATTGAGAATTTCCAATTTCTTCATTCCTTTCCATTTAGGAATTTTGGTAATAGATGTCCCATCAAGAAGAAGTTCTGTCAAGGCTCTCAATCCCTCCATCTCATCTGGCAAAGTCTGAAGTTTGCTACAACCTTCCAAGTTTAAAAACACTAACTGCTTTAACTTACCAATAGACCTGTCAACTTGAACTAGCTCCTTGCACCCTTGAAGAATCAGTTGCTCTAAATTTTCATGAGTAGAAACATTAGGAGTTTTATGCAAGTTGCTGCATTTAGTCAAATTTAGAACCTTCAAATTCTTTGCCATCTGTAATGAAGAGAAGAGGTTAATTCTAGATCATTTTAAGATACAGGACAATAAAGTTAACATAGCAAGTTCATGTTGAAAAAATATCATACCTTGAGGTGGTTCCATCCCTCCCAGTCATTTGTAATTTGACTCTGTGATAGATCAAGAATCACTATCTTCATAAGGGAAAATGAGGTCAATTGGAAAAAGATGGGAAACTCATGCCATGAGAGATATCTCAAATTCGGAAAAATGAGCGGATTTTTCTGAAACCGCTTGGTTGAAGGACAATGCTGAACAAATTTATGCCATGAGAGGTATCTCAACTTAGGAAGGTTGAATAGATTCCTCTGGAACCAGTTGGTTAAAGAAAAATGCTGGACATTTTTCATATCCAAGTCTCCACAATCCACTTGAAGAAACCTCAAATTTGATAAGACTTGCAAATTCTTCCTTCTTAAAGAAGCGTTGAGATTGATGATCAAACTTGAGACGTACTGCTTCAACGTTCTCTGTTCCCTGCTGAAGCCCCAAAAAAAAAAAAAATGGAAGCTTGTGATCACATAATTTCCTATCGAAGGGATCTAAGTTGAACATACTTTAGGATGTACATTTAATTTATACTTTCAAATTGATTTACAATATGATTTATAGATGAGCATAATAACTCGGTTCATATAGAAGCAATTAACCAAAATTGACGTGTATAACTCATCCCTCTCCGAATAGGAATAAAATTGCACACTTTACCTTTTCTATGAGAATACCATTTGCTTGTTCATGATCCCACACTCGACTTTGCTTCTTTGGTCTAAAGGTACCAATCCGATAAATGAAATGTCGCCCAATGTCTCTTAATAGATCATGCATCCACAACCGGTCACAGTTTGTAATCTTTATTAATGACATCTGTTGGAGGACATCAAGATAATAGTCAGGTAAAAACCCACAACTTTTCCACATGTGCTTGACAATTTTCACATCAAACCCAATGAAGAAGCAACAAATATCGAGAAATATTTCCTTTGCATGTGGTTGTAATGCATTGATACTGATGTTCAACTTTTCTTCAACACTTTCATCGGGAATAATTTCTAGCTTCTCTAATGTGCTCTCCCAAAATTTTCTGTCTTTTCCAACTAAAAATGAGCCTACGATCTCAAGAGCCAAAGGAAGATGACCACAGACTTTCACCGCTTTTTTGGAGAGGGGGACATATTCTACTGGAGGATGATCACTTCTAAATGCATGTTTGCTGAATAGTTGGAGAGAATGATCAAAATCCATTCCTGTAAGTTCGTGCTTCAACTCAACATTTTTGAGAACTTCTTTGTTTCTTGTGGTAATAATAACCTTACTTCCACTGCCAAACCAACATTTACCCATTCCCACAAGAGCATCCAGCTTAGTCTTTCGGTCGACATCATCAAGCAGAAGTATGACCTTTTTAGAGGATAACAAGTCCTTGATCACCCTTTTCCCTTCATTAAAATCATTGATGGTCTGTCGTTTCTTTCCTAGGACATCAGAGATGAGCTGATTCTGCAAACTCTCAATTTTCGTATCTCCAATGTTGGACAAGGAGCAACATATAGTGGAATTAGTGGTCCGTTCACCTATCACTTCCATGATTTTGTCCACTTGATCGTCCATTTCCTCCAAGGAATTAGATAAGTTGTAATGTTTAGTGGAATGAGACAATAGTTTGTTATAGACAATTTTGGCAAGAGTTGTCTTTCCGACGCCACCCATACCATGGATACCAACAATCTTTGTTTGAGCGGTGTACTCACCTATTAATTCCATGATTCTGTCCACGTGATCGTCCATTTCAACCAAGAAATTAGATACTGCCAAGTAGTTCTTTTTTAATTCGATCAAAACCTTTTGAACAACTTCTCTTGTGAACTCACCTTTGTCCCTGATAGTATTGAAGGCAAAAGAACCAAAGTATTAAATCAAGATGAATAGAATAATATATAAGGTACAAACAAATCATGCACAATAATAAATTCAAGTACCTCTCCTTAAGTTCCCATCCCTTTAATCCTCCAACCTTTTTGAGAGCCGCCTTCCAGTTCTCAATAGTCTCGTCAGTGTACGACTGCTTATCTATGTATGACTGAATGGCCTTGCCATACGTTGCAGTTTGGTTACGAACCTCGGATGGTTGAATGTCATAGAAAATTGGCATGATCTTTTGTCCCCACTTTTCCTTGCATTCGACCATTTGGACCAACTCCATGAGGCACCATTTACTGGCAGCATATTGTTTAGAAAAAATAGGAATCGAGATTTTAGACTGCTTAATCGCTTGGAGAAGCTCCAACCCAATCTCTTCCCCAATGCGAAGCTCTTCATTATCTCTATATGCCCATATTCCAGCATCAATGAGGCTATTATAAAGGATATCAGTGATGTCGTGACGAGTATCCGGTCCTCTAAAGCTCAAGAATACTTCATAACAAGGTTCCAGTGGCTTCTCCATTTCCTGAATTTTCAAAGGACTTGCAATGATTTGATATCCCACCTGGAAGAACGTTTACAATGAAAGTGGAGTGATTAGGGATGTGCAAAAGAACCGGGACCCACCTAGACCACCCAGAACCGGACTGGGACTGCTCGGAATCGGTGGTTCTTAAGGGAACCGGTCCGGTTCTCGGTTCCAATTTATGGGAACCGATGGATACCGGTCCAATTCTCAGTTCTATGGGCAGATCCGCCCACCCAGACCGGACCGAATATATTATAATAATATATTAATTTTTAATATTAAAAAATTCGAAATTAGTAAATCTAAAAATTTAGGGCTTCAATCACCATATTGTCTCAATTCACTACTCTTCTACTCCATCTCATCTCTATTTAGCTCGAAATCTCCTTGAGCTCCCTCTTCCTCTCTAATTCACCTCCGAATCTACTCATCTCCCTTCAAGTCCTACTCCGAACTTGGCGAAACAGTGAGTTGATTCTCTTTCCCCCCTCGAACTTAAACTCTCTCTCCCCATCGTCACCATCCCCATCGCCACATTTACATTCTCTGTCACTATCGTCCTCTTCGTTGTTGGGCTCGTCCTGTTTCTACCTCCCTTCTTCCTTCTCCCCCTCCTCAAGCCTCCCCCCATCATCCTCATTTTCAGGGACAAGGGTGAACTCCAAGTCTAAGAATGGCTCATCATCCTCATTGTCCTCCTCATTGTCAGTCTTGAGGGAGGACCGGGAGACGGCAGAGGCGGTGGCAAAGATGGTGGTGGTGATTGGGACGGAAGCGACGTGAAGGTCGCAACCGCCACCACCATGACGCTAGTACTTGAGGAGAATAAAGCTACCATGGTTAGGAGAGCCAGAATAAGTAGATGTGGAGAGAGCGAAAACGGGAAGGTGCGAAGGTTGGACCATTTCTATGGATCCACCTGAGAACCAGACCGAACCGGCAGTTCGGTTCCCCGGTGGATCCATGCAACTAGCGGGTAGTTCCTGGTTCCAATTTTTTGGAACCGGTTCTTAGCGGACGATTCTCGGTTCTAGGTCGGGAACCGCCCACTCGGACTATGCACACCCCTAGGAGTGATGATTATCATGATTTCTCTCAAAAATTCTTCTGTTTTAAGTCATTCTAGAAAGAAACCTCGATGACAGATGCACAGCTCCTTCTAGCATTGTCCTGGACACCAACATATGTCCGATAATTATATCAACAATATAGTGGAGAAGTTGACCCATCTCAATACTAAAGGAAGAAATCTCCAAATTATTGCAAAATGGGTTTCAATTCACACTTGAAATTGATAATAAAAATGAAAATTTCAAGAAGATGTATCACTGTCAACTTATTTTTCTCTGAAACTTTTTACTTATTTAATAAAAAATTTCTTAAAAGGTAACGTTGAATATCCTCTGCACATAAGCACCTGCTGTGGCTTGTAGGTTGACTAATTATCTTACCATCTCATAAGAAGTTATGCCAAAACCGTGCTCTTTTAGTTTTACCAGAATCGGTTTGACAAAAACATTCCACAACAGTCGATTAGTTGCTCACTTGACCTTAATTGGCGCAGGCAAAGAATCGCATTCACCTATGACAATCTCATTACAAAAATGAAATCAAGAAATTACGCTGCAGCTAATTCAACCCCCAACATCGGACTAGTTCTGAAAAGCATAAACCGATCCCTGATTACAGCCATCTCTTAGTTTATTAACAAACAGATACATGGTTAATGGGCAAGCATTGGTTAGGCATGAGGCTATTATTCACATCTGCCAGACAGTATCAGCATATCAGACTTGTGGAGTTGATAAAAATTCAACAGAAAAGAGAAGCATGAATGCTATAATTTTTTTTCCAGCAAAATAGCTTTGAACACATAGGAAAGCAAGAACGAGAGCTGCATTTCGCAAAAGCTGAGAGTTCCAGTTCGCCACGGAGTGCAACATTATAGTCTCTGCAGTCAGCCTCTTCTGTTAAATACCAAGTTGTATGTATCAATTGTCTCCCTAGGAGTGTTCTTACTGCTAATCACCAGACAATAGTGTATTAGTTTGGCGTATCGAAGTCTCTTAGAGACACCAGTATCTCTGGTCGCACAAGAGAGTCCCAGCAAACAAATTTAATCAACCGATTCCACTCAAACTAAATTAGCTTTTAGCACCAGCCCAGTTCCTAAAGAGCGTAAATTCAATCCCTGGTTACAGAATCAACAAACTGATGCATAGGAGTGGCTTAGCGTTTCAAGATCTGAGGCCTGACAGTTGCACAGATGGAAGCAGATGAGCAGGGTTTAGCATGTGACTAGAGTTAGAGCCTAAAGCTATTAGTGTTAGACGCAACTAGCGGTGATCAATCATCGAGTCAACTGAAGGAAGAACCGATGCTGATCTGAGAGTCTCTCTATTGTTTCCATCAAATTCTGCGCCTAGTTGCCTTACAGAACAGATTCATTAAAAAGAAGGCAATAAACGAGAGGAAATTACCGGAGATGGAGGGGCGAGGATGAAGAGTCCGGATCAAACGCTCAGAAGCAGATAAAGATCCCAAGAATAAACGCTCTTGGCTTTTGAGTTCAGCTGAAGAAAGACAAAGACTTTTATTAGACGGCGACTTCACCCTCCTTCGCCGTGCCCTTCCACGAAACTGAGTGCTCGCTACGTGCAGGGAAACTTCAAGCCGACCCTGAAAAGGTCAATACGCGTTGCTTCTTCGCATTTGAGGTAATCGTAGTCCAAAGATTCTTTGGCACGAAAGGCGAGAGTACAACTGCAAGACGTTTTCATTGCACGTTATTAGTTTAGAAATTCTTTTAATGACGATGAAGGTGAAGCCCAGGCCCATTCAAATTTTACATATATTAAACCTAAAAATGTAAAATTTGTATATTTTAAGTATGCCAAAGTCATACACAATTAGTCCATAACACCAAAAAAGTTAGGAAAAATAACGCCACAAATGTCATAACCTCCATACAACACTTATTTAAGTACGATAACTTTTTTGGACTATTTTAAATAAATTTAAAGTTTAAAAATGGCATAGCACATTTTGCCAAAATTGAAATATCACATTATATAAAATTAAAAATTTAAGAACAATATTAAATATTGAATCAAAGTTTATGGATTATTTATGTCATTTTTCCATTTCTTAAATCTAAAATTTCATAAACATAAGGATGGACACATAGATTCACATAAATTTTTTTTATAGTTTTCTAAAATTTGAACAATAATTTAAATTTTAACAAAAAAGTGAAAAAAACAACTATTGACTTTTTAACTCAAAACAAATATTAAATCAATTAATTTTTGCCATTTCTTTACAGTGTTGCGTGGCATACCAGATGTTGAGTAATAAGAGGCAGAGGACACCATTTTCATGGGAGAGATGACTGGTGCATTGCCATGTTCTTGACCGATATTGTCCCAACCATCGATCACTATGTCTCTCTCATCACAAGATGAGTCGCCAAGAAACACCTGAAGCTCAAGAACACTTCGTAACATAATGACATGGCTTCACAACTTCCAGCGTTTGAGATGATTCCTCAGTAGACAAGCAGCAGCAGAATCACCAACAGCTTCTGTGATCCCGTTGTCTGTTTTCACCTCTTCATTGGGTTGTACAAAAAGATGGAAACAATGGAAGCGACGATCGATGCCAAGTGCGAGGACCAACCTGGATACACCCTCTAAACCTATGAAAACAATGCTGTGAAGATTTCTGTCGGAATGGGAAACAGATGTACGTGAGATCTACTCAGGTCAATGATTGCTGTCAGTCTTTTTCTGGGTAAATTTGTATCGAACATATTCTATTGTCTTGAAAAACTTAAGAAGGAAGCTTCCTCTTCAATTCAATCGAGGTATACACGATTTATTTTTTCTATTGGCTATATACATACGCGATTAAAACGCGGCTTCTCTATGCCGACCACGAGGGAGGGGAGCCACGACGGAACATGCCAACACAATAGACAGCTTTTGCCGTGTCACTGATGATTAAGCAAAACTTCACTTGAATTATTGACTATTCTTCATATACAAAAGCTACTTGTCCCTGATATGATGATATGTTAATTAGATGCTCTTATCCTAATAGATAGGGCTTCAAAAGGGGTTTGCTTCGGCCAAAAGTCAAGCCCAGCCCGAAGATTTCAAGCAACAAATTCTGAACCTCGAATCTGGGCTTAGCGCGAGACAATATGAAATGGCATGGCCAGAAGTAATACAATGTGGGCCAGTTTTCGCACACCTTAATATTAGTTCATCTCACAAGCAACTTCAACGGAGCACTGTCTCATATTGGGTAGGTGCTTTACTCCTGAAGTGCTTTTAACAGGGTTTGAACCAACACTCTCTCCCTTGCTAGTTTCTAGTAGGCTAAGAGTAACTTTTCCATATGAAAATATATTGCTCACATGAAAATACTAGCAAGCGATAGGTATGTGTAGATAAAAAATTTTATGAAGAATTACTACCTAGAGGAAGACTAATAGACTGAGGACTATTTATCCTTATGCAAACATAAAGAAAACCTTGCTACTACTAACGATGACTTATTTTCTTCTAATCACCACTGAAAACTTACTAATAAACGTACCTAGTACATTGGCACTTTTTCAGGTGATTTGATGTCTAACTAATAGAAATATATGACATCTTCAATGAAAACTTACTATCATGTGAAAAATAACTTTTCGCCAATATTTATATATTCTCTTTTCCAAAGTCCAGCATTTAAAAATAGTTATGATATGTAGTATATTACCAAAAATAAGGAAATTTTAGGTCAATTACCATACAAAAAAAACTCCCAACTTTACATTCTTGTTAATTTTATGTGAAATATAAAACATAAGAAAGAGACGCCAGAATTTATTCTTTTGTGTACAGTCACCCTCTATTAGTCCGTTAGTTAGCAAGGAAAATATGGTCGTCGCCTCATTGATGTGGCGACTAGTGTGACTATCACCATTAAGCGTCATTAATAAGCAAATAGAACTAAGTGGTAAAAGTTAGTTCATGAATTGATAGTAAAAGAAGTTACTTTTAAAGATCAAAGAAAAGGTAACATAGGAAAAAAGTGGGGTAGAAATTGAGAGAGGGAGAAATGAAAAAAAATGACCGATCCAATCATCATGCAATCACAATGGGTAACGAGAGCAGATCAATGTATATTAGTTGAAGTTACTGACCAATTTAAAATATTATTCAGGTCTTAGCATGACCGCATCACCACTCAACCTCAAGCTTAAACTTTCAGCTTTTCAGAATTATTTATGATCAAACATGTTGGCTTCTTGAAGCTGGTAAGGTCAGGTAGCTCTTTTGGGGCAATCAATATGGTGCATCTCCAGTTGTTCTGCTCTGCCTTAAATCTCAAATAGTTAAGGACAATTCCATGGGAGAAGTTCAGGACGCCATCTACAATGATGGCAAACCTGCAAGCAATTTTAGTGGTCTTTTCGAACTTCTATCAGCTCAATTCAAAGAAGACTATGTTGGTATTTTGCCAGGTATACTATTGAGGGCATGTAGCTGCCATGTCGAAAGGTGGTAAGTGGTACACATGGTGAAGTTCTTAGATACAATAGAGACAAACTAACTTCAAGGCCAAAAAAGAGAGCTCATGCAAAGTTCGGTAATCGAATTTTCCATCAATTTGGTCCTTCAGAAGTTTATGTTCTTTGGACTCTAGCTTCTTCCTGCACTTGGGGAATTCGCAATCAATCTTTGTACTCTTTCACTCTCTCAACCAGTCCATGAAAGAATATAAACCGCAGAGAGTAGAAGACTTCACATCATTGACAGTCTGTACATGAGAAAATGGTAGGAATAGGGGAAAATTGTCCAAAAAGTCCTAAACCTATTGTACTTTTGTCAATTCAGTCCTAAACATTTTAACTTTGCCAATTCAATCATAAACCTTCTCACTTCTTGCCGATTCAGTCCATCCGGCCAATTTTGGCCGGAAAATGCTAACGTGGATGCCGGCGGTGCCACATAGGACCGCCGGTCTTGCGTGGATAATTTTTAATAATATTTTAATATTTTATTGAAATTTTTTGAATTATTATTATTTTTTTCTGTTTTTTCCTTTTTTTTTTTTCTTTCTTTTTGGCTTTTTCTTCTCTTTTCCGGTGGCCGGCCACCGGTCACACGTTTAATTTAGGTTTCTAGTAACACAATATTGTACTCTATGTATATATATATATATATATATATATATATATATATATATGGTAATGGCAATCGTATCATAAAATCTACTTTGAAATCATATTGTTCAAAGTAAATTACTGATAGTGTTGGTAATTTACTTATAACAACAGTAAAATTTCTTTGGAATTTTGGTACATTCCCGATGGTGTTAGTAATTTACTCATGGCACCAGTAAAATATCAGAAGAGTATGTAATTTACTAATTTAGTGAAAAATTTGTAGGTATTTAACAATTTTGGTAATTTACGACTGGTGTGCCTAACAAGCAAGTAACGTGGTCATTTCTTTTTACCACCAAGAAAATTTTTCAATTTTCCAGTCCAACGGGAGTGTAGAATTTTGCCAAATTTTCATTTGTCTCTGCTTCTGTGACGAGAACTTAAAATCCCATCTGAAAAGTTCAAATGGTGAAACTTGAAACGTAGTCATAATTTCACTGCGAAGAACATGTAGAGATCTGTATTGAGTTTCGACCATTGCACGTGATCCTTACCTAGGGTGTGTTATGTTTATGCTAGACACAATGTTTTGCCCCTACTTCATTTGCTCAATGTGGAAATTTTATGGGAAATCAACAACAATTCTGCGAACATGGTTGCTGATGTCTAATTAAATTCTTGACACTGAATAGGAAGACATTCAGAGGGTGCTATCTCAAGAACATCAATCTCTGCGAATGAACTCTGGAGCAAATCATCTTCAATCCTTGATCAAGTTCACAGAAATTTCCACGACGAGATTACATTCTCAGAGCATGTGACTTGGTTAGGCTAAGCTATTAAAATTAGATGCAGATGGAAGAAATCAATTGAGTCAGCTCACGAGAGTGTTCACGGAAAAGCTATTTTCAGTGCATATATAAATGATAAGTTATGACTGGAACAAAAACTCAGTTCATTCCAAATCTTTTCCTAATGTATCACTAGTTGCATCGCAATTCGCAAAAAGACCCAATTCATGCAAAATAGAAACAACGTAGGGACAATTAGCAGACAAGGAATGGGAGACGATGAAGAATCAAATTAGACAGCCACCGAATTTGAATGAAAATGCAGAAAACAAAATAAAGATGCAGAGAAGGGAGAAACGCTTCTTGGCTTGAGTCAACTGCAACTAAAATGAAAAAAGCAAGACGTTTTAGACAATCTATGAAAAACCTCGTGGAACAGATGGATGCGCAAGAAGACGGGGTTGCCAGTCCTGGAGGGAGATCTCCACCAGGTGAAGCCGCATCTTGTGCTTCCACTCGGGGTCGCCGTGGCGTTCCTTGACGGTCGGAGCCTGTTGCTACTGGTTTTGGGTGAGCTTTTTGCTCAGCTCGTCGCTGATGAGGGAGGAAGAAGAAAAGAAAGTGAGACAAGAGACAGCAAATGGAGAAGGAGAGAAGAAAGTCGAAATTTCTGAAGGATGGGTCCCACCTGTACCGATGGCAATTAAATGAAGGACTCAAGGATAGGGCCTTGCCAGTTTTTTATTGGCATTGTCACTTTTTTCAAATTTCTGTACTCAACGATTCCAGAGCCTCCTCGAACTTCTCACATTCATTTAGTGCCACACGCTTAAGATTCTTGAAGCTTGAGGGATCAGATAACTTTTGGAGGGATTTGCAGTCATCAATACGAAGCCATGCCACTGATTCTAGCCTACCTCGAATCTCAATCAGATGGGGACAACACTCTAGGCTCAGTCCCAGGAGCTTCTTCAAATTGGTCAGGTCAGGCAACTTCTCTAGCAATGGAAGATCCATAAGATATAAATAAAACAGGTTCTCCGAATCTTCCAGGCCTAGTATCTTTTTCAGCTTCTAACTATGACTTATAAAGACTTCTGTATCTACGCCTAATCGATCAAGCAACTTTTCAAGTGATTCACAAAACCTTATACAAAGTATGTCTAACGATTCTAGTTGACCTCGAACCTCAACCAATTTAGGACAATATAATATGCAAAGTGTCCAGAGCTTCGTCAAGTTGGTTAGGTTAGGCAACTTCACCAGTGATGGAAGATCTTCAAGATGAAGCTCTTTCAAGTTTTTCAAACGTTCAAGGCCTTGAATCTCTATTAGCTGTTTGCAATGGCAGACTTTCAATTCTGATAACTTCTCCAAATATGAAAGATCTATCAACCTTTCCATTAAACTCCGCCCATCAATCAAGATGGATGACAAATTCTCGGGAAGCCTAGGTAGGCGTCCTAGGTTATGTACGTAGAGGATAAGCACCTTGAGTTTAGAAAGGAGATTAAAATTTGAAGGTAGGGTGGCAACCCAATGACAACTCAACCACAAGGACTCTAGCTTTCTTAACCTTGAGATCCACTCGAGGCTTGGAGCTAGATACGAAGGGGCTTCATTGCATGAACTCAAACTCAAATGTCTCAAATTGAATAGGTTCGAGAGATCTGGCATTCTCATCACTGACACTATTTTAAAGGATAGATTGGTCAAACTTTCAAGAAGCTTTGGTACTACGGAAATTATCGTGCCACCTAATCTCAAGATCCTCAAAAATGATAGTCTTCCAATTTCAATTGGAATTTCCCCCTCGAAATCTTTACAGTCTTGAGCATCTATCTCTTCAAGCTTCTCCAAAATTCCAAGGGCGCTAGGTAGCTTTCTTAAGCAGGTGCAAGACACCCTTAATACTCTCAAATTGAATTTTCCCTATTGAATTGGGTAATTCTTGAATTCTCGAGTTAGAAATATCTAACTTAACAAGAGATCCAAAATTTCTAAAAGGAAGTTCAGTAATTTGTGTAAATTTCAACGTAAGATATGATAGTGATGTTGAGCAACTAGCTAAATTGCATATACTTAGCGACATACATGCGTATGCACTGAGAGTTTCCAATTTCTTCATTTCTTTCCACTCAGGAATCTTGGTAATAGATGTCAAATCAACAATAAGTTCTGTTAAGGCTTCCAATTCCTCCAACTCATCCGGCAATGTCCAAAGGTTCCTACACCCTTTCAAGTTTAAAAACTTTAAGCACTTTAACTTACCAATGGACTTATCAACTTGAACTAGTTCCTTGCACCCTTGAAGAATCAGTTGCTCTAAATTTTCATGAGCAGAAAAGTCGAGAGTTTTGCGCAAGTTTTTGCATTCAGTCAAATTTAGAACCTTCAAATTCTTTGCCCTCTGTAATGAAGAGAAAATGTTTAATTCCGATTCATTGGGAGATACAAAAGAGCAAAGTCAATATAGCAAAATTCATGTTGAAGTAGTACAATACCTTGATGTGGTTCCATCCCTCCCAATCATCTGTAATTCCACTTAATGATAGATCAAGAATCACTAATTTCAAAAGGGAAAATGCAGTCAACTGGAAAAAGAAGGGAAACTTATGCCATGAGAGAAATCTCAACTCGAGAAGAATGAGCATATTCCTCTGGAACCAGCTAGTTGAAGGAAAATGCTTAACAAAGTTATGCCATGAGAGCCAACTAGAATTCTGAAGGATGGATAGATTCCTTTGGGGCCAATTGGTTGAAGAAAAATGTTGAACGTTGTTCATATGTAAGTCTACACAGTCCACTTGAAGAAACCTTAATTTTTATAGACTTGCTAATTCTTCCTTCCTAAAAAAGTGTTGAGATTGAGGATCGAACTTGAGACATATTACTTTAACGTTTTCTGTTCCTACCAAGCAAAAACGGGAATAATTACCTATTGAAGGCATTCGAGTTGAACATACTTGAGGAATGCACATCCTATTAGTACTTTGAAATTGATTTATACAATATAATTGACAAATGGGCATGTCATGGTATAGCACACAAGTAACGACTTGGTTCAAAAAGAAGCAAATTACAAAGTCAACATGTGTAACTTCTCATTAAATAGGAATGACATTCACTTTACCTTCTTTCCTATGAGATCGATCGATTCTTCATGATCCCACACTCGACTTCGCTTCTCTGGTTCGAGACTACCATTTTGACAAATGATATCTCGCCCAAGGTCTCTTAGCTAATCATGCACCCACAATTGGTTACCTTCTGTAATCTTTATTAATGACATCTGTTTGAGGACTTCAAGGGAAGGTTCA
The DNA here is from genome assembly GCA_014182375.1 of Eucalyptus virginea. Taxonomy (NCBI): domain Eukaryota; kingdom Viridiplantae; phylum Streptophyta; class Magnoliopsida; order Myrtales; family Myrtaceae; genus Eucalyptus; species Eucalyptus virginea. Next base: position 61,420,836 of record CM024521.1, read on the forward strand.
GGGAAAAAATTATAGCTATCCCACATGTGAATCACAATTCTCACATCAAGCCCAACAAAGAAGCAACAATATCAAGAAATATTTCCTTCTCTTGATAATCTAATGCCTCAAAACTGATATTCAACCTACTTTAAACCTCTTTGTTGGGAATAGCTTTCGACTTCTTTAACGTGGTCTCCCAAATTCTTTTGTCTTTTCCATTTAAAAAGGAACCTATAACCTCAAGAGCCAAAGGAAGACCACTGCAGATTTTTACCGCCTTTCTCGAGAGGGGGCTGTCTTCTATTGAAGGACGATCTCTTCCAAAGGCATGTCTACTAAACAATTGTAGAGAATGATTGAAATCAATTTCAGTAAGTTCATGCTGAAAATCAACATCTTTGAGAAGTTCCTTGTTTCTTGTGGTAATAATAACTTTACTTCCTTTGCCGAACCATGGTTCATCCACCCCCATAAGAGCATCCAGCTGAATCTTTTGGTCGACATCATCAAGTACAAGCATGACCTTTTTAGAGGATAACCTCTTCTTGATCTCAGTTATCCCTTCTACGATATTATGGATTGGCAAACATTTCCCTTTTTGGACATTAGAGATGAGCTTCTTTTGCAAGCATGCAATCTTTGTATCTCGAATATTAGACAGAAAGCAACAGTAAGAAGAATCAGCCGATACTTTATTATAGACGATTTTGGCAAAAGTTGTCTTTCTGACACCACCCATACCATAAATACCTACAATCTTTGTTTCGGTGGCTGTCCACCTATCACTTCCATGATTTTGTCCACTTGATCATCCATTTCAACCAAGCAATTAGATACTGCCAAGTAGTTCCTTTTCAACTCGATCAAAACCTTCTGGACAACTTCTTCTATGAACTCACCTTTGTCTCTGATAGTATTGAAGGCAAAACCATATTGTTAAATCAAGATGAATAGAATAAAATGCAAGGTATAAATGAATCTGCACAATAATTAATTCAAATACCTCTCCTTGAGTTCCCATCCCTTTAACGCTCCAACCTTGCTAAGAGCTACCTTCCAGTTTTGAAGAGTCTCATCAGTGTACCGTCCCTTGTTTATGTGTGAGTTAATGGCCTCACCGTATCTTGCAGTTCAGTAACGAACCTCGGATGGTGCTACATCATAGAAAATTGGCATAATCTTTTGTCCCCAATTTTCCATGCAATCAACCATATGTACCAACTCCATGAGGCACCATGAACTAGCCGCATATTCTTTAGATAAGATAGGAATCGAGATTTCCAACTGCTTAATCGCTTGGACAAGCTCCGGGCCAATCTTTTCCCCAACGGGAAGCTCTTCATTATCTCTATATGCTTGTATTCCAGCTTGCATGAGGCGGATGTAAAGGTAATCGGCGATGTCCTGACGAGTATCCGGTCCTCTAAAGCTCAAAAATACTTCGTAATAACATTCCATTAGCTTCTCCATTTCCTGAATTTTTAGAGGACTTGCAACGACTTGATATATCACTTGAAAAACGTTTACTATGATTCTATGAAAGTGTAGTGATAATTATCATGATTTCTCTAAGAAACTCCTATTTTACATCATTTTAGAAAGAAACCACAATGATGCACTAGACACCAAAATATGTCCAATTATTTTATTAACAATATAGTAGATAAGTGGACCCATCTCAATTCTAGAGGAAGAAAGTTCCAAATTATTGTGGAATTATGGGTTTTAACTCACACTGAAAATTGATTGGAAAAAAGAATATTTCATGAAGATAAATTTTGTCAACCTACTTTTGTCTTAAACACAGTTGTGACCTGCCCTTTTCGTCCAGAGAGGAAAGGATAATAAGTTTAGGGATACCCCTCAATGATGGGGCCTACGACTATCGATTAGGCATGCGCTCTCCCAAGCTCATATCTCGCACAAAGTTAGAATAGTCGATGTTAAATTAAATTGACGCTACAATAATTTCAAATGAGAAGTTGCTACTAGCCTATTGGAGTCACCTAAAAATCAAGTGAGGCATTGGAGAATTTCTCACTTTCGACACAATCAGAGATCTAGGATCAGAAACTTGATTGCACTAATTATCCAACTAGTGCCCTTCCGGTCCCTAACCTTGTTCAAACACTAACTAAAAATGTTCAAGCTGTGACTATTCCCAACGAGGCTAAAACAACGGTCAATATATTGAAAATGTGCAATCAAATAAAAACATAACTTAACCAAATCGAACTACGCAAAGAAATAACCTAACATTCATTTCTAAGAAAACAGAATATCTTAACGAACCTTAAGGGCTTTTCAATTTTGAGCAAATTAAATTTTTTATCAAATATTCTCACACGTTTTGAAAGAAAATTACTCAAAATTTTAATTTCTAAGTTTTATCTAATTTCAGAAAAATAATTTTTTTCTGAATTTTTTAAAAATTTGTTTTCAAGATTTTTAAATTTTTAAATTTTTAATTTTTAGAATATTATTTTTCAAAAAATATTTTAAAATTTTTAAAAATATATAATTTTGTATATTTTAAAATAAATTAGTTTTAAAATAAAAATAGGAAGCCGGTTCAGGACCGACCCAGGTCGCCAACCCACAGCCAGACTGGGCCTCATGCGCAGGCCCAGTCAAGACCCCGAAATCTAGCCTATCCCATTAAGAAATAAAAAGGGCCCGGCCCAAGAAAGTAAAATAAGCCCATTATGCCTAATTCAACACTAACTCGGCGCGGTCCCTAAAGCCCTAAAAACCAAAACCCAGTAGGAATTAGACCGGCCCAGCCGCCAAGGGACCAAAGGCATCCGGCCGGGCTCCTTTTGCCGACCCGCACGGTTCCCCGACCGTGACGGACTCGAGTCTTCAATTGGAACGACAGCCAGCGTTCCAGGGCAAACCAAAATCAGAGAAAGAGTTCACGGATCTAACCGAGGCATTTCCACAAACAGGTGACGTGCGTTACGGAATCGCAAGGTTGCCGGCTCAACCGCGAGCCCAACCAAGGCCAAGACTCTTGTCAAGCAACCAACAAAATAGGCAGAGGCCACACGGCCGACCGGCGGGGCCGGAGTTCGCGTGAGCCGGGCCCGGAGTGTCCGAAACAGAGAAGACACGCCGAAGGGAACAAAAACAAGGGTGCCGGTCAGTGGTAATCCCTACCCGGCTCGGCGGCGGCGAAGGGGGCCGAACTCGATAGATCGGACTACGCCCGGTCGCCTCGCGCGCCTCCAAGCCGGAATCCTCAGGAAATCGACCCCCAAGTAAAAAAAAACGAGAAGAAACAAACTGAGCCGAGACCTGCCGTGGCTTTGGCGCGGGGAAAGGGGGCACAGCGGCGGTTCGACGGCGGCGATTCAGGCACGGTGGCCGGCGGTCTCTCTCTCTCACTCACGACTCTCTCTCTGGGACCTCCTCTCCACCCAATTTGTCTCTTCTCCCCCGCAACTCTTAACTCTCACTCTCTTTTAAGAGCCAGCAGCAGGCGCGCATGGCTTCTGCCACCGCCAGCCTGCCGCAGCCGGCCTGATCCCTCTGCCCTCTGTTGTACGTTGTGTCCCTGTCTCTGTTGTAGAGACCGTCCCTGCTTCAGGCAGCGCAAGGGAAGAGAGGCGGAGAGATAGAGTGAGGACCGGGCTGGAGAAAAGAAAAAGGAAAGAAAGAGGCCGGGCTGTGGGGAAAAGAAAAGAAACGGTAGAGGCCGGGTCGGCCCGGCCCCGCAAATTTTTTTTTTAAATAAAACTTTATTTTTTCTTTTATTTTTTTGTTTTTCCTCTTTTTGTTCTTGTTTTAATGATTTAATAAATTCTATTGCTTTTTTTATGAAAATGCTCTTAACACCTATATCCTATGCAATTTAATGAGAATTATTTTTGTTTAAGGGTTAAAATTAATCCCTAATTCTCTATACAACTAAATCCTAAATGAGTAGACAAAGTTTAGATGTCAACAAACTATTTATTTATGTGATAAAATTTCCCTTGAAAGGTAATGTTGAACATCCTCTGCACATAACGGCTTATTGTTGCTTGTGGGGTGACTGATTGTTATTAAACCTTTCTAATCTAGTTTTACCAAAATAGATTTGACAAACAACACTCAGTTGCTTCCCTCGACCTTAACAGATGCCCACGAAGAGTCGCACTCCCCAATGACAATCTCATTAGAAAAATGAAATCAAGAAATTACACTGAAGCTAATTCAACCCTCACCATTGGACTAGTCTCTTAAGAGCATAAACCGATCCCTACTTACGGCCATCTCTTAGGTTATCAACAAACAGATTAAGGGTCAATGGGCGAGCGTTAGTATGGTTTGAAGTTATTATTCACATCTACCAGAAAGTACCAGCTTATCAGAAAAGTGGATTTAATTACTAATCAATTACAGAGAATAAGATTTCAACAGAAAATAGAAGCATGAATGCTCTATAAGCGTTTTTCCAAAAAAATTAAGTCGGAACACACCAGATAATTAGGGGTGTGCAAAATACCCGGAACTGCCCGGACTGCCCGGAACCGGACCGAACCGCCCGAACCGGCGGTTCTTGAGGGAACAGTCCGGTTCCCGGTTCCAATTGTTGAGAACCGGTGGGAACCGGTCCGGTTCCCGGTTCCTTGGCGGAACCGCCCGCCCGCCCCACCCGGACCGGACCGGTACCTATTTATAATTAAAAAAAAACTAAATGAAAGTTACGAAGCCCTAATTCGCGAAGCCCTAATTCGCGTCTCATCTCTTCCGGTTTCTTCCTCGCCTCTTCGATTCTCTCTGTTTCTTCCTTAGTCTCTTCTTTTTGTCTTCGATTCCTCGCCGAGCATCCACGCCGCCGCCGCCGCCGCTCCTCCTCCTCTTCCTCATTCACGTGTAGTTGATTGTTATTTAATGTTGAGCATTCGTCTATTAATTATCGTTTTAGTTTTTGGAGATTGGAACTTGGAATTTTAGAGCTCAAAACTTGGGAACCGGACCGGACCGGGTCCTAGGAAACCAAAATTGTTTCGCGACCGTTTTACGTTGAAAACTAAAAATTTTCTCGTCAAGATTGGTTCCATGGATCCACCCGGGAACCGGACCACCGGTCCGGTCCGGTTCCCGGGTGGATCCCGGTTCCAATTTTTCGGAACCGGTCCTTAGCGGGCGGTTCCCGGTTCTAGGTCGGGAACCGCCCGCCCGGACCATGCACACCCCTACAGATAATAGGGATGAGAGCTGCATTTTACAAAGGCAGAGAGTTCCGGTTTACCAGAGTGCAACATTATAGTCTATTCAATCCATATCTACGGTCAAATACAGAGTTGAGGGTATTAAATTTCTGCCTAGGAGTGTTCTTACTGATAATCCCCAACTAAAAAAAAAAATCATCAGATCCGCTCAAATTGTCTCTACTGTTAATTACAAAGTTGAGGGTATCAATCTGTCTCTACTTTTAAATACGGATTTGTAGTGTCAAAGTCTCTTAAAGATACTACTGTCTCTGTTCGCACAAGAAAAATCCCATCAAACAAAAGAAATCAACGGATAAACTTAAACTAATTTAGCTTTTAACGTCAACCCATTTCTTAAAGAGTGTAAATCCAATTCCTAATTACAGAAATCTCTGAGACATCAAAAAGCTAATGCATAGGAGTGGCGTTGAGTTCCAAGATCTGAGGCCTGACTTTTGCATAGATGGAAGCATGATCAGCGTTAAGAATGCGACTAGAGTAAGGCTAAAGCTGTTAGTGTTAGACGCAACTGGTGGTGATCAATCATCGAGTCAACTGAGAAAAGAATTGATACTGATCTGAGAGTCCTTCCATTGTTTCCATCAACTTCCGCACCTAGTTGCATTACAGAACAGACCCTATTCTATAAAGAAGGCAATAAACGAGAGGAAATTACCGTAGATGGAAGGGGGTGAAGATGAAGAGTCCGGATCAAATGCTGAGAAGCAGATAAAGATCCCAAGAATAAACAGTCTTGGCTTTTGAGTTCAGCTGAAGAAGGACACGACTTATATTAGACGGTGAATTCACCCTCCTTCGCCGAGCCCTTCCAGGAAAGTGAGGGCTTGCTAGTTGCAGGGAAACTTCAAGCCGACTGTGAAAAAGTGAATACGAGTTGCTTTTGACTTTTGAGATAATCGAGTTGAGTTACTGGAAATTTCTCGAAGTCTGAAGATTTTTTGGCACTAAAGGCAAGAGTAAAGTAGGATTTTCCATGTTTTTTTTTTTTTTTTTTTTTTTTGGTCAGAAACGAAAGTGATTATCATTTAAGGAGGACGAAAGTTACATCCTATAGATAGAGCATCTATGCAAAGCAAAGTCACTAACTGAGCAGGAGGAAATTTGGGCCAAGAAGCAGAGATAGATTGACGTGCGTGGGCCTTAGAGGCCCAATCAGCTGCTGCATTTACTTCTCTTCGGCAGTGTCGAATTCGCAAGTGAGGAAAGGAAAGTCGCAACACAGAGACGTCAGTGACAAAAGCTCGAATCTCCCATGGTGAAGCACGGCGATCATTGAGCACTTCCACGAGGTTCAGACAGTCGGACTCAACAATGAGGTGCGTTTCTTTCTTTCCCTGTTCTATCAGATAAGTGAGAGTGAAAATTAGGGCTTGAACTTCACATTGCAGGGGTGAAGACGCCCGAACAGTGCGGCTAAATCCATCGATCAAAATACCGGTGTGATCCCTAAGGACACACGCGATTGCACCGGAGGTGGAATTAGGGGTAAAAGCCCCATCAATGTTTGCCTTGAAACTGCCGTGTTCCGGTGGAGTCCAAAGCTGATTAGGGTTGAGTAGAGGAGATTCGGGAATGGCTAATTGCTGCAAAGAGTGTCTGTACAGCGTGTCTTCTGCGAGGGCCACATCTACAAGCTGATCAGGAGCTGTCCGTTGGTGGCGAAAAGTGAAATGGTTGCGCGCCTTCCATATATGCCAGAGGATGGAGGCGATGATCTCTTTGGAAGGTAAACCGGATCGATTTTCGAAAACTTCCTCTAGCCACACTTCTATTCGATTTCTGTTGTAGGATGCATGATATAGCTGTATTCTGTGATGAGACCAGATTTTTGATGTCCAAGGGCAAAATAATAGAATGTGTTTAGTGGTTTCCGGGGTGTGCATAGAACAGAGCTGACATATAGGGTCCGATAAAATGTGTCTTCGGTAGAGATTAGCCTTAGTAGGGAGTGCATTATGACACAATGACCAGATAAAAACTTTAATCCTGGGGGGGGGGGTCTTGAGATTCCAGATATTTCACCAGAGACGGGGTGATGGCTAATAAGAGGATGATGGTAGATTTAAGTTTGGAGAGTGAGTTGATTGTCTGAGGATGTGGTAGGAAGATTTAACGGAATACTGACCTGTTTGTGTGCCTGTCCAGATAAGATGATCAGCTGAAGGAGCTTGACTTAATGGAATATTACTAATCTCCTCAACAATGTGATGGTCGAAATGCCGTTGAAGAAGAGGGATATTCCAAACCTGATCGTGAGGGACTATGAAGCCAGCAACTAGTTTGGATTCTGCACGAGGAGCTGGTCCGCCAATAATTCCAGAGGTAAGCCATTTATCCTCTCGAATATTTATGTTTTGTCCGTCACCAACAGACCACTGTAGCTTAGAAATAATAGCATCTCGACCTAAAAGTAAGCTCTTCCATCCCCAAGAGCAGTTGGTCTTGTTCGTTGCATGCCAGAAAGTGGTAGAATGATAATATAGGCCTTTGAATAGTCTAGCCCATAGTGAGGATGGGTGTTGAAAAAGTCTCCATGCTTGTTTCCCTAAGAGGGCTTTGTTTAAGATTAATAGATCACGAAAGCCAAGGCCGCCTTCTACCTTTCTCTGTTTTAGAATATCCCATGCTCTCCAATGAATACCAGTTGAAGTGTTGTTTGTTTGCCACCAAAACTTAGCAATTTTCTGCTCAATGGATTTACATATAGAAACGGGAAGTTTAAAGATAGACATTGCATATTGCGGGAGAGCCTGTACCACTGTTTTTAACAAGATCTCTTTTCCTCCTTTGGAAATGAAATGCTCTTTCCATCCTTCAAGTTTGGCACTAACACGACCCAAGACCCATGCAAACATATCCTTTTTAGACGCACCCCAGTCAGATGGAATACCCAAATACTTGCCTATCTTAGATATAACAGGAACTCTTAACTCAGCAGCAAGGTTTTGTTGTAAAATGAGAGGACAATCCTTACCACAGAATAAACCAGATTTGTTTCTGTTGATAGCTTGGCCCGTTGCAAGACAATATTGATTTAAAATATTGGCTAGATTCTGGCTTTCTAGGGTAGTTCCATTCAAAAAGAAGATTGCATCGTCCGCGAAAAATAAATGGGAAAGGGTAGGGCAGTACCTATTCAGCTTGATTCCTTTGAGAGTGCCTGATTGGACAGCTTGATGCATAAGAGTAGATAAGAGGTTGGCTACAAGAATGAATAAATATGGAGATAGTGGATCTCCCTGTCTAAGACCCCTTGTAGGATGAAAGTATTCCAAGGATTCTCCATTAAATTTAACACTGAAAGTAGCGGTGGTGACACATTGCATCACCCATCGAACCCATTGAACGTGGAAGCCCAGTTTTTTGAGATAGTCCTCTAAAAAGTCCCACTCAACTCGATCGTAAGCTTTCTGCATGTCTAGCTTTAATACCGCCTGAAAATGTTTCTTTCTTTTGCTGATTTTTAAATGATGCAAGACCTCCTGCACAACCATAATATTATCTTGAATCTGTCTACCTGTGACATAAGCACTCTGTTCTGTTGAGATTAGTTATGGAAGAAACGGCTTTAAACGGTTGTCCAACACCTTAGAAATGATTTTGTATATAAAATTGCATAGACTAATTGGGCGATACTGTTCTAACCTTTCCGGATGTGGAATCTTGGGGATGAGAGCAATGAGAGTTCTATTAACAGTAGAGGGCATTACTCCTGAACTGAAAAAGTTGTTGACTGAAAGATAGATGTCCTCTTGAATAATATCCCAGTGATTGTGAAAGAATAATCCATTGAAACCATCCGGACCAGGGGCTTTGTTGGCTCCAAGCTGGAAAGCTGCTTGCATAACTTCCTCCCTGGTTACAACTGCAGTTAAACTGTTGTTCATATCTGCTGTGATGACCTGAGGGCATTGTGCAATAATGGGCGCATAATCTCTAAAGCCAGTTGAAAGATAGAGTTGTTTGAAATATGTATGCGTAATGCACTTAAGTTGATTAGAATCACGAATCCAGCCAAGGTGCTCGTCTTTTAACATGCTGATGCGATTCCGTTGCCTGCGTTGGATTGTGGTTGCATGAAAAAACTTTGTGTTTTTGTCGCCCTCCCGTAGCCATTGAACCCTCGAACGCATTGCCCAATATGTTTCCTCTCTCTGCCATATTCTCTGAATTTCGTCTTGTAGGCTAGATACAAGTGCCTTGTCATAGGTAGTACCTGGTTGATTAATGTGATTTTGAATCTGCTATTGTAACAGATAGACTTGTTGTTGGTTGTTGCTGAAAAGGGATTTACTCCACTTGGCAAGAGCAAATGAAGTGCGTTGAAGCTTTCTGGTCAAGGATTGAGGTCGCATTGCTGGTGAAGCCCATGCATTTCTAATGATCGATTTACAGTCTTCCTCTTGAAGCCAGAAAGCTTCAAAGAACAAAGTTTTCCTCCTTTTAGAAGAGGTCGGTTCAGTGAGTAAGAGCAGAGGACTATGATCGGAGGCCAAAGCTGGGAAAGCAAAGACTTCTGCCGCCGGGTAAGATAACCGCCATTCAATTGTGCACAGAGCCCTGTCTAGCCTTTCTTTAATGGCTTCATCACCATCTCTTTTATTCACCCATGTGTAAAAGCAACCCTTGCTTTCGATGTCCATAAACATGCAATCATTCACAAACTCTCGAAAGGAATTTAATCTGTATGACTCCATAATCTTTTTCCCCTGCTTTTCCCTGTGGTAAAGGATGTCATTATAGTCGCCTATGCAAACCCATGGAAAGGAACTTGAAGTCCGAAGGCTGTCGATATCCGCCTGCACTTGCCGCGATGATGGTAAATCGAAGGCGCATGAAGACAGGTAAGTCTCATAGTTTTATCAGTTTGATTCTTGGTACAAATTGTGTCGATGAAGTTGCAAGTAGAATGCTCAACAGTTAAAGTCACCTCATGGTCATTCCAAAAGAGTACTAAACCTCCAGCCAAACCCATAGGGTTTACTACAAAAGAACTTGAGAACTTCAGCTTTCTCTTAATATTCTGGATCAACATTGCTTGATTTTTCGTCTCCATCAAAAAAACGATATTAGGCCTTTCGCTGGCCACTAGGGCCCTTAATGCTTGAATTGTCAGGGGATTGCCCAGCCCCTGACAATTCCAACTTATGATCCTCATTTGTCATGTGGTGGCTTTTTTGGGCAAGCCACCTCAGCCCATGTTCCAACCCCTTCAGTGGAAAAGATGGGGGTGTCCAGGAGAGTTGAGTCATCGAAAGCGACAGTTGCATTAGAAGAAGTCTCATAAGGAGTATATCTTTTGGTTTTTTTTCAGTGGGCTAGATTTGGAGATTGACCTCGGAGTCTTGATTTTCTTGCATGTGGAGGAATTCTCTGCTTCACCATGTGGTAACAGCGGTTGGTTGAACATTGGAGATTTTTGTTTTAGGTCAGCAGGAGGAGAAGGTTGCGGCATAGGTGATGATTGTTCTGCTTTATTTGCCCCTATTTCTAAAGGCTGATTATGAACCTGAGGAGCTGGAAGGAGTAAAGGAGGTATCTGCGGTTGAGTTTCTAGTACGATTTCTTCAACATCTTCTTGATTTGGATATTGCTGATAAAACGCAGACCAAAATGGACTATGTTGATTGACCTCTGCCCTCAACCATTTACCATAAGACAAGTGATCAATGCTTTCAAGTTTTGCTGTATCATAAGGGATGTCATTGCAGTACATGGCATAATGGCCAAGGATACCACATGAGTAACAATAATGTGATAGACGTTCATATCTAAAGTCAAGCCATATGTGTTTCCCGTCCACTCTGATAAGTTTGCCAGATTGTAGGGGTTCGTTGAGATTAAGTTCAACTTTAACCCGCACTGATCTAACGGAGGAACTGTCTTTGCCTTCAATTCTCACCTCCTGAACCTTACCAAGGTGTCGAACAGCTTTTGTAATCATAGTTTCAGTGCATCGTTCCAGAGGTAGACCATAAATTTGGACCCAAAACTCACAAGTTGTGAAGTCATAGCACGGCAAAGGGGTATTGGGCAACCAGGGTTTTAGAATGATCAGATGATGTCCAAACAACCAATGGCCATTGTCTAGAATTCGCTGCTTTTCCCCTTCAGTATTGAATTTGAAGATATAGAATCCTTCTTCACGTTGAGAGATTTCAACATAGTCATTGCGCCAGACTTTCCTTAAGGTGCTCTGAAAAGCAGGAAAGTTAATAGTCGGATTGGACAGAATTTTACCGATTAATGTGAGTTTGCATTCTTGCAGTTTCTCTATAGGTACTTCGTCTTCCCAGATATCCACACCTTGTTCAGGCCAGAGTCGTCCAAGTCGTTGACAAAGAGCAGCAACTCGAGCATCATCTTGTTGAGGAGAGTCGGCCATGGAAATTATGAAGGATAGAGGAGTTGCGGCGACCTCAGCAATGTAAAAGCAGAGAGGCGTTGATTTCTCCCACGAACACAGTGAATCCTTTGCACGACTTGGTGGGTGTCTGGGGTATGGTTTGGGATTTTTGAAGAGACAGAGACGTAGAGATGCCACCCGATCAGAGTTCTGTTTGAAAAATAGTCAAACCAGAGGAGTTGTCGGGGAGATTGGAGATGGGGCAGGGGAAAACAGAATACTTGGGTAAATTGATCTCCTGCGGGCAAAAGCACCTTTGCGACCTAGTTGATTTTTTGGAGTACGATGCTTAGGGTTTTTGGTTAAACGGGAGAGAAGCAGGAAATTATGACCGAAAAGAAACAAAACGTCATACAGCGACGTAATTAGGGCAGAAATTGGACGATTTATAAGGGACTACATCGGAGCTAAAGGGAGAAAGAAAACGCTGTAACTGTTATGGGTTATGCCATCGACGAAGAAGATACAGACAAGAGGAACAGAGAGAGTACAAGACAGGGGTTATTACTGTGAAAACAGAGGTTAAAGCTCTTCAAGTAAGCTTCTTGAAGGAGATTTGCTTTGCTAAATGATCAAGAGAAGCTACCATACGGTAGAGAGAAACCCAGAGAGCCTGGGAGAGTTTTCCAGAAGCAAGTATTCCCCTTATCCTCTTAATTGCACATGATAGGATTTTCCATGTTATTAGTTTAGAAATCATACCATTTATATTAATTGATATTCTTTTAATGACGATGAAGGTGAAGCCCAGGCACATAAACCAAAAAAATGTAGAATTCATATATTTTAAGTATATCAGAGTTATACACAATGAGTTTATAAAAATATAGAAAAAATAACACCATAAATGTCATAGCTTTCGTACAACACTTACTTAAGTGCTATAACTTTTTTGAGATTGATTAACCAATATAATTTTCATTTGACGTTTACTTAAATACCATAATCTTTTATTTTTTGATCGCTTGTGTCATAACTTGTTAAAATTGTTCACCCAAGAATGAATGTTCCCGCGAGGACTGTGGGTCCATCGCCGTCTTTTTTAGTTCTCCACTGTTTGACGCTTCCTCTTTTCTCCAAATTTTTACTTTTTTCTTTTTAAATTTTTTCTCAAAGTTTGCTGACACGGCAACTATATCAATGCCTCCATTTTCAAGGAAAAAAAAAACCATGTTCGTTTTTTTTTCTATTAACTAAATTGGATGGAGTTAATAGTGGAACTTAATCATACCATGAGTTTTAAAATTTGATTACATTTTTTGAAAGTTTTAAAATTTGAAGGCACTTTTACAGTATATTTCAAGATTTATGGAGTATTTATCCCCTCTTATGGGATAATAGCAACAAATAATCCTTAAACTTTGGCTCAATATGCAATGTTATCCTTAAATTTTTAATTTGTTCAATATGATAACTAAAATATTGATAGATGTTCAATTTAGTCTTTAGATTAAATTCGTATTTCCATATAATTTAATAGCTAGATTGGATATCTATTAATAGTTCATAGATTACATCAAATAAATTAAAAATTTTAAAATGACATAGTATAAGCTATAGTTCAATGATCACATTAAACAAATTCCAAATTCAGAGATAATGTTAGATATTGGACAAAATATAGAGATTATTTATGTTTTTTTTTTCATTTTTTAAATCTAAAACTCCAGAAACTTGAGGATAGACAAATAAATTCACATATAATTTTTGGGTTAATACCCTAAAAAACCTAAAACTGGTATACTTGTGACAAATTTACCCAAAACTATTTTTGACCACCAAAAACCCCAAACTGGTATACCTTTGACAAATTTACCCCAAACTAATACACTTGTAACAAATTTACCCTCTGTTAGTTTTCGTTAAATTTTAATTAAGTTAAATGACACGTGACAATTGACTGATATACTAATTTGAGATTTTACACATCGTTTGTCATAGTTTACAATTTTTGTGTTTTTTGTGGTATTAATCCAATTTAGCATATTGTATAATTGTCACAAATTTACCAGTTTGGGGTTTTTTGTGGTCGAATAAATTAGTTTGGGGTAAATTTGTCATAAATGTACAAGTTTAAGGTTTTTTATGATCAGTCGGGGTAAATTTGTCACAAGTGTACCAGTTTGGGGTTTTTTATGGTCAAAAAAATAGTTTGGGGTAAATTTGTCACATGTATACCAGTTTAAAATTTTTCAGGATATTAACCCATAATTTTTTGATAATTTTCTGAAATTTGAACAATAATTAAAATTTTAACAAAAAGGTGAAAGAACTACTATTAACTTCTTTAAGTCCAGCAAAGAGGCACTAAATCAATTGATTTTCACCATTTCTTTACGATGTCACTTCGCGTGGGCACCATTTTCATGGGAGAGACGATTGGTGCATTGACGCTCAGGAAAGTGAGGACTTGCTAGTTGCGGGGAAACTTCAAGCCGACCGTCAAAAAAGGGAATACGCGTTTTGCTTTTGACTTTTGGGGTAATTGAGTTGAGTTTCTGGGAAATTTCTCCAAGTCCAAAGATTCTTTGGCACGAAAGGCGGGAGTACAAGAGATTTTCATGCGTGTTATTAGATTAGAAATCATTTAGTTTATGCTACTTGATATTCTTTTAATGACGACAAAACCATTCTTTTGTAGGCGAAACCCAGGTCCACTCAAATTTTACATATACTAAACCCAGAAATGTAGAATTCATATGTTTTAATTAATTGATTAATTGAGATGAATTATGTCAAAGTTATACATATTGAGTTCGTAAGATAAAAAAATTTAGGAAAAGTAATACGGCAAATAGCATAAATTTCTATAACTTTTTTTGGATAACTTGAGTGATATAACCTTCATTAGGCATTTACTCAAATGCCATAACTTTTTTTTTCGATCACTTGTGTCATAATTTTTTAAAATCATTCACCCAAGTGTTGAAAATTCAACATGATATAATATTTGTGATGAACGTCTTTAAAAATCATAGCACTTAAGTAAAGTTATGATACTCAAGTAAATATTTTTATAAAAGTTACAGCATTTAAATAATAATAAAAAATTAGTTATAGCAAATCAAGTAAATGTCATACGAAAATTATGACACGTATTATATTTTATTTGTCAAAAGTCGTACTCAGCTAGAAAGGAGTAAAACTCCAATAATATTTGCATTACTAGTGAAAGCTTACCAATTATACATGGTTCAAATAGAACTTCCAATACCGGGGACATCAATATGTGCAATTACGAGAAAATATTGGCTGCAGTTCGGATTTCACTATGTCATAATCCAAGTCTACACATCGGGCGACATGTGTCGCCCGGGCCCCACCCCGTCAAAACCCTCTAACACCCTGATTTCTGGCCTCTCTCAAGATCCCCGTCATTGCCAAACCCGCGTGCTCAGTTGTCCACGCCTCCTCCTTCCCCTGCTTCGACAAGATCAAGCTTCAAGAGTTTTCCCCTCTAGACTGCCTCGTCCCCTACCTCCCGTGATGCCGCCCACCTCCTCCCCCTCATGACGGCGCCACCTCCTCTCCCAGGGGGCGGGGCAACGGCGGCGGCCCCCCCTTCCACCTCAGCAAGTCTGATCTCGACAAGCGTGTCAAGAAGTCCATCTTCTCCAAAAAGGTCTTGTAAGAGTTTTCTTGATGTGAACTAAATTAATTGGTATTGTAATTGACTGTTTTTACGGCTACCGTAAAACAGGGTTGGTCTAAGGTGAGATAGAAAGTTTCTTAATTAGTCTAATATGGGGGTGGCTAGTGTGGGCCGAGTTGAGCTTGGCCCATAATGAAGGTGCCTGGTTGAAAACTCTATAAATAATGCTCAAGTCTCTCTTTTAACCATAATTCTCACATGTATCTTCACCTAAGGGGCGTTTACCTAACGCTAATCATGAGGGGAGTCGCCTCATTGAGCCAGTGATACGGAAGGCAATAGATGAGAATGACTTGATGCGTGAATCCCCTTGATAAGTGGGTAATCCATTTTCCGCTTCCGCTTCAAGAACAATGGATCCCAAAACAGGTGCGTTAATCTTTCTACTCAATTATGCATGTTCTTATTCTAGTTATGGAGATCTTTAGGTTATGCAATTTGCATCCAACATGTGGTATCAGAGCCTCCATAACCCTAGAACTCGAACGCATAGTATTTTGCCATAATTTTGTGATTTTCAAGATTATTAAGTATAGTAAAAATAAAATTAAATCACAAATTCGGACTGGGCTCAATGAGGCGAGCAAAACTGTGGGCGGTGCGTCGCCGGGGGAGGCCCCATGCGCCCCCACGCACGGACACGCACCGCCGGTCATCGAAGACGTGCGCCCACGCGCGTCCACACGCCCTCACGCGCTCTCATGCGCGGGGCACTGCTCGCGCTGCGGTGCACGCGGGCGCTGATGTCATGATAACGTCATCGACCCGGACCCGGATTCGATCCGATTGGCGCCGACCCGACCCGATGATGTCACAATGACATCAGCGATGGGACCCAACCCGACCCATTGACCCGACCCGACCCGGTCACTCGTTGATCGGACTGGTCAACCGGTCGGATCAGGAGGCTTGACTAGAAGGTCGGACCGGGAACCGGTTGGACTGCCACCGGTGACCGGTTTTGATCGGCCTTTAATGCCCGCACGTGGGCTCCACGCGCCACGCACTTAGGCGGCGCGTGCGGGCGCGTGGAGGCTCCGCTTCGCACGTGGCTGGCGGCAATGGATTCGTATAATCATCCTCTACGTCGTGGTGTATTTATTTTAAATGTTTGATAATTTTATGGATGTAAAAACACATACGGAACCCTAAATACGTGTATTTTTAGTGTATTTTTGCGTATTTTTCTTATATTTTCTGTGATTTTGGAAATATAAGTGTTGGGTTACAGGTATGTTATCACATAAACATTATAATGGTGTGATTCATTAATAAAAATTAAACATTATTGTGAACTGAAGTTGGCTTAATGAGATACAACCATTATAGGATAGTTATTGAGCTATGTATTGATTATAAATTTTTTGTTGTTTAAGCATACTCCTTTACACACTGGTAATCTTTGAATGATAGATGTCTTAAGAACTCGTGACCAAACTGATTTTACTGATTAACATATCTGCTGAATGTGGGTAATGCATGTCAATTAAGTTACTGCATATTGTACATGAACTCATCTGATCACTTGTTAATGTCTATCAAGTTAAAAAATTTTATGATTAAGGAGTATGACAACATTTACGCAGAGCAATAATATCTATTGTTAAATTTTAGATATTTAGTTCTCTGATTTGATTCAATTAATAGGCCACTGGTTGATTACAATGATAATTTGTTACTTAAAAATTGGCTAATAAATCAGTTATTGGCGTTGGAGTCATGTTTTGCCTTATGAAACTCATAAGCAATAGTTGATCAGCTATCAAGCTTGTCAATTTGGAGTACCCTATATTGCTATTTATGTTAACTTGTGAGGGATCATTTGAATCGGCATTTTTTAATGTTGTTCAAGTAATCAGTAATCGGGGTGCACAAGAGATGCTTACTTCTATGTTATGAGAATTTTCTTGTATTGCTGTGATCGGTGATCTCATTGGAATCTGCCTTTCAGGTTCGCTACATATGTATATTTATATATATGTATAAATAAAGATTTTATTAATGAATAAAGTAATATAATTAGCATGATATGTAATTTTGGTAATATGCTGCCACTATCACTAAAGTTAAAATCACGTGTATATGGTGTATGTGAGGAGTAAAGTTTATATCCCTAGTATGAGAGAATTTCAATAATTCAATTGAGTAGTGACCGCCAAAATGGCACGCTTGATTGGGTTTGAGAAATTTCAGTCTCGTATGATGATTGGGATGTCTCCTGATCTAGTCATACTCCCAAATGAAATGATTGTGTATTAGTTCATGGAGAAATACATGATGTGACTGATTCTAGTGATTCATATGCCCAAAGGTGATGAATTCACGAAGAATTAGAATATATTCTCATAACCGCTATCATGTAGGGAGTGTATAACTGCATGTCATGTATTCTGCCCAAAGGTGATTATATGATTATGCGTGTAACTCTTTGGATGTGTACTTGTATGTCAAGTTACACCATGATGCTAATTATATACATTACTTGTTTTTCAGTCACATTTTCTGTAATTAATAACTCCACTATTATTGAGGTTTTTACTGCTTCAAATTTTAAGTTACGGACATATGATTTGTTGCTTGAAAAAAGAGCAATTGAATTTGCTTACTGTCCATGAAGCGTTCCATTCTTAAACACTTGAAAAGAGGTTTGCCTATGGACTGCACTGCTATAAGATGATGAAAGCTTTAATGGCTTAAAGTTATGTTTTATCTAATACCAAAATTAGGACACATCTGCAAAGATTGTGTTTGAGTTCTAATGGCATATACATCTCGTATATGGTTAAAATGTTATTTTCGAAAGCTTTCTATTTAAGGAAAATGATTGAGATAAAGAATAAAACAATCACAATTAGTCTTAAATGTTGTCAGGTTTAACAGTGGCCGTGAGTATTTTGGCAAGTATGACAATACGAAATAGCTTAAAGGGTCATTTGTCAAATACTTGGTAGATTTTGGTGTGGTAACTTAATTACTATACCTGAAAATCCTGACAAAAAAATTTGGCCGAAAGGCATAAATGCACCATATTGAACATGGTGATGAATATGATTAGTAAGACTAATTTATCCGGTATTCTATGAGTTGATATTTTGAAAGCAACATTTTCACATACAAAAGGTGTTTCTTATCAAAGTTATTTCATAAACTTCTTTTGAGTTATAGACTAGATATAAATTACTTGAATCATATTAAATTTAGATGTGTCATGCAGAAGTGAGGTTATCTAATTCAATTTTAAGTGTGTTGGAATTTAAATCCACTCGGAATTATTTTGTATCTTACTCTAATTGTTCAAAGGGGTATTAATTTTATGACCCTAAATAAAGTACAAGAATTATGGAATCACATACTATAAAATTTCTACAGTTCGACGTAATTGAAGAAGATATCTGCTCTCAAACTATTAAAGATAATAGTATGATGAAGGTTACTGTGTTTTTGTCTTTACATATAAAGATAATTATGGAATCTCATGTAGCATAACTAAACTTGTTGAGGTTCAAGGTACTATTCTTGATATAGTTTATAATGAAATTTTTTAAACCTCTCAAGTGCAGAATGAAGTGATTGCAGCTTTATTAAGGAGATTTATTAGGGAAAGACGATCAGTTATACCATCAAACTATATAGTCTAGTTGTGAGAGCATGACTGCAATATCCACTATATGATTGATGTAGTGGCATATTTATAAATGTCGTTTCTTGTTCTCAATCAAGTATGTGATTATATGCCATAAAAGACGATATACAGTTTATGAAACATCATAATGTTTGGAAATTTACTAAATTGCCTAAAGATCACAAGTTCATTAATTGCAAATTGGCGTACAAAACTAAAAAGAATTTCAAAGAAAAACTGTGGAATTTAAAGCCAAATTGATAGCTAAAGTTTTCACTCTGAAAGAGAAATGGATAGTTAATAGTGAAGAAATAAATATTTCTTTCCAGTATTTTTTAAAGATTCTTTCAAAGTGAACGTGACATTAATAATTTATTTTGATATGGAATTACGCCAAATATATTACAATCTATATAGTGCAACTGGATGATTTTGTAGCAGATGATTTAAGTAAATTTGTGTGTAGACTGAAAAGTCTTACTCATAGTTTTAAGCAAGTTTTCAAACAATATTATTAAAGTTTTATAGTATTATTATTTTGTTCAATTGGGAACAAAGTAATTCAATATACAGTAAGGTCAGTGGGAAGAAATTTATTTTTTCTCATACTCTATGTACATGATATTTTGCTTACAAGTTGTGACCTTGAGGCATCTTTTGTCTTGTAAAGATTGTTCTCGCCATATAATATTGGATTTTATTGGATTTATCTCAGTAGACATTTGCTGATTGTATATTGGAAATATTCAATATACATCATTACAAGCCAGGAATTGCTCATATTGTTAAGGGTGATAGACTAAATCTATCACATTATCCTTATTTAGATATTGAGAAAATCTAGTTAAAAAATGTACCTTGTGTCAGTGCACTTAAAAGTATAATATATGCTCAAATTTGCACTAGACTAAATATTGTCTTTGTGATGGGACTTCTAAGCAGATATCGTTCAAATCCAGGACGTGATCACTGGGTTGCTGTCAAGAAGATGTTAAGGTACTTAAATAAGACAAGAGATTATATGCTAATTTACAAATATGTTCAATTCTTGCAACTAGTAGGGTATTCAGATGTAAATTTTGCTAGCTATTAGGATGACATAAAATCAATAACGGAATACATATTTATGTTAGCAAGAAGTGCAATAAATAAAGTTCTATGTTATCTTCTACTATGTAAGCAGTGTTAGTAACATTCTTTTAGGTTGTTACTTGGTTTTTAGGCTCTAGAATATCATGAAGGAGTTAATCGTTTTAACTTTATGGATAGACCCCATACGATGGTATTGAGATAAAAAATTTGTAGTATTATTTATTTACTATAAAGGTCTCAAGGGGTCTAAATATATGGCGGTCAAAATTTCTGACCATAAAGAAATGATACAGAAATGTGACGTAATAATATAACATATATTTTCACAGATGATATGATTGCAGATCAACTAATTAAAGGCCTATGCCAATGTGTATTTGAGTGGCATGTCATTAGCATGGGCCTAGGAGCATCATGAGATGCTGTTGTTTAGTGGGAGCTATTTTGGCTTTACTCTGATAAAGGTTTCATCTGTGTTCGTTACACTTTGTAACGGTTTGATATGTATCAACTTTTGCATTCAATAAAATATTTTGAATGTATTGTTATTAAGTTGAATACATATTGATAAAGTCTCAAGGTACTGTACAAACCTTGAGTGAAGGCTAGGGGCATCCGGTTATTAGCCTTGTCCATAAGTCTTGTTATACATAAACAAAGGTTAACCGTAAGGACAAGACATATGTAGGTTCATTAGGACCATAAAGCATTCTCTAGTGGCACAAGTTTTTTTGTGTTACCTAAGGTAAGAGAATGGTGACTGACAAATGGGATCTCTTGATGAGAGATGTTATCCATTTGCCACACTACCATATTGAATCCATATCAATAAAGTTGAGAGCACTCGTGACCTTAGAAGGCTCTGTGTGTATACATGCAGTTATCGCCATGATTCGGTGTTTAAGACTTTATGCGATATGATTGACTATTAAGAATTATCTTTGGACCAATGTGCGCACATAAAGTACGATTTCAATTAATATAGTCTAAGTGAGAGAATGTAAGAGTTTTCCTGATGTTAACTAAATTAATTGATATTGTAATTTACTGTTTTTACAGCTACCGTAAAACAGGGTTGGTCTAAGGTGAGATAGAAGGTTTCTTAATTAGTCTAATATGGGGGTGGCTAGTGTGGGCTGAGTTGAGCCTGGCCTGTAATAAGGGGGCCTGGCTGGAAACTCTATAAATAGTGCTCAAGTCTCTCCTCTAACCCTAATTCTCACATGTATTCTCACATAAGGGGCGCTAATCGTGAGGAGGGCTGCCTCATTGAGCCAGTGATATAGAGGGCAATAGAGGAGAAGGACTTGATGCGTGAATCCCCTTGATAAGTGGGTAATCCATTTTCCGCTTTCGTTTCAAGAACAATGGATCCCAAAATAGGTGCGTTAATCTTTCTACTCAATTATGCATGTTCTTATTCTAGTTATGGAAATCTTGGGATTACGCAATTTGCATCCAACAGGTCTGCCTAAAGGTCTCCCTCTACACACCTGGGGCAACCTGTGGGGTGAGCTCCGGGAGGCTGTTCGAGAAGGTCTCGGTGTCCCTTAACCTTGTCGGGGCTAAGTCTAAGGCCTACATGTTCCACAACGGTTGGATTAACGCAGCTAGGAGACCAAAGGGTCGTCATCGGCGTAGTTCCACTTGAGCGTGAAGGCATAGCTTGACCCTTGCTTCATGTTCCAATTCGACGAGAAGCTCGAGTGTAGCCCCCAAGTGTTCCAAATATAGGGCAACATCAAACAGCCCGTGGCGGACAAACTCTTTGGTTGTCCACGTCGGAGTGAAAGGAAAGACCAGAGGGAAGAAGAAGAAGAAGAAGAAGAAGAAATAAAGAAAAAAAAGAAGAGGGGGAAGAGAAAGAGGCGAGAGGGTGTGGGTGTCAGAGGGTTTTGATGTGGTGGGGCTCAAGAGACACGTGTCACCTGGTGAGTGAACTCAGATTATGACATGGTGGGATCTAAGCTGCAGTTAATATTTTCTCGTGCAACCATAGTTGTGTGTCTGATCAGCATTTAGCAGGTTGAGTAGCCACCCGACCTTTATTTAGTTGGAATATATGGGGCAAAATGGTAATGTCCATATCACCACTAGAAGGCGAGGCGTCTTGAAATTTTAACCAAGGAAAATTTTCAGAGAAATTTAATTATCCTATAGTCCAAAAATTGGAAATTATGAAATTATAAGTAAATCATGAATTACAAAATATAAGTCAACTTAACTTATTTTTATAAATTATTTATGATTAAACATAAAATTAATAATATGTTGATATGCATCCATGATGATTAATCAATAAAAGAAGTATTCCATTGTTGTTAAACACTAATTGGTAAATTAATTTAAATTACTATCATGATCTTGTACTATATATACAAATCTAAAGGAAATGAGATCATTTTGTAAAATCTATGTTAAATATTGTAATTTTTATTGCATCCATTCTCAGATTGGTTTTCATAAAAGTTGACGTGGCTTTTTTTTATTTGTGTTTATTTTAAGAGAGGCGCTCATGTGGTTGCTAATGCCAAATGTTCTATTTTCTAATCAAGATATGAAAAATTGTTTTGAAAATTTTGGAGAAATAAAGATCTAGAAAAAGGATAGAAAAATCAAACCAGAAATCATTCTAAAGAGGTACAAAAGTCTCCATCAAGTAGCTTTGAACATCATTTATTTAAAAGAAAAAAAAAATGCTCCGAACAGTGCTCTGGACAGTGGAGATTGCATTTGTTGTTGCACGAATTCATTCTCCTATAATCAAATTTAATTCATGAAATTTATTCCACTTATAGTTTTGTGTGAAATTTCTTTGCCCACCTCGTTCACGGAGCTCTTGGAGAAGCCAAGGATTATATTCTTTGATCTTCTTCAATATGTTATCACGAACACGCCCCTCTCCAAGTCCCCGAGCTTCCTGGCGTCCCCTACCTCGCGGTCAAGCAGCACCAGCCTTTTGATAATCTATGCAAATTTTAGCAAAGGTCACGGCCATCATAGCCGGATGGGCAAGGGAAGCTAGTGGCAAGGTCACAGTCGGCCTCACCGGCAAGTGGCGAGGGCTGCCACCTCGCCTGGTGCACTCGTTGTACACGTGCGCGCACACTCACTCACTCACTTCGTTCCTTTCTCAGAAAGGGAAGGTGGTAGTGAGGGCCAAGCTGGCTTCGGTGAAGTACGGCGAGGAACGGCAGCCAACCACCATCCTTCTTGGTTCTCCAATGTTTGACTCTTCCTCTTTTTCCAAATTTTTACTTTTTTTGGGTTTTTATTTTTAGAAATCTTGGAATCAATTTTTTTCCCTTTCTTTTACATTTTTCTTTAAAATTGCTGACATGGCAGCAATTTCAATGCCTCTATCTTCAGAAAAAGAAAAAAAGTCATGTTAGTTTTTGCCCTGAATTGGAGGGAGTTAATAATGGGATTCAATTGTATCGGTTTAATAAGTTTTAATATTTGATTGCATATTTTTAAAAATTATAGAATGTTATTGTACCTTTGCAACATATTTTAAGACTTATAGCGCATTTATCCCCTCTTAAGGGATAATAATACAAAGTTATTGAACTTTAGGCAATGTGTAATATCGTATCTAGATTTTTAATTTGTTCGATATGATCTCCGAATTATTAATAGATGTTCAATTTAGTTTTTAGACTAAATTCATCATTTCCATATAGTTTAAATGCTAGATAAAAAATTTATTAATAGTTAATGAACCACATTAAATAAGTTAAAATTTAAAAACGATATAATACATTTGGACAAAGTTTAAAGATTATATTAAACTAATTAAAACTTTGGAGATTATTTACGTCATTTTTTTTTATTTTTAAATCTAAAACTCTAAAAACTTAATCATAGACACATAGATTCACATATAATCTTTTGATAATTTTCTGAAATTTGAACAACAATATAAAGTTTAACAAAAAAGTAAAAAAAAAAAAAAAAAACTACCATTGACTTTTTTAACTGCAAACAAGCATTAAATCAATTACTTTTCACCATTTCTTCACAATATCACTTCTCGGGCCACATGTTAAAGTAATAAGATGCAGAGGACACCATTTCCAGGGAGAGACGACTGGTGCATTGCCATGGTCTTCAGCGATATCGTCCCAACCATCGATCACTATGTCTCTCTCATCGCACGATGCGTCGCCAAGAAACACCTGAAGCTCGGCATGACCGTCCACTCTCACCTCATCAAGACCGCACTCGCCAGCGACTCTTTCCTCGTCAACCATCTCATTGGCATGTACTCCAGATGCTCTTCCATCCGAAGCGCCCGCAAGGCTTTTGATGATCTTGATACAAAGAACAGTTACTCTTGGAACACCATCATATCTGCATATGCTCGGATAGGCGATTTCAAGAAGGCCCTCGTCTTGTTCGATGAAATGCCGCAGAGGGCTCTTGTCTCTTATAATTCCTTGATTTCTGGCTTGTCCCGTCATGGGTTTACGTGAAGTCTCTGAGCGTCTTCATGCAGATGCAAAAAGAATATGATTGTCTATCCATGGATGAATTTACTTTTGTGGGCGTTGTGGGTGCCTGTGCTGACTTGGGCGCACTTGAGTTCTTGCGCCAGGTTCATGGAGTTGCCATCATAATGGGCTTGGAATTTACTAAGATCACTTACAATTCCCTGATTGATGCTTATGGTAAATGTGGTGGAGTCGATATATGCCGTGCGTTGTTCGAGGTTATGCCTGAGAAGGATATTGTGTCGTGGACTTCCATGGTTGTTGCTTATACGTGAGCTCAGAACTTAGCTGATGCTTGTGCAATATTCAACAATATGCCAGCAAAGAACACGGTCTCTTGGACTGAATTGATCTCAGGGTTTGTGCAGAATGGCTGTGGTGATGAAGCTTTGGACCTTTTTGTAAATGCATGAGGAAGGAATACAGCCAAGTCCTCGTACTTTTGTCAGTGTTCTATGTGCCTGCGCTGATCGAGCACTTGCTGAAAGAGGCAAACAGATCCATGGTTGCATCATTAGGACCTGCTTTAATGGAGATTTGGGGAACATATTCATATGGAATGCTCTAATTGACATGTATTGCAAGTGTGGTGACATGAGATCAGCTAAGACCTTATTCTTGAGGATGCTGAAAAGGGATATTGTATCATGGAATTCGATGATAACTGGGTTCGCACAAAATGGTCTGGGGCATGAGTCACTTGTTTTTCTCAGGACCATGCTAGAGACAAATGTAAGACCCAACCATGTCACGTTTCTTGGTGCTCTATCTGCTTGCAGCCACACAGGTCTAGATATTGAAGCGCTTCAGATTTTCAATGCAATGGAAAAGGATTACAGCCTTCAACCCAGATTAGATCACTATGCTATTTTGGCCGATCTGCTCGGGAGGAAAAACAGACTTGAGGAAGCCATGGAGTTAATAGAGATTGTCTCAAACAAATCAAACCATGTTGGAATGTGGGGTGCACTTTTGGGTGCATGCAAAGTCCATGGTAATCTAGTTATTGCCCGAAAAGCTGTGGATGCTCTACTGAATTTGGAACCCCAAAATGCTGTGAGGTATGTCATGATATCAAGCTTATATGCTGCAACTAACAGATGGGATGATTCCTGCAGAGTAAGGAAGCAGATGGAGGAGAGAGCTTTGACAAAAGATGTGGCAAACAGTTGGATTGAGGTAAAGAATGAAATGCACAAATTTCCAGCAAAGGACCAATTCCACTATCAGATGGGAGACTTATACGAAGTGCTCAGGAAACTAGCATATCATATGAAGGAACTTGGATATGTTCCTGAGCCCAACTTAAGACTCATCATCCTAGATAATTATGATGAGATAAAAAGTGTTCAGATGGGAGATGCTGGAGAAAAAATAGAAGGCTACAACTGCAAGGTGATAGTTCTTGTACTAATGAACAATTCATACCTTCCTAGAGAACATCAAGTCAAAGATACCATGAAGTTTCAGGAAGGACTTATGATCCACAGAAAACCGGGCATCAGGAAAGCCTCTCATTGTGCCTGGAGGTTTTGTGAGGTAGTAGGAGATAGGTCAGACGCTATCTGGTAATGGCATTCTGTGTACATATTTTCAGATTCTGACCTCATTGTTGCTGGAATAATGGAAAGCGTCTACCTTGCCATTTTTGGTTCTTTTGGATGCTGCCTGACCAGATCAATTTTTTTTCTTGGGTTATGTCCACGTCCCTCTGAGGGAATAGATGGTATTGCGGAAGTTATCCCTCAGGTTAAACATGATGTCCCATACCAGGGCGTGACCTGGAGCATTTTTCAAAACTATATACAGCTTGAAGCTCCATACTTGTCATTTTTCCCGTGATTTCTGTCAGGCTTATGCTTTGGCAAGGAAGCAGTTTAGAGCTAACAATTTTCCACAAAGTGTTGATGAAGGGTCTAACTCCTCCAAATCTGGGATGGAGTTCCATTCTTTTTTTTCTTCTCATTGAGTGTTTATTGTTGTGTATCGGGTCCTCTAAAGCTCAAGAATACTTTGTAACTTGTTGACATGGCTTTACAATTTCCAGCGTTTGAGATGACTCCTCAGTAGACAAGCAGCAGCAGAATCACCAACAGCTTCTGTAATCCCGTTGTCTGTTTTCACCTCTTCACTGGGTTGTACAGAAAGATGGAAACAATGGAAGCGACGATCAATACTGAGTGCAAGGACCGACCTGGGTGCACCCTCTAAACCTATAAAAACAATGCTGTGAAGATTTCTGTCAGGATGGGAAACGAATATATGTGAGATCTGCTCAGGTCAATGATTGATGTCAGCCTTTTTCTGGGTAACATTGTATCTAATATATATTCCATCGTCTTCAAAAACTAAAGGAGGAAGCTTCCTCTTCACTTCAATCGAGGCATCCACGATTTAGTTACTTTTGTTGGCCATATACACACGATTAAAACGCGGCCTCTCTATGGCAGCCACGAGGGAGGATAAGATAACCTCGACGGAGCATGCCAACAAAAGAGACAGCTTTTACCGTATTAGTGATGATTACCTTGGATTTTTACTATCATTCTTCGTATACAAAAGCTACTAGTCCCTGATATGTTGATGAGTCCGTTAAAACTTTAAAAATTACTCACCCCTGGGAGGAGGAGGAATTGCTTATTGCAAACATTGGTATGTTCATTAAATATTTTTATTATAATAGATAGGGCTTAAAAGGAGTTTGCTTCGACAAAATTCAAGCACGACGCGAAGATTTCAAGCCACAAATTCTGAAACCTCAAACTTAGGCTTGGCCCGAGACAATATGAAATGGCATGACTAGAAGTAGTTTGATGCAACCGGTTTTCGCACACCTCAATATTAGTCCATCTCATAGGCAACCTCAATGGGGCATTCCCTTATAGTAGCTAGGTGCTTCCTGAAGTGCTTCTAACAAGGTTTGGGCCAACACCACGAGGAAAAAGGCAAACTCCCTTGCTAATTTTTAATATGCTAAGAGTGACTTTTCCATATGAAAAGAAATTGCTCACGTGAAAATACTAGTAAGTGCTAGATATGCACTTGCTTTTAGGAGCAACTACTAATCATGATGAAAAGATCCATTCTTAAAACAATTGACGTACAGATAAAAAAACAAAAAATATGAAGAGTTACTGACGAAGGGAAGACTAATAGACGAAAAACTATTTATCCTTATGTAAACATAGAAAAAAAGCTTACTAAGTACTAATGATTACTTATTTTCTTCTAATCACTGCGGAAAATTTACTAATAAAAGTACCTAGTACATTAACACTTACTTTTTCAAGTGATTTGATATCAACTGAGTGGAGGTTTTTCTATCCGATAAAAACACATTATATCTTAAATGAAAACTTACTAATCACGTGAAAAATAACTTCTCATAAGTATCTATGTATTTTCTTCTCCAGAGCCAGCATATATAAGTAGTTATAAATTTTAGGCCAATTACCATACGAAAAAAAACTTCCAACTTTACAATTTTGTTAATTTTCTTTGTCAAGAATAAAGCATATGAAAGAGACGTCAAAACTTATTATTTTGTGTACAATCCACCCTCTGTTAGTCCATCAGCCAGCAAAGAAAAAATGATCGGTGCCTTATTGATGTGGCGACTAAGGTGACTAATTATCACCATGAAGCGTCATTAATAAGTAATTAATATAAATTGATAGTTAAAGAAGTTACTTTTGAAGATTGGAGAAAAAGGCAACAGAGGGAAAAAGCATGGTGGAAATTGAGAGAGAGGGAGAGATGAAAAGATGACTGATTCAATCATCATGCAATCACAAACAGTAACGAAAGCAAATCAATGTCAATTAGTTGAAGTTTCCGAACAATTTCAAATGATATTCAGGTCTCAGCACAGCCACATCACTACTCAACCTCAAGCTCAATCTTTCAGCTTCTCAGTATTGTTCATGAGAAAAAAATGTTACTTCTTGAAACTAGTAAGGTCGGGTAGCTTTTCCAGGGCAGTCAATATGGTGCATCTCCAGTTGTTCTGCTCTGCCTTGAATCTCAAGGAGTTAAGAACAACTCCATGGTAGAAGTTTCGGACGCCATCCCCAGTGATGACAGATCTGCAAGCATTAACGATAGTCTACAATCTCTCGCATCGAAATGATTTAGTGGTCTTTTCAATTCAGAAATTTCTATCCGCTCAGTTCAAAGAAGATTATGCTAGTATTCTGCCAGGTATACTATTGAGGGCATGCAGCTGCCACGTCGAAAGGTGGTAGGTGGTACACATTGTAAAGTTCTTGGATACAATCGACATAAACTTAAGGCCAAAAGAGAGAGTTAGTGCAAAGTTCGGTTATCAAATTTTCCGTCAATTTGGTCCTTCAAATGTTTGTGTTCTTTGGACTCCATAGCTTCTTCCTGCCGGTGGGAAATTCGCAATCAATCTTTATACTCTCACTGTCTCGACCGCTACATGAAAGAATACGAACTGCGGCGAGAGCAGAAGACTTTCATATCATTGACAGTCTGTACATGAGAAAATGGTAGGAACAGAAGATGCACAGCAGAAGCAATATGAAATATAATCTTCGAGCCTCAGCTCTTATTCAACATTAGAATAACAGCAGAAGGAGCTTGCAATACTTAGAGCTTCTGAGATGCCGCCCAACCCCTGAAATCAGGCGCGACCATCGCCTACATTCTTCCATCCACCATACTTAAAAGTCCAAGAGAGAAAAAAATATCCTAAAAAATTACTCTGACAAGTCGGATTCCATGAGATCAGACTGCATCTCCGCCTTCAAAGTCCTCACCGATCATCATAACCCAGAGAATCTTCTACCTTCTCACACTTATGTATAAGCAAAGAATTCAGCTTCTTGTGGCTTGAGGGATCTGGTAACTTTCTAAAAGATTTACAGGAACCAATCCAGACTGTCTCCAACGATTCTAGTCTGCCTTTGATCTCGACTGTTTTAGGACAACACTGCAGATAAAGTTTCTGGAGCTTCTCCAAGTTGGTCAGGTCAGGCAACTTATCCAAAGATGGAACTCCTTCAGCTTGGATACAGTAGTAACACAAATGAGAGAAGAAATGTTTGTACTAATATTTTCTGATTATTACTTGTGTATAAGGAGCCTGCAATATATAGTTTTAATTTGCTGGCCAACCACTGAAATCAGGTACGCAAACAACATTTAAACTCTATCATTAACCAAACTCAAAAAGTCTAAGAGAGTAAAAGATTCCTCCAGAAAAACAAAAAAACTCGCACAAGTCGGATTCTACAAGACCAGACTGCTCTCTTCCTTCAAGTCCTACACTGATCATCAGAACTCAGAGAATATTCTACGTTCTCACACCCATAGATGGAACTCCTTCGACCCTTTAGACCACGCAGGTTCTCCAAAATTTGGAGGCCTCTGAACTCTCTCACTTTACGGCAATGAGCAACTTCCAAATCTGACGGCGCCTTCAAATTTGAAAGGCCTATTGATGTTTCTATTTCCCTCCATGATTCTATATCCAAGTAGGACAAATTTGGGGGAAGGCTAGGTCGGCATTGCAGCTTCTTGAGGGGGGGACCAGTTCAGGTTCCTTGAGCTGTGAAAGAAGAATGATGTGTGAAGATGGGGTGAAAAATAATGAGATTCCAACAGCAAGGATTCCAGCTTCCCTAACCTTCAGCTACGAAGGACTTCGAGCTTCAATGAATTTAGAAGCACATCGAAATTGTCAAAACCTGAATTTTACATACATTTGGATATCAAATTAATAAGTAATTTAACATCAAATGAATGTATATATATAATTTTTATTATGTTACGAAATCAAAACCTCATACAAAAGATCCACCTTAAAAGATGTGTAAAGTCTAAATGTCCCTAAACTCTGAACCCGACCAATATGTTTAATATTTAGAGGGAGTGAGTCTAAGCTCAGTATATGAAAACTCCAGGTCCAAAATAGGAGGCCTCCTCACCACTCAACCTGAGAACACAACAGTATAGTAACAACTAGTGAATAAGATCATATATCATTGTCAATAGGAAAACCAATATCCGCCTAAGATAGGCTAATCCGTGCATTATATAAAAATGACTATAATTATCTGTGCAATGAATAAAATAGATGCAATGTATGACATTCGTTTTAACAGTCAATTGCACACAATTGATCATACGAAATCTCATGATGCTTAGACATCAGTAGCTCATCCGTCTTGGACCTCAAGCTCATAATATCACAAATAGACTATTCAAGTCACATCAGATTAAACAAGTCATATAATTTAATGCATAAATAGTTGTAATTTGTCTTATCAATCCTATAGAGAACAGCAGAACATCTGTCATTTCCCAGATACTTATATAAATAATCGGAAAAATTAATTATAATGTCAGTACATTGCTATCAACACTAGTAGAATCTCAATGGAGTTGGTAATATACTTAATATGGGAAACAAGCACACTTGGAGAACGCAGTGCAGCAGAGAGTAGTATGCTGTGTTTGAAAGTAGTGCT
Organism: Eucalyptus virginea; assembly: GCA_014182375.1. Lineage (NCBI taxonomy): Eukaryota > Viridiplantae > Streptophyta > Magnoliopsida > Myrtales > Myrtaceae > Eucalyptus > Eucalyptus virginea. Next base: position 61,451,799 of record CM024521.1, read on the forward strand.
GTGAACTTACGACACTGGTAAAATTTCAAATGAGTTGATAACATACTACCTCATTGAAATTTTAGTGAATTACCGATAGTTCTAGTAATTCACTTATGACACCAGAAATTTCCAGAAGAGTTGGTAATTTACCAATTTCTCACGAAATTGCTAAATTTCTGATTAGTTTCAGTGATTTAGTAGCTGTTTACCTACCAAGCAAGTAACCAGTCATTTTCTTTTACCAAACAATTCCAAATTTGCTGGTAATCCCACCCAAAAATTTCAAACGATGAAACTAGGAACGCAGTCATGAATCAACTCAGAAGCGACTGCAGAAATCTGTTTTAAGTTATCAAAGCTAAAGGACCTTTGTGACCATTGCACATGATCATTAACTAGGGAGGGTTATGTTCAGCTAGACAAAATGTTTTGGCCCTACTTCTTCATTTCTTCAATGTGGAAATTTTCATGGGAAATCAGCAACAACATTGTGAATATGCTTGCTGATGCCTGATTGAATTCGTGACACTGAATGCAGCACATTCTCAGGGTAATGTCTCAAGAACATTAATCTCTACAAATGAATTCTGCAGCAAGGCATCTGGAATCCTTGATGAATTTCTTCCATAACGAGATTTAATCACTAAGTACACCAGCTAAAAAATTAGAAATAAGTATTACCACAACAGACCAAAAACAAGAAGAAAGAAATTGCAGAACCAATCGATTACAGTAAAGATTTCATGCCTTCCAGGACCATATTTGGGTTTTAGCTAGACCTTGATAAGCTCAGAAGAAAAATCGAGTCGCAGTCATCTATATCGCATGAGACAAATAGCCCCCAAAAAACTGATTCCCATGTATGTTTTGAACTAGCTCCTAAGGAGCGAAAATCAATCCCCTAATTTGTGAATAAGTGAACTGATGCACGGGAGTAGCAATGTGTTTCGATAGAATGCGACTTGTGGTTTAGACCAAAGCTATTAAAGATTAGATGCAGATGGAAGAAAATCAACTGAGTCAGCTCCCAAGTGAGTTCATCGAAAGGCTGTTTTCATTTCGTATGTATGACAAGTCATGTCAGAAAATAATAAAAACAACTCAATCCGTCCCAATTCTTTTCCTAACCTATCACAGATTGCATCAAAGATTCGCAGGCGGACCCAATTCATGAAAATGCGAAGAGAAAATTACAAGAAAAGCAAATAAAGATGCAGAGAAGGAAAATGCAAGACTTCTTTCTAGACAACCTATTAAACTCTCGTGGGAACAGATTGGCGGGCAGGAAGACGGGGTCGCACTCCCCGGAGAGAGATCTCCGCCTGGTCGAATCGCGCCTCGTTCTTCTGCTTGGGGTCGCCGTCGCGTTCCTTGACAGTCGGAGTCCATCGCTGTTGGTCCTGGGCGAGCTCCTGGGTCGTCGCTGATGAGGGAGGAAGACGAAGGAAGGAGAAGGAAAGAATGTAAGAAGACAGAGAGAGCAACGGGAGAAGAAAAAAAACGAAACAAAAGAGAGAGAGAGAGAGAGAGAGAGAGAGAAAAAGTTGCAATTTCTGAAGAATGGGTCCTACCTTTACGCGTCATTTCAAGCTAATAATATTCCTCACTAATCTGATACAGAATCTTCTCTCCGTAATTCCAGTACTTTTTTCAAATCTCTGTACTCATCGGATTCTAGAATCTCCTCCAACCTCTCACATTCTTTTATTTGCAAATACTCTAGCTTCTTGAAGCTTGAAGGATCAGAAAACTTCTGAAGAGACCCACAGCCATCAATATGAAGCGACACCACTGATTTTAGCCTACCTCGAATCTCAACCAGACGAGGACAACATGTTAATTCAATATCCTTAAGCTCCTTGGCGTTGGTCAGGTCAGGCAACTTCTCTAGCAACGGAAGATCGTCCACACATAAGACCCTCAAGTTCTCCGAAACTTCCAGGCCTTGAATCTCTTCTAGCTTCCAACAACCATTCATACATAATTCTTCTATATGCTTAAAGCTTGATGGATCAGGCAGCTGTTTGAGTGATTTACAGCGCACTAAATGGAGAGACTCCAACGATTCTAGCTGACCTCGAACTTCTACCAGTTTAGGACAATCTTGTATCCAAAGTCTCCGGAGCTTCTTCAACTCGGTCAAGTCGGGCAACTTCACCAGCGACAGAAGATGCACAAGAGAAAGCGTTTGCAGGTTATTCCAAGGTTTGAGGCCTTGAATCTCTATTAGCTGTTCACAATAACAGACTCTCAATTCTAATAACCTCTCCAAATATGAAAAATTAATCGACTTTTCCATTAACCTGCGCCCAACAAAATGGAAGTACGACAAATTCTGAGGAAGCTTAGGTAGGCATTCTAGGTTATTTACGAGGAGTTCAAACTTCCTGAGCTTCAAAAGGAGACTAAAATCTGAAGGTAGAGTGACCAGACTATCACAACACAACCACAAGGACTCTAGCTTTCTTAACCTTCCGATCCAATTGACGCTTGGAACTGGATGGGAAGGGCTTTGATATATTAATTCCAACATCAAAACTCTCAAATTTAATAGGTTCGAGAGATCTGGGCATCTCATCTGTCGATTATTGATCAAGTATAGTTCGGTCATACTTTCAAGAAGCTTAGGTATACTGGAAAATCCCTTGCTTGATAACCTCAAGATTCTTAGAAATGATAGTTTTCCAATCTCACTTGGAATTTCCCCACTCCAATATCTACAATTGCTGGCATCAATCTCTTCGAGCTTCTCCAACATCCCAAGGGCGCTAGGGAGATTTACTAAGTCAGACCTAGACATCCTTATTATTCTCAAATTCTTCATCATCTCTATTGAATTGGGTAACTTTTGTATGTGTGAAGCAGAAAGATCTAACTCAACAAGAGATTCAAAATTTCCAAATGGTAGTTCCCTTAGAAATCTACATGAAGCTACATTGAGAGTTTCCAATTTCTCCATTCCTTTCCATACAGGAATTTTAATAATAGAGGTCCAATTAACTCGAAGTTCTGTCAAGGCTTCCAGTTCCTCCATCTCGTCTGGCAATGTCCGGAGTTGCATACAAAATTCCAAGTTTAATAATACTAATTGCTTTAACTTACCAATAGACATATCAACTTGAACCAGATTTGTGCACCCTCCAAGAATCAGTTGCTCCAAATTTTCATGAGCAGAAAGGTCAGGAGTTCTACGCAAGTTTCTGCATCCAGTCAAATTTAGAACCTTCAAATTCTCTACCATCTGTAATGAAGAGAAGAGGTCAATTCTGAATCATTTTGAGATAGAGGACAGCAAAGTCAATATAGCAAATTCATGTTCAAATAATACCGTACCTTGAGGTGGTTCCATCCCTCCCACTCATCTGTAATTTTACTCCTTGATAGATCAAGAATCACTAGCTTCTTAAGGGAAAATGCGGTGAATTGGAAAGAGATAGGAAAGTTATACCATGAGAGCCATCTCAAATTCGGAAGCATGATGCACGAGTTGGTAGAAGGAAAATGCTGAACGATTTTCTCATCCAAGTCTACACAATCCACTTGAATATATCTTAAATTTGATAGGCTTAAAGATTCTTCCTTCTGAATGAAGTCTTGAAATTGATGATCAAATTTGAGACGTATTGCTTCAACATTTTCTCTTCCCTGCCAAAGCAAAAATGTTAAACAGAAGCTAGTGATCCCACAATTGCCTGTTGAAGGCATTCAAGCTGAGCATACTTGAGGAATGTACATCTTATTTATAATTTAAAATTAATTTACAATATAATTTACAGATGAGCACGTGATCATACTAAGCACACAAGTAATGACTCAGTTTAGATAAAAGCAAATAAGCAAAGTCAACATGTATGACTCATCTCTTTGGATAGGAATAACATTGCAAAAACTTTACCTTCTTTATTCCAAGAACATCAATTGCTTGCTCATGATCCCACACCCAACTTTGCTCCTCTGGTTTATAATCACCATTCTTACGAACGAAATCTCGCCCAAGGTCTCTTACAATATCATGCATCCACAGTCGGTTACGTTCTATAATCTTTATTAATGACCTCTTTTGGAGGACACGAAGATAAAAGTCGGGTTGAAACCCACAGCTTTCCCACATGTGACTCACAATTCTCACATCAAACCCAATGAAAAAGCAACAAACATCGAGAAATATTTTCCCCGCTAGTGGGTGTAATGCCTCAATACTAATGTTCAACTTTTTTTCAACTTGTTCATCAGGAATAGTTTCCAGCTTCTTTAATGAGGTCTTCCAAGATTTTTTGTCTTCCTCAGCTAAAAAAGAACCTATGATCTCAAGAACCAAAGGAAGACCTCCGCAGATTTTTATCGCTTTTTTTGAGAGGTCGAAGTATTCAGCCGGAGGACGATCACTTTTAAAGGCATGTCTGCTAAACAGTATAAGGGAACGATTAAAATTCATTACAGTAAGTTCGTACTTCATATCAACATGTTTGAGAACTTCCTCATTTCTTGTGTTGATAATAACCTTACTTCCTTTGCAAAACCAGCATTTACGCATCCCCACAAGAGCATCCAGCTCAGTCTTTTGGTCGACATCATCAATTACAAGTAAGACCTTTTTAGAGGATAAACTCTTCTTGACCTCAGTTATCCCTTCTGCAATGTCATGGATTGGCACACGTTTCCCTTTTCGGAGAGTAGAGATGAGCTGATCCTGCGAACTCAAAATTCCTTTATGTCGAACGCCAAACAGGAAGCAACAGTTATCAAAATTAGCCGACAATTTAGTATAGACAATTCTGGCAAGAGTTGTCTTTCCGACACCACACATTCCATGGATACCAATAATCTTTGTTTCAGAGGTGTCTTCACCTATCATTTCCATGACCTCGTCCACTTGATCATCCATTTCAACCAAGCAATCAGGTGCTCCCAAGTAGCTCTTTTTCAACTCAAACAAAACCTTATAAACAACTTCGTTCGTGAACTCGCCTTTGGCTCTGATAGTTTTGAAGCAAAAGAACCAATCGTTAAATCAAGATGAACAGAATAATATCTAAGGTACGATCAAATCATGCACAATAATAAATTCAAGTACCTCTTCTTAAGTTCGCATCCCTTTAATTTTCCAACCTTGTTGAGAGCTGCCTTCCAGTTCTGAATAGTCTTATTGGTGTAACGTTGCTTTTTTATGTGTGACTGGATGGCGTCATCGTAGGTTGCAGTCTGCTTACGAACCATCCGTGGTTTAACGTCATAGAAAATCGGTATGATCTTTTGTCCCCACTTTTCCTTGCACTCCACCATCTGGGCCAATTCCATGAGGCACCATTTACTGGCAGCATATTCTTTCGAAAAGATAGGAATCGAAATTTTTGACTGCTTAATAGCATGGAGAAGCTCTCGGCCAATCTCTTCCCCAACGTGAAGCTCTTCATTATCTCTAAATACTTGTATTCCGGCATTAGTGAGGCTGTGGTAAAGGTAATCGGTGATGTCATTACGAGTATCTGATCCTCTAAAGCTCAAGAATACATCATAATAAGGTTCCTTTGGCTTCTCCATTTCCTGAATTTTCAGAGGACTTGCAAGGACTTGACATCCCACCTGAAAAATGTTTATTATGAAAGTGGAGTGATGATGATCATTATTTCTCTCAGAACTCTTTTCTTTTATTTCTTTTTTTATTCAAGTCACTATAGAAAGAAACCTCGATGACAAATGCACAAGCTCCGTCTGGGGCCTTGCACGAGACACCAAAATATATTTTCTTACTTTATAAAAAAAATATAGTAGAGAAGTCAAACCATCTCAATTCTAAAGGAAGAATTTCCAAATTATTGCATAATTATGGGTTTTAGTGCACACTCCAGATTGATCGGAAAAAAAAGAAGAAGAATATTTCGTGTGAAGATAAACCACTGTCAACCTATATTTGTCTTAAGACTCTTTCTTAGTGAGATAAAATTTCTCCTGAAAGGTGATGTTGAATGTCCTCTGCACATAAGCGCCTAATGTTGCTTGTTGGTTGACTAATTATCTTATTATCTGATAAGAAATTATGATCAAACTTTCCTAATTTCGTTTAAACAAAATAGATTTGACAAAGACATTCACAACACTCATTTAGTTGCTTCCTCAATCTTAACAGATGCTGGTGAAGAATTCATTCCCCCATGACGATCTCATTAGAATAATGAATCAAGAGATTACACTAAAGCAAATGCAACTCTCACAATATTGGACTAGTTTCTTAAGATCATAAACCGATCCCTAATTACAGCCATCTCATAGGTTATCAAAGAACAGATACACGGTCATGGGTGAGCATCAGTTAGGGTTGAAGATATTATCCACACTTGCCAGAAAGTACCAGCATATCAGAAAAATGGGATTTACTCACTAATCAATTATAAGGTTAATAAGATTTCAACAGAAAATAAAAGCATGAATGCTATATTACTGTTTTTTTTCCCAGAAAATAAGTTGGAACACACAGGAGTGTAGGGATGAGAGCTGCATTTTATGAAAGCAGAGTGTTCCGGTTCACCACAGAGTGCAACAGTATAGTGTATTCAATCCGTCTCTACTGTTAAATACAGAGTTGAGGGTATCAATTTTCTGCCTAGGAGTGTTCTTACTGCTAATCACGAGACAATAATGTACGAATTTGTCGTATCGAAGTCTCTTAAAGATACCACTATCACTGTTCGGACAAAAAAAAAAGATCCCATCAAACAAATGAAATCGACAGATCCACTCAAAACTAATTTAGCTTTTAGCGCCAGCAATCCATGCGAAAACTCAGAGAGAGAGAGACAGAGACAGAGAGAGAGAGAGTACGCGGTTGGCGAGCTCGTAAGACTGAGCGTTGTCGATGATGGAACCGGACTCGCCTCCGCCGCCGCCGCCCTCCCTCCTCTTCTTCTTGCCGCTCCTCTTCTTTGGCTCGTCGTCGCCAGGGCAGCCGCCGCCTCCGAGGAGTTCACTCCGAGGCTCAACAGCGCTCGTCTCCGCTTCAGCTTCGTGCCGTCTCTTCTTCGCCATTCCCGCTCTCCGGTATCGGAAAGTTTCAATTTTTCGACATGGTACCAGGTCAACCGGTCAAGGGTTTAGGCGTCGATGTTGGTGGTGGTATTGCGTTTCAGGATCTGAGGCCTGACAGTTGCATAGATGGAAGTGGATGAGCAGGGTTTTAGCATGTGACTCATGAGTTAGAGGCTAAAGCTATTAGCGCTAGACGCAACTGGCAGTGATCAATCACGGAGTCAACTGAGGATAGAATTTGATGCTGATCTGAGAGTCCCCTCTCTTGTTTCCATCAAATTCTGCACCCAGTTGCATTACGGAACAGACCCAATTCATTAAAAGGAAAGCAATAAAAGAGAGGAAATTACCGGAGATGGAGGGGCGAGGATGAAGAGTCCGGATCAAACGCTCAGAAGCATACAAAGATCCCAAGAATAAACGCTCTTGGCTTTTGAGTTCAGCTGAAGAGAAGCAAGACTTATACAAGACGGTGAATTCACCCTCCTTCGCCGTGCCCTTCCACGAAAGTGAGGGATTGCTAGTTGCAGGGAAACTTCAAGCCGACCGTGAAAAAGTGAATACGCGTTGCTTTTCATTTTTGTGGTAGTCGAAGTCCAAAGATTCTCTGGCACGAAAGGCGAGAGTACAACTGCGAGACATTTTCATTTGCATGTTATTAGTTTAGAAATCATAAGATTTATATTAATTAATATTCTTTTAATGACGATGAAGGCGAAGCCTAGGCCCATTCAAATCTTACATATATTAAACCAAAAATGTAGAATTCATATATTTTAATTATGTCATAATTATACATAATAAGTTCATAAAACAAACAAAATTTAAAAAAATAATATTACAAATGTCATAACTTTCGTGCAATACTTATTTAAGTCTTTATAACTTTCTTATGATTAGTTGAGTAAAATAACTTCTTATTTAAATGTCATAATCATTTTTTTATCACTTGTGCCATAACTTGTTAAAATCATTCACCCAAAAATGAATGTTCCTGCGACCGGTCTACCATTGTCCTTCTTGGTTCTCCACTGTTTGACTCTTCCTCTCTTTTTCCAAATTTTTATTTTTTAATTTTTAAAATAGGGATATGTTCAACAGAAGTCTAAAACTTGTCAGGAAAATGCGATTGAGTCAAAAACTTACAAAAAGTTGAATCAGTCCCAAACTTATCAGTCGGTTTAATTGAGTCCTAAAGTTAACACCGTTAAGAAAGTTAACGGAAATTGCGACGTGGCGGGCGACGTCATATTTTAAATGATTTTTTTATTATTCAAATGGCTTTTTAAATTATTTTTTATTCAAAATCTTTAAAAATTAGATTAAAAACTAAAAAGGAAAATCTAAATTTATTTAAAAAAACAAAATTGTTCAAAAAAAAAAGGGCTGTGGACATCCGCCGTCGCCCATCGCCGGAGGGGCTGGCTACCGTCGCCGGCCACTGGGCGAGGCCTCGTCGGCCCTCGCCGGCCCGGCGAGGGCCGACGAGGCCTCGCCCGGCCGCGACGGTCGTCGTCCTCGCTTGGGGCCGAGCGACCGTCGCCCACCCCAGGCGAGGCCTCATCGGCCCTCGCTCGGGCCGGCGACGATCGCCGCCCTCGCCCTCGCGCCACCCCCGCCCGGGGCCGACAACCGTCGCTCGGCCCCTCCGGCAATGGGCGGCGGCGGCGCGCGGCGGCGGGGAGAAGAGGACCTTTTTTTTTTTAAAACAATTTTAAAAATAATTTTTATAACTTTTCTTTTTAATTTTTAGATAAAATGAATATATTTAATTTTTTAGTTTTTAATTCTTTTTTAAATGAATAAAAATCATTAAAAAAATCCACGTTGAAAATAAAAAATAATTAAAAATGACACGTCGGCATTTTTAACGGAAAGGTTAACGGTGTTAACTTTAGGATTCAATCAACTAACTTGAGAAGTTTTAGGACTTGATTGAACTTTTGTAAGTTTTAGGACTCAATCTGCACTTTCTGACAAGTTTTAGGACTTCTGCCAACATATCCCTTTAAAATATTCTTAAAATTTGCTGACATGGCAGCCATATCAATGCCTCCATCTTCAAAAATTAAAAAGTCATGTTAGTTTTCCTAGTTAAATTAGATGGAGTTAATAGAATGATTCAATCGAATCAATTTAATAAATTTTAAGATTTAATTGTACTTTTTGAAAATTTTAAAATTTAAAAGCACTTTTGCAACATATTTTAAGATTTATGGAGCATTTATCCCATCTTATGAGATAATAACATAAATGATCCTCAAACTCTAGCTCAATATATAATGTTATTATTAGATTTTTAATTTGTTTAATACGATCTCTATAATATTGATAGATGTTCAATTTAGTCTTTCGATTAATTGCGTTATTTTCATATAGTTTGATGACTAGATCGGATATCTATTAATAGTTCATGGATCACATCAAATAAATTAAAAATTTTAAAAATGACATAACATATTTTGTCAAAGTTCAAGGATCACATTAAACAAATTCCAAATTCGTTTACAATGTTAGATATTGGGCAAAATATAGGGATTATTTATGTCTTTTTTTTTTTTCATTTTTAAAATCTAAAACTCCATAAACTTGAGGATAGACAAATAAATTGACATATAATTTTTTGATAATTATCTGAAATTTGAACAATAATTTAAATTTTAACAAAAGGGTAAAAGAACTACTATTAACTTCTTTAAGTCCAAGCAAAGAGGCACTAAATCAATTGATCTTCGCCATTTCTTTACAATGTCATTTCGCGTGGGCACCATTTTCATGGGAGAGACGACTGGTGCATTGACGCTCAGGAAACTGAGGAATTGCTGGTTGAAGGAAACTTCAAGCCGACCGTCAAAAAGGGTATACGCATTTTTTATTTTGACTTTTGGGGTAATTGAGTTGAGTTTCTGGGAAATTTCTCGGAGTCCAAAGAGTCTTTGGCACGAAAGGCAGGAGTACAAGAGACTTTCATGTGTGTTATCAGATTAGAAATCATTCAATTTATGCTAATTGATATTCTTTTAATGACGATAAAACCATTCTTTTATAGGTGAAACTCAGGCCCACTCGAATTTTACATATACTAGACCCAAAAATGTAGAATTCATACATTTTAATTAATTGAGATGAATTATGTTAGAGTTATACATATTGAGTTCATAAGACAAAAAAAGTTAGGAAAACAATACCACAAATGGCATAACTTCCGTACAACACTAGGGTTCTATAACTCTTTTTGAATCACTAAAGTGATATGACATCAGACCAAAAAAAAAAAAAAGTGATATGACTTTCGTTTAGCATTTACTCAAATGCCATAACCTTTTTTTTTTTTTTTCGATCACTTATGTCATAACTTTTTAAAATCATTCACCCAACTGTTGAAAATTTGACATGATATGGTATTTTTGATGAACGTTTTTAAAAGTCATAGTGCTTAAATAAAGTTATAATATTCAAGTAAATATTTTTTTTTAAAAGGTTACGGCACTTGGATAATCAGAAAAAATTAGTTATAGCGGTTAAGTAAATGTCGTACAAAATTATGACACGTGTTATATTTTATTTGTCAAAAGTTGTACTCCAAAAATATTTGCAATACTAATGAAAGCTTACTAATTATAGATGGTTTGAATAGAACTTCCAAGACCGGGGACATCAATATGTGCAACTACGAGAAAATATTATTGGCTACAGTTCGGATTTCGCAGTGTCATAATCTGAATACACACCGGGCAACATTTGTCGCCCGAGCCCCACCACGTCAAAACCCTCTAACACCCTCATTCTCTGGCCTCTCTGGATTACCTATCTCTCTTCCCTCTTTTCTTTTTTCCTTTATTTCTTCTTCTTCTTCTTCCCTTTGCTCATAGTGGGGAGCCTCGCCCTCAAGATCCCCATCGTTGCCAAACCCGCGCGCTCCGCTGTCCACGCCTCCTCCTCTCCTTGCTTCTGCAAGATCAAGCTTCAAGAGTTTCCCCCTCTAGACTGCCCTCGTCCCCTACCTCCCGCCTAATGCCGCCCACCTCCTCCCCCCGCAACGACGCCGCCTCCTCTCCCGGGGGCAGGGCGACGGCGGGGGCTCCACCTTCCACCTCAGCAAGTCTAATCTCGACAAGCGTGTCAAGAAGTCCATCTTCTCCAACAAAGTCTGCCTAAAGGTCTCCGTCTACACCGGCCAGCGTGGGGCAACCTGCGGGGTGAGCTCCGGAAGGTTACTCGAGAAGGTCTCGGTGTCCCTAGACCTCGCCAGGGCTAAGTCCAAGGCCTGCATGTTCCACAATTTAACGTTGGCTAGGAGACCAAGGAGTCGTCGTCGGTGTAGCTCCACTTGAGCGTGAAGGCAGAGCTTGACCCTCACTTCATGTTCTAATTCGACGAAAAGCCCGAGTATAGGACCCAGGTGTCCCAAATACAGGGCAACATCAGGCAGCCCATGGTGGACAAACTCTCTTGTTGTCCATAGAGGGTAGAAGAAGAAGAAATAAAGGAAAAAAGAAGAGAGGGGAGAGAGAGAGAGGGAAGAGAAAGAGGTGAGAGGGTGTGGATGTCAGAGGGTTATGCGGTGGGGCTCAAGAGACACATGTCACCCGGTAAATGAACTCGAATGATGACACAATGGAATTCGAGCTGTAGTCAATATTTTCTCATGCAACCATAGTTGTATGTTTGATCAGCATTTAGCAGGTTGGGTGGCTACCCAACCTTTATTTAGTTGGAATATTTGGGGTGTAATGGTAATGTCCATATCACCACTAGAAGGCAAGGCATCCTGAAATTTTAATCATGTAAAATTTTAAGAGAAACTTAATTATCCCATAGTTCAAAAATTGGAAATTACAAAATTATAAGTAAATCATGAACTACAAAATGTAAGTCAAGTTAACTTATTTTTATATATTCTTTATGATTAAACATAAAATTAATAATAAGTTGATATGCATCGATGATGATTAATCGACAAAAGAAGTATTCCATTGTTGTTAAACAACGACCAGTAGATTAATTTAAATTACTATCATGATCTTGCACTATATATATATATCTAAAGGAAATGAGATCATTTTGTAAAATCTATGTTAAATATTGTAATTTTTATTGCATCTATCTCAAATTGGTTTTCATAAAAGTTGACATGGCTTTTTTTATTTGTGTTTATTTTGAGAGAGGCGCTGATGTGGTTACTAATGCCAAATGTTCTATTTTCTAATCAAGATATGAAAAATTGCTTTGAAAATCTTGGACAAATGAAGATCTAAAAAAAGGATAGAAAAATCAGACAAGAAATCATTCTGAAGAGGTGCAAAAGTCTCAATCAAGTAGCTTTGAACATCATTCATTTAAAAGAAAAAAGAAAAAAATGCTTCGAACAGAGTGTTCTGGACAGTGGAGATCGCATTTGTTGTTGCACGGATACATCTTCCCATAATCAAATTTAATTCATGAAGTTTATTCTGCTTATAGTTTTGTGTGAAATTTCTTTGCCCACCTCCTTCATGGAGCTCTTGGAGAAGCCAAAGGTTATATTCTTCGATCTTCTTCAACATGTTACCACGACCTTGCGCCTCTCCAAGTCCCCGATCTTCTTGGCGTCCACTGTCTCGCGGTCGAGCACTGCCACCTTTTACGATAATCTTTGCAAATCCGAGCAAGGTTCTTGGCCATCATGGCCTGATGGGCAAGCGAAGCTAGTGCCAAGTTCACAATCGGCCTCACCGGCAAGTGGTGAGGGCTGCCACCTCGCCTGGTTCACTCGTTGCACATGTTCGCACATACTCAATCACTTCGTTTCTTTCTCAGCGTGGGAAGGTGGTCGTGAGGGCCAAGCTGGCTTCGCCGACGTCCGGCAAGGAATGCCAGCCAACCACTGTCCCTCTTGGTTCTCCACTGTTGGATTCTTCCTCTTTTTTCCAAATTTTTACTTTTTTCAGGTTTTTATTTGTAGAAAACTTGGAATTAATTTTTTTCCTTTTCTTTACATTTTTCTTTAATTTTGTTGACGTGGCAGCCATTTCAATGCCTTTATCTTCAGAGGAAAATAAAAAGTCTATGTTATTTTTTCCCATTAGCTGAATTGGAAAGAGTTAATAGCAAGATTCAATTTTATCGATTTAATAAATTTTAATATTTGATTTCACTTTTTGAAAATTATAAAATGTGATTGCACTTTCGCAACATATTTTAAGACTTGTGGTGCATTTATCCCTTGCATTTATCCCCTCTTAAGGGATAATAGCATAATTGATCATTGAACTTTGGCTCAATATATAATATTGTTCCTAGATTTTAAATACGTTCAATGTGATCTCTAAATTATTGATAGATATCCAATTTAGTCTTTACACTAAATTCATCATGTCGATATAGTTTAAAGGCTAGATTGATCAGTTATTAATAGTTTATGAACCATATTAAATAAATTTATTTTTAAAAATGATTTAACACATTTGGACAAAGTTTAAGGATCGCATTAAACAAGATAAAAATTCGCGGATTATTTATGTTATTTTTTTCCATTTTTTAAATCTAAAACTCTAGAAACTTAAGCATAGACACATAGATTCACATAGAATCCTTTAATAATTTTCTGAAATTTGAACAATAATATAAATTTTAACAAAAAAGTAAAAAAAAAAAATATTAAATCAATTAATTTTCACCATTTCTTTACACTGTCGCTTCGCCTGCCGTTTGTTAAGTAATAAGATGCAGAAGACACCATTATCATGGGAGAGATGACTGGTGCATTGCCATGGTCTTCAGCGATATCGTCCCAACCATCCATCACTATGTCTCTCTCATCGCACGATGCGTCGCCAAGAAACACCTGAAGCTCGGCATGACCGTCCACTCTCACCTCATCAAGACCGCACTCGCCAGCGACTCTTTAGTCGTCAACCATCTCATTGGCATGTACTCCAGATGCTCTTCCATCCGAAGCGCCCGCAAGGCTTTTGATGATCTTGATACAAAGAACAGTCACTCTTGGAACACCATCATATCTGCATATGCTCGGATTGGCGATTTCAAGAAAGCGCTCGATTTGTTCGATTAAATGCCGCAGAGGGCTCTTGTCTCTGATAATTCATTGATTTCTGGATTGTCCCGTCATGGGTTTACGTGGAGTCTCTGAGTATCTTCATGCAGATGCAAAAAGAATATGATTGTCTATTCGTGGATGAATTTACTTTTGTGGGTGTTGTGGGTACCTGTGCTGACTTGGGCGCATTTGAGTTCTTACGCCAGGTTCATGGAGTTGCCATCATAATGGGCTTGGAATTTACTAAGATTACTCATAATTCCCTGATTGATGCTTGTGGGAAATGTGGTGGAGCTGAGATATGCCGGGCCTTGTTCGACGTTATGCCTTAAAAGGATATTGTGTCGTGGACTTCCATAGTTGTTGCCTATGTAGCACGGACACTCTCTAGAAGCCTTCGAATCGTGTCTGACACTCCAACACGTGTCCGACACGCGGTCAACGAGTGTCGAAAAATCCGACACGTGATCAACTCTCTCCGACATGCTCCAACACGCAACACGCACGGGGTCAATTTTAAAATTTCTAATACTTGAGGGGTCAAAATATAAATATACACAAAAGAAGTAATAATAGAAGTAATAAAATTGCTATAAATATACACGCAATGGGTCAATTTTTTTTTTTTTCAGTTTTTTTTTATAATTTTTTTAGTTTTTTTAAAGTCTTTTACTATGAAAGAAGTAATAAAAAATGCTATATATGATAAATAAATAAATTTAAAAATATCATTTCAGCATTTTTCTTTAAACAATGTTTTTTTCCTCTAAGTTTTATTTATTGTAACAAATTAAAATAATGAATGATATTATTTAATATTTTTCGTGTAAATTAATTTTAGGCTATTATTATTATTATTATTTATGTATTTATATAAAAATATATTTAATATATAATGTGTCGGAACGTGTCGAAATTCTCTATTTTTAAGAAATGACGTGTCGGCGTATCGTATTGTGTCGTGTCGCGTGTCGCGTATCCGTGTCAGTGCTACATAGGTTGTTGCTTGTACAAGAGCTCATAACTGAAATGATGCTTGTGTAATATTCAACAATATGCCAGCGAAGAACAGAGTCTCTTGGACTACACTGGTCGCAGGCTTTGCAACAGAACTTGGGCTTCAATATCTACAACCAAAATTGTAAGTTAGGTTAGCACTTAGCAGGTGCGGCGGTCATCCATCCAACCTTTATCTAGTTGGACCACTTGGGGTGAAGTGGGGATATCTATACTACCACTAGAAGGAATCCTGAATTTTTTGTTTTGCCTAAGAAAATTTGAAGAAAAATTTAATCATCCTATTATTTAAGATTTGAATAGTCCAATCATTGGGAATTACGATTGGTTATAAATATTATAAAATGATAAGTAGATGACGAAGCACAAAATATAAGTCAACTTAATTATATTTATAAATTAGCTATGAATAAAAACAAATAAATAATAGATTGGTATATTGATGCTAATTATTCAATAAAAAATTGTGCCATTACCATTTTTTTTTAAACAATGACAAATTAATTGAGATTTCTAGTAACGCAATATTGTACTACAGGCTAACTTTAATTTATAGTAAACACAATAATATGGTAAAATCTAAGTTAAAATCATAATGCACGTTATAAATTACTGAGTGTTAGTAACTTACTACAACAGTTAAAGTTCATTAAAATGCTGGTAAATTTCTGATGGTGTAAGCAATCTACTTACAGTACTGGTAAAATTTCAAAAGAATTTGTAATTTACTAAATTAATGAAAAATTGATAAATTTCAGATAGTATAGGTATTTTACTACGGGTGTACCTAACAAGCAAGAACCGGTCTTTTTTTTTTTTTTTTTTTTTTTTTTACCAGCACGATTGCCAGCAAAATTGCAATTCTACCAACAAGGAAGACTTTCCAATTCTCAAGTCCTACGGGACTGTAGAATTTTGCCAAATATTCATACGTCTTCACCTCTGTGACAAAAACTTAAAAGCCCACCTGAAATGTCAAATAATGAAACTTGAAACGCAGTCATGAATTCATTCTGAAGCGCATGTAAAAATCTGTTTTGAGTTATTAAAACTAAAGAACCTTCGCGACCATTGCACATGATCATTAACTGGATGATTAGCCCCTACTTCTTCATTTCTTCAATGTGGAAATTTTATGGGAAATCAACAACAATTCTGTGAATATGGATGTGGTTGCTAATGTCTACTTAAATTCATGACACCGAATGCAAGACATTCTCAGGGTACTGTCTCAAGAACATCAATCTCTGCAAATGAATTCTGGATCAAGTCATCTTCAATCCTTGATCAATTTCACCAAAAGCCAAAAATTGCCGTTCATATCAAATGAGGTGACAGTGCCAGAAGAGTGCTACTGCCAAGGACGGATAGAGCTGTCGCTTTTCAAAGAAATTATTACAAACAAGGGAAATTTCAAATTACCTACTTGTAGAAGAATCCATTTTGAAATCATCTCTCAACTCTAAATACGTTTCTAACAATTTTCTCTAAGTTGCTTCTAATTGAAGATAATTTTTTTAAGTTCAAATCTGACAGGAAGTTTTTCTACTTGTCGTAGAAAAATATTGATATTCACATCACTTAGTCATACAAGAACTTTACATTACAAACATGGGGTGTCTTCTCAAATAGGTTGACAAAGTGAACGTTGCTCATTCATATGAAAAGTTGAGGTAGGTAGTTGATACAATCCGAAGAGGAGGTCAGCAATCTGAAATAGAGGTGGGTCGATACAATCTCCCTCCCTCCCTCCTGAAGTAGGTATCCAAATTTAGCTGACAATCAGAAAAGAACAGGCGTAACAAAGAGAGAGGACTAACACACGCCCCCGTGGAACAGAACGAAGCGCAGGAAGACGTGGTCACAGTCCCAGAGGGAGATCCCCGCCAGGTCCATTCGCACATCGTGCTTCCACTCGGGGTCACCATCGCATTCCTTGACAGACAGAGTCCCTTGCTGCTGGTTCTGGGCGAGCTTCTTGCTCGGGGGTTGTCGTTGACGATGGAGGAAGAAGGAAAAAAAAAACATAGTGAGAAGAGAGACGCAGCAGGAGGAGAAAAGAAAAAGGAGAAGAAAGTCGAAATTTCTGAAGAAGGGGTCCCACCTGTACATGAGGCCAACAATTTATGGTCTCAAGTATATCCTACATTTTGCTAAAAAAAAAAAAGTATATCCTACATGGCACAACGTATTACCCTCCCAAGTTCTTTTGTCGGCCTTGCCAATTTTTTCAGATTTCTGTCCTCGTCGGATTCCAAAGTCATCTCGAACTTCTCAGATTCGCCTATATAAAAACTTGCCAGATTCTTGAAGCTTGAAGGATCAGTTAACTTCTGCAGAGACCCGCAATGTCTCTTAATAGATCATGCATCCACAACCGGTCACAGTTTGTCATCTTTATTAACGACATCTGTTGGAGGACATCAAGATAATAGTCAGGTTAAAACCCACAACTTTTCCACAGGTGCCTCACAATTTTCACATCAAACCCAATGAAGAAACAACAAATATCGAGAAATATTTCCTTCGCATGTGGTTCTAATGCATTGATACTGATGTTCAACTTTTCTTCAACATTTTCATCGGGAATAATTTCTAGCTTCTCTAATGTGGTCTCCCAAAATTTTCTGTCTTTTCCAGCTAAAAATGAGCCTATGATCTCAAGAGCCAAAGGAAGATGACCACAGACTTCCACCACTTTTTCGTAGATAGAGAGGGACGTATTCTGCTGGAGGATGATCACTTCTAAATGCATGTCTACTGAATAGTTGGAGAGAATGATCAAAATCCATTCCGGTAAGTTCGTGCTTCAACTCAACATTTTTGAGAACTTATATGTTTCTTGTGGTAATAATAACCTTACTTCCACTGTCAAACCAGCATTTACCCATTCCCACAAGAGCATCCAGCTTAGTCTTTTGGTCGACATCATCAAGTAGAAGTATGACCTTTTTAGAGGATAACAAGTCCTTGATCACCCTTTTCCCTTCATTGATATCATTGATGGTTTGTCGTTTCTTTCCTAGGACATTAGAGATGAGCTGATTCTGCAAACTCTCAATTATCATATCTCCAATGTTGGACAGGGAGCAACATTTAGTGGAATCAATGGTCCGTTCACTTTTCACTTCCATGATTCTGTCCACTTGATCGTCCATTTCCTCCAAGGAATTAGACAAGTTGTAATGTTTAGTGGAACCAGACAACAATTTGTTACAAACGATTTTGGCAAGAGTTATCTTTCTGACACCACCCATACCATGGATACCAACAATCTTTGTTTGAGCGGTGTACTCACCTATTAATTCCATGATTCTGTCCACGTGATCGTCCATTTCAACCAAGAAATCAGATACTGCCAAGTAGTTCTTTTTCAATTCGATCAAAACCTTCTGAACAACTTCTCTTGTGAACTCACCTTTGCCCCTGATAGTATTTAAGGCAAAAGAACCAAAGTATTAAATCAAGATGAACAGAATAATATCTAAGGTACAAACAAATCATGCACAATAATAAATTCAAGTACCTCTCCTTGAGTTCCCATCCCTTTAATTCTCCAACCTTTTTGAGAGCTGCCTTCCAGTTCTCAATAGTCTCGTCAGTGTACAGCTGCTTATCTTTGTATGATTGAATGGCCTTGCCGTAAGTTGCAGTTTGGTTACGAACCTCAGATGGTTCAATGTCATAGAAAATTGGCATGATCTTTTGTCCCCCTCTTTTCCTTTATTCCACTATCTGGACCAACTCCATGAGGCACCATTTACTGGCAGCATAATGTTTAGAAAAAATAGGAATCGAGATTTTAGACTGCTTAATCGCTTGGAGAAGCTCCGCCCCAATCTCTTCCCCAATGCGAAGCTCTTCATCATCTCTATATGCCTGTATTCCAGCATCAATGAGGCTATTGTAAAGGATATCAGTGATGTCGTGATGAGTATCCGGTCCTCTAAAGTTCAAGAATACTTCATAACAAGGTTCCATTGGCTTCTCCATTTCCTGAATTTTCAGAGGACTTGCAATGATTCGATATCCCACCTGGAAGAACGTTTACAATGAAAGTGGAGTGATGATTATCATGATTTCTCTCAGAAATTCTTCTGTTTTAAGTCATTCTAGAACGAAACCTCGATGACAGATGCACAGCTCCTTCTGGCATTGTCCTGGACACCAACATATGTCCCGATTATTATATCAACAATATAGCAGAGAAGTTGACCCATCTCAATACTAAAGGAAGAAATCTCCAAATTATTGCGAAATGGATTTCAATTCACACTTGAAATTGATAATTAAAATGAAAATTTCAAGAAGATGTATCACTGTCAACTTATTTTTGTCTGAGACTTTTTACTTATTTAATAAAAATTTTCTTAAAAGGTAACGTTGAATATCCTCTGCACATAGGCACCTGCTGTGGCTTGTAGGTTGACTAATTATCTTATCATCTCATAAGAAGTTATGCCAAAACCGTACTCTTTTAGTTTTACCAGAATCAGTTTGACAAAAACATTCCACAACGGTCAATTAGTTACTCACTTGACCTTAATGGGCGCAGGCAAAGAATCGCATTCACCTATGACAATCTCATTAGAAAAATGAAATCAAGAAATTACGCTGCAGCTAATTCAACCCCAACATCTGACTAGTTCTGAAAAGCATAAACCGATCCCTGATTACAGCCATCTCTTAGTTTATTAACAAACAGATACATGGTTAATGGGCGAGCATTGGTTAGGCATGAGGCTATTATTCACATCTGCCAGACAGTATCAGCATATCAGACTTGTGGAGTTGATAAAAATTCAACAGAAAAGAGAAGCATGAATGCTATAATTATTTTTCCAGCAAAATAGGTTTTAACACATAGGAAAGCAAGAACGAGAGCTGCATTTCACAAAAGCTGAGAGTTCCGGCTCACCACAGAGTGCAACATTATAGTCTCTGCAGTCAGCCTCTTCTGTTATATACCAAGTTGTATGTATCAATTTTCTCCTTAGGAGTGATCTTACTGCTAATTACCAAACAATAGTGTACTAGTTTGACGCATCGAAGTCTCTTAGAGACACCAGTATCTCTGGTCGCACAAGAAAATCCCATCAAACAAATTTAATCAACCGATTCCACTCAAACTAAATTAGCTTTTAGCACCGGCCCAGTTCCTAAAGAGCGGAAATTCAATCCCCGGTTACAGAATCAACAAAATGATGCATAGGAGCGGTATTGCGTTTCAAGATCTGAGGCCTGACATTTGCGCAGATGGAAGCAGATGAGCGAGGTTTTAGCATCGGACTAGAGTTAGAGACAAAAGCTATCAGTGTTAGACGCAACTGGCAGTGATCAATCATGAAGTCAACTGAGGAAAGAATTGATACTGATCTGAGAGTCCCTCTCTTGTTTCCATCAAATTCTGCATCTAGTTGCATTACAGAGCAGACCCAATTCATTAAAAAAGAAGGCAATCAACGATAGGAAATTACCGGAGATGGAGGGGGTGAAGATGAAGAGTCCGGATCAAATGCTGAGAAGCAGACAAAGATCCCAAGAATAAACGCTCTTGGCTTCTGAGATCAGCTGAAGAAAGAGTGAGTACGCCTTCTGCCCTTCCAGGAAAGTGAGGCCTTGCTAGCTGCTGGAACACTTCAAGCCGACCGTGAAAAAGTGACTTCGCGTTGCTTTTAGCTTTTGAGGTGATCGAGTTGAGTTCCTGGGAAATTTCTGGGAGTACGAAGACTCTTCGGCACGAAATGCGAGAGGACGAGATTTTCATGCGTGTTATTAGTTTAGAAATCATTCAATTTATGGTATTGTTTTAATGACGACTAAACCCTTCTCTTGTGGGTGGAAATCCAGGCCCATTCAAATTTTACTTATACTAAACCTAAAAATGTAAAATTCATATATATTAATTTATTGAGATGAATTATGTTAGTGTTATTCATAGTGAATTTATAAGACAAAAAAAGTTAGTAAAAATAACTACAAATGGAATAATATTTATACAACACTCAACTGAGTATTATAATTTTTTTTTGGATTACTTGAGTAATTTAATTTTTAGTCGGTACTCACTTAAGCGTCAATAACTTTATTTTTGATTATTTGAGTGTCATATAACATTTCAATCGATCACTTGTGCTATAAATTCTTAAAATCATTTATCCAAATGCCAAATATCTCTTATTCATTTCATTACCTACATCTATGTTAGCTCTTATATGGATTTTATCAATGCAAGTAATGGGATTTAATGGCTCAATTCATTTACTCATTATGCCTCTTTTGCCGTATAAAAAATGAGACAAGAGAGTGAAAAGCACAATATTTCTATGCATTATAATTAATTAATTCTTGCCCAACTACCTTTCTTTTTGGATCATTATTCGGTAATTGATACAGTAATAGTTAGTACATTGTTTCTTCTTTAACAGAAAGCCAATCATTCGGCTTCTCAGTAACGTTCATGATCAAATTTGTTGGATTCTTGAAGCTGGAAAGGTCGGGTAGCTTTCCTGAGCCAGTCAATATGATGCATCTCCAATTGTTCTTCTTTGCCTCAAATCTCACCGGTTTAGGACAAATTGATGGGAAAAGTTTTGGACAACGTCTTCAATTAAGGCAGACCTGCAAACATTAATAATAGTGTACAATTTCTGGCATCAAAATTTTTTGAGTGTTCTTTTCAATTCTGAAATTTCTATCAAACTCAATTCGATAGAGATGCTTCTGTTATTTTGCCTGGTATAGTATTGAGGGCCATGTTGCTGCATTGACGAAAAAGGTAATGAGTGGTATACATGGTGAAGTTCTTAGATACAATCAACTGAGACAAACTAAATTTAAGGCAAAGAAAAGAGAGCCATTGGAAAGTATGGTTATCGAATTTTCTGTCAACTTTATCCCTCAAAAGTTCATGTTCTTTGGACTCTCTAGATTCTTACAGCACTTGGGAAATTTGCGAATCAATTTTTACTCCTTCACCCTCTCACAACCGCTATAGGAAAGAATACGAACTGCGGAGAGGAAGAATTGGTATCTGAAATATTGACAGTCTATACCTGAGGCAATGGTAGGAACAGAAGACCCACAGCAGAAGCAATACGAAAAAACCTTCTACGTTGGAAGCTTAGTTTGGATCCAATGGTAACACAATTGAGAGAAGAAATATTTGTACTAATATTTTCTGATTATTACATAAGGAGCTTGCCATATACAGAGTTTTGAGTTGCTGGCCAACCACTGAAATCAGGTGCGCAACCAACATTTACATTCTACCATTAACCAAACTCAGAAGTCCGAGAGATAAAAGTATCTTAAAAACAACAAGAAGATACTCCTAAGTTGGATTCCGCAAGATCAGACTGCGTCTCTTCCTCAAGTACTTCACTGATCATCAGCACTCAAGAGAACATTCTACCTTCTCACGCTTGAGTGTATAAAAAGATTTTAGCTTTCTCGATCCGGTAACTTCTCCAGAGATTTAAAAGGAACCCATTGAAAGTTGCCTCCAACCATTTTACTCTTCCTTGGATCTCAACCACTTTAGGACATCACTGCAGATAAAATTTCTGGAGCTTCTTCAGGTTGGTCAGGTCAGGCAACTTGTCCATAGATGGAACTCCTGCAAGCTTGAAGGCAATTGGGTTCTCCAAAACTTGGAGGCTTCTGAACTCTCTCAGTTTAGGGCAATGACCAACTTCCAAATCTGACAGCGCCTTCCAATTTGAAAGGTCTATTCACGTTTTTATTTCCTTGCATGATTCGGTATCTAAGTACAAATTTGGGGGAAGGCCAGGTCGGCAGTGCAGCTTCTTGGAGGGGACCAGTTCAGGTTCCTTGAGCTGTGAAAGAAAAATGATGTCTGAATATGGGGTGATGAAATAATGAGATTCCAACATCAAGGATTCCAGCTTCCCTAACCTTCTGAGCTACGAAGGACTTGGAGCTTCAATGAATTTAGAAGCATCATCCAAATTGTCAAAACCTGAATTTTACATGCAATTTGAATATTGAATTAATAAGTTCCTTATCATCAAGTGAATGTACATAACTTTTTTATTACTTTACGTAATTAAAACCTTGTACAGAAGATCTGCCTTAAAAAGATATGTAGAAGCGCAAATCTAAACATCCCTAAACTCTGAACCAACCAATATGTATAATATCTTTGGGGGAATGAGTTGACGTTCAGTAAATGATAGTTCTACTTCCAAAATGGGAGGCCTACCCACTACTCGACCCGAGAACATAACAATAACAATTAGCAAATAAGGTCATATATTATTATCAATAGGAAAACCAAAATTCACCTAAGACAGTGTAATCCGTGCATTATTAAAAATGACTATAATTATCTGTGCAATGAATAAAATAGAAGCAATGTATGACATTCGTTTTAACACTTAAATGCACGCAATTGATCATACCAAATCTCATGATGCATAGACATCAACAGCTCATCAACAGACACAAGTAAATATCTATTACCTACTTGCTACTAGCCACGACTCATCTTGACTAACTCAACTAACAAGACATTGTGACCACTAAATAATGCAAGAAGAAATCATAAATACATATTTACCATGCTTCAACCCATTCATCACAGGTATCCTCCAACGATGATAAATACAGTACAAACACATAATGACAGCTATCCTAGACTCAATTCTCATCAAGATTCATACCCATTCTATTTTCTTTCTTTTCTCAATCTTGGACCTCAAGTTCATAATATCATATATAGGCTATTCAAGTCACATCAGGTTACACAAGTCATATAATTTCATGTATAAATCATTGTACTTTACATTTTCTCAATCTTATAGAGAACGGTAGAACATCTGTCTTTTCCCAGAATCTTATATACATACTCAGAAAAATTAATTATAGTGTTGGTATATTGCTAACAACACTTGTAGAATTTCAATGGAGTTGGTAATTTACTTAATATGGGGAACGAGCAGACCGGGAGAGTGCAGCACAATGGGAAGTTGTATGCCGTGTTCAAAAGTATTGTTATTAATTTACTTACGATACTGGTTAAATTTTAAATGAGTTGATAATTTACTACTTCATTGAAATATTAGTAAATTTCTGATAGTGTTATTAATTCACTTACGACACTGGAAAGTTTCCAGAAGACTTGGTAATTTACCAATCTAGTGGGAAATTGCTAAATTTCTGACAGCTTTGGGAATTTACTACCTCTTTACCTAACAAGCAAGTAACCATTCGTTTTCTTTTACCTAACAATTCCAATTTTGCTGGTAATATCACCCAAAATTTTCAGATGATGAAACTAGAAACGCTAATGAATCCACTCAAAAGCGCCTGCAGAAATCTGTTTTAAGTTATCAAAACTAAAGAACCTTGGTGACCATTGCACATGATCATTACCTAGGGAACGTTTTATGTTTATGCTAGACACAATGTTTTGCCCCTACTTCTTCATTTCTTCAATGTGGAAATTTTGATGGGAAATCAGCGACAATTCTGCGAATATGGTTGCTGATGTCTGATAGAATTCGCGACACTGAATGCAACAAATTCTCAGGGTAATGCCTCGTGAACAATAATCTCTACGAATGAAATCTGAAGCAAGTGATTTAATCACTAAGAACGCCAGCTAAAATATTAGAAGTAAGTAGGACCACAACAGACCAAGAGAAGAAGAAAGAAATTGCAGAACCAATCGATTATAGTAAGATTTCATGCCTTCCAGGACAATATTTCGGTTTTAGCTAGACCTCGACAAGCTCAGGAGAACAACTGATTCCCATTTCCCCATGTATGGTTTGAACTAGTTCCTAAGGAGCGAAAATCAATCCCCTCACGAGTGCAGAACCGAACTGAGGCACAGGAGTAGCAATGTGTTTCAATAGAATGCGACTTGTGGTTCAGACCAAAGCTATTAAAGATTAGATGCAGTTATGGAAGAAAATCAAGTGAGTCAGCTCCCGAGCGAGTTCATCGAAAGGCTGTTTTCATTTCGTAGGTATGACAAGTCACGACTGAAAATAATAAAAAACAACTCAATCCGTCCCAAATATTTTCCTAATCTATCACAGATTGCATCGAAGATTCGCACGCGGACCCAATTCATGAAAATGCGAAGAGAAAATTACCAGAAAACCAAATAAAGATGCGAAGAAGGAAAAAGCAATACCTTTTTCTAGACAACCTACAAAACTCTCGTGGGAACAGATCGGGGGGCAGGAAGACGGGGGTGGCAGTCCCCGGAGGGAGATCTCCGCCTTGTCGAATCGCGTCTCGTTCTTCCGCTCGGGGTCGCCGTAGCGTTACTTGACAGTCGGAGTCCGTCGCTGCTGGTTCTGCGCGAGCTCCTCGCTCGGGTCGTCGCTGATGAGGGAGGATCACGAAGGAAGGAGAACGAAAGAACGTGAGAAGACAGAGAGGGGGGGCAACGGGAGAAAAAACGAAACAAAAAAAAAAAAAGGAGAGAGAAAAAGTTGATATTTCTTAAGAGTGGGTCCCACCTTTACGCGTCATTTCGAGATAATATTCCTCACTAATCTGATACGGAATCTTCTCTCCGTGATGTCAGTCTCTAAACCAAAATTCTTGAAAGGCTCTCCTCACTTTTTCACCAAACATTCTTCTAGGCAGGCTCTTCTCACTTCTTTGAAATGTCATTCTAGAATCTCCGCCGCATTCTCACATGTTTGTACTCATCGGATTCCAGAGTCTCCTCCAATCCCTCACATTCCTTTATACGCACGGACCGTAGATTTTTTAAGCTTAAAGGATCAGAAAATTGATGCAGAGACCCGCAGCCTTCTATAACAAGCATGTCCAATGATTCTAACCTACCTGGAATCTCAACCACACGAGAGCAATATTTTAAAAACAAATAACGAAAGTCCTTGGCATTGGTCAAGTCAGGCAACTTCTCTAGCCAAGGAAGATTTTCTATAGATAAAGTTGTCAAGTTCTCCGAAGCTTCCAGGCATTGAATCTCTTCTACCTTCCAACAACTACTTATACAATCTATTGATATACGCTTGAAGTTCAATGGATCAGGCAGTTGTTCGAGTGATTGACAGCGCACACCATAATACACCAACAATTCTAGCTGACCTCGAACCTCAACCAGTTTAGGACAATTACTTATCCATAAAAGCTGGAGCTTCTTCAAGCCGGTCAAGTCGGCCAACTTCACCAGCGACGGAAGATACCTAAGATTAAGTGATCGCAGGCTTTTCAAAGGTTCCAGAACTTGAATCTCTTTTAGCTGTTCACAACAAGAGAGTTTCAATTCTGATAACTTCTCCCAATATGAAAAATTTATCGACTTTTCCATTAACCCACGCCCATCCAAATGTAAGTATGACAAATTCTGAGGAAGCTTAGGTAGACATTCTAGGTTATTTGCGAGGAGTTTAAGCTCCCTGAGCTCCGAAAGGAGATTAAAATCAAAAGGTAGGGTGACCAAATCATCACAATACAACCCCAAGGACTCTAGCTTTCTTAACCCTCCGATCCAATTGAGGCTTGGAGTTGGATGGGAAGGGCTTTGATACTCTAATTTCAACGTCAAAACTCTCAAATTTATTAGGTTCGAGAGATCTGGGCATCTCATTTGTAGATTATTGGTTAGGACTAGTTCGGTCAAACTTTCAGGAAGCTTAGGTATATTGGAAATTCTCGTGCCCGATAACGTCAAGATTCTAAGAAATGATAGTTTTCCAATCTCACTTGGAATTTCCCCCTTCAAATATCTACAACTACTGGCATGGATCTTTTCAAGCTTCTCCAACGATAGTCTTCCAATCTCATTTGGATTTGCCCCACTCAAACATCCATAACTACTAACATAGATCTCTTCAAGCCTCTCCAACTTCCCAAGGGCGCTAGGTAGCTTTTCTAACATGGAGTCAAAGATCCTTAGTATTCTCAAGTTCTTCATCGTCTCTATTGAGTCGGGTAACTCTCGTATGCTTGAACAAGAAAGATCTAACTCGACGAGAGATCCAAAATTTCCAAGTGGAAGTTCACTCAACAAGCGACATGACACTGCACTGACAATTTCCAATTTCTCCATTCCTTTCCATTTAGGAATTTTGGTAATAAATGTCCCATCAAGAAGAAGTTCTCTCAAGTCTTCCATTTCTTCCATCTCGTCTGGCAATGTCCGGTTTCCCACAATATTTCAAGTTTAATAACACTAAATGCTTTAACCTACCAATAGACCTATGGACTTCAACCAATTCCGTGCACCCTTGAAGTATTAGTTGCTCTAACTTTTCTTGAGCAGAAAGGTCAGGAGTTCTATGCAAGTTTCCACATCCAGTCAAATTTAGAACCTTCAAATTCTTTGTCATCTGTAATGAAGAGAAGAGGTTGATTCTGAATAAATTTTGAGATACTGGACAGCAAAGTCAATATAGCAAATTCATGTCGAAATAATACCGTACCTTGAGGTGGTTCCATCCCTCCCACTCATCGTAATTTCACTCCTTGATAGATCAAGAATCATTAGCTTCTTAAGACAAATTGTGATGAATTTGAAGTAGACAGGAAAGTTATGCCATGAGAGCATTATCAAATTAGGAAGCATGATCGGATTCCTCTGGCACAAGTTGGTAGAAGGAAAATGCTGACCATTGCTCTCATCCAAGTCTACACAATCCACTTGAAGAAATCTTAATTTTGATAGGCTTATAGATTCTTCCTTCTCAATAAAGTCTTGAAATTGACGATCAAACCTGAGACACATTGCTTCAACGTTTTCTCTTCCCTGCCAAAAAAGAAAAAAAACAAAAAACATTAAACAAAAGCTAGTGATCCCATAATTGCCTGTTGAAAGCATTCGAGTTGAATATACTTGATAATGTCCTTCTTACATATAATTTAAAATTAATTTGCAATATAATTTACAGATGAGCATGTGATCATACTAAGCACACAAGTAATGACTCGGTTCAGATAAAAAGCAAATAAGCAAAGTCAACATGTATAAGTCGTCTGTTTAAATAGGAATAACATTGCAAATACTTTACCTCCTTTATTTCAAGGACATCAATTGCTTCTCTATAATCCCACACCCGACTTTGCTTCTCTTTACCTCTTTCACGATTGATGTCTCGCCCAAGGTCTCTTAGCTGATCATGCACCCACAGTTGGTTGCCTTCTACAATCTTTACTAACGACCTACGTTTGAGGACTTCAAGAGAATATTCAGGGAAAAACTTACAGATGTCCCACATGTAAGTCACAATTCTCACATCTAACCCAACAAAGAAGCAACAAACATCGAGAAATATTTCCTTCTCTTGAGGTTCTAATGCCTCGAAACTGATGTTCAACTTACTTTTAACCTCTTTATTGGGAATGGTCTCCAGCTTCTTTAAGCTGGCCTCCCATATTTTTCTGTCTTCTCCATATAAATGTGAGCCTATAATTTCAAGAGCCAAAGGAAGCCCACTGCAGATTTCTACTGCTTTTTTCGAGAGGGAGACATATTCTGCTGGAGGATAATCTCTTCTTAACGCATGTCTACTAAACAGTATAAGAGAATGTTCAAAATCCATTTCAGTAAGCTCAAGCTGAAAATCAACACCTTTGAGAAGTTCCTTGTCTCTTGTGGTGATAATAACCTTACTTCCTCTGCCGAACCGGTGTTCACCCACCCCCACAAGGGCATCCAGCTGAGTCTTGTGGTCGACATTATCAAGTACAAGTATGACCTTTTTAGAGGATAACCTATTCTTGATCTCAGTAATCCCTTCATTAATACTATTGATGGATGGGCATTCCTTTCTTAGGACTTTAGATATGAGCTGATTCTGCAAAGTCTCAATCTTCGTCTCTCGAATGTTAGACAGGAAGCAACAGTTATCAAAATCAGCTGACAGTTTTTGTTTTGGTCGGTCAGCTGACAGTTTATTATAGACAATTGTGGCAAGAGTTGTCTTTCCGACGCCACCCATACCATAGATACCAACAATCTTTGTTCCAGTGGTCTGTTCGCCTATCTTTTCCATGATTTGGTCCACTTGATCGTCCATTTCAACCAAGCAATTAGTTACTGCCAGGTAGTTCTTTTTCAACTTGATCAAAAGCTTCTGAACAATTTCTTTTGTGAACTCGCCTTTGCCTCTGATAGTGTGGAAGGCAACAGAACCAAACTGTTAAATCAAGATTAAGAGAATAATATCTAAGGTACAAGCAAACCATGCACAATAATAAATTCAAGTACCTCTCCTTGAGTTCCCATCCCTTTAATTTTCCAACCTTGTTGAGAGCGGCCTTCCAGTTCTGAATAGTCTCATTAGTGTACAGCTGCTTATTTACGTGTGACTGAATGGCCTCGCCATAAGTTCCAGTCTGCTTACGAACCTCGGATGGTTCAACGTCATAGAAAATTGGCATGATCTCTTGTCCCCACTTTTCCTTGCACTCCACCATCTGGACCAACTCCATGAGGCACCATTTACTGGCAGCGTATTGTTTAGAAAAGATAGGAATTGAGATTTTTGACTGCTTAATCGCTTGACGAAGCTCTGGGCCAATATCTTTCCCAACGCGAAGCTCTTCAGCATCTCTGTATGCTCGTATTCCGGCATCAACAAGGCTGTGGTAAAGGTAATCAGTGATGTCGCGGCGAGTATCGGATCCTCTAAAGCTCAAGAATACTTCATGATAAGGTTCCATTGGCTTCTCCATTTCCTGAATTTTCGAAGGACTTGCAACGACTTGATATCCCACCTGAAAAACATTTACTATGAAAGTGAGGTGATGATTATCATGATTTCTCTCAGAAACTCTTCTCTTTAAAGTCATTCTAAAAAGCAATCTCAATGAAAAATGTGTGAGCTCCTTCTGGCATTGCACTAGACACCAAAATATGTCCAATTATGGTAGAGAAGCTGACCCAGCTAAATACTAAAGGAAGAAATCTCCAACTTATTGCGAAATTATGGGTTTTAGTTCGCACTTGAAATTGATTGGAAAAAAGGAAAATTTAGAGAAGATAAATCACTGTCAACATATTTTTGTCTTAAACTTTTTACTTATGAGATAATTTTTTTCTTAAAAGGTAAAGTTGAATGTCCCTTGCACATAACCGCCTGCTGTGGCTTGTAGGTTGACTAATTATCTTATTATCTCATAAGAAGTTATGCCGAAACCGTCCTCTTTTAGTTTTACCAAAATCGATTTGACAAAAAGATTCCACAATAATCGATTAGTTGCTCACTTGAACTTAATGGGCACAGGCAAAGAATTGCAGTCCCCTATGACTAATAGTTAGGCACGAGGCTATTATTCACATCTAACAGACAGTATCAGCATATCCGAAAAAGAGGAGCGGATTACTAATCACTTGTGAAGTTGATAAAAATTCAACAGAAAAAAGAAGCATGAATGTTATAACCATTTTTCCAGCAAAATAAGTTTGACCACCCAGGAGTGCCAGGAGTGCAGGGATGACAGCTGCATTTTATGGAAGCGGAGAGTTCCGGTTCACAACAGAGTGCAACATTATAGTGTATTCAATCTGTCTCCAGTGTTAAATACAGAGTTGATGGTATCAATTTTCTGCCTAGGAGTGTTCTTACTGCTAATCGCTGGAAATTATGGTGTACTGAAATATCCTAAAGATACGAGTATCTCTGTTCACCAAAAAAAAAAGAGATCCCATCAAACAAATGAAATCAACAGATCCACTCAAACTAATTTAGCTTTTTAGCGCCAGCAATCCACGCGAAAACTCAGAGAGAGAGAGAGAGAGAGAGTACGCGGGTGGCGAGCTCGTAAGACTGAGCGTTGTCGATGATGGAACCGGACTTGCCTCCGCCTTCACTGCCGCCGCCACCGCCCTTCCTCCTCTTCTTCTTGCCACTCCTCTTCTTCGGCTCGTCATTGCGGAGGCCACCGCTGCCCTCCCTCCTCTTCTTCTTGCCGCTCCTCTTCTTCGGCTCGTCGTCGCGAGGGCGGCCGCCACCCTCCCTCCTCTTCTTCTTGCCGCTCCTCTTCTTTGGCTCGTCGTCGTGAGGGCCGCCGCCGCCGCCGACGAGCTCACTCCGAGGCTCGACACCGCTCGTCTCCACTTCAGCTTCGTGCCGTCTCTTCTTCTTCGCCATTCCCTTCTTCTTGGCGTTCCTCCTCTTCGGCTCGTCGTCGCGAGGGGCGCCGCCATCCTCCCTCCTCTTCCTCTTGCCGCTCCTCTTCTTTGGCTCGTCGTCGCGAGGGCCGCCACCGCTGCCGCCGCCGTTGAGGAGCTCAGTCCGAGGCTCGACACCGCTCGCCTCCGCTTCAGCTTCGTGCCGTCTCTTCTTCTCCACCATTCCTGCTCTCCGATATCACAAAGTTTCGATTTTTTGACACGGTACAAGGTCGACTGGTCAAGGGTTTAGGCGTCGAACTTGGTGGTGGTATTGTGTTTCAGGATCTGAGGCCTGACAGTTGCATAGATGGAAGTGGATGAGCTGGGTTTTAGCATGTGACTCGAGTTAGAGGCTAAAGCTACTAGTGTTAGACGCAACTGGCAGTGATCAATCACGGAGTCAACTGAGGAAAGAACTGATGCTGATCTGAGAGTCCCTCTCTTGTTTCCATCAAATTCTGCATCTAGTTGCATTACGGAACAGACCGAATTCGTTAAAAAAAAGGCAATCAACGAGAGGAAATTACCGGAGATGGAGGGGCTGAAGATGAACAGTCCGGATCAAATGCTGAGAATCAGATAAAGATCCCAAGAATAAGCGCTCTTGGCTTTTGAGTTCAGCTGAAGAAAGACAAAGACTTCTATTAGACGGCGAGTTCACCCTCCTTCGCCGTGCCCTTCCACGAAAGCGAGGGCTTGCTAGTTGCCAGGAAACTTCAAGCCGACCGAAAAATGATGAAAACGCGTTGCTTTTTCACTTTTGAGGTAATCGAAGTCCAAAGATTCTTTGGCACGAAAGGCGAGAGTACAACTACAAGGTATTTTCGTCGCATGTTATTAGTTTAGAAATCACATAATTTATATTAATTAATATTCTATTAATGACGATGAAGGCGAAGCCCAGGCCCATTCAAATTTTATATATATTAAACCAAAAAAATGTAGAATTCATATATTTTAATTATATCAGAATTATACACAATAAGTTCATAAAACAAATAAAATTAGAAAAAAATAATATCATAAATATCATAACTTTTCATACAACACTTACTTAAGTATTATAACTTTTTTTGGATTGGTTGAATAATATAACTTTCGTTTAATGCTTATTTAAATAACCATAATCATTTTTTTTATCGCTTGTGCCATAATTTGTTAAAATCGTTCACCCAAGAATGAATATTCCTGCGAGGACTGCTGGTCTACCATTGTCCTTCTTGGTTCTCCACTGTTTGACTCTTCCTTTTTTTTCCAAATTTTTACTTTTTCTTTTTAAATTCTTCTTAAAATTTGCTGACACGGCAGCCATATCAATGCCTCCATCTTCAAAAAAAAGTCATATCAGTTTTTCCTATTACCTAGCTGAATTGGATGGAATTAATAGTAGGATTTGATCGTATCAATTTAATAAATTTTAAGATTTAATTGCACTTACATTTTAATATTTGAAGGCACTTTTGCAACATATTTTAAGATTTATGGAGCATTTATCTCATCTTATAGGATAATAACACAAATGATCCTTAAACATTAACTCAATATATAATGTTATTCTTAGATTTTTAATTTGTTCAATGTTATCTAAAATATTGATAAATGTTCAATTTAATCTTTAAATTAAATGCGTTATTTCCATATATTTTAATGACTAGATCGGATATCTATTAATAGTTCATGGATCACATCGAATAAATTAAATTTTTAATAAATTAAATAATATATTTTGTTATAGTTCAAGAGTCACATTAAATAAATTCCAAATTCAAGACAACGTTAGATATTGGACAACATATAGGGATTATTTATGTCGTTTTTTTTACATTTTTTAAATCTTAAACTCCAAAAACTTAAGGATAAACAAATAAATTCACTTATAATTTTTTGATAATTTTCTGAAATTTGAACAATAATTTAAATTTTAACAAAAAGGTAAAAGAACTACTATTAACTTCTTTAAGTCCAAGCAAAGAGGCACTAAATCAATTGATTTTCGCCATTTCTTTACAGTGTCACTTCGTGTGGCACCATTTTCATGGGAGAGACGACTGGTGCGTTGACGCCCAGGAAAGTGAGGACTTGCTAGTTGTGGGGAAACTTCAAGCCGACCGTGAAAAAGGGAATACGTGTTTTGCTTTTGACTTTTGGGGTAATTGAGTTGAGTTTCTGGGAAATTTCTCGAAGTCCAAAGATTCTTTGGCACGAAAGGCGGGAGTACAAGAGATGTTCATGCGTGTTATTAGATTAGAAATCATTCAGTTTATGCTAATTGATATTCTTTTAATGACGATAAAACCCTTCTTTTGTAGGTGAAACCAGGCCCACTCAAATTTTACATTTACTAAACCCAAAAATGTAGAATTCATATATTTTTATTAATTGAGATGAATTATGTCAGAGTTATACCTATTGAGTTCGTAAGACACAAAAAGTTAGGAAAAATAACACCACAAATGATATAACTTCCATACAACAATCACTTGAGTTTTATAACTTTTTGTCATAACTTTCGTATCACTCATAATTTTATTTTTTGGGATTATTTGAATGATATAACTTTCATTCGGCACTCACTTAAATGTCATAATCTTCTTCTTCTTTTTCTTTTGTGCCATAACTTTTTAAAATCATTCACCCAAGTGTCAAAAATTCAACACGGTATAATATCTGTGATGAACGTTTTTAAAATTCATGGTAGTTAAGTAAGTTATGACATTCAAGTAAATATTTTTTTAAAAAAAATTATGACACTCAATAATGGGAAAGAAAAGTAATTATGGCAGTCAAGTAAATGTTGTATGAAAGTTATGACATATATAGTATTTTATTTGTCAAAAGTTGCATTCAGCCGAAAAGGAGTAAAGCTCCAAAAAAATTTGCAATGGCAGTGAAAGCTTACCAATTATAGGTGGTTTGAACAGAACTTCCAAAACCAAAGATATCAATATGTGCAACCATAGTAGTGTGTCTGGTCAGCATTTAGCAAGTTGGGTAGCCATCCGACCTTTATTTAGTTATAATATATGGGGTGAAATGGTAATGTTCATATCACCACTAGAAGGCAAGGCATCCTGAAATTTTTAACCAAGGAAAATTTTAAGAGAAACTCAACTATCCTATAGTCCAAAAGTTGGAAATTACAAAATTATAAGTAAATTATTAACTACAAAATATAAGTCAACTTAACTTATTTTTATAAATTATTTGTGATTAAACATGAAAATAATAATATATTGATATGCATCGATGATGATTAATCAACCAACGAAGTATTCCATTGTTTTTAAAAAATGATTGGTAAATTAATTTGAATTACTATCATGATATTATATTGTAGATATCTAAATCTAAAGTAAATGCAATCATAGTGTAAAATCTATGTTCAATATTGGTATTTTTATTGTATTTTATTCTCAATTTGGTTTTCCTAAAAGTTGACGTGGTGTGTTCATTTTAAGAGAGGCGTTGATATGGTTGCTAATGCCAAATGTTCTATTTTGTAATGATGATATGATTTTTTTTTTTTTTGAAAATTTTGGAGAAATAAAGATCTAAAAAAAGGATAGAAAAATCAGACAAGAAATCATTCTAGAGAGGTGAATTCCTCTCCATCAAGTAGTTTTGAACATCATTCATTTAAAAGGAAAAAAGAAAGATGCTCCAAACAGTGTTCTAGACAGTGGAGATTGCATCATTGTTGCACGAATTCATCCTCCCATAATCAAATTTAATTCATGAAATTTATTCTACTTTTAGTTTTGTGTGAAATTTCTTTGCCTACCTCGTTCAGGGAGCTCTTGGAGAAGCCAAAGATTATACTCTTTGATCTTCTTCAACACGTTACGCGAACGTGCGCCTCTCCAAGTCCCTGAGCTTCCTGGCGTCCACCACCTCGCAGTCGAGCACCAGCACCCTTTCGATAATCTTTGCAAATCTGAGCAAGGGTCACGGCCATCATTGCCGAATGGACAAGGGCAGCTAGCGGCAAGGTCGCAGCCGGCCTCACCGGCAAGTGGCCGGGGGCTGCCACCTTGCTTGGTTCGCTCATTGCATACGGGCATGCACACTCACTCACTTCGTTCCTTTCTCAAGATGGGAAGGTGGTAGTGAGGGCCGAGCTGGCTTCTTCTAAGTCCGGCGAGGAACACCGGGCCAAGCACTGTCCTTCTTGGTTCTCCACCATTTGACTTTTCCTCTTTTTTCCAATTTTTTACTATTTTCAGGTTTTTATTTTTAGAAATCTTGGAATCAATTTTTTCCTTTTTCCTTTTTTTTTTACATTTTCTTAAAATTTGCTGATATGGCAATCTTTTCAATGCCTCTATCTTCAGACGAAAAAAAGTCATGTTATTTTTTTTCCCATTAACTGATTTGGAAGGAGTAAATAGTGGGATTCGATTGCATCTGTTTAATAAATTTTAAGATTTAATTGTTCTTTTTGAAAATTATTAAATGTGATTGCACTTTTACTAAATTATTTATAGATGTTCAATTTAACGTTTAGACTAAACTTGCCATTTCCTTATTGTTTAAGTACCATATTAAACATTTATTAATATTTTATGATTGCATTATATAAATTAAAGTTTAAAAACAATATAACACATTTAACAAAGTTCAAATATCACATTAAACAAATTAAAAATTTGGGGACTGTTTATGTCTTTTTATTTTTCCATTTTTTAAATCTAAAACTCTAGAAACTTAAGCATAGACAAGTAGATTCACATATAACTTTTTTTTTTTTTGATAATTTTCTGAAATTTGAAAATAATATAAATTTTAACAAATAAAAAAAAAACTATTTTTTACGACTTTTTTTAACTCCAAACAAGCATTAAATCAATTACTTTTCGCCATTTCTTTACAATGTCACTTCGCGTGCCGGATGTTAAGAGTAATAAGATGCAGAGGACACCATTTTCATGGGAGAGACGACTGATGCATTGCCATGTTCTTCAGCGATATCGTCCCATCCATCGATCGCTATCTCTCGCTCATCGCAAGATGCGTCGCCAAGAAACACTTGAAGCTCGGCATGACTGTCCACTTCCACCTCATCAAGACCGCACTTGCCAGCGACTCTTTCGTGGTCAACCATCTCATTGGCATGTACTCCAGATGCTCTTCCATCCGAAACGCCCACAAGGCTTTTGATGATCTTGATATAAAGAACAGTTTCTCTTGGAACACCATCATATCCGCATATGCCCGGATAGGCGATTTCAAGAAAGCGCTCGTCTTGTTCGATGAAATGCCGCAGAGGGCTCTTGTCTCTTATAATTCCTTGATTTCTGGGTTGTCCCGTCATGGGTTTTATGTGGAGTCTCTGAGTGTCTTCATGCATGTGCAAAAAGAATATCATTGTCTATCCATGGATGAGTTTACTTTTGTGGGCGTTGTGGGTGCTTGTGCTCACTTGGGTGCATTTAAGTTCTTGCGCCACGTTCATGGAGTTGCCATCATAATGGGCTTTGGAATTTGCTAAGATCACTTACAATTCCCTGATTGATGCTTATGGTAAATGTGTTGGAGTCGATATATGCCGTGCATTGTTTGAGGTTATGCCTGAGAAGGATATTGTGTCGTGGACTTCCATGGTTGTTGCTTATACGTGAGCTCAGAACTTAGATGATGCTTGTGCAATATTCAACAATATGCCAGCAAAGAACACGGTCTCTTGGACTGCATTGATCTTAGGCTTTGTGCAGAATGGCCGTGGTGATGAAGCTTTGGACCTTTTTGTTCAAATGCATGAGGAAGGAATACAGCCAAGTCCTCATACTTTTGTCAGTGTTCTATGTGCCTGCGCTGATTGAGCACTTGCTGAAAGAGGCAAACAGATCCATGGTTGCATCGTTAGGACCTGCTTTAATGGAGATTTGGGGAACATATTCATATGGAATGCTCTAATTGACATGTATTGCAAATGTGGTGACATGAGATCAGCTAAGATCTTATTCTTGAGGATGCCAAAAAGGGATATTGTATCATGGAATTCAATGATAACTGGGTTCGCACAAAATGGTCTAGGGCATGAGTCACTTGTTTTTCTCAGGACGATGCTAGAGACGAATGCAAGACCCAACCATGTCACGTTTCTTGGTGCTCTATCTGCTTGCAGCCACACAGGTCTAGACATTGAAGCGCTTCAGATTTTCAATGCAATGGAACAGGTTTATAGCCTTCAACCCAGATTCGATCACTATGCTATTTTGGTCGATCTGCTTGGGAGGAAAAACAGACTTGAGGAAGCCATCGAGTTAATAGAGAGTGTCTCAAACAAATCAAACCATGTTGGAATGTGGGGTGCAATTTTGGGTGCATGCAAGGTCCGTGGCAATCTAGTTATTGCCCGAAAAGCTGTGGATGCTCTATTGAATTTGGAACCCTGAAATGCTGCGAGGTATGTCATGTTATCAAGCATATATGCCGCAACTAATGGATGGGATGATTCCTGCAGAGTAAGGAAGCAAATGGAGGAGAGAGATTTGACAAAAGATGTGGCAAGCAGTTGGATTGAGGTAAAGAATGAAATGCACAAATTTCCAGCAAAGGACCAATTCCACTATCAGATAGGAGACTTATACGAAGTGCTCAAGAAACTAGCGTATCATATGAAGGAAGCTGGATATGTTCCTGAGCCCAACTTAAGACTCATCTTGGATGATGATGATGATGGTGGTGGTGGGTATTGTATAAAAAGTGTTTAGACGGAAGATGCTGGAGAAAAAAAAAGAAGGCTACAGCTGCAAGGTGATAGTTCTTGTAGTAATGAACAATTCATACCTTCCTAGAGAACCTCAAGTCAAAGATACCATAAAGTTTCAGGAAGGACTCATGGTCCACAGAAAATTGGGCATCATGAAAGCCTCTCCTTGTACCTGGAGGTTTTGTGTGAGGTAGGTGGAGATTGCTCAGATGCTATCTGGTAATGGCATTCTGTGTACATATTTTCAGATTCTGACCTCATTGTTGCTGGAACAATGGAAAGCGTCTACCTTGCCGTTATTGGTTCTTTTGGATGCTGCCTGACCAGATCAAATTTTTCTCTTGGGTCTTGTCCATGTCCCTTTAAGGGAATAGATGGTATTGTGGAAGTTATCCCTCAGGTTAAAGATGATGTCCCTAAACATGGCGTGACCTGGAACATCTCTCAGAACTATATACAGCTTGAAGCTCCATACTTGTCATTTTCCCGTGATTTCTTGTCAGGCTTATGCTTCCGCAACAACCAGTTTACAGCTAACGATTTTCCATGAAGTGTTGATGAAAGGTCTAACTACAACAAATCTGGGATGGAGTTCCATTCTTTGTTTTCTTCTCAATGAGTGTTTATTGTTCTTCAGGAATTCAGGAAAGTATGTGCATGGTCAAATAGAGGCTATTGGCTATGATTTTTTTAGTTGTGGCTGATGGTTTCATTATTGTTTTATGGGATCGCTTAGGAGCGACCTGTATTTGTTTGTGCTGCTGGTCTGCTCCCAACAAAAGAAATTACCTCAGGATTTGACTGTACACGTACAACTCATGGTATTTTCTTCTACATCTTGATATAACTACATCAAGAAACCAGAGTGGATTTTTTAAATCATGCTAAGGACAGATGTATTTGTTGACAGAAGGAGTCAAATATTTTGCGTGCAAAGCACTGTGCGAGCGTCATTGCATCAGTTGATTGAGACAATTGGAAGTGCCGTCTGTAATGCAGTTGTTCCAACATCCCTGATTTTTTTGGCCCCTACTTATGCCATGCTTCAGTTGCTTCCTTTGCATCTGAACTACTTTTTCTGTTTTGACAATTGAGTACTCTCTTTCCGATGGAAGAAACAAACAGCTGGAGAGGTGACGATTCTCTTAGGGTAATCTCCTAGCAATGTGAAATAATAGAATTTACTAGCACATCTGGGAAATTACCATCATCCTACAAATGTAAGATAAAATATCATTGGCTTTAGCTCATGGATTTGTGGAATTTTTCGCTATAAGATATATACATATATATAATATTTTTTGGTTGGAAGAATCCCAGGACAACACTTATTCTCTCAAGGTCAATCCTTAATTTTCTAAGCAAGGGATGGATGGAGCACTTGAGTACTGTGAATTTGATATACGAATCTAAGAAGATTATCAAGTTAAATTAGTCTTTGCAAGAATGAGCTAGATTTTTATAGGTGATATGTCTCTTTCATATGTTTGTGGTCTAGACAATTTCCTTATTAAAAGATCCTGTGGATGTCATAGTAATCTTGGGTTTTAGTTTCAAAATTCAAACAACTACATCTTTGTTGACACCTAAATTTTGGCGATCCGCTTAGTCATTTATTGCACTAAAAAATTAGGGGTTAATTTTATTCCTGAAAAAAATAGTTAATTGTATAACATATAATTTTAGGTGCATTTATTTCTTAATTTGCATTTACATTGGGCCGGTGACAAATGGGTTCAAGTTAATGGTTCGGAATATTAATTTGGTGAATTGGACGGCACAAAGGAGTAAATTGCCCCGTATCATCGGAAAGATTTTACGGATTGATTTATGCGAGATTTCAAATTTTAAAAGAATCCTCTTGTATCCTAAATTGTATCAAAAGCAAATATTACATTTTGGAAGAGGAATTTTTGTGGATACGGATTT
This sequence comes from Eucalyptus virginea, assembly GCA_014182375.1. Classification (NCBI taxonomy): domain Eukaryota; kingdom Viridiplantae; phylum Streptophyta; class Magnoliopsida; order Myrtales; family Myrtaceae; genus Eucalyptus; species Eucalyptus virginea. Next base: position 61,491,627 of record CM024521.1, read on the forward strand.
GGAAAAATTAAAACCCTAACCGTGGCCTATAAATAGATTAAATGCGTAGGGTTTGAGAGAGGGGGCCACACAATTGAGAACACACGGCCGCAAAAAAGAGAGAACTCACGTTCTCCACAGAGAGAGAGAGAGGCAATACCGAGGGGAAGACTCCTTTTTCACGAAGGTGGCGATAGAGCAAAGTCAAAATACCGTTCCAGCCATCTTTTTGGCGTTGTGCAGCCTCAGTTCTTCATCTGCAACGCCTTGTTAATGAGTGCTACCCTATCGAGCTGTTGCCAACACCATGGTTTGACGTGCCTGAGTTGTGTCGAGTTCCCCGATGTGCTGCCCTCATCATGTTTAAAGCTCTTGGTTTGTGAAATCTCCAGTGAATTGCTCCGACAGATTTTAATCCCAACCCTGAGCACACCACCAAGAGTTGTTTCATCACGCTGAGAAGCATCACCGCAAAAAAGCCTTGTTGCGATCCGTCACCAACTTTTGCCCTGTGATCTCTCCGAACTGAGTACCAGCGAAGACCTGCCGTCCAGAAGAGCCGGACCACCGGTGGCTACCCTCATCGACGACCCCGGCCTCGACAACTCGCTACTCGGATTGTGCCGTTGAATTTCTTTGTTTTGCAGGCTGACTTGTGCGCCGGTGACCAGGTGACCATGTTCCTATGATTCTTGAGTATATCGTCCGTGAAGAAATTCACTCGTGTTCACACTTCGGCGTCCATCAAGTCACGACACTACCGGTTGAAATCAAAGAAGAAAAATACGAGAATTCTCAATGGAATATTTGGAATTCACGGCCACTCATGAAGTTCACTCGAAAAGTTAAAGCCAAAGGACAAACACGTGGGAAAGAATTGGCCTCCGTGTAGCCTGAGGCGGTGGAAATTTGGTTTTCGGTGGGAGAGGGGGGTTAGATAAAAAATAGAAATATAAGGGTGCATGGCAGCAGGGGAAACGCCGACAGTAAGGAGATTCGAGAGTTTGGGGTCTAATTCTTTAATTTTTTATATTGCGTTGGTCCTTGCCGTGCACTTGTTTTGATTTTGCAGTCAACCGAACACCACACCATGAATTACCAGCTCGAGCATCCCAAGCTGAGATGCCTTGCCGGCTTGCTCTGAAGCACAGTTGGTCATCACGAACCGGCCGCCGTTCAAAGACCAAATTTGGAAGCAATATTTGGGATAGATAAAAACTTCTTTCTATTTGATTTCCGAATATTTCGTTTCCTTATTTGAAATATCCGTTGATGCACGTGATGGAAATTCCCGATACGCTATGATGTCCGTAATTTCGAGTGGCCTTTCAAATTAGGAAATCTTCCTAATTTCGCAACGTGCATATGATTGACGGTCCGATTTCATGCTCGAAAACGACCCGCAATCGCACGGAAAATCACCAATCCGATCTCACGCTCGAGATATGATTCGTGATTTTATTTAAAAATTGGCCGATCCGATCTCATGTGCGAGATGCGATTCGTCAATTTATTTCCAGAATTAAACGGACATGGATGATATCTTGCTTGATTTGTTGCTGTATGCCTTTATTTGATTGCTCCCGTAAAGGAAAAACCCAAAAAAATATTACTGGTTAAACGCAAGTTAGGATATAACTGGTTTTAAGGTTATGTTGCATCTTAGGATAGAGCTTCCTAGGTTAAGGCAATATCTTAGTTTAAATTAGGGTTTAGTCTAACCCGATCCTTAATATGAGCTGGATAGAATTTTAATCTAGATAGTCATGTTTTGCATCATAAAAAAAATGAAATTTGTCTTAGGATAAATTAGTTGCAATTTCTAGGATAGATTGCATTTTTAGAATAAAAATCATGTGCACGTCATATAGAATCAGGTCCATAAAATGCACGTCATTTTAGTGATTATTGTTAGGTTCATTTCTAATTAGAAATTGCATGTCATTAGATTAGGTCATTTAATAAATGTCGCGTGACATATAGCTTGCATATTAAATTGTATGTCGCATGTCATTTTAGTTAAAATAATTTTGTATGTCATTGCATTGCATTGCACGTCATTAAGATTAAGTCATTTTGGTTAATTTAGATTGCATATTTAATTATTGCATGTTCATTAAGAAATCACAAAAAATCTTATTCGTTCATATAGTTTAGGACATATTGCCATGCCATATCATTTCATATTAGATTAGAAGCATTGCATTGCATATGGACTATACTTTCATTGAAAAAGAGAAAACAAAAATTGAGTGATTGCGTGTTAATTAGAAATCATATCTAGGGTTGTTGATGTGAATTCTGATCTAACAACGCAGATGCTTTCGTTGCTATGAGGTAAGTTCTGCAATTTATTTATTGCTTTACTTGAAAATTGGTGGTAAGAAGAATTTAAAATCAATTCAAAAACCTTTTTTTTTTTTTTTTTAAATAAAAGAGATTACTATTTTCCCCGTACTCTGTTTTGTTACTTGGGTTTATTATCGACCCACCAAAAATAGAATAATAAAACAATTGCATGTTAAGAACTGAACCGAAAGTAACGAGTTAAGTTAGGCTTAATTGCTTCATCAAAAAAATCGTACAATCTTTCATGACCGTCCGCAACCACTTGATCTTGCTATTTATATGTACTTTATTCTAATGTGCACAATATATAACCATAATGGTGCCTCTAATTACAGATTTGAAATGAGTCTGCAATACAGTAACTAATAGTAATGCTATAAGTTACTATTTTACTTGGTTTGTTACTAGAATAATAAAGGAATGTAACGTCCAAATTGCTTCAACATCGTACCCAACTATTTTACTTGGTGTGTTACTAGAATAATAAAGGAATGATAATGTCCAAATTGCTCCATCATCGTACCTATTCTTTCTCCCTCTGCCAAGACCGCCACCATGGCTAGTGAGCGCTCATGAGGGGTTGCCGCCTTGTTGGCAGTGGGTCACTAGTGGGGTCGGTGGTGGTGGGCCAATATTGGTAAGCCAGCATGGGGCGATGGTGGCCGTTAATGTTGAGCAGCAATGGACTTTAGTCGTGTGCGGGCAATCCAGATATCCCCGAGATTAGGAATAATATTTTCGAAGCGCTCTATTCCATTTAGCTCCGTAGATACAATTAGCACTTGTGAGTAGGTATTACCATAAGCTGAATACGCAATGACATGTGATCGATGTCTTTCTTTAATCTTTTAAAAATCAAATTCATATCGAATACCAGCGAGAATAAAGGACGAAAAAATCCAATTGGCAAGAAAGTGCCAAATTCGATGTCATGTGACCTTTTGGACGCGACTGAGAGAAAATATGGGATGGGTTTCTGGCAGACGTCCGTTATGGGGATTCATGAAAGTCCATGAAAAACCGTCAGTCCTGAAGATGTTTTCTTCATTTCAACATAGCAATCCTTTCTTCTGTTACTTCTGATTTACTACTTGTAGGTCAATGTTTCTCCTCCATTGGATTTGACAGGAAAGAAGATGGGACTCGGTCAGCCTAGTTACAGCATAGATGAAAGTTCCAGAGAGAGACTATTTTAGCATTGTTTCCGCCTCTCCGTGTTTTTATTTAATGATGTTTGGAGGGTAATTTGATAAAAAAAAATAAAAAATGAAGCGATAAAGAAAGAGGTTTCTTTTGTCAAGGCCACGTTCATGTTGTTGTCCTTTTTCTCTGCAATGTGAAATGTATGGGCAGGTATTATTAGCCATATTTAACAATTTCACCAGCTAAGTCTATGTGGACACATAATCCCATGGTTCCCATAACTTTGAATAAACACACTAAATTAGCACCAAACATTTATTTATTTATTTTGCAACACAAATTGGCCCGCCCAGAAGTAATCCGGTGCGAGCCGGGCTGATTTTGACACCGACAAAATTTCCAAAAGAGTCGGTAATTTACCAATTTTTATAATTTACTATCTGTTTACCTAATGAGCCTCTTTTCTTTTACTTCATTTTTGCTTCAAAAAATGCTAGGAAATTCCACTCAAGCTGGGAAATCAACAACAATTCTGTGAACATGATTGCTCATTTTTGATTGAATTCGGGACACTGAATGCAACACATCCCCAGGGTAATGTCTCGAGAACTTTAATCTCTACGAATCAATTCGGCAGCAAGTCATCTTGAATCTTTGATGAATATCTTCCATGATGAGATTAATCACTAAGTACACCCGCTAAAATATTAGAAGCAAGCAGGACCAAAACAGACCAAGAGAAGAAGAAAGAAATTGCAGAACCAATCGGTTTTAGTAAGGTTTCATGCCTCCTGTAAGGTTTGGACTAACTAGTCCCTAAAGGGCAAAAATCGATCCCCTTATTGGTGCAGAAGTGAACTGATGCATAGGAGTTGCAATGTTTTTCGAGAGCACGCGACTTGGTTTGGCTAAAAGCTATTACAATTAGAGGAGTTCAATTGAGTCACAGCTCACGAAGGAGTTCAATGGGAGGCTGTTTTCATTGCATAGAACTCAATTCATTCCCAACTCTTTTCTTAATCTACCACTAGTCGAATCAAAATTTACAAACAAAACCCAATTAATGCAAGACAGAAACAAAGTAGAGACAATCACCAGAAAAGGAGTGGGTGACGATGAAGAGAATCAAATTAGACAGCCGCCCGAGTCTGAATGAAAATGCAGCAAACCAAATAGAGATGCAGAGAAGGGAGCAACCCTTCTTGGCCTTAGTCAGCTGCAACCAAAATGACAAAAGAAAAAAGAAAATGAAGGCTTTCCAGACAATCTATTAAACCCTGGGGGAACAGATCGGCTGGCAGGAAGACGCGGTCGCTTTCCCGGAGGGAAATCTCCGCCAGGTCGAGTCGCGTCTCGTGCTTCCGCTCGGTGTCGCCGTTGAGTGCCCTGATGGGTTGGGGTCCGTTGCTGCTGCTTCTGGGTGAGCTCCTTGATCGGGTCGTCGCCGATGAGGGAGGAATAGAAGGAAAAGTCGAAATTTCTTAAGAGTGGATCCCACCTATGCACACGTCATTTGAGAAAATATTCCGAGATGGCGCGTATAGGTGGGACCCACTCTTAAGAAATTTCGACTTTCTCTCTCTGTTTTTTCGTTTCGTTTTTTTTATCCCGTAGCTCTCTCTCTCTCTCTCTCCTCTCATATTCTTTCTCCGCTCTTCGTCTTCCTCCCTCATTAGTGACGACCTGAGCGAGAAGCTCGTCCAGAAGCAGCAGCGACGGACTCCGAGCGGAAGCACGAGATGTGATTCGACCTGGCGAAGATCTCCCTCCGGGACTGCGACCCTGTCTTCCTGCCTGCCAATCTGTTCCCACAAGGGAGATTGTGGTCTTCCTTTCCCATTTTGGTTGCAGCTGATTCAGGCCAGCAAAGGTTCTTCCTTCTCTGCCATCTTCATTTGGTTTTCTTCATCTTCAGTTCTTCACCTGTATTCCTTTTCTGGTAATTATCTCTTTGCTGTTGCATGAATTGCGTCCGCGTGCAAATCTTTGATGCAATCAGTGATAAATTAGGAAAAGATTTGGACGGATTGAGTTTTTCTTATTATTTTCAGTCATGACTTATCATGCATACGCAATGAAAACAGCCTTTCCATGAACCCACTCGGCAGCTGACTCGATTGATTTTGTTCCATCTGCATCTAATCTTTGATAGCTTTAGCCTTAACCAAGTCACATTCTATTGAAGCACATTGCAACTCCTGTGCGTCAATTTACTTCTGCACCAATTAGAGAATTGATTTTTGCTCCTTAGGAAGTAGTTCAAAACATACATGGGAATCGGTTGTTCTTCTGAGCTTGTTAAGTCTAGCTAAAACCGAATCATTGTCCTGGAAGGCATGAAATCTTACTATAATCGATTGGTTCTGCAATTTCTTTCTTCTTTTTTGGGTCTGTTATGGTCCTACTTCTAAAATTTTTAGCGGGTGCAATTAGTAATTAATCTGGGAGAATTACCAAAAAAGTCATAAACCTATTGCAATTGTGCCAATTCAATCCTAAACTTTTTTTTTGTCCAATTTAGTCCTAAACCTTTTATAATTGTGCCAATTCAGTCCATTCGGCCAAAATTGGTCGGCCCGGCCGACGTGGATGCCGATGGGGACAAATCCTATGGCGAGGTAATTTTTTAATAGTTTTTATTATATATTTTTATTTTTTTCGATTTTTTAAATATTTTTAATTCTTTTTTTTTTTTTGCCTTCTTCTCCTTCCTCTGGCCGGACGCCGGCGAGGTGGGGCCGCGAGGCGACCTCGCCGGCCACCGGCGAGGCTCGCCTCGCCGGCCACCGGCGGAGGCGAGCCTCGCCGGATCTAGCGATGGTGGCCTCACCGTCGGCCGGGCAAGGCCAAGCCTCGCCGCAAGGTCGAGCCTCGCCGGATCTAGCGACGGTGGCCTCGCCGTCGCCGGGCAAGGCCGAGCCTCGCCGAGATCCGGCGAGCTCGGCCCTCACCGGCCACTAGCGAGGTGAGGCCCTGCGCTGCGTGGTGTAGTCGAGGAACCCGCGGAGGAGCTCGATCTCGTCCTCGTCGATCCGTAGGGCTGGAACAGGGGTTTTGGCGACGATCCACACGGCCGGGAGGGCCGCTTGAGCTCGGAGGGGGAGATCGTGCCGACAATCGGGGGACGGGGAGGCGGCGAGAGGTGGCGATGGCGGCGGCGGCCTTGCCGGCCACCGGCGAGGTCGACCCTCGCCCTTGCCGGTGGCCGAGGCGGCCGTCGCCATTTGGCGAGGCTCGGCCTCGCCCGGCCATGGCGAGGTCGAGTGTTGCTAGATTTGGCGACGGCCGCCTCACCGTCGCTAGGCGAGGCTTGCCTTCGCCGGTGGCGAGGCTAACCTCGCCGGCCCTCACCTCGGCCGGCGTCCGGCCGAGGAAGGAGAAGAAGGCAAAAAAAAAAAAAATAATAATAATAATTAAAAAATATTTAAAAATTCGAAAAAAAACTATTAAAAAATTACCTCGCCGGCCGGGTCCCTGTCACGTCGGCGCCGACTAATCAATTTTGGCCGGATGGACTGAATTGACACAATTATAAAATGTTTAGGACTAAATTGGACAAAAAAAAAAAGTTTAGGACTGAATTGGCACAATTGCAATAGGTTTAGGACTTTTTTGGTAATTCTCCCTAATTAATCTTGTCATGGGAGAAATTCATCGAGGATTCAAGATGACTTGCTTCAGTATTAATTGCAGTGATTAATGTTCGATGTGTTGCATTCAGTGTCATGAATTCAATTAGGCATCAGCAACCATATTCACAGAATTGTTGCAGATTTCCCATGAAAATTTTCACCTTGAGGGAATGAAGTAGGGACAAAACATCTTGTCTAGCATGAACATAACCTTCCCTCGTTAATGATCATGTGCAGTGGTCACAAAGGTCCTTTAGTTTTGATAACTTTCCATGTGCAATGGTCACAAGGGTCCTTTAGTTTTGATAACTTAGGACAGATTTCTACAGGGGCTTCTGAATGATTAATGACTGTGTTTCAAGTTTCAACAATTGAAATTATCAGTTGGGATTTAAGTTCTTGTCGCAGAAGTAGAGAACGTATGAATCTTCAGGGCAAATTTCTATGGTGCTGTGGGCTTGGCATTAATCTGTGCTTGTAATTTTCTCAATGTTCACATTTCTAGATCTCCCGTACCAATTAAATCCAAGAAGCTTGCGTGTATATTTGTCGAGGTATTCTTACGACAGTTACGGGCTTAAGGAAGCTCCATGATCCTTGGTGGATTGACAGGTTATGCCATCTGGAGTCCTTGGAGTTGCAAGCTCGGGAAACTTGTTCTCAATGTTTAAAGAACCTCAGGTTCTTGCCTAGGCTTCCCAGGAGTTTTGTCGTCTTACATGTCCTGCTTCGCCAGGGAATAAGAACATCAATAGACCTTTGTAAAACCTGAGACAACTCTCAGATGTGACGGTTCTTGGTCGCGCAAAGCCGAAAGAGTTGCAAAGCCTTGAAGAATTGGATGTGGATTCAGATGGGCTTGTTTCTTATCATGAAGCTCTCCCTCGCAAGGCCTCACATGAACGCACACTTTAGAAGGTTAATTGATTTTTCTTACCAAAACAGGGCTATGTCCAAATTATTCATTCGACCAAAAAAAAAAAAAAAAAAAAATCAAAGCAAAGCAAAAAAAAACAAAACAAAAGGGACAGACCTTACTTGAACAAGATGCATCTTAATTGAAAATCCAACCGCGCGTTTTATTCGAGGAAGAATAATTTCTACATTGACTCTTTTGAGATTTTATTTGCTTTGACTTGTCTCATTCTGACCCAAACGGTTTTGTCCTTTAGCTTATGGGTAGACACTTCACCTATCTGGTAATTCCACTCCAAAGTTAAGTGTGATTAGACTAGAATATTATTAATATGGGTTACATTTTCAGTATGTCCAAAGACAAAATTGTAATGAGATGGGTAAAAGAGGATAATATTTCAAGTGAATTAATCCAAAAGTGTCACAATAATCTATTGAAAAAGTGTTTGCCCATACGCTTGAAGGACAAAACCATGAGACTTAAAATGGGACGGACCAAAATGAATAGTACTTCGGATTAATCCAAGAACGACACAATAACTATCTATTTCTGGTCTATTCATGATGAGACACTTAGTCCTTAGTTGGCTAAGAAGCAAATCAAGATTAGTTACTTCAAAGAAGTTGCTATTCTCTTAAAATCAAGGTTAGCTATTCCTCATGGGAGGGGGGCCATTGAAAAGCTATCCCATGTAATCCGACATAGATCCAATTTTCATTCTCTAGAATTGCTTTTTGCATTTTTTTGATGATGAGTTACAATTAAAATAATCAAAATTACTAGACAAGAATTTATGTTTGATTTGTAAATAACTTGGTTATAAAATTGACCTCTCCTATATTAAACTTATAATAATAATTGATAAAGCAATAAGTTGTATAGATTATAAATATGACCAATCTTGATTTAGTGACTTACAACAAGATATTAAATCTATTACACATTTTAATTTGTAGCTTAGATTTACTCATAATCAAAAATATTGTCATGCCGAAATTACCATTTTGCCACTGCAACTTTGCCTTCCCTCTTCATATGAGCGCTTTCAACATATTCCCGCCCGTCTGGCTGAAGGGCGGAAGCGTATAACGGTCAACAGAAACTCCCCCAGTCGCATTCACTTTGCATCTATGCGAATCCTCTCCGACAGAGTTCGCTTCGTACGATGATATGATGGAATAGCGAGGCATGCGCGGGTCAAGGCTCTGGCGGGCGACCACTCCTTCGCCACCTCGACCCCGTTCGCCAAGCTCCTGGACGGCTGCGGCCTGTCCAAGTCAGCGCGCGACACACGCCGCGTCCACGCTCGGATCATCAAGACCCCGTTCTCCGCCGAGGTTTTTATCCAGAACCGGCTCATCGACGTCTACGCAAGATGCGGGTGCCTTGACGACGGCCGCAGGGTGTTCGATAGAATGCCCGAGAAGAATACCTTCACATGGAACGCGATCTTAGGCGGGTTGATCAGATCGGGGTCTGTTAATGAAGCGGAAAAGATATTCGGGTCAATGCCGGAACCTGACCAGTGCTCGTGGAATTCGATGCTCTCAGGTTATGCACAGCATGAAAGGTTCGAAGAAGCCTTGCAATGTATTGGTAAGATGCATAGGGAGAATTATGTGCTTAATGAGTACTCATTTGGTAGTGCGCTTAGCGCATGTGCCGAGTTAGCAGATATGCGTCTGGGCCAACAGATTCAGGCTTTGATATCAAAGTCCGAGTGCTCGTCTGATGTTCATATGGGCTCTGCTCTTATCGACATGTACTCCAAGTGTGGGAACGTGGCTTGTGCACAGAGGGCTTTTGATGAAATGAGTTCTCGAAACGTGGTTTCTTGGAACAGCTTGATTACATGTTATGAACAAAATGGTCCAGCCAGTGAAGCTCTTGAGGTTTTTGTTAGCATGATGGATTGTGGGTTTGAAATAGATGAGGTTACTTTAGCCAGTGTGGTCAGCGCCTGCGCTAGCTTGTCAGCACTTAAGGAAGGGATGCAAATTCATGCCCGTGTTATAAAATGTGACAAATTTAGGAATGATGTTGTTATAGGAAATGCATTGGTTGATATGTACTCGTAAGTGCTCCAGAATTAGTGAGGCCAGAGCAGTTTTTGATAGAATGCCTACCAGGAATATAGTGTCAGCCACCTCCATGGTCAGCGGGTATGCAAAAGCAGCCAGTCTCAAAACTGCAAGAGTAATGTTCACGAGGATGATGGAGAAGAATGTAGTGTCTATCCTTATGTTTTTGAAGTTTTAGATTTGAAAAATGAAAAAATGACATAAATAATTCATAAACTTTCGTCTAATATTCAACTTAGTTTCTAAATTTTTAATTTATTCAATGTGATCCTTAAATTTTGGCAAAATGTGTTATGTCATTTTTAAACTTTAAATTTATTTAAAATGGTTAATGAATTTTTAATAAATATCCAATTAGTCCTTAAATTTTATGGAAATGATGCATTTAGTTGACAAACTAAATCGAACATCCACTAGTAATTTAAATACCGCATTCAACAGATAAAAAATTTAAGGAAAATATTATACATTGGGCCAAAATTCAAAGAATATTTGTTTTATTATCTCAAAATGGGATAAATGCTTCATAAGTTTTAAAATTTGTTGCAAAAGTGTAACTAACTCTTAAAACTTATTAAATTAGTGCAATCAAGTTCACTATTAATTTCATCTAGTTCAGTTAACGGAAAAAACTGACTTTTTTTTTAATCCAAAGATAGAGGAATTAATATGGTTGCCATGTCAAAGATTTTAAGAAAAAAATTAAAAAAGGAAAAAATTGATTCCAAGATTTCTAAAAAAAAAAAAAAAAATCTGAAAAAGCAAAATTTTGGAAAAAAGAGGAAGAGTCAAACAGTGGAGAACCAACAAGGACAATGGTAGACTGGCGTTCCTTGCCGGACTTAGGCGAAGTCAGCTTGGCCCTCACTACCACCTTCACATGCTGAGGAAGGAACGAAGTGAGTGAGTGCGCGCATGTGTGCAACGACCATACCAGGCGAGGTGGCAGCCCCTCACCACTTGCTGGTGAGGCCGGTTGTGGCCGGTTGCGACTTTGCCACTAGCTGCCCTTGCCCATTCGGCAGTGGTGGCCTGTGACCTTACTCAAATTTGCAAAGTTTACCGGAAAAGGTGGCACTGCTCGACCGCGGGGTAGTGGACGCGAACAAGCTCTGGGACTTGGGGAGGCGCATATTCATGTTACCACGTTGAAGAATTTGATTATGGTAGGATGAATTTGTGCAAAAACGAATGCAATCTCAACTCTCCAGAACACTCTTCGGAGCTCCTTTTTTTTTTCTTTTGTTTTCTTTTTAAATGAATGATGTTCAAAGGTAGTTGATGGAGACGAATGCACCTCTCCAGAATGAATTTTTGTCTGATTTTTCTATCCATTTTTTTAGATCTTTATTTCTCTAAAATTTTCATAACAATTTTTTATATCTTAATTACGAAATAGAACATTTGGCATTAGCAACCACATTAGCGCCTCTCTTAAAATAAACATAAATAAAAAAAGCCAAGTCAATTTTTTATAAAAACCAAATTTCAGAATAAAATGCAATAAAAATAACAATACTTAGCATAGATTTTACAGTATGATTGCATTACCTTTAGATTTATATATATGCAGTAGTACATATCATGATAGAAAGTTGTTAAATTAATTTACTAGTCATTGTCGAAAAAAATGGAATAATTCTTTCATTGATTAATCAGCGTCGATGCATATAAACATATTATTAATTTTATTTTTAATTATAAATAATATATAAATATAAGTTAAGTGGACTTATATATTGTAGTTCATGATTCACTTACAACTTCGTAGTTTCCAATTTTTGGACTATAGGATAATGAAGTTTCTCTTAAAATTTTCCTTGGTAAAAAAATAAGTTTCTAGATGCCTTGTCTAAGGTCGAGTGGCTACTCAACTTGCTAAATGATGACCAGACACACCACTATGGTTGCACATGTTGATGTCCCTAGTCTTGGAAGTTCAGTTTGAACCATCTATACTTGGTAAGCTTTCACTAGTACTGCAAATACTTTTGGAGCTTTACGCCTTTATGGCTGAATGCAAATTTTGACAAATAAAAAGCCATAGATATTATAACTTTCGTATAACATTTACTTGATTATTATAACTATTTTTTTCCAATTATTTAAGCGCCATAACTTTAAAAAAAAATATTTACCCAAGTGTCATAACTTTACTTAAGTGTTATGATTTTCAAAAATATTCATCACAAATGTTATATCATGTCGAATTTTGTGAACAATTTTAAGAAGTTATGGTACAAGTGATTGGAAAAAAAAAAAGATGATGATATTTAAATAAGCGTTGAACAGAAGTTACATCATTCAAATGACCCAAAAAAAGTTATCGTACTTAAATGAGTGTTGTATGGAGGTTATGATATTTGTGGTGTTATTTTTCCTAACTTTTTTGGTCTTTACGAATTGGTTGTGTATAACTCTTAACATACTTAAAATATATAAATTTTACATTTTTAGGTTTAATATAAGTAAAATTTGAATGGGCCTGGGCTTCACCTTCATCGTCATTAAAAGAATTTCTAAACTAATAACATGCAATGAAAACGTCTTACTCTCGCCTTTCAGTTGTACCTTAAAAGCGAAAAAGCTCGCCTTTCGTGCCGAAGCCCTCGCTTTCCTGGAAGGGCACGGCGAGGGAGGGTGAAATTCACCGTCTCATAGAAGTCTTTTGTCTCTCTTCCGCCGATCTCGAAAGCCAAGAACGATTATTCTTGTGATCTTTATCTGCTTCTCAGCATTTGATCCGGACTGTTCATCTTCAGCCCCTCCATCTCCGGGTAATTTCCTCTCGTTATTGCCTTCATTTTAATGAATTGGGTCTGTTCCGTAATGCAACTAGATGCAGAATTTGATGGAAACTATGGAGGGACTCTCAGATCAGCATCAGATTCTTTCCTCAGTTGACTCCATGATTGATCACCGCCGGTTGCGTCTAACACTCATAGCTTTAGCCTCTAACTCTACTCACATGCTAAAACCCTGCTCATCCACTTCCATTTATGCAACTGTCAGGCCTAAGGTCCTGAAACGCAATGCCACTCCTATGCATCAGTTTGTCGATAGATCTCAGAGATTTCTGTAATTAGGAATTGGATTTACGCTCTTTAGGAACTGGGCCGGGGCTAAAAGCTAAATTAATTTGACTGGGTCCTTTGATACGACAAATTCTGGTAATTACGAGTTGGTTTTTCTTTTCTTTTCTTTTCGTTTCTTTTTTTTTTGGCTCGAACAGAGATAGTGGTATCTTTAAGAGACCTTGATATGACAAGTTCGTACATTATTGTCTTGTGATTAGCAGTAAGAATGCTCCTAGGCAAAAAATATTTCCCCCAACTCTGTATTTAACAGTAAAGACAATTGAATACTCTACAATGTTGCACTCTGTGGTGAGCCAATACTCACTGCTTCCGTAAAATGCAGCTCTCGTCCCTACACTCCTGTGTGTTCCCACTTATTTTCTGGAAAAACGGTTATATAGCATTCATGCTTCTATTTTCTGTTGAAATCTTATTAACTCCATAAATTATTAGTGATTAAATCCTCTTTTTCTGATATGCTGGTACTTTCTGGCAAATGTGGATAATAGCTTCAAGCCTAACTGATGCTCGCCCATGACCGTGTATCTGTTTTTTGATAACCTATGAGATGGCTGTAATAAGGGATCGGTTTATGCTCTTCACAAACTAGTCTGATGGGTTGCATTTGCTTCAGCGTAATTTCTTGATTTCATTTTTCTAATGAGATCGTCATAGGGGAATGAACTCTTTGCCCGCAGCCGTAGAGGTCAAGGGAGAAAGTAATTGAGTGTTGTGGAATGTGTTTGTCCAATCTATTTTGGTTAAACTAATAGAGGAAGGTTTTATGAAGGTTTTATTATAATTTCTTATCAGATAATAACATAGTTAGTCAAGCTATAAGAAACTTTAGGTGCTTATGTGCAAAGGACATTCAACGTCACCTTTCAAGAGAAATTTTATCACCTAAAGAAATAGTTCAAGACAAAAGTAGGTTGACAGTGATTTATCTCTGCACAAAATATTCTTTTTGTCAAATCAATTTCGAGTGTGAACTAAGATTCATAATTTCCACAATACTTTGGAAACTTCTTCCTTTAGAATTGAGATGGGTTCCACTTCTCTACCGTATTGTTAATAAAGTATTCAGCCATATTTTGGTGTCTAGTGCAAAGCACCAGAAGGAGCTCGTGCATTTGTCATTGAGGTTTTTTTCTAGAATAACTTAAAACAGAATAGTTTTGAGAGAAATCATGATAATCATCACTCCATTTTCATAGTAAATGCTTTTCAGGTGGGATATCAAGACGTTGCAAGTCCTCTGAAAATTCAGGAAATGGAGATGCCAATGGAACCTTATTACGAAGTATTCTTGAGCTTTAGAGGATCAGATACTCGCAACGACATCACTGATATCCTTTACACCAGCCTCATTGATGCCGGAATACGAGCATTTAGAGATAATGAAGAGCTTCACGTTGGGAAAAAGATTGGCCTGGAGCTTCTCCAAGCGATTAAGCAGTCAAAAATCTCGATTCCTATCTTTTCTGAAAGATACGCTGAGAGTGAATGGTGCCTCATGGAGTTGGTCCAGATGGTGGAGTGCAAGGAAAAGTGGGGACAAGAGATCATGCCAATTTTCTATGACGTTAAACCATCCGAGGTTCGTGACCAGATTGCAACTTATGGCAAGGCCATTCTGTCTCACATAAATAAGCAGTTGTACACTAATGAGACTATTCAGAACTGGAAGGCAGCTCTCAACAAAGTTGGAGAATTAAAGGGATGGGAACTCAAGCAAAGGTACTTGAATTTATTATTGTGCATGGTCTGTTTGTACCTTAGATATTATTCTATTCATCTTGATTTAACAGTTTGGTTCTGTTGCCTTCAATACTATCAGAGGCAAAGGCGAGTTCACAAAAGAAGTTGTTCAGAAGCTTTTGATCAAGTTGAAAAAGAAATCCTTGGCAGTGTCTACTTGCTTGGTTGAAATGGATGATCAAGTGGACAAGTTCATGGAAGTGATAGGTGAACGGACCACTAAAACACAGATTATTGGTATCCATGGTATGGGTGGTGTCGGAAAGACGACTCTTGCCACAATCATCTATAATAAACTGTCAGCTGGTTTTGATAACTGTTGCTTCCTGTCGAACGTTCGAGATACAAAGATTGAGACTTTGCAAGATCAGCTCATCTCTAAAGTCCTAAGAAGGGGTTGCCTGTCCATCACTAACAGTAAGGAAGGAATTATTGAGATCAAGGAGAGGTTGTCCTCTAAAACGGTCTTACTTGTACTTGATGATGTCGACCAAAAGACTCAGCTGGATGCTCTTGTGGGGGTGGGTGAATGCTGGTTTTTCAAAGGAAGTAAGGTTATTATTACCACAAGAGACAAGGAACTTCTCAAAGGTGTTGATTTTCAACATGAACTTATCAAAATGGATTTTGAACTTTCTCTTAAACTGTTTAGCAGACATGCCTTTAGAAGAGATAATCCTCCAGCAGAATACGTTCGCCTCTCCAAAAGAGCACTAAAAATCTGCGATGGCCTTCCTTTGGCTCTTGAAACTATAGGTTCACTTTTAAATGGAAAAGAGAGGAGAATTTGGGAGACCACGTTGAAGAAGCTGGAAACTATTCCAGATGGAACGGTTAAAAGTAAGTTGAGCATTAGTTTTGAGGCATTAGAATATCAAGAGAAGGAAATATTTCTTGATATTTGTTGCTTCTTTGTTGGGTATAACGTGAGAATTGTGATTCACATGTGGGACAGCTGTAAGTTTTCCCCTAAATATTCTCTTGAAGTCCTCAAATGGAGATCGTTAATAAAGATTACAGAAGGTAACCAACTGTGGGTGCATGATCAGCTAAGAGACCTTGGGCGAGACATCATTCGTGAAAGAGCTAATTCAAAGCCAGAGAAGCAGAGTCGGGTGTGGGATCATGAGGAAGCAATTGATGTTCTTCAAATAAAGGAGGTAAAGTGTTTGCAATGTTATTCCTATTCAAAGAGATGAGTTATACACCTTGAATTTGCTTATTTGTTTCTATTTGAATTGAGTGGTTACTTGTGTGGTTACTGCAATCACATGCTCATCTATAAATTATATTGTAAATTAATTTCAAATTATGAATAACATGTACATTCCTTAAGCATGTTCAACTCGAATGCCTTCAATTGGTAATTATATGATAACCAGCTTCTGTTTTCTTTTTTTTGCTTCGGCAGGGAACGGAAAATGTTGAAGCAATATGTCTCAAGTTTGATCATCAATCTCAATGCTTCTTTAAGAACGAAGAATTTGCAAGTTTATCAAATTTAAGGTTTCTTCAAGTAAATTATGGAGACTTGGATATGAACAACATCCAGCATTTTTCTTTAACCAACTGGTTCCAGAGGAATCTAACCAACCTTCCGAAGTTGAGATGGCCCTCATGGCATAATTTCGTTCAGCATTTTCCTTTAATCAATTGGTTCCATGGGAACTTACTCATCCTTCCGGAATTGTGGTGGCTCTCATGGCATAACTTAATTATAAATCTTCCTTCAACCAATTGGTTCCAAAGGAATCAGCTCATCCTTCCGGAGTTGAGATTTCTATTATGGCATGAGTTTCCCATCTTTTTCCAATTCACCGCATTTTCCCTTGTGAAACTAGCGATTCTTGATCTATCAAGGAGTGAAATTACAGATGAGTGGGAGGGATGGAACCATCTCAAGGTACGGTATTATTTCAACATGAATTTGCTATATTGACTTTGTTGTCCCGTGTCTCAAAATGACCCAAATTAACCTATTCTCTTCATTACAGATGGCAAAGAAGTTGAAGGTTCTAAATTTGACTGGATGTAGAAACTTACGTAGAACTCCTGACTTTTCTCCTCATGAAAATTTAGAGCAATTGATTCTTCAAGGGTGCTACGAATTGGTTCAAGTTGATAAGTCTATTGGTAAGTTAAAGCATTTAGTATTATTAAACTTGGAAGATTGTGCGAATCTTCAGACATTGCCAGACGAGATGGAGGAATTGAAAGCCTTGACAGAACTTCGTGTTGGTGGGACATTTATTATCAATATTCCTGAATGGAAAGGAATGGAGAAATTGGAAACCCTCAGTGCAACTTATTGTAATTTACTGAGTGAATGCAATTTAGCTGGTTGCTCAACATCACTATTGTATCTTGACTTGTCAGGAGCAAGTATTAGTGAACTTCCATTTGGAAATTTTGGGTCTCTCGTTGAGTTGAATCTTTGTTCATCGAGCATACGAGAGTTACCTGATTCTATAAAGATGATGAAGAGTTTGAGAGTACTAAGGATGTCTGACACCCCCTTAGAAAAGCTACCTAGTGCCCTTGGGACGTTGGAGAAGCTTGAAGAGATCCATGTTGACGATTGTGAGGATTTGTGTGGGGAAATTCCAAATGAGATTGAAAGACTATCATTTTTGAGAATCTTGAGGTTATCGAGCTCAAGAGTTTCCAATATACCTAAGCTTCCTAAAAGTATGACCGATCTATACCTAAAGAATAATCTATAGATGAGATGCCCAAATCTCTCGAACCTATTAAATTTGAGAAATTTGGTGTTGGAAGTAGAGTATCTAACCCGTTCCCATCTAGCTCCAAGCCTCAATTGGATTGGAGGGCTAATAAAGCTAAAACCTTGTATTTGTGTTATGATGATCTAGCCACCCTACCTTCAAATTTTAATCTCCTTTTGAAGCTCAAGAAACTTGTACTATGCGTACATAAGCTAGAATGCCCACCTAGGCTTCCCCAGAATTTGTCGACCTTTATTATATTTGGGGGCAAGTTAAAGAAAAATGCAGTGATAAATCTTTCATATTTGGAGAAGTTATCATTATTGGAAGTTTGTGATTGTGTGCAGGTTCAAGGCCTCGAACATTTGAAGGACCTGAAAACACTTCGTCTTAGTTGTCTTGTGTCGCAAGCAAAGTTGCTTGACTTGACCAACTTAAAGAAGCTCCGGAGAATTCATATAGAAATTTGTCCTAAATTGGTTGAGGTTCGAGGTCAGCTAGAATCATTGGAGTACCTCACTTTATTTAACTGTAAATCACTCAAAAAGTTGCCTGATCCATTAAGCTTCAAGCATATAAAAGTGTTATCTATAGGAGGATGTAAGAAGCTAGAAGAGATTCAAGGCTTGGAATCTGCAGAGAACTTGAATTCCTTAAAGGTGGAGGATCTTGTGTTGCTAGAGAAGTTGCCTGACCTGACCAATGCCAAGAAGTTGAGGTTGCTTGTATTAGAAAATTGTCCCCATCTGGTTGAGATTTGAGGTAGGCTAGAATCATTGGATATACTCAAAATTCGGGGCTGTGGGTCTCTGCGACAATTTTCTGATCCTTCAAGCTTCAAGAAGCTGAAGGTTTTAGCAATAAGAGGATGTGAGAGATTGGAGGAGATTCTGGAATCTGATGAGTACAAGGATTTGAAAAAAGTGAGGAGCCTGACGGAAAGCCTGAGAAGCCGACGACGGTGGGCAAGGAAATCAAGGAGAAAATGTTCTATACTATAGTGAGAAAATATTATGTACGTTTAACGTTCCAGCCTGGCAAATAAGAAGGCGCGACACGTGTCCTCGTGGGACCCACATCCTGGAGAGGAAAAAAAGGCGCTAATTTGAAAAAAAAATCAGTCCTGATTTTCTTTCTTCACGCCCCCTCTCTCTCTCTCCCCTCGCTCTCTCTCCCCGACGAACTCCCTCTCTCTCTCTGCCCTTTCTTTTTTCCGACCGGCGAACCAGCGCGAGCAACCGACGAATCAGAAGGATGCCGGCGAGACGACCACGAGCAACCGACCGGCATGCGACCTCCCTCTCTCTCTCTCTGCCCTCCCTCTTTCCGACCGGCAAACCACCGCGCCGCCCTTCCGGCTCTGGATCTGGCTCCTACTCGTCCGTCCCCTGCTCTCTCTCCCCTCGCATCTCTGTCTGCCCTCCCTCTCTTCGCAGCGAACCAGCGCCCCCCTCCGGCTCCAGATCCGGCACCGGTTTGTCCTGTACGCTGGAACGTTCGAGCCCGACCGCCTCACACCCACCGGCCTCTTAAAACACCCACCGCCCGACCACTTCTCTGTTCTGGTGAGGTAATACAGATCATGGGCTTAGTAAATAATGCAATTTGCTGAGCAGTGACAGTGAGCACCAGTTCAGCACCAGAAAAGACATGGGGCTGTAGAAAGCCCTTTTGAGATTGACCATTTTGGCGATTTCCAATTAGATCTGTAACCCCTGTCAACTTTGGCACGTTGGCCGCGCCTCCCATCAAGGTACACGTTCTCTACAGCTTTCACCACCGAGGCGCCAAGCCGTCGGCCCCTGCCCTCATGATAAGCACACGAGATCATTGGTGATGGTGGATTCTCTGCATCCATCTTTTGCTTTGTGCGTTCGTAGCCTGTTCTTTTCCGGCTTTTTGCATCTGAACGAACTGTACTAAACTAATCACATATCTGGAAGCTGCGGAGTCCGTGCTGGGTCTCATAGATAACTCAAATTTCGATATGATCATTGCACTGCCATTTATGACCACTTCCTCTAATTTTTTGGTCACGAAAGTCTGCATAACATTTCCTTTCCCAAAATATATGTTGTTTCTTGTGATGTGCTTACCAGTTCCTGTTTTGAACACATTGAATTGATCAGTCTATCAGCCTGGGGGAGCTGCACCATTGTCGTCAGCAGACAAGCCAATAAGTCAGAGGTGGAGGATCTTGATGCCGGATGGGTCTCATGCCATTTATCCCAAACCCAGAGCTTTGAACCACTCTGAGATACAGGATATGGTCGAGCATTATTGCCAGGCTCCCATAAATGCCATTCGAGCTGGTTAGTTCATGGATCACCTTACCTTCATTAGTTCCAGCAGAAGAGTTTCCCTTAATGAGTTTTCTGCCTTCGAAAGTTTAGTCTTCGCATTGCTCTTCAATAAATAAATAGCAGCTCGAATCAGACTTAGTTTATACTTCTGGAACCCCATGTTCAGGTAAACTTAAACTAGCATAGTTGGGAAAGAAAACGTTCAATCTATTGGCAGGGTGGGACCTCATAGAGAAACCTTTGAAGAGACATGATGGATATTATGCAATTGCTTCGTTGACAAATGATTTTGCTTTTTTGTCCTGTTTACTTGTGAAAAAGCATCATCCAAAGGGGGACATATTGAGTGGTGAAGTCTCGCTTCATTTTTCTTCGCAGAAGTTGGTTTGGTCACTGTTGGAGGCTGCCTAGTAACTTTCTGCACTTTTGACTCGCAATTTATCAGTCGAAAAGAGATGGAATAGCACGTCTTATGAGTCATTTGAATGCTTTACTTGTGCTTTAAGCGGTTGCATTGCACATGATTTTTCACTATAGAGGCTTGAAAGGTTTTAAAGCTTGGGAATCTCTCTCTCTTCCCCTCTCTCTCTCCGACCGAGAGACAAACTTATTTTCAGCATATCCTTTCTATTAGTAGCTTGTATCAGTGAGTCATTGCAATGAAATATCTTGCTTACAAATCCTGACATTTTCTCCTTATTTTGTGAGATCAAGTCATTAATATAGAGAGAGATGATCATAGATTGATTCTGTTAGCTTATGCATAAATTAAATAACCAGCTACACATTGATCATAGTTCTATCCTCACATGGATTAGTCTTTCCGGTGCATATATGCATAATTTCGCATCTCTAAGGGGACGAAATTTTGAGACATGTACTGATAAGTAGCTTCAGCACTGATTTCTTCCAGACCATGGGTTTCATTTTCATTGAACCTTCTCCTGCTGCAATCTGTTAAAATTTAAATGTCTTCCTGATGTTTCACTCTACATGAATAGGATAGGGAGTCCAGGAAATGGCATCACTTCGCAGAGTCTTCCTGATGTTGATTTTGGCATCTGTCCTCAGCCAAATTCTTACTGCAACAGCCCGCCTTTGGTGTTTGATATGGAATGCAAGGAGACAACCTGCCTAGTCTGGCTGAGGTGATACAGCTCTACAAGAATCACAATAGTGGGACAATGTGGCTCTATGATCCCAACCCCGAAGCGCTCCGAGCTCTAGTGAACTCCGGCATCAGCGTGATCCTAGGCACCAAAAATGAAGACCTACACAACTTGGCATCAAGTGTGGAAGCTGCAAGTCATGGATCGACGCTCATGTTGAGCGCTACTAAGGTGTAAACATCAAGTACATAGTCGTAGGCAACGAGGTCATCCCTGGAGAATTGGCTCAGCGCATGTTGCTTGCAATGCAGAATCTACAAAGCGCCCTTAGCAGCTCCAGTTTCTCATCTGTGGTGATGACCACGGTGGTCTCGGGGACTATCTGACAACCATGCCCCTTTGTTGATCAATGTGTGCCCTTACTTTGGCTATGTTGCAGACCCCACCAACATAAGATTGGACTATGTGCAGTTCACTGCGCTGGGGCCAGTGGTCCGTGATGGGGACTAAGCTATTGGAACTTGCTTGATGCGATGGTGGATGCTTATTACGCAGCAATGGAGAGAGGATTTCCCTATTGTGGGCGTGGAGATCTCCGAGTCCAGGTGGCCTTCTTCTGGAAATCAGAATTTCACTACTCCACAGCTCACACTGACTTACAACCAAAATTTCATGAAGAAAATCAAAGCAGGGACAGGGACGCCAAAGAGACCAGATCGCCGCTTGGTAACGTATTCGTGATGTTCAACGGGGATCTGAAATCCACCGGCGTGGAACAAAATTTCGGTCTCTTCTATCCAGATGGAACTCCACTTCACCCTATTTTTTTTGTAGCTCCAATCGACAGGACTCAGCTCCGGCACTTTCTTTTGCCATATGCTGTGTAGACTTTCAGAGATAAGATCTTATCATGTGTAACTTTTTTTTTTGGTCAGTTATCACGTGTAACTTGGAAGCTACAGTGAGTATCAATGAACGATGCAATAACCGGTAAACTGGATCACCTGTTATCTACATCTGCAATTCTAGAATCTCATGTTTGCAGCGGTGATGCAATGAATATGGGAATTCTGATTCTGGATAATCAAGGTCAAGTCATCAACACATAGCGAAAAATCCATTTCCTTCCCTTGTACGTCTCCCTTATTCATGTTATATTTCTTAGGGCAAGGCACTAGGTAAAGCTCTTGCGAAAGAACCGCTTGGCTTAATCTTCCGGTTAGCAAATTCAATCCCACCAACTAAAAGCAAAACACAACATCTTATACAACAATAATAATCTGAACAAAAAACCTAGTCATGGAGTCATAGGCGTGACGATAATTTCTGCTTCCCGCTATCGAGGAAAGGGTAGTCCGTGTACCCAACAACAGGATCTTGGGTATAGAAAGTCTTCCTAACATACTTGTTCAGAGGTGCATTAATCTTGAATCGCAGGACCAAATCTGGGTTGGCGATGAAAAGACGACCGTACAATACCAGGTCTGCATTGCCAACGGCTATGGCTTTCATACCGAGCCCTCTTGTGAACCCTCCACTGCAAATAAAAGTGCCCTGATAAGCCCGTCTCCAAGTCCTCATCAACTGGATGTATCAATTTGTGTTTTGGTGGTCAAAAACTTATTTTGAGATAAATTTATCACATTTTCCGTGGCGTCAACTCTTTCTCTTGTGATATGGTATACATCTCCATCAAATTCACCTCACACAACACCACATGCCGTAAGACAAAATGCGCGAAAGAGCTGCTCGCGCAGGCAGCCGAACCGCAGTTGCGATTCAATGGCTGTACGCAGGAGGAACAGACGGGGACTCAGATTGTCGCAAACACACCAACTTGTGCACCCGCTTTCGTTAAGCACTAACTAATGTTTGTCCGGCCTAAAAGAGCCATCACATTACAAGTGGTTACAAATGAAATGATACGCATGATAAATTTTTCCAGAAAGAAAGAACTTATCGTGAGCAGAATGTGTGCCGATTCTTGCTATGATTGATTGGTCGACCACACCCCCCGAAGACAAAAATGTACAGGCTCCCAGATTCTTCTAGCGTTCCTGTTTCTTGATTTGTCTGATTTACACTCCGGATGACGATGTCCGGTTTATTCTGTGCGCCCAATTTTGGAGCGGTGGGTTTAGCTCCTCAGATTCTACTGGACGATAAAGGCTTGGCAGTGTTGGTAGGCGGAGGAGCGGCTATGGCAGCCCATGGATTGTCATCCGTTGTTACGGCAGGTTTTACAGTCAGGTTTTGAGGCGCTCTTTGGAACCGGTGCTGCTATGGATCCCCATAAATCATCATCTTAATCTTTGGTGACTTTCACTGCACTCTTTGGCCTCAAACTCGTCACTGAGAATCAAAATTAAAATACTTAAGCCTGCCGGATGTATCGGCAGCAAATAGCATTAATCAAAATCAAAATTTACTGCAATTAATAACTCTCTTGCAAGAGAGTTATTAATTGCAGTAAAATCTCATTTCTAACAACAATCCTTCGATGTTAAAGGACCAAAAGATGATTACCACCATGACCTCTTAACTTGAATACACTGTAACT
This sequence comes from Eucalyptus virginea, assembly GCA_014182375.1. Lineage (NCBI taxonomy): Eukaryota > Viridiplantae > Streptophyta > Magnoliopsida > Myrtales > Myrtaceae > Eucalyptus > Eucalyptus virginea. The sequence continues at coordinate 61,515,263 of CM024521.1, forward strand.
GGCCCTCACACACACACACACACACACACACATATATTCATGTGATTCAGAACCAATTATCCAGAACAGCAACTCATTCTATAATATTCTAGTTACTATTGAAGATCGCAAACTCACTGGACATTACAGATACCGGAAACAAATATAATGATTTGAAATGAATTTTTCAAACAGAAGATAGCATTTTGGACTAAAAAACTGTCTAATGGTTCAGTCGTCAAGTGACAAATCATCGGTAGGTCTTTATAGTCAATGCACTCTCACAGCAAACTATGAGCATTCATCACGATCGGCATCAAGCAAAATATATTCATATTACCTGGTGGCTTGGAGTGTGAAACAGGTTGCAACACTGGTCTTTTCTGAGCTGCTTGGATGTTAGCAAGAACAGGAGATGGCTTTGGCTCTTCAAGGGGTTCAATATCATCCCAACCATCCTTGTCACTTTCATGCTCTTCATGAATTCCGTTCTCCACTTCTCCCCAACCATCGGTTGATGTCGGTGACACAGGTACGGGCTGATCAGACAAGTCTGTGCTAGAACTAGCATGAACCATTGTGGTGCTTGGAGTCTCCACCCCTGAAACTATCCAAGAAACCAATCAACAGAACATGCATATTATATTAAATAAAGTCATGGTGATGTACATATCAATTATTTTATCCTAGGTTTATATTGACAGTCCATAATGTAGGAAGAAACATCTTGCGGAGTAAAGGCATGCACTGTGACTCTAAAGAGAATTTATGATCCATCTGGGCTTAGTCTCGCTATTGATTTTTCAAAACCCCTCCCTTTAGATAAAACACTGCAGCAGCTGCATATAGTAAGACTGCAAGGAAGTCAATCCTAGCACAAACCATTCATGCACAACAGTGTCGGTAATAAAATTTACCATTACCAAAACCAGCTCAAGCTTTACGCAAACAAATTATAACTAGACTGGTATCAATATCCACTAAAGGCTTCTGGGGAACACATTCAGAGAATATCAATGAATGAACAGCAGCCATACCAAAGCTGGAAGTGGAAGCTGAAGAAGAGTAGTGCTGGAGTTCGCAGTTGCAACAAGTGCTTGTTCTGAAGGTTTTCCTTTGAGAGTCAAGGAGCTCATTGCCCATCTGCATAATATTGCAACCTTAGGTCAATAAAAATTCATGAAAAAACACCATATAAAAGAGGATAAAATCCTGACTCAAGATACTCCCCTACAATTGCAAGAGAAACAACCACCATGGTAACCTGTGGCCGCCAAGTTCTGGCACAGACAGAGTACTTCTCTAATCATAAAACTTCAAGATTGTATTTGATCTACAATGCTCTCAGATTCCCTATCTCAACAGCCCTAAATCCCGAGAAAATTACAAGGAGAATGCATCCTTTGACTACCACCATTCAGTGGTTTGAAAGATGTTACTGAGAAAACACAGAATTGCTTTCTGTGTTTTCAAGCTTAAGGGAACAGCCAATCACCAGCAGTGTTGTTGAAATCCTATGATTTCAAATCGATTTCACCCACAAAACATTTCATTCTGCAACTAGAAGCGGAGATGCATCTGAATTGCAAATGAATCTTATGATCCGTATACCATTCATTATGATTAGGTACGATTCACTACAATTCAGTCAAGACTTCTACATTTGTGATTGTTGGCCCTGAAAGTTATGACACCAAGATTTAAACACGAATCATAGCATGGATGTTTTCAAATCACAATTTTACTGATAGAGGGGTTATTTCCTTAAATATCTTACATAGTTCGTCTGGGTTCATCTGGCATGATCAGGTGATATTTCTTCAAAATGATCTGTTCAATATTTTTCTATATTCTCACAAATAATAGCTAGGCTTCAATAAGATATCCTTCTATTTATTTATTCTATAAGATTCTACTGAATCTTACCATTCATGATTCAATCAGATTCACAATTCAAAAAATGCGGTTTAAATTTCCTATTTGAATCCCAATTAACAACATTGATCACTAGTTCTTCCAAGAGGCACCTCATCTGCACATGACGAACTTGCAGATAAGCAGTGACAATAATTGTCATTTTGTGCAGTTGTGAATTTCGTTGTTGAAGATGTGTGGGCTTTGAAAATGCCAAATCTAACCTTGACTGGTTGCAGGGAAAAATTAATTTCGGACTGTTGAAACGATAATAAACTGCTTGGTTTCCATTTACATCTACAGACATCTGTTTCCTAGATTGCTGCTGGGATTATTTTCGCTTTTTCTGCACGGTATGATGTGCAAGGCATAAATACTAATATGCATCACAAAGAATGAACTTTTTCCATCAAAGTGAGAGAGAGCCTCCAAGCCGTTTCATTTTACTTTCCAACCACAATAATTTGCCATGTAAGCACAATGCACTGCTAAAGAAGAATGAACTCACCCAAGTAAACCTGCATTTCCAATGTCCGAAGAAGTTCCAGTGCTCATGCCAGTGGTATCCCCAGAACTTGTCTGCTGAAAAAGAATAAGGAACAGAAGATTTTATTACTAACTGATGAAAAAACTAAACATTATCAATGAATCAGAGTATCTTAAATAAGTGAAATCATAGCTCAGAAAAAGACAAGGACTGGTAAAGATCTAAAGTGATATAATTAGCACTTCCAAGTATTATACATAAAGAGAAAAATGAAAACTAAAGGGGGATAAAAGAATAGGCTACCTCATTCGAACAAAGTCATCTAGAGTGCATTCATACCACCATATCAGACCAGCAGGACTATCTGATGGATGCGCGCTTTTTGTGTCTGCGCGCGCGCGCGTGAGAGAGAGATATCCAGCGTACAGGACAAGCCGGTGCCGGATCTGGAGCCGGAGGGGGGCACTGGTTCGCCGGTCACGCGCTGGTTCGCCGCGAAGAGAGGGAGGGCAGACAGAGACGCGAGGGGAGAGAGAGCAGGGGACGGATGAGTAGGGGCCAGATCAAGAGCCGGAAGGGTGGCGCGGTGGTTCGCCGGTCGGAAAGAGGGAGGGCAGAGAGAGAGGGGGAGGTCGCACGCCGGTCGGTTGCTCGCGGTCGTCTCGCCGGCATCCTCCTGGTTCGTCGGTTGCTCGCGCTGGTTCGCCGGTCGGAAAAAAGGGAGGGCAGAGAGAGAGAGGGAGTTCGTCGGGGAGAGAGAGCGAGGGTAGAGAGAGAGAGAGAGAGAGAGAGCGTGAAGAAAGAAAACCGGGACTGAAATTTTTTCAAATTAGCGCCTTTTTTCCCCTCCAGGACGTGGGTCCCACGAGGACACGTGTCGCACTCCGAGCGCCTTCTTGTTTGCCAGGCTGGAACATTAGACGTACCTAATATTTTCTCGCCGATAGTCTCTCCCCTGGTAGGTTACGTCTTCCCCGTGATTTGGTGATCACTGATTTTCCTAAATTAGATATTATGAAGGGTCCTGTCACTTTTTTCAAATCTCCATACTCATCAGATTCTAGAATCCCCTCCAATATCTCACATTTTACTATTGCCAATTCCTCTAGCTTCTTGAAGCATGAAGGATCCGAAAACTTTCGTAAAGACCTGCAACCTTCAATATAAAGCCTCTCCAGTGATTCTAGCCTACCTCGAATCTCAATCAAACGAGGACATTCACATAAAACAAGATCAACAAGCTCCTTGGCGTTGGTCAGATCAGGCAACTTCTCTAGCAACGGAAGATCGTACACAACTAAGCAACTCAAGTTCTCCGAATCTTCCAGGCCTTGAATCTCATTGAGCTTCCAACAGTGACTTATCACTAATACTTCTATATGCTTGAAGGTTAATGGATTAGGCAGCTTTTCAAGTGATTCACAGTGACTAAAATTGAGACCCTTCAACGAATATGGCTCAAATTGAACCTCAACCAGTTTAGGACAATTCCTTATAATAATTCCCCATAACTTCTTCGAGTTGGTCAGGTCGAGCAACTTCACCAGCGACGGAAGACAAGTAAGACGAAGGCGTGCCAAGTTTTTCAAATGTTGGAGGCCTTGAATCTCCATTAGTTGTCCACAGTAATGGAATTCCAATGTCGATAACTTATCCAAATATGAAAGATTTATCGACTTTTCCATTAACCCATGCCCATGAATATTGAAGTGTTTCAAATTTTGGGGAAGCTTAGGTAAGTATTCTAGGTTATCTACGATGAGGACAAGCATCCAAAGCTTCGAAAGGAGATTAAAATCTGAAGGTAGGGAGATCAAACCATCATAACGCAACCACAAGATTTCTAGCTTTCTTAATCCTACGATCCAATTGAGGCTTGAAGCTAGAGGGGAAAGGGTTTGGTACTCTATATCCAAGGTCAAATATCTCAAATTTAATAGGTTCGAGAGGTCTGGACATCTCATCTGTAGATTATGGCGCAAGTATATATTGGTCATACTTTCAGGAAGCTTAGGTACATCGGAAATTCCCGTGCTCGTTAATCTCAAGATTCTCAAAGATGATAGTCTTCCAATCTCACTTGGAATTTCCCCACACAAATATTCACAGTCGTAAGCTTCAATCTCTTCAAGCTTCTCCAACATCCCAAGGGCGCTAGGCAGCTTTTCTAAGATGGTGCCAGAGATCCTTAGTACTCTCAAATTCTTCATTGTCTCTATTGAATTGGGTAACTCTCCTATGCTCGACCGAGAAAGATTCAACTCAATGAGAGAACCAAAATTCCCAATTGAAAATTCACTTATACATGTACCTGACAAGCGAAGATATAACAGTGATGTTGAGCAACTAGCTAAATTGCATTCACTCAGTAATCCACATGAACTTGCATTGAGAGTTTCCAATTTCTTCATTCCTTTCCATTCAGGAATTTTGGTAATAGATGTCTTGTCAAGAAGAAGTTTTGTCAAGGCTTCTAGTCCCTCCATCTCGTTCGGCAATGTATGAAGTTTCGTACAACCTCCCAAGTTTAAAAACACTAATTGCTTTAACTTACCAATAGACCTATCAACTCGAACCAATTCCTCGCACCCTTAGAGAATCAGTTGCTCTAAATTTTCATGAGCAGAAACGTTAGGAGTTTTACGCAAGTTTCTGCATTTAGTCAAATTTAGAACCTTCAAATTCTTTGCCCTCTGTAATGAAGAGAAGAGGTTAATTCTAGATCATTTTGAGATACGGGACAATAAAGTTAATATAGCAAATTCAAGTTGAAATAATACCATACCTCGAGGTGCTTCCATCCCTCCCAATCATTTGTAATTTGACTCCGTGATAGATCAAGAATCACTATCTTCTCAAGGGAAAATGCAGTCAACTGGAAAAAGATGGGAAACTCATGCCATAAGAGATATCTCAAATTCGGAAGGATGAGCAGATTTTTCCGGAACCGCTTGGTTGAAGGACAATGCTGAACAAATTTATGCCATGAGAGCCATCTCAACTTCGGAAGGTTGGATAGAATCCTTTGGAACTGGTTGGTTAAAGAAAAATGCTGGACATTTTTCATATCCAAGTCTCCACAATCCACTTGAAGAAACCTTAAATTTGATAGGCTTTCAGATTCTTCCTTCTTAAAGAAGCGTTGAGATCGATGATCAAACTTGAGGCGTATTGCTTCAACATTTTCTGTTCCCTGCCAAAGCAAAAAAAAAATTATACAAAAGCTTGTGATCACATAATTGCCTGTCGAAGGGATTCGAATTGAACATACTTTAGGAATGTGCATTTTATTCATACTTTCAAATTGATTTATAATATGATTTACAGATGTGCATGTCATCATGGTAAGCAAACAAGTAACGACTAGGTTCAGATAGAAGTAAATAGCCAAAATCAACGTGTATAACTCGTCTCTTTGAATAGGAATAGCATGGCATAAACTTTACCTTTGCTATAAGAACATCATTTGCTTGCTCATGATCCCACACCCGACTTTGCTTCTCCGGTCTAAATGTACCAATCCGACGAATGAAATTTCGCCCAAGGTCTCTTAAGAGATCATGCATCCACAATTGGTCATGTTTCATAAGCTTTATTAACGACATTTGTTGGAGGACATCAAGATAATAGTCAGGTAAAAACCCATAGCTTTTCCACATGTGCCTCACAATTTTCACATCAAACCCAACGAAGAAGCAACAAATATCGAGAAATATTTCCTTCGCATGTGGTTGTAACGCATTGATACTGATGTTCAACTTTTCTTCAACCTTTTCATCGGGAATAGTTTCCAGCTTCTCTAATGTGGTCTCCCAAAATTTTCTGTCTTTTCCAGCTAAAAATGAACCAATGATCTCAAGAGCCAAAGGAAGATGACCACAGACTTTTACCGCTTTTTCAGGGAGAGGGGCGTATTTTGCTGAAGGATGATCACTTTGAAATGCATGTTTGCTGAATAGTTGAAGAGAATGGTCAAAATCCATTCCAATAAGTTCATGCTTCAACTCAACATCTTTGAGAACTTCTTTGTTTCTTGTGGTAATAATAACCCTACTTCCTTTGCCGAACCAGCATCTACCCATCCCCACAAGAGCATCCAGCTTAGTCTTTTGGTCGACATCATCAAGCAGAAGTATGACCCTTTTAGAGGATAACAAGTCCTTGATCACTTTTTTCCCTTCATCAATACCATTGATGGTCAGCCGTTTCTTTCCTAGGACACAAGAGAGGAGCTGATTCTGCAAATTCTCAATTTTCCTATCTCCAATGTTGGACAGATAGCAACATTTAGTGGAATCAGTGGTCCATTCACCTATCACCTCCATGATTTCGTCTACTTGATCATCCATTTCCTCCAAGGAATTAGACCGGTTGTAACGTTTAGTGGAATCAGGCAACAGTTTGTTATAGACAATTTTGGCAAGAGTTGTCTTTCCCACACCACCCATACCATGGATACCAACAATCTTTGTTTGAGTGGTCTGCTCACCTATTAATTTCATGATTCTGTCCACGTGATCATCCATTTCAACCAAGAAATCAGGTACTGACAAGCAGTTTTTTTTCAATTTGATCAAAACCTTCTGAACAACTTCTTTCGTGAACTCGCCTTTGCCTCTGATAGTTTTTAAGGAAAAAGAACCAAACTGTTAAATTGAGATGAACAGAATAATATCTAAGGTACAAACAAACCATGCACAATAATAAATTCAAGTACCTCTCCTTGAGTTCCCATCCCTTTAACGCTCCAACCTTGTTAAGAGCTGCCTTCCAGTTTTGAATAGTCTCATCGGTATACCGGTGCGTATTTATGTGTGATCGAATGGCTTCACCGTAAGTTGCAGTTTGGTTACGAACCTCGGATGGTGCAACGTCATAGAAAATTGGCATGATCTTTTGTCCCCACTTTTCCTTGCACTCCACCATCTGGACCAACTCCATGAGGCACCATTTACTGGCAGCATATCTTTTAGAAAAGATAGGAATCGAGATTTTAGATTGCTTAATCGCTTGGAGAAGCTCCAGCCCAATCTCTTCCCCAACGCGAAGCTCTTCATCATCTCTATATGCCTGTATTCCAGTATCAATGAGGTTGTTGTAAAGGATATCGGTGATGTCGTGGCGAGTATCCAATCCCCTAAAGCTCAAGAATACGTCGTAATAAGGTTCCACTGGCTTCTCCATTTCCTGAATTTTCAGAAAACTTGTGACTACTCAATATCCCACCTTGAAAAATTTTTATTATGAAAGTGGAGTGATGATTATCATGATTTCTCTCGGAAATTCTTCTGTTTGAAGTCATTCTATAAAGAAACCTCGATGACAAATGCACGAGCTCCTTCTGGAATTGCACTGGACACCAAATTACGTCCGATTATTTTATTAAAAATATAGTAGAGAAGTTGACCCATCTCAATACTAAAGGAAGAAATCTCCAAATTATTGTGAATTTATGGGTTTCAATTCACACTTGAAATTGATTGGTAAAAGGAAACTTTTGAGAAGATAAATCATTGTCGACTTATTTTTGTCTTGAATTTTTAATTATGAGACAAAATTTTTCTTAAAGGGTAACATCGAAGATCCTCTGCACATAAGCGCCTGCTGTGGCTTGTAGGTTGATTAATTATATTATTATCTCATGAGAAGTTATGCCGAAACCGTACTCTTTTAGTTTTACCAAAATCGATTTGACAAGAAAATTTCACAACAGTCAATTAGTTGCTCACTTGACCTTAATGGGCACAGGCAAAGAATCACATTCCCCTATGACCATCTCATTTGAAAAATGAAATCAAGAAATTACTCTGCAGCTAATTCAACCCCCAACATCGGACTAGTTCTGAAAAGCATAAGCCGATCCCCGATTACAGCCATCTCTTAGGTTCTTAACAAACAGATACAGGGTAAGGGGGGAGCATTAGCTAGGCATGAGGCTATTATTCACTTCTGTCAGACAGTATCAGCATATCAGAGAAAAAGGAGCGGATTACTAATCACTTGTGGAGTTGATAAAAATTCAACAGAAAAAAGAAGCATGAATGCTATAAGTATTTTTCCAGCAAAATAAGTATGAACACACAGGAGTGCAGGAACGGGAGCTGCATTTTACAGAAGATGAGAGTTCCGGTTCACCATAGAGTGCAAAATTATAGTCTCTTCAGTGCGCCTCTTCTGTTAAATACAGAGTTGAAGGTATCAATTTTCTGTCTAGGAGTGTTCTTATTGCTAATCACCAGACAATAGTGTACTAGTTTGTCGTATCGAAGTCTCTTAGAGACACCAGTATCTGTGGTCGCACAAGAAAAATCCCATTAAACAAATCTAATCAACCGATTCCACTCAAAACTAGTTCAGAGCGCCAGCCCAGTTCCTAACAAGCGAAATTCAATCCCTAATTACAAAACCAACAAGCTGATGCATAGAAGTGGCATTGTGTTTCAAGGTCTGAAGCCTGACAGTTGCAAAGACACAGATGAGCAGGGTTTAAGCATTTGACCAGAGTAAGAGGCTAAAGCTGTTAGTGTTAGACGCAACTAGCAGTGATCAATCATGGAGTCAACTGAAGAAAGAATTGATGCTGATCCGAGAGTCCCTCTCTTGTTTCCATCAAATTCTGCACCTAATTGTATTACAGAACGGGCCCAATTCATTAAAAAGAAGGCAATAAACGAGGGGAAATTACCGGAGATGGAGGGGTTGAAGATGAACAGTCCGGCTCAAATGCTGAGAAGCAGACAAATATCCCAAGCATAAACGTTCTTCGCTTTTGAGTTCGACTGAAGAAAGACAAAGACTTCTATTAGAAAGTGACTCGCCCTCCTTCGACGTACCCTTCCAGGAAAGTGAGGGCTTGCTAGTTGCAGAGAAACTTCAAGCCGACCATGACAAAATGAGTGCGCGTTGCTTTTGACTTTTGAGGTAATCGAGTTGAGTTTCTGGGAAATTTCTGGAAGTCCAAAGATTCTTTGGCACGAAAGGAGAGATTTTCATTGCATATTATTAGTTTAAAAATCATTCAATTTACACTAATTGATATTCTTTTAATGACGGTGAAACCCTTTTTTTGTAGTGGAATCCTCAAATTTTACATATACTAAACCTAAAATTTAGAATTCATATATTTTAAGTAATTGAGTTGGATTATGCTAGAGTTATTTACTGTGAATTTGTAAAACAAGAAAAGTTGGGAAAAATAATACCACAAACGTCATAACTTTCGTACAACACTCATTTAAGTATTAATTTTATTTGGATTGTTGGAGTGATATGACTTTTGTTTGGAACTCACTTAAGCACTATAACTTTATTTTTTATCACTTAAGTTTTATATAACATTTTAAATGATCGCTTGTGCCATAACTTTTTTAAATTGTTTACCTAGATACCGAAAATCATTTTTTTTCTGAACATTTTTAAAAGTTGTATCACTTACATAATCAATTAAAAGTTATGATACTTGAGCAAATATTTTCTTAGAATATACGATACTCAAATAATCGAAAAAAAAAATAGTTACAACAGTTAGGAAAATGATGCATAAAGTTATAGCTTATATATTATTATTATCTCTCAAAAGTTGCATATGGCCAGAAAGGAGTAAAGCACCAAAAATATTTTATGTTTAATCACAATAGTGTGTTTGGTCAGCACTTACTAGGTTGGGTAGCCACCCGACCTTTATGTTGTCGGAATATTAGGGGTGAAATGGTAACGTCCATTATCCCCACTAGAAGGCATCCTGAAACTTATTTTTTACCAAGGAAAATTTTAAGAAAAATCTAGCCATCCTACGGTCCAATCATTGGAAATTACGACTGGCTATAGATATCCCGAAGTTATAAGTAAATCACGAACTTCAAAATATTAGTCAACTTAACTTATATTTATAAATTATTTACGATTAAACATTAAATTAATAATATGTTTATATGCATCGATGCTGATCAATCAACAAAGAGTTATTCCATTGTTTTTAAACAATGACTAGGAAATTAATTTAAATTACTAGCACAATATTATACTATAAATATCTAAATCTAACGTGAATGCAATCATACTATAAAGTCTATGTTTAATATTGGTATTTTTATTACATTTTATTTTCAAGTTTTTTTTTCATAAAATCTCTTATTCATATCATTACCTACATTTATGTCGGCTCTTATATTGATTATCAACGAAAGTAATGAAATTTAATGGCTCAGTTCATTTACTCATTATTTCTCCTTTGTCGTACCAAAGACGATGTAAGGGAGTGAAAATCACAATATTTCCATGCATTATAATTATTTAATCCTCGCCCCACTACTTTTCTTTTTGGATCACCATTTGGTAATTGATATAGTAGTAGTTAGTGCACTGTTTTTTTTTTTTTTTTTTTTTTTTACAGAAAGCCAATCTTTCAGCTTCTCAGTATTGTTCATGATCAAACATGTTGGCTTCTAGAAGCTGGAATAGTCAAGTAGCTTTTCCAACCCAGTCAATATGAGGCAACTCCAAATTGTTCTGCTCTGCCTTGAATCTCAACCAGTTTAGGACAACTCCATGGGAGAAGTTTAGGACAACGTCTTCAGTGATAGCAGACCTGCAAGCATTAGCAATAGTATACAATCCCCGGCATCAAAATTATTTAGTGTTCTTTTCAATTCTGGAATTTCTATCAACTCAATTCGATAGACATGATGCTGTCATTTTGCCTGATATAGTATTGAGGATCATATCGCTGCCATGTTGAAAGGTATCGAGTAGTACCAATGGTGAAGTTTAGTTCAAATCAATTGAGACAAACTAAATCTAAGGCAAGGAAAAAAGAGCTAGTGGAAAGCTTAGTTATCTAATTTTCTGTCAATTTTATCCCTCAAAAGTTTGTGTGCTTTGGACTCTCTAGTTTCTTACGGCACTTGGGAAGTTTGCAAATCAATTTTTACTCCCTCAGTCTCACATCCGCTATAGGAAAGAATACGAACTGTAGAGAGGAAGAATTCGCATCTGAAACATTGACAGTCTGCACCTGAGGCAATGGTAGGAACAGAAGATCCACGGCAGAAGCAATACGAAAAAAATCTTCAACGTCGGAAGCTTAGCTTGGATACAATAGTAACACAATTGAGAGAAGAAATGTTTATACCATATTTTCTGATTCTTACATGTGTATATGGAGCTTGCCACATATAGAGTTTTTGAGTTACTGGCCAACCACTGAAATCAGGTGCGCAACCAACGTTTACATTCTACCATTAACCAAACTCAGAACTTAAAAGTATCCTAACAACAACAAAAGATGCTCAGACAAGTAGGATTTCGCAAGATCGGTTTGCATCTTTTCCTTCAAGTCCACCACCATCAGAACTCAGAGAATCTTCTACCTCCTCACGCTTGTGTATATAAAAAGATTTTAGCTTCTTGAAGCTTGATGGATCTGGTAACTTCTCCAAAGATTTAAAAGAACCTATCCAAAGTTGCCTCCAACGATTTTAGTCTGCCTTCGATCTCAACCACCTTAGGACATCACTGCAGAGAAAATTTCTGGAGCTTCTTTAAGTTGGTCGGGACAGGCAACTCGTCCATAGATGGAACTCCTCCAAGCTTTAAGGCACTCAGGTTCTCCAAAACTTGGAGGCCTCTGAACTCTCCCACTTTAAAGCAATGAGCAACTTCCAAATCTGACAGTGCCTTCAAATTTGAAGGGTCTATTGATGTTTTTATTTCCCTGCATGATTCGGTATCTAATCACAGCAAATTTGGGGGAAGGCCAGGTCGGCATTGCAGCTTCTTGGAGAGGACCATTTCCGGTTCCTTGAGCTGTGAAAGAAGAATGATGTGTGAAGATGGGTGATGAAATAATGAGATTCCAACAGCAAGGATTCCAGCTTCCCTAACCTTCTAAGCTACGAAACGCTTGGAGATTCAATGAATTTAGAAGCATCATGGAAATTGTCAAAACCTGAATTTTACATACAATTCGAATATCAAATTAATAAATAACTTAACATCAAATGAATGTCTACAATGAGATTCTAACAGCAAGGATTCCAGCTTCCCTAACCTTGTACAGAAGATCCACCTTAAAAAGATATGTAGATGTGCAAATCTAAACGTCTCTACTTCTAAAATGGGAGGCCTACTCACTACTCGTTGACTTGAGAACACAACAATAACAATTGGCAAATAAGGTCATATATCATTTATATGACCAAATCTCATGATGCGTTAGATCATCAATATACACAAGTAAATATTTATTCTCTACTCGTTAATAGCCACGACTCATCTCGACTCAATCAATGTACAGCTGCTTATTTATGTGTGACTTAATGGCCTCACCGTAAGTTGCAGTCTGCTTTCGCACCACCCGTGGTTGAACGCCATAGCTCTTCATCATCTCTGTATGCTCATATTCTGGCATCAATGAGGCCGTTGTAAAGGACATTAGTGATGCCATGGCGAGTATCTGGTCCTCTGAAGCTCAAGAATACTTCATAATAAGGTTCCGCTGGCTTTTCCATTTCCTGAATTTTCGAAGGACTTGCAACGGCTTGATATCCCACCTGAAAAACATTTACTATGAAAGTGGGGTGATGATTATCATGATTTCTCTCAGAAACTCTTCTGTTTTAAGTCATTCTAAAAAGCAATCTCAATGACAAATGCATGAGCTCCTTCTGGCATTGCACTAGACACCAAAATATGCGCAATTATAATAGAGAAGTTGACCCATCTAAATACTAAAGGAAGAAATCTCCAACTTATTGCGAAATTATGGGTTTTAGTTTACACTTGAAATTGATCGGAAAAAGAAAAATTTAGAGAAGATAAATCACTGTCGACAAATTTTTGTCTTAAACTTTTTACTTACGAGATAATTTTTTTCTTAAAAGGTAAAGTTGAATGTCCCCCTACACATAAGCGCCTATTGTGGCTTGTAGGTCGACTAATTATCTTATTATCTCATAAGAAGTTATGCCGAAACTGTCCTCTTTTAGTTTTGCCAAAATCAATTTGACAAAAAGATTCCACAACAGTCGATTGGTTGCTTACTTGAACTTAATGGGCGCAGCCAAAGAATCGCAGTCCCCTATGACTAAAAGTTAGGCACAAGGCTACTATTCACATCTGCCAGACAGCATCAGCGTATCAGAAAAAGAGGAGCGGATTACTAATCACTTGTGAAGTTGATAAAAATTCAACAGAAAATGCTATAACTATTTTTCCAGCAAAATAAGTTCGACCACATAGGAGTGCAGAGATGACAGCTGCAATTTACAGAAGCGGAGAGTTCCGGTTCACCACAGAGTGCAACATTATAGTGTATTCAATCTGTCTCTACTGTCAAATAGAGAGCTGAGGGTATCAATTTTCTACCTAGGAGTGTTCTTAATTCTAATCGCTAGAAATTATGGTACCAAAATATCTTAAAGATACGAGTATCTCTGTTCAAAAAAAAAAGAAAAAACATCAAACAAATGAAATCAACAGATCCACTCAAACTAATTTAACTTTTAGCGACAGTAATTCACGCGAAAACTCAGAGAGAGAGAGAGTACGCGGGTGGCGAGCTCGCAAGACTGAGCGTTGTCGATGATGGAACCGGACTCGCCTCCGCCTTCGCTGCCGCTGCCGCCGCCCTTCCTCCTCTTCTTCTTGCCGCTCCTCTTCTTTGGCTCATCGTCACGAGGGCCACCGCCGCCGCCGCCGCTGTTGAGGAGCTCACTCCGATGCTCGACACCGCTCGCCTCCGCTTCAGCTTCGTGCGGTCTCTTCTTCTTCGCCACTCCCGCTCTCCGATATCTGAAAGTTTCGATTTTTCGACGCGGTACGAGGTCGACTGGTCAAGGGTTTAGGCGTCGATCTTGGTGGTGGCATTGCGTTTCAGGATCTGAGGCCTGACACTTGCATTGCATAGATGGAAGTGGATGAGCAGGGTTTTAGCATGAACGTTCTCGGCCTCTGAGATCGGCAGAGGAGAGACAAAGGCCCCGCATCGTAATGTTTCTGTTAACTTTTTCATTAAAAAAAAAAAAAAAAAAAAAAACGTTTTTGGGGAACGGTTTTGAATAAAAGAACGCGTTTGGTAACATTTGTTTTGGGAATAAAAAATGAATAGAAACACGTTTGGTAAATTTTATTCTTTTTTTGTTTCTTTTAATTTTTAATATTTTTATTTTATTTTCCATTTTTTTCCTTTCTTTTTATTTTTATTTTCTTTCGGCGGTAGCCTCGCTCGCCCACGGCGAGGCTCGCCGGCCCCCGCCGAGAGCTCCGGCCGTGGTTGGGCGTGGCTCGACCTCGCCTTGGCTGGCGAGCTCGGGCCGGCGACCTCGGCCTCGCCGGATCTGGGCGAGCCCGAGCTCGCCTAGCCAAGGCGAGCTCGGCGTCGCCGCGCGGGCGGGCCGAGCCTCGCCGCCACCATCGGAGCCGAGCACTGCGCCCGGCTCGCGGCTTGACGCCGTCCCGATCTCACCACACCATTCGCGATGCCGTCCGCCGTCTTTGCCCACGTCGCCCGTGTCGATCCCGAAGCCTCTAGTCTTTGCGTCGCCGTCCGCACCCTCTCTGGAGCTCCTCGCCGGAACCCTAGCCGAAGATCTCCCTCGAGCGAGGCCGAGCCTCGCCTTGGGCGGGCGAGCTCGGCCTCGGGGGGGCGGCGACGCTCCGGCGAGGTTGCCGACCCTTGAGGGCGTCGCCGGCCCTCGACGGCCGGTCGCCGGCCATGGCCGAGCGGCGGCCCAAAGAAAAAAAGAAGAAAAAAAGAAGAAGAAAAGAAGAAGAAAAGAGAAGAGAGAGAAGAAGAGAAGCGTTTCTTTTTGGCTTTGAAAAAGTGTTTTAACTTTTCTCCTAAACAACTTTTTGTATTTCTTTTTCTCCATTTTGTTCTAATAAAAACAAAAAAAAATGAAACGCAACCAAACGCATTTGTTTTTTTTATTCCCTAACAAAAAAATGCAGTGTTGAAACATTTTTTGGAACGTTTCCATGCACGCCCAAAGACTCCCATCAGACGGTGAATTCAGCCTCCCTCGCCGGGCCTCAAAACGGGAGACGGGCTCGGGCTACGCTACCCCAAAACGGAAAGTCGAGTGATATGGACGGCCCTGATTTCTCCGGCTACCGAATGGAGAATCCTCGCTTTCGACTGTCGAGTGAAAGGGCTAGTTAAGTTTCTTGGGCCTTAACGTTGGTGATTGGAGATGGGCAAGGCCCACAATCCATGTGGAAAAGGAAGACCACAATCTATTAACCCCTTGCGGAACAGATCGGCGGGCACGAAGACGTGGTCGTAGTCCCCGTAGGGAGATCTCCGCCAGGCCGTATCGCGTCTCGTGCTTCCGCTCAGGGTCGCCGTCCCTGCTGGCTCTGGGCGAGCTTCTCGCTCAGGTCGTCGCTGACGAGGGAGGAGAAAGAATGTGAGAAGAGGGGGGAGAGAGAAAGAGAGAGCAACGGGAGAAAAAACGAAACAAAAAAACAGAGAGAGAAAGTTGAAATTTCTCAAGAGTGGGTCTCCCCTATACACCTGGAGGCACCGTTTCGAGAAAATACTCCTCACTACTCTGGTAGGTAATCTCTTCCCCGTGATTTCCTGTCCGATGGTACTCTTACCTCAAATACTTCGAAGGGTCCTCTCACTTTTTTCAAATCTCCATACTCATCAGATTCCAGAATCTCCTCCAATCTCTCACATTCCTTTATTGCCAATTTCTCTAGCTTCTTGAAGCTTGAAGGCTCCGAAAACTTTCGCAAAGACCTGCAGCCTTCAATAAAAAGCCTCTCCAGTGATTCTAGCCTACCTGAAATCTCAATCAAACGAGGACAATGACCTCAATTAAAATCAACAAGCTCCTTGGCATTGGTCAAGTCAGGCAACTTCTCTACCAACGGAAGATTCCTCACACATAAGTAACTCAGGTTCTTTGAATCTTCCAGGCCTTGAATCTCATTGAGCTTCGAATAGTGACTTATCATTAATACTTCTATATGCTTGAAGGTTAATGGATCAGGCAGCTTTTTGAGTGATTCACAGTGCCATAAATTGAGAAGCTTCAATGAATCTGGCTCACATTGAACCTCAACCAATTTAGGACACTTACTTATATGAAGTCCCCGGAACTTCTTCAAGTTGGTCGGGTCGAGCAACTTCACCAACGATGGAAGACGAACAAGATGAAGGGCTGCCAAGTTTTTCAAATGTCGGAGGCCTTGAATCTCCATTAGTTGTCTACAACAATGGAATTCCAATCTCAATAACTTCTCCAAATATGAAAGATTTATCGACTTTTCCATTAACCCACGCCCACGAATAATGAAGTATGACAAATTTTGGGGAAGCTTAGGTAAGTATTCTAGGCTATGTACAATGAGTTCAAGCATCCTGAGCTTTGAAAGGAGATTAAAATCTAAAGGTAGGGAGATTAGACCATCATAACGCAACCACAAGGTTTCTAGCTTTCTTAATCCTACGATCCAATTGAGGCTTGGAGCTAGAGGGGAAGGGGTTTGATACTCTATATCCAACATCAAATCTCTCAAATTTAATAGGTTCGAGAGGTCTGGACATCTCATTTGTAAATTATGGCGCAAGTATATATTGGTCATACTTTCAGGAAGCTTAGGTACATCGGAAATTCCCATGCTCGTTAATCTCAAGATTCTCAAAGATGATAGTCTTCCAATCTCACTTGGAATTTCCCCACACAAATATTCACAGTCGTAAGCTTCAATTTCTTCAAGCTTCTCCAACATCCCAAGGGCACTAGGTAGCTTTTCTAAGATGGTGCCAGAGATCCTTAGTACTCTCAAATTCTTCATTGTCTCTATTGAATTGGGTAACTCTCCTATCCTCGACAGAGAAAGATTCAACTCAACAAGAGAACCAAATTTCCAATTGGAAATTCACTAATACTTGTACCTGAAAAGCGAAGATATAACAGTGATGTTGAGCAACTAGCTAAATTGCATTCACTTAGTAATACACATGAACTTGCACTGAGAGTTTCCAATTTCTTCATTCCTTTCCATTCAGGAATTCTGGTAATAGATGTCTCGTCAAGAAGAAGTTCTGTCAAGGCTTCCAGTTCCTCCATCTCGTCCGACAATGTATGAAGTTTCGTACAACCTCCCAAGTTTAAAAACACCAACTTCTTTAACTTACCAATAGACCTATCAACTTGAACCAATTCCTTGCACCCTTGCAGAATCAGTTGCTCTAAATTTTCATGAGCAGAAACGTTAGGAGTTTTACGCAAGTTTCTGCACTTAGTCAAATTTAGAACCTTCAAATTCTTTGCCCTCGTAATGAAGAGAAGAGGTTAATTCTAGATCATTTTGAGATACGGGACAATAAAGTTAATATAGCAAATTCAAGTTGAAATAATACCATACCTCGAGGTGCTTCCATCCCTCCCAATCATTTGTAATTTGACTTCGTGATAGATCAAGAATCACTATCTTCTCAAGGGAAAATGCAGTCAACTGGAAAAAGATGGGAAACTCATGCCATGAGAGATATCTCAAATTCGGAAGGACGAGTAGATTTTTCCAGAACTGCTTGGTTGAAGGACAATGATGAACAAATTTATGCTGTGAGAGCCATCTCAACTTTGGATGGTTGGATAGATTCCTTTGGAACCAGTTGGTTAAAGAAAAATGCTGGACATTTTCCTTATCCAAGTCTCCACAATTTACTTGAAGAAACCTTAAATTTGATAGGCTTTCAAATTCTTTCTTCTTAAATAAGTGTTGAGATCGATGATCAAACTTGAGACGTATTGCTTCAACGTTTTCTGCTCCCCGCCAAAGCAAAAAAAATAAAAATAAAATTAAACAGAAGCTAATGATCACATAATTGCCTATCGAAGGGATTCGAATTGAACATACTTCAGATTGTGCATTTTATTCATACTTTCAAATTGATTTATAATATGATTTATAGATGAGCATGTCATCATGGTAAGCAAACAAGTAACGACTTGGTTAAGATAGAAGTAAATAGCCAAAATCAATGTGTATAAGTCGTTCCTCTTTGAATAGGAATAACATTGCACACACTTTACCTTTGCTATGAGAATATCATTTGCTTGTTCATGATCCCACACTTGACTTTGTTTCTTTGGTCTAGATGTACCAATCCGACGAACGAAATGTCGCCCAAGGTCTCTTAGCAGATCATGCATCCACAATTGGTCACGTTTTGTAATCTTTATTAATGACATCTGTTGGAGGACATCAAGATAATAGTCAGGTAAAAACCCACAACTTTTCCACATGTGCCTCACAATTTTCACATCAAACCCAACGAAGAAGCAACAAACATCGAGAAATATTTCCTTTGCATGTGGTTGTAATGCCTCGATACTGATGTTCAACTTTTCTTCAACATTTTCATCGGGAATAGTTTCCAGCTTCTCTAATGTGGTCTCCCAAAATCTTCTATCTTTTCCAGCTAAAAATGAACCTATGATCTCAAGAGCCAAAGGAAGATGACCACAAACTTTTACCACTTTTTTGGAGAGAGGGGCATATTCTACTGGAGGATGATCACTTCTAAATGCATGTTTGCTAAATAGTTGAAGAGAATGATCAAAATCCATTCCAATAAGTTCGTGCTTCAACTCAACATCTTTGAGAACTTCTTTGTTTCTTGTGGTAATAATAACCTTACTTCCACTTTGCCAAACCAGCATTTACCCATTCCCATAAGAGCATCTAGCTTAGCCTTTTGGTCGACATCATCAAGTAGAAGTATGACCTTTGTAGAGGATAACAACTCCTTGATCACTTTTTTCCCTTCATCGATATCATTGATGGTCGCTCGTTTCTTTCCTAGGACAACAGAGATGAGTTGATTCTGCAAACTTTCAATTTTCATATCTCCAATGTTGGACAGGGAGCAACATTTAGTGGAATCAGTGGTCTGTTCACCTATCACTTCCATGATTCTGTCCACTTGATCATCCATTTCATCTAAGGAATTAGACAAGTTGTAATCTTTAGTAGAATCAAACAACAGTTTGTAGTAGACGATTTTGGCAAGAGTTGTCTTTCCGACACCACCCATACCATAGATACCGACAATCTTTGTTTTAGTGGTCTCACCTATTAATTCCATGATTCTGTCCATGTGATCATCCATTTCGACCAAGAAATCAGGTACGCAAGTAGTTCTTTTTCAATTTGATCAAAACCTTATGAACAACTTCTTTTGTGAACTCACCTTTGCCTCGATAGTATTAAAGGCAAAAGAACAAAACTATTAAATCAAGATGAACAAAATAATATCTAAGGTACAAACAAAACATGCACAATAATAAATTCAAGTACCTGTCCTTGAGTTCCCATCCCTTTAATTCTCCAACCTTGTTGAGAGCTAACTTCCAATTTTGAATAGTCTCATCATTGTACAGCTGCTTATTCATGTGTGACTGAATGGCCTTGCCATAAGTTGCAATTTGGTTACGAACCTCAGATGGTTCAATGTCATAGAAAATTGGCATGATCTTTTGTCCCCACTTTTCCTTACAGTCCACCATCTGAACCAACTCCATAAGGCACCATTTACTGGCAACGTATTCTTTAGAAAAGATAGGAATTGAGATTTTCGATTGCTTAATCGCTTGGAGAAGCTCCGGGCCAATCTCTTCCCCAACACGAAGCTCTTCATCATCTCTATATGCCCATATTCCAGCATCAATGAGGCTGTTGTAAAGGATATCAGTGATGTCGTGGCGAGTATCTGGTCCTCTAAAGCTCAAGAACACTTCATAATAAGGTTCCATTGGCTTCTCCATTCCCTGAATTTTCAGAGGACTTGCGACAACTTGATATCCCACCAGGAAAAATGTTTACTATGAAAGTGGAGTGATGATTATCATGATTTCTCTAAGAAATTCTTCTCTTTTAAGTCATCCTAGACAGAAACCTTGAAAACAAATGCACGAGCTTCTTCTAGCGTTGCACTGGCCACCAACATATGTCCGATTATTTTCTTAACAATATAGTAGAGAAGTTGACCCATCTCAATAGTAAAGGAAGAAATCTCCAAATTATTGCGAAATTACGGGTTTCAGGTCACACTTGAAATTGATTATAAAAACGAAAATTTCAAGAAGATGTATCACTATCAACCTATATTTGTCTAAAACTTTTACTTATTGGATAAAATTTTCTTAAAAGGTAATGTTGAATATCCTTGCACGTAAGTGCCTGCTGTAACTTGTAGGTTGACTAATTATCTTATTATCTCATAAGAAGTTATGCCGAAACCGGACTCTTTTAGTTTTACCAAAATCGATTTGACAAAGACATTCTACAACAGTCAATTAGTTGCTCACTTGACCTTAAAGGGTGCAGGCAAATAATCGCATACTCCTATGACTATCTCATTAGAAAAATGAAATCAAGAAATTACTCTACAGCTAATTCAACTAGGTTATAAACAAACAGATACAGGGTAAGGGGGGAGCATTAGTTAGGCATGAGGCTATTATTCACATCTCAGACAATATCAGCATATCAGAAAAAGAGGAGTGGATTGCCAATCACTTGTGGAGTTGATAAAAATTCAACAGAAAAAAGAAGCGTGAATGCTATAACTATTTTTCCAGCAAAATAAGTTTGAACACACAGGCGTACAGGAACAAGAGCTGCATTTTACAGAACCTAAGAGTTCCAGTTCACCACAGAGTGCAACATTATAGTCTATTCAGTCTGCCTCTTCTGTTAAATACAGAGTTGAAGGTATCAATTTTCTGTCTAGGAGTGTTCTTTCTCACTGCTTATTTACCAGACAGTAATGTACTAATTTGTCTACACTGTTAAACAAATGAAATCAACCGATCCTAATTCTAACTAATTCAGCTGATGCATAGGAATGAAATTGAGTTTCAAGATCTGAGGCCTGACTGTTGCATAGATGGAAGCAGATGAGCAGGGTTTACACGTGACTGGGGTTAGGCTAAAACTGTTGGTGTTGGATACAAATTGCAGTGATCGATCATGGAGTCAACTATGGAAAGAACTGATACTGATACGAGAGTCCCTCTATTGTTTTTTCATCAAATTAATGAAAAAAAGGCAATGAATGAGAGGAGATTACCAAAGATGGGGGAGTGAAGATGAAGAGTCCGGATCAAATGCTAAGAAGCAGGTAAAGATCCCCCAGATCAATCGTTCTTGGGTTTGAGCTCCGCTGAAGAAAGACTTTTCGCAAGAAGGCTCGCTCGCCCTCGCGTGCAATGTTCTTCTAGGAAGGTGAGGACTTGCGAGTTGCAGGTATACTTAAAGCCAGCTGTTGACTTTTGATGTGATTGAGATGAAGCCCGGTCGTTGACTTGCCGATGATTTGTTGGCGCAAACCACCAGAGTTCAAATAGACGAGATTTTAATGCTTGTTATTAGTTTGGAAATCATATAATTATATTGATTGATATTCTTTCAACGATGATGAAACCATTCTTTAGTTGTAGGTGAAACCCTAGGCCCATTTAAATTCAACATAAATTGAATCTACAATTGTAGAATCCACACGTGTAAGTCTTTGAGATAATTTATATTATTCATAGTAAACTTATAAGACTGGAGTTAGGTTTTTATGCTTCGCTTGTTTCGTGAAAAAATGAATAATTTGAAAATAATTTCTTAAAAATGATTACTTGCATCACGTGAAATAATTAGCTAATAAAAAATATTTTTACTGTAAACAACAATTTATGTTTAAATAATTTCATGGATGACGAAAACAACTTTTGTTTATTCATTTTGTAAGCGATACAAGTAATCTTTGTAGAAAAATCCTTTGCAAATTATCTACCTTCTAAAAGCTATATCATCTAGAAATTAATAAAGCTCCGAAAAAGTTACAATATAAGTGGAAGGTTATCGATAATCATTTTTTAATCGGCTATAGAATCTCATTACGTTCATTATAAAATAAAGTACACCTTGGATCTCCCCTCAAAGCAGAGAAATACAACGATCATCCAAAATAAGTACTGAAAATCCTAATTCTAATCAAGTCTAAATTGGAAAATTATGTGAAAAACATAAACCTTACTCAATAACCCTTTGGGAAGATATGCATTGCACATCATGCACGGCACACGGTGCACGTAGAGCACATGCACGGCACATGTAAGACACATGAAAATTTCAACGAGGAAAAATGTGTCTGAGTTGCATAGGGTTTAAGGCTCAAATGGGCTAAATTTAAGAATTCAAGAATTTAAAGAGTTCAATTCGAATGAAATTCATAAAATCGCCTCGGTTTAAAATTAATACATTGAAATTATTGTAGACCAAATGCTAGGAAGCGGATAAAGATGCCAGAATTGAAGAAAGACTTTTATTAAAGAGTCTACTCACCCTCACGTGCCATGCACTTGCAGGAAGGTAAGGACTTGCTACTCATCCCAGACGCATTACAATTTTACATACATTGAACCTGAAAACATAGAACTCATACATATTATGCACTTGAGATGGATTATGTTAGACTTATTCCCAATAAATTCATAGACAAGAATTAGGTTTTAATTTCAAAGGCTGCATTTGGACACGAAGGAATAAAGCACCAAAAAATTTACAACGAGTCTTCAAAAATAGCTACAATTAAAATATTCCAGATGATATATTTATGGTTTTGTCCCAATTTATTTCTCATATGCAGGTAACGGAAACGCTTTCAAAATAGACATCTCTCCAACCTATTCAGAAGCCATTTGAGTTTCTAATAAATCAACGTTTCCCTCAGCATGGAGAGCAGAGAAAGCGTAAGTTCTAGACACAAGGTTTGCGGAACACATGACCTCTATGATCTCTCGCCAAAGCGGCTATGGAGGCACGAGAGTCTTGCATCAATGTTCACTTGAAGTAAGGGGGGAGGAGTCCATTTTGGAGGGTCGTCGTTCACAACTCGTGACTACGAGCAACGTTCCATCACAACTCATGGTAGATGTCCTGTATATGTCGAATTACTGAAGGAAGATCCATTTGGGAACGAGCTTCCAGAATTTTGTTTCGACGCTCCGATAAACCCACTAAACTATCTCGACCATATTGCGAAAATCTTCGCAATAAATGTCAGGTGGAAGGCCGAAAGCGAGGGGCGCAGAGATCACATGGCACACGTGTAAAAAACAGAACGGCAAAAGAAGTTGATATGTCCAAGCCCCAGCCACCTCGACTCCATACAATTCAGGTCATCCACTCTTCCCCTTTTGTCGGCAAATTTGACTGATCAACGTTCTTCGAAGTAAAAAAGCAGTTTCGTTCTAACTGGATCTTAGGGAGAAATATGACCTTTACCTATGTATGGAATAAATACGACATCTTGGCCATGGAATGTTAACAAGACATCGAATGCATTTTGTGCAGATCTCAACAACCGAGAGCGGATTCTTATGAAGACTGTACTTCTGATTAACTTGGAGGTCAAGGACAACCATGAGGAGGCAGCAACTGGAGCTCAGCGTGCTTTAGATCTTTGTCGAGAGGTCTTTGACTGGCTGTGCTTTATGTATTAATGATAGTATGCTTGATTTCTGTATGCTGAGAAATTGCTTATTGTTTCTAATTTTCAGAGGCAGAACAGGCGGAAATTTTTATTCAGCATTTCCTTCTATTGATGACCGTGGTGAGGGCAAGACTATTGCTCTGAAAGCTTTATGATCCATGTCGTTGTTCTGTTAGTATTTTGTCTGCAAATTTATATGTCGACGAACTGAACTTTGGGTTTCTGTTTGTCCATCTACTTGCACAAGTGGTAATAGACTTAAATACATTACCAGATTTCTTCCAACGCTGTTACTGTTTGCTTTGCACGAAGCCTTCCCTAGAAATCTTTCCTTTCTAAGCCCAGCGAGCCCTATTTAATCCATTACACAGCTAATCATTTCATTATACCCTATCCTGAATTTGATCTCTTCTTATGTCAGGAAGACTGAATCAGGCTCTCCCATGTTTTTACGCCTTCGCTTGATCTTGGTATTCCATGCCAATTGTTGGGTTTGATGAGCACTTTCCTTGACTACTCGTTAGTGGTAGGTCATTTTGCAACAATATCTTTTATCTGCATAATGAGAATTGTCATTCTCACGCTTTGAATTGAATTTGCTAGAGAAGCCTATTCTTTGCTGTTATTGCCAAGCCTGTCATACTAATGCGCTGCATCTATCCACTTTCAGATAACACTGCATCGATGTGGAAAAGAAATTCTGAGTCGAACCCTTTTCCACTCACTTTATCTCTGGAATGTCGACGCATGATGATGTATTAGTAATTGGAAGCAAGCCAGTCTCGCTTAGGAGTGAAAATTCTATTATTTCTTGTAGTTTCTTTTTTTTTTAAGTTTCTTTGTACTGCAGAACTAATTCTGTGATGGTACTCATGTCGAGAGAGCGGGAAGAAAAGGAATTCCGGCGTATTGTATATAATTTCTTTGAATGCGATGGGTTGAAAACCGCCTCTATTTTCATTTTTCTGTATCGTGCATATGAAAAAAAAACAAGAGAACAGAACCAACCTGACCTGGTCAGTCATTTGATGATTTGGTTCTGTATTTTTGGCAGGGTTCACAATTCAATCGATCCTATTTATTTAAGATGAGTTGGTTTTTGAAAAGAAAATTACTAAAAAGCAGAAACTTCTAATTTGAGTTCATATAGAAATCGTCAGTTTTCTTGCTGGCTTGTTGGTCATTCCTAGGATCCTGTCCTTCAACTTGCTTTCCTCACTTCCTGAATAAAAATTCCCTTGCGTATTCATTTAAAATAATAGGCTCTGATAATTTGTCGAGATTACCTAGTACTGACACACAAAAGTCATCTCCATGTATGGCTTGCACCAAGGTTTGCAGTTTCACATCTCAAAGGGGAGGATGCTTTCTAGACCTCGGTGCAAGTGTCTTTTTCGGAATGTCTCAAATGCCAGTCTCTTGAGCCAGTGAATTCTTCTATTCTGCTGTTCCTTCAAGCCGGTGAATTCTTCTTCTTCTCTGCTGTTCCTTCGGGAAGACAATGCAGTCCATTGATCCGTCTGTGGAAATAAAATTTCTCCTCTTTCTGAACCTTCAATCTCCTCTGCGTTAATTTGTATAACACCGAACGCTCCAGTTAGTTGTGGTACGCTCTACCCTTATGCAGATCTTCTGCTCCTTATGTCTAAATAGACTTGTGTTTGCATCATGTTGGCTACAACCCAACAGTGCCAGTGAAACTCGGCCAAACAACAGTGCGCATTAGACACAGAAAAGAGAGCTCTTCTGCTCACGCATTTTATCAAATGTTACTATGGTATGAACGATGAAGAGAAATCGAAGGATGATGACTCTCCATGAACTAACAAACAGCGGCATCAGCCAGCATTTCCATTTCAGAAGACATAAAGTCCGATTCACTCAGGCTCCTCATGGGCCTCGTAGTCATCCGTAATGGCGACATACCAATCTCACTTCATCTGTCCTAAGAGATCTTAACAAAGAATAAATATCACCCTTATGAGGGTGCCTCTTGTCCTTGACAATGAAGACATGAACTTGACCCTGAATTTCTATCCAGCTACAACCGGGCTGCTTGACTACTCCATTTGTTGCGTCATCAGCTTCCTTATTCTGACGACATTGCCCCATTTTTTGCTTTCCGTGTACATGTTTGAGAGCAGAACATAAGGTCCGGAGTTCAAAGGGTCGATCTCTAAGAGCTTCTCCGCTACGTGTTTTCCTAGCATTATATCCTTATGAACTTTGCAGGCTGCGAGCAGCGAACCCCAAACGACAGCATCAGCTTGCATGGGCACTGCCTCTATTAAGTCCTTTGCTTCACTGAGACAACCGGATCGGTCGAGCAAATCAACCATGCACATATAATGGTCCTTTACCAGTGCCAGACCATACTCCTCGACCATCTGCTTGAAATAATGGCGCCCCTCTTTGACCAGCCCTGCATGGCTGCATGCACATAGAACCCCGATCATAGTGACACGGTCTGGTCTCTCACCAGATACCAACATTTTCCTGAATATTTTAAGCGCCTTTATCCTGTAACCATTCCACGCATATCCGACAATTATGGCATTCCATGAGACCTTGTCCCTCTCCAACATATTTTTGAACACCCATAAACCATCTTCCACAGCTCCACATTTAACGTACATGTCTATAAGAGAATTTCCAACAAAAATATCGGATTCTTCTCCAGACTGGAAGCGAAATCCATGCTTCAAGACATGAGCATGAGCCTGCTGCCCCAACTGCAGATCGGCAAGATTTGCACACGCATTGAGAAAATTTCCAAATGTGTAGTGCGTCGGCTCAATGGCTTCCCTCTTCAAAAGGCGGAACAAACCAAATGCTCCTTCATTCTCTCCATTCTGGGTATACCCTGCAATAAGGGCATTCCAAGAAACTACATTCTTCTCCATCATCCTCGTGAACATTACTCCTGCAGTTTTGAGACTTGCTGCTTTTGCATACCCGCTTACCACAGAGGTGGCTGACACTATATCCCTGGTAGGCATTCTGTCAAAAACTGCTCTGGCCTCGCTAATTCTAGAGCACTTAGAATACATATCAACCAATGCATTTCCTAAAACAACATCATTTCAAAATTTGTCACACTTTACAACATGGGCATGAGTTTGCATCCCTTCCCTAAGTGCCGACAGGCTAGCGCATGCGCTGACCACACTGACCAAAGTGACCTCATCTATTTCAAACCCACAATCCATCATGCTCACAAAAACCTCAAGAGCTTCACTGGCTGGACCATTTTGTTCATAGCATGTAAGCTGTTCCAAGAAACTATGTTTCGAGAACTCATTTCATCAAAAGCCTTCTGTGCACAAGCCACATTCCCACACTTGTACATGTCGATAAGAGCAGAGCCCATATGAACATCAGACGAGCACTCAGACTTCGATATCAAAGCCTGAATCTGTTGACCCAGATGCATATCTGCTAACCCAGCACATGCGCTAAGCGCACTACCAAATGAGTACTCATTAAGCACATAATTCTCCCTATGCATCTTACCAAAACATTGCAGGGCTTCTTTGAATCTTTCATGCTGCGCATAACCTGAGAGCATTGAATTCCACGAGCACTGGTCGGGTTCCGGCATTGACCCGAATATCTTTTCCGCTTCATTAACAGACCCCGATCTGATCAACCCGCCTAAGATCGCGTTCCATGTGAAGGTATTCTTCTCGGGCATTCTATCGAACACCCTGCGGGCGTCATCGAGACACCGGCATCTTGCGTAAACGTCAATGAGCCGGTTCTGGATAAAAACCTCAGCGGAGAACGGGGTCTTGATGATCCGAGCGTGGACGCGGCGTGTGTCGCGCGCTGACTTGGACAGGCCGCAGCCGTCCAGGAGCTTGGCGAACGGGGTCGAGGTCGCGAAGGAGAGATCGCCTGCCAGAGCCTTGACCCGCGCATGCCTCGCCATTCCATCATATCATCGTACGAAGCGAACTCTGTCGGAGAAGATTCGCATAGATGCAAATTGAAAGCGATGGGGAGTTTCTGTTGACCGTTATATGCTTCCCCCTTCAGCCAGACGGGCGGGAACATGATACGAGCGCTCATATGAAGAGGGAAGGCAAAGCTGCACTGCTGCAGTGGCAAAATGGTAATTTCGGCATGACAATATATTAATTAGACTCATAACCATGAATTATATTGTTGATTATGAGTAAATCTAAGCTACAAATTAAAATGTGTCATAGATTTAATATCTTGTTGTAAGTCGCTAAATCAAGATTGGTCATATTTATAATCTATACAACTTATTCCTTTATCAACTATTATTATAAGTTTAATATAAGACAGGTCAATTTTATAACCAAGTTACTTACAAATCAAACATAAATTCTTGTCTAGTAATTTTCATTATTTTAATTGTAACTCATCATAAAAAAAAATGCAAAAAGCAATTCTAGAGAATGAAAATTGGATCTATGCCGAATTACATGGGATAGCTTTTCAATGGCCCCCCGAGGAATAGCTAACCTTGATTTTAAGAGAATATCAACTTCTCAGAAGTAACTAATCTTGATTTACTTCTTAGCCAACTAATGACTAAGTGTCTCATCATGAATAGACCGGAAATAGATAATTATTGTGTTGTTATTGGATTAATCCGAAGTACTATTCATTTTGGTCCGTCCTATTTCGAGTCTCATGGTTTTGTCTTTCAAGTGTATGGGCAAACACTTTTTCAATAGATTATTGTGACATTTTTGGATTAATTCACTTGAAATATTATCTGCTTTTACCCATCTCATTCCGAGTCTCATGATTTTGTCTTTGGGCATACAGGTAGGCAGTTTCTGAGAAGGTAACCCATGTTAATAATATTCTAGTCTAATCACACTCAACTTTGGAGTGGAATTACCATATAGGTGAAGTGCCTACCCATAAGTTAAAGGACAAAACCGTTAGGGCCAAAATGAGACAAGTCAAAGTAGATAAAATTTCAAGAGAGTTAATGTAGAAACTGTCACATTATTCTTCCTTGAATAAAACGCATGGTTGGATTTTCGATTAAGACGCATCTTGTTCAAGTAACGTCTGTCCTTTTTGTTTTGTTTTGTTTTGCTTTGCTTTGCTTTGCTTTTTCTTTTTTTTGGCGAATGATAATTTGGACATCGTCCTGTTATGGTAAGAAAAATCAATTAACATTCTAAAGTGTGCGTTCATGTGAGCCCTTGCGAGGGAGAGATTCATGATAAGAAATGAAGCCCATCTGAACTCACATCCAATTCTTCAAGGCTTTGCAACTCTTTCGGCTTTATGCGACCAAGAACCGTCACGTCACATCTGAGAGTCGTCTCAAGCTTTAGAAAGGTCTATTGATGTTCTTATTTCCTAGCGAAGTAGGATATGTAAGACGGACAAAACTCCTGGGAAGCCTAGGCAAGAACCCGAGGTTCTTAAAAATCGAGAACAAGTTTCCTGAACTTGCAATTCCAAGGACTCCAGATGGCGTAACTTGTCAATCCACCGAGGATCATGGAGCTTCCTTAAGCAGGTAACTGTCGTAAGAATACCTCGACACATATAAACGCAAGCTTCTTGGATTTAATTGGTACGGGAGATCTGGAAATGTGCACATTGAGAAAATTACGAGCACAGATTAATTCCAAGCCCATGGCACCGTAGATTCTTGTCCCAAAGATTCTACATCTCTACTTATGCGACAAGAACTTAAATCCCAACCGATAATTTCAATTGTTGAAACTTGAAACACAGTCATTAATCATTCAAAAGCCCTGTAGAAATCTGTCTTAAGTTATAAAAACTAAAGGACCTTTGTGACCATTGCAAATGATCATTAATTAGGGAGGGTTATGTTCATGCTAGACAAGATGTTTTGCCCCTACTTCATTTCCTCAATGTGGAAATTTTCATGGGAAATCCGCAACAATTTTGTGAATATGGTTGCTGATGTCTAATTGAATTCGCGACATTGAATGCAACGCATTGAACATTAATCTCTGCGAATGAATTCTGAAGCAAGTCATCTTGAATCCTCCATGAATTTCTTCCAGGATGAGATTAATTACTAATTGCACCCGCTAAAAATTTTAGAAGTAGGACCACAACAGACCAACAAAAGAGGAAAGAAATTGCAGAACCTATCGACTATAGTAAGTTTTCGTGCTTCCCAGGACAATATTTTGATTTTAGCTAGAACTTGATAAGCTCGGAAGAAGAATTGAGTCCCAATCGACTATATTGCATAAGATAAATGAAATCAGATATATCCACCCCCCTCCCCCTAAGGGAGCGAAAATCGATCCCCTAATTGGTGCAGAAGTGAATTGACTCACAGGAGTTGCTATGTGTTCCAATAGAATGTGACTTGGTTAAGGCTAAAGCTATTAAAGAATAGATGCAGCTACGGAAGAAAATCAATCGAGTCAGCTCCTGAGTGAGTTCATCAAAAGGCTGTTTTCACTGCGTATGAATGACAAGTCATGACTGAAAATAACAAAAACCAACTCAATCCGTTCCAAATCTTTTCCTAATCCGTCACTGATTGCATCAAAGATTCGCACGCGGACCCAATCCATGCAAATGCGAAGAGAAAATTACCAGAAAATGAAGACGGGTGAAGATGAAGAAAACCAAATGAAGATGCAGAGCAGGAAGAACCCTCGTTGGCCTGAGTCAGCTGCAACCAAAATGGAAAAGGAAGACCACAATCCATTAACCCCTTGCGGAACAGATCGGCGGCCACGAAGACGTGGTCGCAGTCCCCGTAGGGAGATCTCCGCCAGGCCGTATCGCGTCTCGTGCTTCCGCTCAGGGTCGCCGTCGCTGCTGGCTCTGGGCGAGCTTCTCGCTCGGGTCGTCGCTGATGACGGAGCAGAAAGAATGTGAGAAGAGAGGGGGAGAGAGAAAGAGAGAGCAACGGGAGAAAAAACGAACAAAAAAACAGAGAGAGAAAATTGAAATTTCTCAAGAGTGGGTCTCCCCTACACCTATACGCACCGTTTCGAGAAAATATTCCTCATTACTCTGGTAGGAAATCTCTTCCCCGTGATTTCCTGTCCGGTATTCTTATCTTAAAAATATCGAAGGGTCCTCTCACTTTTTTCAAATCTCCATACTCATCAGATTCCAGAATCTCCTCCAATCTCTCACATTCTTTTATTGCCAATTTCTCTAGCTTCTTGAAGCTTGAAGGCTCCGAAAACTTTCGTAGAGACCTGCAGTCTTCAATAGAAAGCGTCTCCAGTGATTCTAGCCTACCTCGAATCTCAATCAAACGAGGACAATGACCTAAATTAAGATCAACAAGCTCCTTGGCATTGGTCAGGTCAGGCAACTTCTCTAGCAACGGAAGATTCCTCATAGATAAGTAACTCAAGTTCTCCGAATCTTCCAGGCCTTGAATCTCTTTGAGCTTCAAACAGCGCCTTATCACTAATACTTCTATATGCTTGAAGGTTAATGGATCAGGTAGCTTTTCAAGTGATTTACAGTGCATTAAAAAGAGAAACTTCAATGAATCTAGCTCACATCGAACCTCAACCAGTTTAGGACAATTCATTATATAAAGTCCCCGTAACTTCTTCATGCTGGTCAGGTCGAGCAACTTCACCAGCGATGGAAGACAATCAAGACGAAGGCCAGCCAAGTTTTTAAAATGTTGGAGGCCTTGAATCTCCATTAGTTGTCTACAGTAATGGAATTCCAATCTCGATAACTTCTCCAAATATGAAAGATTTATCGACTTTTCCATTAACCCACGCCCATGAATACTGAAGTATGACAAATTTTGGGGAAGCTTAGGTAAGTATTCTAGGTTATCTACGATGAGTTTAAGTCTCCGAAGCTTCAAAAGGAGATTAAAATCTGAAGGTAAGGAGATCAGATCATCATAACGCAACCACAAGGTTTCTAGCTTTCTTAATCCTACGATCCAATTAAGGCTTGGAGCTAGAGGCCAAGGGGTTTGATACTCTATATCCAACGTCAAATCTCTCAAATTTAATAGGTTTGAGAGGTCTGGACATCTCATCTGTAGATTATGGCACAAGTATATATTGGTCATACTTTCAGGAAGCTTAGGTACATCAGAAATTCCCGTGCTCGTTAATCTCAAGATTCTCAAAAATGATAGTCTTCCAATCTCACTTGGAATTTCCCCACACAAATATTCATAGTCGTAAGCTTCAATCTCTTCAAGCTTCTCCAACATCCCAAAGGCGCTAGGTAGCTTTTCTAAGATGGTGCCAGAGATCCTTAGTACTCTCAAATTCTTCATTGTCTCTATTGAATTGGGTAACTCTCCTATGCTCGATCGAGAAAGATTCAACTCAACGAGAGAACCAAAATTCCCAATTGAAAATTCACTAATACGTGTACCTGACAAGTGAAGATATAACAATGATGTTGAGCAACCAGCTAAATTGCATTCACTCAGTAATCCACATGAACTTGCACTGAGAGTTTCCAATTTCTTCATTCCTTTCCATTCAGGAATTTTGGTAATCGATGTCTCGTCAAGGAGAAGTTCTGTCAAGGCTTCCAGTCCCTCCATCTCATCCGGCAATGTATTAAGTTTCGTACAACCTTCCAAGTTAAAAAACACTAACTGCTTTAACTTACCAATAGACCTATCAACTTGAACCAATTCCTTGCACCCTTGAAGAATCAGTCGCTCTAAATTTTCATGAGCAGAAACGTTAGGAGTTTTATGCAAGTTTTTGCATTTAGTCAAATTTAGAACTTTCAAATTCTTTACCACCTGTAATGAAGAGAAGAGGTTAATTCTAGATCATTTTGAGATACGGGACAATAAAGTTAATATACCAAATTCATGTTGAAATAATACCATACCTTGAGGTGGTTCCACCCCTTCCAATCATTTGTAATTTGACTTCGTGATAGATCAAGAATCACTATCTTTTCAAGGGAAAATGTGGTCAACTGGAAAAAGATGGGAAACTCATGCCATGAGAGATATCTCAAATTCGGAAGGATGAGCAGATTTTTCCGGAGCCGCTTGGTTGAAGGACAATGCTGAACAAATTTATGCCATGAGAGCCATCTCAACTTTGGAAGGTTAGATAGATTCCTTTGGAACCAATTGGTTAAAGAAAAATGCTGGACATTTTTCATATCCAAGTCTCCACAATCCACTTGAAGAAACCTTAAATTTGATAGGCTTTCAGATTCTTCCTTCTTAAAGAAGCGTTGCGATCGATGATCAAACTTGAGACGTATTGCTTCAACATTTTCTGTTCCCTGTCAAAGCAAAAAAAAAAAAAAAAAAAAAAAAAAATTAAACAGAAGCTAGTGTCACATAATTGCCTGTCGAAGGGATTCGAATTGAACATACTTCATTAATGTGCATTTTGTTCATACTTTCAAATTGATTTATAATATGATTTACAGATGAGCATGTCATCATGGTAAGCAAAACAAGTAACGACTAGGTTCAGATAGAAGTAAATAGCCAAAAACCAACATGTATAACTCGTCTCTTTGAATAGGAATAACATGGCATAAACTCTACCTTTGCTATACAAACATCATTTGCTTGCCCATGATCCCACACGCGACTTTGCTTCTCCGGTCTAAATGTACCAATCTGACGAATGAAATTTCGCCCAATGTCTCTTAACAGATCATGCATCCACAATTGGTCACGTTTTGTAATCTTTATTAACGACATCTGTTGGAGGACATCAAGATAATAGTCAGGTAAAAATCCACAGCTCTTCCACATGTGCCTCACAATTTTCACATCGAACCCAATGAAGAAGCAACAAATATCGAGAAATATTTCCTTCGCATGTGGTTGTAATGCATTGATACTAATGTTCAACTTTTCTTCAACCTTTTCATCGGGAATAGTTTCCAGCTTCTCTAATGTGGTCTCCCAAAATTTTCTGTCTTTTCCAGCTAGATATGAACCAATGATCTCAAGAGCCAAAGGAAGATGACCACAGACTTTTACCGCTTTTTCAGGGAGAGGGGCATATTCTGCTGGAGGATGATCACTTTGAAATGCATGTTTGCTGAATAGTTGAAGAGAATGGTCAAAATCCATGCCAATAAGTTCATGCTTCAACTCAACATCTCTGAGAACTTCTTTGTTTCTTGTGGTAATAATAACCTTACTTCCTCTGCCAAACCAGCATCTTCCCATCCCCACAAGAGCATCCAGCTTAGTCTTTTGGTCGACATCATCAAGTAGAAGTATGACCCTTTTAGAGGATAACAAGTCCTTGATCACTTTTTTCCCTTCGTCAATATCATTGATGGTCGGCCGTTTCTTTCCTAGGACACAAGAGAGGAGCTGATTCTGCAAATTCTCAATTTTCCTATCTCCAATGTTGGACAGGTAGCAACATTTAGTGGAATCAGTGGTCCGTTCACCTATCACCTCCATGATTCTGTCTACTTGATCGTCCATTTGCTCCAAGGAATTAGACCGGTTGTAATGTTTAGTGGAATCAGACAACAGTTTGTTATAGACAATTTTTGCGAGAGTTGTCTTTCCCACACCACCCATACCATAGATACCAACAATCTTTGTTTGACTGGTCTGCTCACCTATTAATTCCATGATTCTGTCCACGTGATCATCCATTTCAACCAAGAAATCAGGTACTGCCAAGCAGTTCTTTTTCAATTTGATCAAAACCTTCTGAACAACTTCATTCGTGAACTCGCCTTTGCCTCTGATAGTTTTGAAGGAAAAAGAACGAAACTGTTAAATTGAGATGAACAGAATAATATCTAAGGACAAACAAACCATGCACAATAATAAATTCAAGTACCTCTCCTTGAGTTCCCATCCCTTTAATGCTCCAACCTTGTTAAGAGCTGCCTTCCATTTTTTAATAGTCTCATCGGTGTACCGGTGCATATTTATGTGTGACCGAATGGCTTCACCGTAAGTTGCAGTTTGGTTACGAACCTCGGATGGTGCAACGTCATAGAAAATTGGCATGATCTTTTGTCCCCACTTTTCCTTGCACTCCACCATCTGGACCAACTCCATGAGGCACCATTTACTGGCAGCATATCTTTTAGAAAAGATAGGAATCGAGATTTTAGATTGCTTAATTGCTTGGAGAAGCTCCAGCCCAATCTCTTCCCCAACGCGAAGCTCTTCATCATCTCTATATGCCCGTATTCCAACATCAATAAGGTTGTTGTAAAGGATATCAGTGATGTCGTGGCGAGTATCCGATCCCCTAAAGCTCAAGAATACGTCATAATAAGGTTCCACTGGCTTCTCCATTTCCTGAATTTTCAGAGGACTTGCAACGGCTCAATATCGCACCTAGAAAAACTTTTATTATGAAAGTGGGGTGATGATTATCATGATTTCTCTCAGAAATTCTTCTGTTTGAAGTCATTCTATAGAGAAACCTCGATGACAAATGCACGAGCTCTTTCTGGAATTGCACTGGACACCAAACTATGTACAATTATTTTATTAAAAATATAGTAGAGAAGTTGATCCATCTCAATACTAAATGAAGAAATCTCCAAATTATTGTGAATTTATGGGTTTCAATTCACACTTGAAATTGATTGGTAAAAGGAAACTTTTGAGAAGATAAATCACTGTCGACTTATTTTTTACTTGAATTTTTAATTATGAGACAAAATTTTTCTTAAAGGGTAACATCGAATATCCTCTGCATATAAGTGCCTGCTGTGGCTTGTAGGTTGACTAATTATCTTATTATCTCATAAGAAGTTAAGCCAAAACCGTACTCTTTTAGTTTTACCAAAATCGATTTGACAAGAACATTTCACAACAGTCAATTAGTTGCTCACTTGACCATGATGAGCACAGGCAAAGAATCGCATTCCCCTATGACCATCTCATTTGAAAAATGAAATCAAGAAATTACTCTGCAGCTAATTCAACCCCCAACATCAGACTAGTTCTGAAAAGCATAAGCCGATCCCCGATTACAGCCATCTCTTAGGTTCTTAACAAACAGATACAGGGTAAGGGGGGAGCATTAGCTAGGCATGAGGCTATTATTCAATTCTGTCAGACAGTATCAGCATATCAGAGAAAGAGGAGTGGATTACTAATCACTTGTGGAGTTGATAAAACTTGAACAGAAAAAAGAAGCATGAATGCTATAAGTATTTTTCCAGCAAAATAAGTTTGAACACACAGGAGTGCAGGAACAAGAGCTGCATTTTAGAGAAGCTGAGAGTTCTGGTTCACCACAGAGTGCAACATTATAGTCACTCCAGGGTTTACCCGCCAGCTACTGGCTGACGGGGTTCCCTGGGTATCAAAAAAAAAAACATTAGTCTCTTCAGTGTGCCTCTTCTGTTAAATACAGAGTTGAAGGTATCAATTTTCTGTCTAGGAGTGTTCTTGCTGCTAATAACCAGACAATAGTGTACTAGTTTGTTGTAACGAAGTCTCTTAGAGACACCAGTATCTCTGGTCGCACAAGAAAAATCCCATTAAACAAATCTAATCAACCGATTCCACT
The DNA here is from genome assembly GCA_014182375.1 of Eucalyptus virginea. Lineage (NCBI taxonomy): Eukaryota > Viridiplantae > Streptophyta > Magnoliopsida > Myrtales > Myrtaceae > Eucalyptus > Eucalyptus virginea. The sequence continues at coordinate 61,551,627 of CM024521.1, forward strand.
CAAATCTAGTTCAGAGCGCCAGCCCAGTTCCTAACAAGCGAAATTCAATCCCTAATTACAAAACCAACAAGCTGATGCATAGAAGTGGCATTGTGTTTCAAGGTCTGAAGCCTGACAGTTGCAAAGATGCAGATGAGCAGGGTTTAAGCATTTGACCAGAGTAAGAGGCTAAAGCTGTTAGTGGTAGACGCAACTAGTAGTGATCAATCATGGAGTCAACTGAAGAAAGAATCGATGCTGATCCGAGAGTCCCTCTCTTGTTTCCATCAAATTCTGCACCTAATTGCATTACAGCACAGACCTAATTCTTAAAAAAGAAGGCAATAAAAGAGAGGAAATTACCGGAGATGGAGGGGCTGAAGATGAAGAGTCCGGATCAAATGCTGAGAAGCAGATAAAGATCCCAAGAATAATCGTTCTTGGCTTTCGAGATCGGCGGAAGAGAGACTAAGACTTCTATGAGACAGTGAATTCACCCTCCCTCGCCGTGCCCTTCCGGGAAAGTGAGGGCTTGTTGTTGCAGGGAAACTTCAAGCCGATCCTGAAAAAGTGAGTGCGTGGTGCGTTTGACTTTTGAGGTAATCGAGTTGAGTTTTTGGGAAATTTCTGGAAGTCCAAAGATTCTTTGGCACGAAAAGCGAGAGCGCAAGAGATTTTCACTGCATATTATTAGTTTAAAAATCATTCAATTTATACTAATAGATATTCTCTTAATGACGATGAAACCCTTCCTTTATAGGTGAACCCCAAGCCTGATCAAATTTTACATATACTAAGCCTAAAATTTAGAATTCATATATTTTAAGTAATTAAGTTAGATTATGCCAAAGTTATTTACAGTGAATTGGGGAAAATAATACCACAAACGTCATAACTTTCTCACAATACTTTTTTTTTTTTAGCAAGCTCACAATACTCATTTGAGTATTATAATTTTATTTGGATTGTTGGAGTGATATAACTTGGGAAAAATCCACAAAAAACTCCAAACTTTACCTAAAGTGATAAATTTATCCCAATTTTTTTTCTATAACATAAAAAATCCTGAAATTTATTAATCGTGACATATTTACTCCCGAACTTTCATTTGTATGACACAAAAACCCCGAATTTTCATTTATGTGACACATTTACCATAAATTATAAAGATTTTGGTTTTAAAAGCTTTTTTCTTTTTTTTTTTCTTTTTCTTCCCTACGCCTAGCGAGGGCGGCCCTCACCCGACGTTGATGAGGGCCACCCTCGTTTGCGTCGGGCGAGGGCAGCCCTCACGGGACGCTAGAGAGGGAGGCCCTCCCCGATGCCGATGAGGGCCACCCTTGCCCGCGTCGAGCGAGGGTGCCTCGCTGCACCCTCGCGCATTTGGCGAGGGAGGCCCTCACCCAACGTCGATGAGGGCCGCCCCCGCCCGACATCGGCTTCCCTCCGCCAAGACCGACATAGAGAAGAAGAAAAAAAAAATATAAAGTATAAGACAAAAATGTCATTAATGGGAAATGTGTCAGAAAGTTGAGGTTTTTCATGCCAAAAAAAAATTAGAATAAATTTCTCACTTTGAGCAAAGTTTAGGGTTTTTGGTGGTCTTTTCCCATGTAACTTTTGTTCAGGACTCACTTAAGCACTATAACTTTATTTTTTATCACTTGAGTGTTATATAACATTTTAATCCATCGCTTATACCATAACTTTTTAAAATCGTTCACCTATATACCGAAACTCATATTTGTACTTAAATTTTTTAAAAGTTGTATCACTTTCGCAATCAATTAAAAGTCATGATACTCGAGCGAACATTTTCTTAGAATATTCAAGACTTAAATAATCGGAAAAAAAATAGTTATAACAATTAGGAAAATGACGCATAAAAATTATAGCACCTATAATATTATCATCTCTCAAAAGCTGCATACGGCCAAAAAGGAATAAAGCACCAAAAATATTTTATGTTTAATCACAATAGTGTGTTTGGTCAGCACTTAGTAGGTTGGGTAGCCACCCGACCTTTTATGTTGTCGGAATATTAGGGGTGAAATGGTGACGTCAATATCCCCACTACAAGTCATCCTGAAACTTATTTTTTACCAAGGAAACTTTTAAGAAAAATCTAGCCATCTACGGTTCAATCATTGGAAATTATGACTGGCTATAGATATCACGAAATTATAAGTAAATCACGAACTTCAAAATATTAGTCAACTTAACTTATATTTATAAATTATTTATGGTTAAACCTAAAATTAATAATATGTTTATATGCATCAATGCTGATCAATCAACAAAAGAGTTATTCCATTGTTTTTAAACAATGACTAGGAAATTAATTTAAATTGGTAGCACAATATTATACTATAGATATCTAAATCTAAAGTGAATGCAATCATATTGTAATATCTATATTTAATATTGATATTTTTATTACATTTTATTCTCAAATTGTTTTTCATAAAATCTCTTATTCTTTTCATTACCTACATCTATGCCAGCTCTTACATTAATTTATCAATGAAAGTAATGAGATTTAATGGCTCAATTCATTTACTCATTATTTCTCTTTTGTCGTACCAAAGACGATGTAAGGGAGTGAAAATCACAATATTTCTATGCATTATAATTAATTAATCCTCGTCCAATTACTTTTCTTTTTGGATCACCATTTGGTAATTGATACGGTAGTAGTTAGTGCACTATTTTTTTCTTTTACAGAAAGCCAATCTGTCTCTACTGTTAATAGAGAGCTGAGGGTATCAATTTTCTGCCTAGGAGTGTTCTTAATTCTAATCGCTAGAAATTATGGAACCGAAATATCTTAAAGATACGAGTATCTCTGTTCATACAAAAAAAAAATAAAGAAAAATAACCGTCAAACAAATGAAATCAGCGGATCCACTCAAACAAATTTAGCTTTTAGCGCCAGCAATCCACCGTCAAACAAGGTCGACTGGTGAAGGGTTTAGGCGTCGATGTTGGTGGTGGCATTGCGTTTCAAGATCTGAGGCCTGACAGTTGCATAGATGGAAGTGGATGAGCTGGGTTTTTAGCATTTGACTCATGAGTTAGAGGCTAAAGCCGTTAGCGTTAGACGCAACTGGCCGTGATCAATCACGGAGTCAACTGAGGAAAGAATTTGACGCTGATCTGAGAGTCCCCTCTCTTGTTTCCATCAAATTCTGCATTTAATTGCATTACGGAACAGACCCAATTCATTAAAAAGAAGGCAATAAACGAGAGAAAATGACCGGAGACGGGAGGGGTGAAGATGAAGAGTCCGGATCAAATGCCGAGAAGCAGATAAAGATCCCAATAATAAACACTCTTGGCTTTCGAGTTCGGCGGAAGAAAGACTTCTATTGGATTGACGGAAAGTTATTCACGGTAAATTTACAAAACAAAAGTTAGGTTTTAAACAATGAAAGTTGCATTGAGGTGGGAAGGGATTAAGGTCGTGTTTATTTCGTAAAAATAAAAAATAAATAATATTTTCTAAAAATAATTATTTATAAGTGTTGATACCTAAATTTTTGCATAAAAAATGGGTTAATTTTTACCAAAAATAAAAATAAAATAAAATTGCATAAAGATATAATTTTAGGCGCATTTGATATATTCAGCAAATCTTTTATATATTTTGCAAACGATATATACCAAGAGGTATATTTCATTGAAAATTGGAAGATTTCGATGGAATATTTCATATAGGATATATATATTTAGCATTAATTTTCGGGTAATATGCATTTTCAACATAATAAAAGAAACATTAGATCTTTCGATTGTTGATGGGGGTGAACAAATGAAATAAAATCGTGAAGATTACGCCTTGACCGTGCGAGATGCAATCGAAAAGAAGAATGAAGTTTTGCTTCTTCCATATGTGGGCTCAATTTCGTTGCATATAAAAAGGGGGATTCGAAAAAAAAAAAAATTCCAGAAAAAATTCGTGCAAGAAAGAAAGCCTTTGTCCGTCTCGGTCAAAGAGAAAACCCTTTTTCTCTTTTCTTTCTCTGACCAAAAGGGTAAAAGTCAGCAAAAGTTTGCAGAAAGCGACTGTTCATCTTCTTCGGGAGGCCTATCCGCGCCGGCCCTCCGCCCACCGGCGTTCGCCACGCCTGCCTCTCCGCCACGCCGCTCACCACCGTCCTCCTTCCGGCGACCCAGCGCCCGATGCTGCCGTTGCTGTTTCCCTCCCGGCGTCGCTGCTGCCCCGCTTGACGCCAAGCCAGCCGTCTGCGAGCCTATAAGTCCACGGTCAAAAGAATTACTAGAATCTCGATTGAATAATTCCGAACGGTGGATTTATCTTCTTTTGGACAATAACACGTGGTTTTTTGTGATTTTATTTCACACATTCGAAAGAATCTCTCTTGGCCAGATGAACGTGAGCAGCTTGGGTGTGTGGCCACGTGCAAATCTCAGAGAAGGAAATAGCCACACTCCCTTCGTCGGCCATCCAGTGCGGGCATCACCAACATTGCCGTCTCTAGCCTGTGCCGTCTGTCGACCCATCGGATGGCGCCACCCACCACCGCGATCTCCATATCCATCGTCCGAATTCAAATTCGGAAAGTCAATATTTGAGCTAGCATCAGGAATCGCGATACCTCCTATTTGCGGGACCGAGGAGTCCCATACGAAAAGCCAGGGTCGTTGAGGGAATCTTTGGCCGAAGCATAACCCCGCGACGTACAGAGCTGGCCAGCCGAGTCCATTGTGCACTGCCATGAACCGATCGTGAGACGAGCCAAGCCCATTGCCACCACCTTGGCGAGCCAAGCACCCAGTGATCCCTTGAGCCAGTGATCCCTTGAGCATCATCCACAAGCCGTGATCCGATTCGATTCCGATCCAGATTATGCGTGTTCAGATTAGGTAACAATCTTTATCCAATTCAAATGGAATATTTCATTCCTTAATTCGGATTGATTTTTATCTGATACATTATATTAAGCATATCCAATTAGGGCTTATTGATAAAGTTGATTTAATTACTAATTTGATCCGTAAAGATATCGGATCATTTTTTTAATTATCTCAACTTATTATTGGATAATTGCGTTGTCTAAGATTGCGATAATCTTTAATTTGAGCTATGAGACAATAGATCATTTTTTTGATTATGTTGGATTCCGAGTAAGTGCCTCATCAAGATTAAGATATCCATAAATCTAAGACGCGAGATGACGGATTATTTTTTTGGATATCGTAATCTTTTATTTGAATCATGATTGATATCTTGAATGGTTTTGAAATTTTAGATAGAATTGCTAGCTCTAATAAATAAAAGTGCCAAAAAAACATTGCTTTAGGATGTTAGATTTCATTTTCTTTAATTAAAATTGCATGTTTAATTATTAGGAAATTTTAATTTCGAATTAAAATTAAGTCATCCTTTACAAATCATTTAGTTATTGCAAGTTATTGCATATTTAGGATCATTTAAATGTGTGACATACTAGGATAGTTGCTCATCATTAGCTTAGGTCACGTAAGTAACATCGCATGACATATAATTTGCCTATTAGATTGCACGTCACATGTTGTGTTAGTATAGATACATTTTTATACATCATTGCACTGCATTGCACAGGTTTCATTAAATAAGAGAAAAAAAAATTCTAGCATTGGTACGTCTAATTCTTTTGGTGCAATTTCATTGAGTGTTTAATAATGATTGAACATCCGTGTGAGCACCATATTGCATGATAGTAATTTAGGCTAAAATCAATCCAAGCTGCCTTCAAAAATATTTTTGAAAATAAAAAGAAATAATACCGAAAGGGCATTAGAAAAGTCTAGTGTAACCAACTCCCCATACTTAAAGTCTCTGGTTAAAGTCTCTGGTTCATAGGAGTTATTTTACTTATGTGTCTAATCGACTTACTTCATATGAGTTATTTTACTTATGTGTCTAATCAACCTACCATAAACTAATTAAAAATACATTTGCATGTTAAAAATTTGAACCCAAGTCATGAATTGGTATGTTCTTGGAAGAGCCCAAACTAAGTTTAAGAACTCTAGGTGGTGCACCCGAAATTTAGGTTGCGACAATAGGGTTAATATTTTGAAAAACTCCAAACTGATACACGTGTAATAAATTTACCCAAAATTAATTTTTTGATCATGAAAAACCCTAAATTGATACACCTGTAACAAATTTACCCAACTGACCATAAAAAACTCCAAAGTAGTATAGTTGTGATAATTTTACCCCAAACTAATTTATTTGACCGTCAGAACCATAAATTAGTACATTTCTATTATATTGGATTAATACTACAATAAATCACAAAAATTATATAACTTTGACAAACGGAAAATAAAATCTCAAATTGGTATACCAGTCAATTGTCATGTGTCATTTAACCTAATAATTTGACAGTAAAATTTAACAAAAATTAACATAGGGTAAATTTGTCATAAATGTATAAATTTGGAATAAATTTATTAAAGGTATACCAATTCGGGATTTTTTATGGTTAAAAAATTACTTTTGGGTAAATTTGTTATGTGTGTATCAGTTTAAGGTTTTTTATGGTATTAACCCTTATTTCATCAGTCAATAAAATATATTTTCATTATCATTAATAATTTACATTGAAATATTTTTGTGAAATGATTTTTAGTCATTAATTTCTATAAGGGATATAAGCAATCATTATTTGGAAAATAGTTTCCAAATCATTCATTTTTTTTGCAAAACAAACATTCTTTAAAGCTCCAAAAAATTTATTATGCAAATGAAAATTTGGTTCTAGCAAATCTTCCCACATATGTGTAGTTTTCTCTTTCCTTTCGCAATTCTTGGTGGCTCCAATTGCATTTTTCGCAAGTTTTTGGTAGAGAACGAGATTGCCTTGGATCGGATAGCTTTTAGCTGTTATTCTACCTCCAAGCTTAGTTGAATTTTGGGATGAAATGGGAATGTCCATATTACCAATAGAAGTAATCGTGAAAATTATTTTTTGACCTAGGGATTTTTTTTAAGTAATTATCATATTATTTAGATTTGAATAGTCGAATCAATAGACATTAGGATTGGTTATATATACATAAATAATCATGAAAATATTAATAATGATGAATTACAAAATATAAGTGAACTTAACTTATTTTTATATATTATCTATGATTAAATTAAAATAAGAAAAATAGATTAATATATTGATGCTATTTAATCAATTAAAAACTATACCATTATAATATTCTTAATTTTTAAAACAACGACAAGTAAATTAATTTAAATTTCTAGTATCGAGATATAATGCTATCGAATATCTATATTATGAAGAAAATGCAGTCATATTGCAAATACTATGTTAAAAATTGGTATCTTTTTTTCATTACATTCTCAAAGTTTTTTTTTTTTTAATACAATCAATAAATGAGTCTTTGTTTCATTTTGCTTCCTACGTTTTTGTTCGCTTTCTTGGGAATCCACCGATTGAAAGTAATGTGAGTCCTCGCTCAATTTGATTTTGTTAATGCTTGGATTCATTTACGCATTTAATCTTTTTTTATCATACAAAATACAATGCAATGGATGGATATGCACAATATTTTTATGCATCAAAATTTCATTAATCATCATCCAACTATATTTATGTTTATGTGAGCATTTGGTACACTGTTTTTCTTTCACAGAAAGCGAAGGTAATTAATAAAAATTAAATTAAATTAAACTATATCAATTTGGATTGACTTTTACTTTTTTTTTTTTTTTTTTTTTTTTTTGCTCCATTTGATTTACACTGCCCACGCACTTTAACTCTATTTCAAAGTCCCAAAACTTTCCCAATAGTTAGATGTTAACACGTAAATTTGTGTTAATTTTTTCATAATTTTTTGAAATCTAAATAATATTTCAACTTTTAATAGAAAAATAAAATTTATTTTATTTAATTCCAAACAAAGTGGCATTAAAGCCATTAATTTTTCCATTTCTTAGGCATGAGGCTATTCTCCACATCTGCCAGAAAGTATCATCATATCAGAAGAAGAGGAGCGGATTACTAATTACTTATGGAGTTAATAAAATTTCAACAGAAAAAAGAAGCATGGACGCAATAACTATTTTTCCAGTAAATAAGTTTGAACAAATGGCCTGTAGGGATGAAAGCTGCATTTCACAAAAGCTGAGAGTTCCGATTTGCCACAGAGTGCAACATTATATACTCTTCAGTTTGTCGCTTCTGTCAAATACAGAGTTGAAGGTATCAATTTTCCGTCTAGGAGCGTTCTTTCTTACTGCTTATTTACCAGACAATAATGCACTAATTTGTCTCCACCGTCAAACAAATGAAATCAACCGATCCTAATTCTAACTAATTCTGCTTTGGGTACTGGCCGGTTCCTAAAGAGTGTAAATTCAGTCCTGAATTACATAAACCTCTAAGTATATCAACAAGCTGATGTATAGGAGTGGGATTGTGTTTCAAGATCTGAGGCCTGACTATTGCATAGATGGAAGCAGATGAGCAGGGTTTACACGTGACTAGCGTTATGCTAAAACTGTTGGTGTTAGATACAAATTGTAGCGATTGATCATGGAGTCAACCATGGAAAGAACTGATACGGATAGGAGAGTCCCTCTATCGTTTTCATCAAATTAATGGAAAAAAGGCAATGAATGAGAGGAGATTACCAAAGATGGAAGAGTGAAGATGAAGAGTCCAGATCAAATGCTGAGAAGCAGATAAAGATCCCCTACATCAATCGTTCTTGGGTTTGAGCTCCATTGAAGAAAGACTTTTCACGAGATGGCCCGCTGGCCCTTGCGTGCAATGCTCTTCCAGGTAGGTGAGGACTTGCAAGTTGCAGGTTAAAGCTTGTCGTTGACTTATGATGTAATCGAGATCAAGGCCGGCCGTTGACTTTTGATATAATAGAGATGAAGGCCAGCCTTTAACTTTTGATATAATAGAGATGAAGGCTAGCCATTGGCTTTTGATGTGATCCGTTGACTTTTGATATAATAGAGATGAAGGCCGGCCGTTGAGTTTTGATGTAATAGAGATGAAGGCCGGCCGTTGACTTGCCAATGATTTGTTGGCGCAAACCACCAGAGTTCTAATAGACGAGAATTTAATGCATGTTATTAGTTTGGAAATCATATAATTATATTGATTGATATTCTTTTAATGACGATGAAACCGTTCTTTTGTTGTAGGTGACACCCTAGGCCCATTTAAATTCAACATAAATTGAATCTGCAAATGTAGAATACATACTTTTAAGTTATTGAGATGGACTATATTATTCATAGTAAACATATAAGACTAGAGTTAGGTTTCATATTCCGTTTGTTTCATGAAAAAATAAATAATTTGAAAATAATTTCTTAAAAATGATTACTTGTATCACGTAAATAATTAGCTAATGAAAAATACTTTCATCGTGAATGACAATTTATGTCTAAATAATTTAGTGAATGATAAAAATATATTTTGTTTATTAATTTTTGTAAGAGATATGAGTGATCATTTTTAAAAATTATTTTCAAATTATCAACTTTCCGCAAAACATACATGCCTTTGAAAAAGTTACAATACAAGTGGAAGGTTATCAACAATCATTTTTTAATTGGCTATAAAGTCTTATTACATTCATTAAAAAAGAAAGTACATCTTGGATCTCCCCTGGGAGCAGAGAGATACAACAATCTTCTAAAAGAAGTATTGAAAATCCTAATTCTAATCTAAGTCTAAACTGGAAAATTACGTGAAAAACATAGACCTTAGTCAACAACCCTTTGGGAAGATGTGCATAGCATATTATGCGTGGCGCACGGCACACGTAGAGCACATGCACGGCACATGTAAGACATATGAAAATTTCAACGACTGCCGAGGAAGAATGTGTCCGAATTGCATAGGGTTTAGGGCTCAAATGGGCTAAATTTAAGAATTCAATGATTTAAAGAGTTCAATTTAAATGAAATTCATAAAATCCCCTGGGTTTAAAATTAATACATTGAAATTATTGCGGATTAAATGCTAAGAAGTCAATAAAGATGCCAGAACCGAAGAAAGACTTTCCTCACGTGCCATGCACTTGCAGGAAGGTAAGGATTTGCTACTCATCCCAGACACATTACAATTTTACATACATTAAACCTAAAAATATAGAACTCCCAGCTATTAAGTACTTGAGATGGATTATGTTAGACTTACTCACAACAAATTTATAGACAAAAATTAGGTTTTAATTTCAAAAGCGGCATCTGGCCACAAAGGAATAAAGCTCCAAAAAATTTACAACAAATCTTCAAAAATAGCTATAGTTGAAATATTCCAGATGACTTGACCATGAGGTAGCAATGCTCTTTATATATATATATATATGGTTTTGTCTGAATTTATTTCTCATATGCGGGTAAGGGAAACGCTTTTAAAATAGACATCTCTCCACCCTGTTCAGAAGCCATTTGAGTTGCTAATAAATCAACGTTTCCCTCAGCATGGAGAGCAGAGGGAGCGTAAGTTCAAGACACAAGGTCTGCAGTACACATGACCTCTATGATCTCTGGCCAAAGCGGCAATGGAGGCATAAGAATCTTGCAACGATGTTCACTTGAAGTAAGGGGGGAGGAGTCCATTTAGGAGGGCCGTCGTTCACAACTCGTGACTACGAGCAACGTTCCGTCACAACTCATGGTAGATGTCCTGTATATGCCGAATTACTGAAGGAAGATCCATTTAGAAACAAGCTTCCAGAATTTTGTTTCGATGGTCCGATAAACCCACTAAACTATCTCGACCATATTGCGAAAATCTTCGCAATAAATGTCAGGTGGAAGGCCGAAAGCGAGGAGGCGCAGAGATCACATAGCACACGTTTAAAAAACAGAACCGCAAAAGAAGTTGATATGTCCAAACCCCAGACAACTCGACTCCATAAAATTCAGGTCATCCATTCTCTCCTCCATTTGCCAGGGCAAATTTGACTGATAAATATTTTTCGAAGTGAAAGAGCAGTTTTCTTCTAACTAGATCTTGGGGAGTGATATGACCTTTACCTATGTATGGAATAAATACGACATCTTGGCCATAGAATGTTGACGAGACATTAAATGCATTTTGTGCAGATCTCAACAACCGAGAGCAGATTCTTATGAAGACTGTACTTGTGATTATCTTGGAGGTAAAGAATAAGCATGAGGAGGCAGCAACTGGAGCTCAGCTTGCTTTAGATCTTTGTCGAGAGGTCTTTGACTGGCTGTGCTTTATGTATTAATGGTAGAATGCTTAATTTCTGCAAGCTGAGAAATTGCTTATTGTAATTTCTGGTCCACAGATAGAAGCAGCCGAGTCCTGGGAGGAATTTATTGATGAAATTGTGGCTAATTTTGAGAAGCAGAACAGGCGGAAATTATTATTCAGCATTTCCCTCTATTAATGACCGTGGTGAGGGCAAGACTCGTGCTCTGAAAGCTTTATGATCGATGTCGTTGTTCTGTTAGCATTTTGTCTGCAAATTTATATGTCGAACTGAACTTTGGTTTTCTGTTTGTCCATCTACATGCACAAGTGGTAATATACTTAAACACATTGTTGGAAATTGTGATCCATTTTCTAAAACTATCTAGAAACTACTAGCTTAATCATGAAGGTGAGAACCTTCGCAGTAGCATCCATGTTGAAGAATTGTCTAGAATTGAAGGCTTTTATTGGTATTGGGCTTAAGGCCCGTCCGCCCAAGTTGGGCCCAGAAAGCCCGGCCCACGGGAATACGGCCCGTGGAAGGAGAGAGGTATAAAAGGGAGGAGAGAGAGAGAAAAAAATAAACCGTTTGTTTTGTACGTACGCTGTTTCTCTCTCAACGCTCTCTCCCTCTAACGTTCTTCTTCAAAAGCAAAACAGTAAAGCACGTTGAAGGAATTTGCCTCCTCGGATCGAACAGGGCTCGATTTCTCTTCCTCCATTGGCGTCGGTGTCTAATCTGTGGCTAACAAGATACGCTCGAATCCGTGGTGTGCTTTACGATCGGTGATACGTTTCGTTTTCTTGGGCTTCGTCTTCCGCATTGATTTAGGGGTTCGATTTAGTGTCGAATCTGGTTTTCGGGGATCCGTTATTCCCAACATTGGTATCAGAGCCCTGCTTCACGTTTTTCCCGATCTGTTTTGATGTTTTTGATTGATTTTTCGCAAAGTGTTTTCGGCCGTACGGATCGGGCGACAAATCCCGACACCCGAGCGCTCTTGCCATTTTTCCGTGTTTTCGTAAGTCGAAATCAAAATCTGATGGCATAGGAAGAAAGGTGGCATCGAGACGAGTCTGGCGATATGCCGAGCGCCGCCGGGCGACGCCGCACGCGCCCACACGCGCGGCCGGAAGGCGCTGCGCGTGGGCGCGACGCGCCGGAGGCGCCCCAGTTCGCCCAGCGCGTGCGGCACACGCGCCGGTGGCGAACCGCGCGCGCCGCCGCCGGCCGACGAACCGGCACGCGCCGGTCCGCGAGCCGACGCGTGCCGACGCAGCATGACGTCACCCAACGGTCAATAATCGCTGGGCTGACGTCGCCGATGACGCCGGCCACGACAACGGTGGCCGGCCGGCGACCCGACCCGACCCCGGGGCGACCCGCGGACCCGACACGCGCGCACGTGCCGGCTGACGTCTGCGTGACGTTAGCCCGCGCACGCGCGCGGCACGTGCGGGCGATCCGCGCGAACCGGCCCGACCGGCGCGACCGGTCCGACGTCCGACGACCGGCGACCCGTTGACCGTTGACCTTTGACCGTTGACTTTGACCGTTGACCCAAAAAAAAAAAAGGGGGAAAAGAATGTGTTTCTTTTTCAATTAAGTCTATGTGGATTATATGTAATCCCTTATTTATTCTGCATTTGTTGCAGGAATATTTCTGCATTTGTTGAAGGAAAAAATGCCTCCCCTCAGGTTGCGCACACCTATTCGCGCAATTACCGATGAACAAAGAGAAAGGCTGTCTAAGTTGATAGCTGAGCTGACTGATCATCGATGGGAGAGAGGTGACTTAATTGATCACGTCCTTGAAGTCAACGGGAAGATACAAAAGGTCATATGGAATGGTCGTCCTATGTCACAATCGGAGATGGTGCGATTTTCATAAACACTCTTCCACCCGAATGGCAAGATGTGTTGAATCGCATATGGGATGTCAACGGAGCTGCCTCATATAAGAAAATTATTATAGATTTTGTAAATGAATATTACTCGTATTATGACAAGGGAAAAGATCAAGAAATTGAACAAAAGAGGATCTTTCCTTAGGTTCGTGTGCCGACTTTGTGTTAGTTGTATTGACTGATTTATGTTTAGTGTGCTTTGTGGACATAATTATGTAATGTAAACTACCTGATAGTTGTTAATGTAGCAACTCATGTTTTGATTGTATTAGTTGAAAGCATTGTTGTGTTATTATATGCAAATTATCTGTTGCTTTCTGCAATTGCTGGTTGCTGTGGGTAATAAGCTGTGGGTAGTTTTAGAAGTTTGTGTAGCTTCTTAGAATTGTTTTTGCATATGATAATCATATTAATGATAGTTTTAAGTTAGGATTTTTGGAGGATGATTGGAAACATAGTGACCTTTTGATTCTGAAGCCTTACTTGAAATTATTCATTAATATGATGGGTCTATGCAAATAGGGATGCATAAATGATAGGCATTAATAATTCGTGCATATGTCTGATGTGTTCAGATCAATGGCTTCAGCCACAAAGAGCATAGTTGCCGAGCTGAACAAAGGTGAAAAGCTCAATGGTGACAACTATGAGATATGGCATATGAAAATCCAATATGTGCTGGAAGAGCAAGAGGCACTTGAAGCTCTTAACCTGACCATGGTTGAACCTGAAGATGGAAATACTCGCAAGACAAAAGAGATAAAGAAGCTTTTGCCGCTTGGAAACGAAAGAACTCTCTCGCTCGCATCACGTTGCCGAGCAGCATGGAAAATGATGTCATGCGGGAGTTTAGGCGTTTCGACAATGCCAAAGAAATGTGGGAGGCATTGGCGCTAGATTTGGTCATACTTCGGTGACCAGATTGAGACAGCTCACTATTAGGTTTGACTCCTATAAGAAGCCTCATGGTCGACCATGAAGCAACATCTTAGAAAGATGTCAAACATGATAAATGAGCTGAAAGATGCTGGCCATGTCCTCACGTATGAGCAAAGAAAAAGCAGATTCGTTCCTTGCCTCGAGTTGGGAGCATATGAAGGTGCACCTGACCCATAATGAGAGTATCAAAACTTTTGAGGATGCCGTGTGCCATCTTGAGCTGGAAGAGGACCACCTCTTGGCGGCTAAGCCAGATGCTCAACTTTATCAAGCTAGTTCAAGCTCACATGGAGCTTCGAGTTCCAAGCGCAAGCGCCCTAACTGGTTTGATAAAGGGAAAGGCAAGGAAGAAGCAGGTCCTTCAGGGAAGAAACCCAAATTTAACCAACATGGAAGAGGAAAGCGTCCTCGCATGAAAAAGCTTGCAAGGGTGAAATGCTTCAACTGTGACCAGAAGGGTCACTATGCTCGCGACTGTCGTGAGCCAAAGAAGGTAAACACCCATTGTATTTTTCAGAACTTTACTTTTGTGTCGAGTTCTGTGTTCTTAATTGAGTCTAATCCTTTGTGGACTGTGGATTCAGGAGCGACGGACCATGTAGCGAAGGATAGAGGATCCTTTGTGGAATTCCGACGAGTACCTACCGGAACTAAGTGGATCTATGTGGGAAACAACTCCGAGCTGAAGTGAAAGGAATTGGCACATGCCAACCGAATATGCGTGGTGGACGCACTTTATTCCCGCATGATGTGTTGTATGCTCCGGAGATTCGTCGAATTTAGTGTCCGTATTAGTGTTGGTTAAATTAGCTTTCAATTTGAACTTCTTTAGTAGAGGTGTGAATTTGTTTTTAGATACAAATTACTATGGTTGTGGTTATTTCCTGGATGGTTTCATTGTATTGGATGTTGATTATGTTAACACGAATGTTTGTTATTCCCTTATCACGTCTCCTAATACCTATGATAATGATGTGAATGTGTGGCATGCTAGACTTGGTCACATTGGCCAACAGCGCATGAATAGACTAGCCAAAGAGGGCTTGTTGGGCAATATTGAAAAAGTCGATTTGCCCATATGTAAGCATTGCCTAGAAGGGAAAACGACAAGAAAACCATTTGGAAAAGGAAAAAGAGCTGAATTTCCTCTGCATTTAATCCATACTGATATCTGTGGTCCAATGAATGTGAGAGGAAGGCATGGGGCTGTTTATTTCATCACATTTATTGATGATTATACTCGATTCGGATATGTCTATTTGATTTCTCATAAATCTGAAGCGATAAGTTGTTTCAAAAGGTTCATGAACCTGGTAGAGAATCAATTAGACAAGAAAATAAAAGCATTGAGATCCAATCGAGGTCGAGAATATTTATCTGATGAGTTCAGAAAATTATGTGATGAAAAAGGAATAGAAAGACAGTTGTCTATTCCATATACTCCTCAACAAAATGGTGTTGCAGAGAGAAGAAACGAACCCTACCGGAAATGGTTAGGTCTATGATGGCACATGCTAACTTACCTATCACTTTTTGGAGTGATGCGTTGTTAATCGCCGCCTATATACTTAACCGGTGCCTTCTAAATCGGCCACTTCCACTCCATATGAGTTATGGACAGGTAGAAAACCGGACTTAAGTTTTCTTAAGCCATGGGGTTGTGCTTTGCCTTTACACATGAGTCCTCTCACAAATTTGGGAAATTGGGTCCTAGAGGAAAGAAGAGTATTTTCATAAGATACTCGTAACACTCAAAAGGGTATGTGTTCATAGGTGAGCAGGAAAGTGGGAGTATAACTGAGTTTGAATCACGAGATGTCACATTCTTAGAGGATGAATTTCCTAAAAAAAGGGCGAAATAGGGGAAGATTGTTCCCTATTTGAGACTTTGGATCAGGATAATGATGTTAGTGGAGTTCGTCCAAGTGGGAGTAATATGAGAAGTGATGAATTGAATTCAACTCATTCTCAATTGCAACCATCTGATGTGACGACATCATCATTACCTAATCCAAGTGGGAGCATGATGGGAAATGATGTGCAAAGTGTGCAATCTCCCATACGGCGAACAAGTCGCCAAAGTATTCCTCGTCGACGTTTTGACATTGAAGGGGAAACTTTTATGGTTGCTCCACAAGATGAGGATGAGCCAAGAAATATTAATGAGGCTCGAATTGCCCTAGTAAGGAAAAAATGGATTAAAGTAATGGAAGAGGAAATGGAGTCGATGAAATCAAACCAAGTCCGGGAACCGGTTGATCTTCCAAAGGGACGCAGAGCTATTGGGAACAAATAGGTTCTCAAAATAAAGCGAAAGACTGATGGCTCAATAGAAAGGCATAAGGCTCGCCTTGTTGCGAAGGGGTATAATCAACAGGAAGGAATAGATTATGAAGATACGTTTTCTCCTGTAGTCAGATTTACCTCGATTCGCATTACTCTGGCAATAGTGACTAGTCTGGATCTTGAGTTACATCAAATGGATGTAAAGACTGCTTTCCTCAATGGAGAATTAGAGGAAGAAATATATATGGAACAACCCGCTGGTTTCATAGTGAAAGGCCAAGAAGAAAAGGTATGTCGACTTTTGAGATCGATATATGGCCTCAAGCGCCATCAAGACAATGGTATATACGTTTTCATAATGCCATAATGGCATATGATTTTACAATGATTGATGAGGATCATTGTGTGTATATCAAAAGATCCAAGGATCAATTTGTGATCATATCATTATATGTTGATGATATACTAATTGCCGGAAGCAATATGGAGTTTGTTATACTGTCAAAAGTTGGTTGTCTTCCAACTTTGAGATGAAGGATATGGGTGAGGCCGCATACATTCTTGGAGTTAAGATTTCAAGAGATCGTTCGAAGAGATCGTTGTCTCTTTCGCAAGAAACTTATATAAACAAAGTTCTTGAACGATTTCGTATGCAAGATTGTAAACCCATAGACACTCCTATTGCGAAAGGTGAAGGATTGAGCCATAGACGTGTCCGGGGACTCCACAAGAGAAGGAACAAATGAAGCATGTTCCTTATGCAAGTGCTTGTTGGGAGCTTGATGTACGCTATGATGTGTACAAGACCCGACATATGTTTTGCGCTTGGAATGGTGAGTAGATACCAATCCAATCCAGTCCAAGACATTGGAAGGCCGTTAAGAGAATATTGAGGTATCTCAAGGGAACCGCGATTACAAGTTGAATTACCAAGGAAAGGATCTCGACTTGAAGGCTATTCAGATGCTGATTGGGGAGGAGATTTAGATGAAAGAAAATCTACCTCAGGATTTGCTTTCTTACTAAGCAATGGCGCCATATCATGGAGTAGTAAGAAGCAAACGTGCATAGCCTTATCCACGATGGAAGCTGAGTTCGTGGCATTATCGGCGAGCACAAGAAGGAGTTTGGCTTAAGAGATTCTTGGATCATTTAGGTGTTATTGAGAAAGCTGCAAATCAATTGTTGGTTAATTGTAATAGCCAAGCAGCTATAGCGTACACCAAAGATCCAAAGTATCATGGCAAGACCAAACATATAGATACCAAGTATAACTTTGTGAAAGATATGGTTGCACGAAAGGATGTGAACTTGCAGTACATATCTACGCATAGAATGGTAGCAGATCCTACGACAAAGCCAATACCTAGAGATGTGTTTTGTGGTCATGTAAAATCTCTAGGATTGCGTAGAGTCTGATGTACTGGATTGTAATTTCCCTGAGTTATTCACATTTATGAAATTTTATTTTTCATTTATTAATGCCTATGAATCTTTGTGTGATCTTTATGCATCCTAATGCTCAGTGCATTATTTTAAGTTAAGGAAGTATGTCGGACAGATAAAAGATTAGCCCACTCACACGGGTAATCGCCTCTATTTACTGTGTGATAAATAGAGATGAGACTGTATTTAAGCTTATTATCTAGGTGATAATCGAGAGCTCGGGCTTAAAATACACATGTCGCCTTAACTAAGTGTTAAGATGAGGACATAATACTTATGATGTCCGAAAGTAAAATACCCCACATATTTTACTTTATCTGTCTAAGATGCCAGATGTGAGTTCTGATGAATTTTGTTAATGAGTAGATACGTGAACTCAAGTTAGACATTGGGTATGTCTGAACTATCATCTGTACGGTATTGAAGAATGTAGACATACGCTCCATGGGGAAGGAGTTAATACCGTAATACGTATTTCATACTACGTATGCATAAGACGACCAATAAGAGTGGCAAAAAGTTTGATCTCAACTTTTATGACGTGTGAGACTCTTGAGGAAATGAGTTCCTCAATTCTTAGTCCCCTCAAGACTCTTACTTATTCTCAAGGTTTCTATTTAGTGTTTGCTATCTTAGGATGTTGCCAATGGTCATGAGTTTGATTCGATCTAATGGGACATTTCTAGAAAAGCAAGCTGAACTGAAATTGAGAGTTTGAAGGAAAGAGGAAGATCGATTTTGGAGAATCACATTATAGTTTTGTATTCACTGGTCAACCAATTATGACTGTCTTTGTGATAATTATAATTGTGAATACAATATATATCATTGTTTAAAAAGAGATCAAGAGAGATATAAATGTGATTGATCGATCTAGGTACTGCATACTAAATCTACTCGGAGTGTGACGCCCATTATGAGCTGCTATATATTCCTAAGATGTATAGCAACGAGCTCTCAAAGTATGCTTTGTCGCACGGATTATTCACCGGTATGAATGTTGAAGAGAGGTAAAGAGAATCCCGTTCGGCCCACCTTGTGCGAGTGGGAGATGAAGGCTTTTATTGGTATTGGGCTTAAGGCCCGTCCGCCCAAGTTGGGCCCAGAAAGCCCGGCCCACGGGAATACGGCCCGTGGAAGGAGAGAGGTATAAAAGGGAGGAGAGAGAGAAAAACACACCGTTTGTTTTGTACGTACGCTGTTTTTCTCTCAACGCTCTCTCCCTCTAACGTTCTTCTTCAAAAGCAAAACAGTAAAGCACGTTGAAGGAATTTGCCTCCTCGGATCGAACAGGGCTCGATTTCTCTTCCTCCATTGGCGTCGGTGTCTAATCTGTGGCTAACAAGGTACGCTCGAATCCGTGGTGTGCTTTACGATCGGTGATACGTTTCGTTTTCTTGGGCTTCGTCTTCCGCATTGATTTAGGGGTTCGATTTAGTGTCAAATCCGATTTTCGGGGATCCGTTATTCCCAACAAGAATTGTTGAGAATGGAGGTTGCTAGTTGAATTTAGAAGATTCACATGGGAATGCAAGCAAGCAAAAGCCAAGCATCAAAGAAAATCCTAGAACAAGCTAGAGAAGTCTAGAATCCTCTAAGGCGGTGACTTACGCCTATAAATAGCCTTGTAGTTGATCATTTGAGGGCGTGTGGTTGGAGAAATCTTTCCATAATATTTTGAAGCCGACAAAACGTTTCTATCGGTCTAGTCCTGGATATTTGCAGACCATCCGTTTAAAGTCCAAGAAGACTTTCGATCACCGGACTCAGCACTCAAGACTCAAGACTTAAGACTCAAGATTATTCTCATTGACAGCCGTTCTGATCCAGTGACGAAGGAGATCCAGAACCGAAGTATATGGTTAAGGATTTAATCCTATCCTTTGGAGAAGATCTCTTAGTTGGATAAATATAACGGATTCTTTTATTCGTATCTAGATCGATTGAAGATCCGATGGTCGATGAAGTATTCTTGGAAGGTTCTATTCTTGGAAACCAAGATCCTGATTGTATGGGCGAACAGGATTGATGGGCTATCGTCAGGTTCCTTTAATAGCTCGAATGATCTTCTTAATTGATTCCGTCCAACGGGTAGATTGGAGGAATTCCTTTGGTAAGTGCCAACGGGTATGATGGCATAAAGGAGTATAAAAGGAAGACGTTCTAGTTGTTTTAGAAGTGTGATCGATAGAGAAATTCCAGAGTCTGAAGCACCTTGATTATTAGTCGATACAGTTTGAGCGAAATTGTATACACAGAGAGTGTCTATACTTGGTGATACCTTGAGCGAGTGTGGGTAGATCATCTACACCTAGAAATCAAGGAAGATCAACGCCGTAACATCTCTTTGTTCATAGTGGAATCCAGCCGATTGGCTGTCAGTGCAGAAGAGTGGACGTAGGCTTGAATCAAGCCGAACCACTATAAACCGCGTGTTCAATTCTCTCTTTCATTTACTTAGTCTTACGTCGATTATTATTTGTTGCAAATCCTTCAACCGTCTAAGTATTGCGCAATTATCAAGAAAAATCATTTATATACCTATTCACCCCCCTCTAGGTACTCGTACTAGCTATATCAATTGGTATCAGAGCTCGTGTTCTTACTTTATTTGAAGTGTTTTACTTGAGTAAAAGATCCATGGCTAGTATGCTAGCACCAGGGCTGGTGGAAGGGCAAAGCAATACCAGACCACCCTACTTTGATGGAAAGGATTACAACATCTGGAAGAACAAGATGAAAGCTTTCCTACGATCAAAGGATCCTCTGGAATGGGACGTTGTGGAAAGAGGAATCACTCCTACTGCTGCATCAGTCTCTGAAAGAGGGAAAGAAACAATTGAGACCAGTGGAATGACTCAGGAAGAAATAATCAAGAGACAAGCACTCGATGCAAAAGCAATTTACTCTTTATATTGTGCTTTGTCACCAACTGAATATAACAGAATATCTTCTTGTGTTACAGCAAAAGAAGTATGGGACAGATTACATATCACCTATGAAGGAACAGATCGAGTGAAGGAGACCAGAATTAACATTCTCCTTGGTCAATATGAATCCTTCAAAATGAAACCAGGAGAATCTATAACTGACATGTTTAGTCGTTTTACAGATATTGTCAATGGTCTTGAGAACCAAGGACAAAAATTTCTGATCCCATGAAGGTGAACAAGCTACTTTGCGTGGACTCTCCAAGGATTGGAATCATATAAAGACTTCAATAAGAGAGACGCAAAGAATTATGCCACTATCTCGTCGACGAGCTGATTGGAACTCTTCGATCTTATGAAGTGGAACGAATTAATGAGGACGAAGATCCAAGAGGTAAGAAATCCATTGCATTAAAATCAAATGATGATTCTGATGATACAAATTCTGAAGATGATCTGGACGACGAGGAGCTTGCTCTTATGATAAGAAGATTCAGAAAACTGAATAGAAAAGGAAGAAGGTTCAACTCAAAGAAACAAAGTTTTCAAAGACAGCAGACCAAGTCTGTTGATGATGAGGAACCAAACAAAGATGTAGTTTGCTTTGAATGTAAGAAAAAGGGACACATCAGACCCAACTGTCCTCTTCTGAAGAAGAAGAGAGGAAAAGCTGAAAAGTTTCGAAAAGCACTCAAAGCCGAAACCTGGAGTGATACTGAGTGTGAAGAAAGTGATGATGAATATGCCAACCTGTGTCTGATGGCACAATCGGACTCGGACTCGGATTCCCGGATCGACTCAGACAGTGAATTTGAGGTAAGTGATTTTAAAATTCCTGTCAAAGTCTCTAAATACATTGATGAACTGTGTTTTAGTCTTAAGACTTCTCTCAAAAGAATTTCCGAACTTAAAAAGGAAAACTTAGCTCTAAAACAAAAGGAAAACATTTTAGAAGAAAGAGTTAAAAGTTTAGACTTGAATGTTTTTACTCTTAAAGAAAAAGGAGATAATCTCTTAAAAGAAAATGTTTTTTTTAAAAACTGACTTATCAAATATTTCAAGGAAATTTTCGATAGGATCCGAAAAACTTGAAAAAGTTCTTTCAGTTCAAAGACCTTACTTCAATAAGTCTGGTCTAGGTATGACAGCAGAAACAATTCCCTTGATTGATTTTCCCAAAGTAAAAGAAAGAATTAAGAAAAGACCGTCGAAAGAGGCTTACAAAAATCATTTCAAGAAAGTTTTTGTAAAGTCTGTAGGTCGAAATGCTCTAAGGTGTTCAAAGTGTAACAGTAAGGATCACTTTGAAAAAGAGTGTCCTATGATTTGGAAGCCTGTTAAGAAAGTATGGCCTAATAATGTTTATCTTACTAACACCAAAGGACCCAAGAAAATTTGGGTACCAAAGAAAGCTTGAGACTCTCTTTTGAATGCAGATCTCCGTCAAGAAAAAGGTAAAGTGGTATCTTGACAGCGGATGTTCAAGACACATGACAGAGACTCAAATTGCTTCATAAAGCTTATTCAAGTGAATGGAGGAAAAGTTTCATTTGGAGGAAACAACAAAGGAAGTATTGTGGGATTTGGAACTGTAAAAATTGGAAATCTCACAATAAGCAATGTTTCTCTAGTAGAAGGACTCAATTACAATCTTCTCAGCATTAGTCAATTATGTGATACTGGTTTCAAGATCTTCTTTCAAGAAGGAACATGTTCTGGAATCAGTAAAGACTCTACTCAGTCTTTCAAGGGTCGAAGACATGGAAATATCTACCTCTTAGACGTGAAACCAAATGAATCGCAATGCCTAATCTCAATTCAAGATGAAGCAAGCTTATGGCACAGAAAGCTTGGTCATGTCAACATGAAGCAATTAGCCAAAATCTCATCAAAACAGCTTGTTCGAGGTCTACCCAAATTACCATATCAAAAGTCCGATCCATGCACACCATGTATTCGGGAAAGCAGGTAAGAAATTCATTTAAGCCAATAAATCATGTCTCTACTAATCATGTACTACAATTGCTGCATATGGATCTCTTCGGACCAACCAGAACCCAGAGTATTGGAGGTAAGAAATATTGCCTAGTAATTGTGGACGATTACTCCCGTTTTACTTGGGTATATTTTCTTGCAAGTAAGTCAGAAACCTTCTCGTATTTTGAAAAATTTGCTAAAAAGGTTCAAAATGAAAAAGGATGTGTTATCTCAAGTATAAGAACAGACCATGGAGGTGAATTTGAAAATCAAGATTTTACAAAATTGTGTGATGAATCTGGATTTAAGCATGTGTTTTCCTCTCCATATACTCCTCAGCAAAATGGAGTTGTGGAAAGAAAGAATAGATCTCTTCAAGAAATGGCTAGAACTCTGTTAATTGAAAGTAAAATTTCTTCACGATTTTGGGCTGAAGCTGTTTCAACAGCATGCTATATCATCAATAGAGTCTTCCTAAGACCTATTCTAGAGAAAACCCCCTATGAGTTATTCAAAGGTAAGAAGCCTATTGTTTCATACTTTCATGTGTTCGGTTGCAAATGCTTTATATTGAAAAATGCAAAAGATCAAGTTGGTAAGTTTGAAGAAAGATCAGATGAAGGCATCTTCCTTGGATATTCTACATCAAGCAAAGCCTACGAGTCTATAATAAGAAGAGCCGATGTGTGGAAGAGTCAATGAATGTCAAATTTCAAGACTCTACGCAAGATGAATCCAGTCAGACTCAGCATGAAGAGTCTGAACCTGCTCCAAACCCTCCAAAGCTTACAACTCAAGAAGCATCTCAGACTCTGGAGGATCAGCATCAAGCTGTTCATGAAGACTCAAATAAAGAAAGAGATCATCAACCAGACAAAATCAACCAAGAATCGGAAGCATAAATCCAATCATCCCAAAGATCTCATTATCGGCGAAATTAATGAAGGAATTCGCACCAGATCCAAAAGGCGTGAAGAGTCTAGTGCTGTGGCTCTCATTTCTGAAATTGAACCAAAAAGCATAGAAGAAGCTTTATCTGATGAAAGCTGGATTGAAGCTATGCAAGAAGAGCTCAGACAGTTCAACATTAATGATGTCTGGGAATTGACATCTAAACCAAAAGGTAAAACTATTATTGGAACCAAATGGGTGTTCGAAACAAGATGAATGAAAAAGGAAAAGTCGTACGAAACAAAAACAAAGCAAGACTCGTGGCCAAAGGATATACGCAAGAAGAAGTAATAGACTATGATGAGACTTACGCTCCTGTAGCAAGGTTAGAAGCTATTTGACTATTACTTGCGTTTGCTTGTTATAAAAATTTCAGGTTATTCCAAATGGACGTCAAAAGTGCCTTCCTAAATGGATTTATCCATGAGGAAGTTTACGTGGAACAACCTCCGGGGTTTGAAGACCCAAAGAAGCCGGACTCGGTCTTGGACTGAAAAAGGCATTGTATGGTTTAAAGCAAGCACCTCGAGCTTGGTACGACAGTACTAAGTAAGTTCTTATTACGAGAATGGTTTTGTCAAAGGTAAAGTAGATACTACTTTATTTATCAAAAAGGAAAACAAAAGCTTTTTACTTGTTCAAATATATGTGGATGATATTATTTTTGGATCCCCTAATGAAAGTCTCAGTGCAAGAAATTTTCAAAGTCTATGCGGGATGAGTTTGAAATGAGTATGATGGGAGAATTAACATTCTTTCTTGGTCTTCAAGTAAAGCAATTGAAGGAAGGAACTTTCATTTACCAAGAAAAATATGCTAATGATCTTGTCAAAAGGTTTGGATTGGAAAATTGCAAAAAGATTGATATACCAATGTCAAGTTCTTTGAAGATAGACAAAGATGAAGAAGGGAAGAAAGTTGATCAAAAGCTGTACAGAGCATCATTGGTTCACTTCTTTATCTTACTTGCTTCTAGACGACATTTTGTTGAGTGTTTGCATTTGTGCTAGGTTTCAATCAGATCCTAGAGAATCCCATCTCAGTGCTGCAAAACGTATTATTAAATACGTTGCTTCATCTTCAAGCATCGGTCTTTGGTATCCTAAGAAGGGAGACTTTAATCTTCTGGGATATTCAGACGCAGATCTGGCCGGTTGCAGAGTCGATAGAAAGAGTACTTCAGAACTTGCCGCTTGCTTGGAAGCGGGGACAGGTGTCTTGGTTTTCAAGGAAACAAAGCACCGTAGCCCTCTCAACAACGAAGCGAGTATATAGCTCTTGGAAGCTGTTGTTCGCAAATTCTATGGATAAAACAACGGCTACAAGACTTTGGGATTGAAGACTCATGCACGAAATCGAGATGTGACAACACCAACGCGATCAATCTCACCAAAAATCCAATCCTTCATTCAAGAGCAAAGCATATAGAGATTCGACATCATTTCATTAGAGATCATATTCAAAATGGAGAAATCTCAATTCAATTTTTTGATTCGAAAAGTCAACTAGCGGATATATTCACAAAGCCTTTGGAGAAAAATCAATTTGATTTTATCCGTTCCGGACTCAACATTTTGAAGCTTGAAGAGGTTAAAGTCTAGAGAATCTCCAACCCTCTAAACCCTCGAGACTCTAAATCCTCGACTCGGACATTCATGGCTATAGACTCGTAAGTTGTTTTTATATTCAATCTCGAAAAGGTACGATCATTCGTTCGGTTATAATTGATTTATATTATCTTTAATTTTCGTAAAAAACTGAAACTTGCCTTTTCAAAAGATAACTTCTATTTAAAATGGCGTTATTATTTTAAAAAGAGACGACTATTCACTTTCCTTTATGCCGATTGAACTTTCCTTTTCAAAACTGAGTTATATATATACAGTTTTCTTTTTCACTCAATCTTCAAAACCCTAAAAGACATTCTCCTCCCAATCTTGTTTCTACTTCGTGCTCATCTTCGAGAAAGTTGTCATCTTTTCTTGGGAAAGCGAGTAAAGGAATCTTTCATCGACAAGGAAGGATGTCTTCTTCGAGAAAGTCTTCAAGAATCGCGAACAGGGGACCACAGAGAATGAAGGAGGGACCTACCCACTTCGATCTCACCGAGGAGGAAGATTTGTCGGGACAGCAACAGAGCCCATTTCCCTCTCCACCTCATCACTCGCCATCTACCCCACAAGATGCGGGTCACCAACAGGAGGAAGAGATAATCGAGGACGTAGAACCTGTGAGAGCTCAAAAACCCTCTTTTATTTATAAGCTCTATCGTGCGTTGAAAGCCACTGGTACTCCTCTGAACTATATAGATGGTTTCCTTAAAGATAAGAATTATGGGACTGAGTACATATTTTTGAGGAAAATGGAGGATTTGGAATTGCTCCCAAAGGAAAGGCTGAGGAAGCACTTGCGAATATTCCAAGTGACCCTCATGTAGGAGGATGAAATCCCACTGAAGGGAACGATGATGATAAAATGTTCAGTGATTTTCAACCGAGAATGGGTATTGCTGCAAAGGTGAAGGGAAAGAGAATGGATTTGTTTAAATCGAAGGAACAAGAGAATCTGTTCTTCAGACTGCTGAAACGAGGGGTGATAAACCCTAGGAGTGTTGATTTCGATTTCTTGGATGCCATTAATGTGAACTTAAGGGAGAAGTTCAATCTGCTTCAACTTGAGCAGTTTTGCTCCGATACCACGACGGTTATGCGCATTTGACAGCATACTTCTATTCGAATCTCAGCTTTTTAGATGCGAATAGAATATCATTCAGTGTTCGAGACCAGGACTATGTGGTAGACGTGGACATGTTAGCGGACATAATTGGAGTTGAACGAGGACGTTATCAACCAATCTCAGTCTCGGTTGCTCGTGCTACTCTGGAACTTGTCAAAAATAGAGATACATAGGGAAGAATTACCTACTCGAAAATGAGTGCCATCAATATTGTGCTGCACAAAATTGTGATCAATTGCATCAGGCCCAAGTCTACATCAAAGACTGATGTGTCTAATTCGGAGGCAAAATTGATGTACGCAATCAACTCAGGGAAGAAGTTCTCTCTCCCTCACACTATTCTCTTTCACATGTACAGAGCAATGTCGAAGGACAAGGGACAATTGCCTTACCTGTGGTGACCAAGATCTTCAAACACATGAATATTGAACCGCTACATACTCTCTGTGTTCGACCGTGCGATAAGATGGTGATAGGTCTGAAGATGTTGACGAGGATGCGTCTGAAAGAGCTTAGCAAGGAAATGGAGAAGTTCAAAGTGAAGACTCCAGTATCTTCTACATCAAAGAGAAAAGGGAAGGAGCCCATTGGTGCCCCATCCAAAAAGAAAAGATCTCTCATCTTGGAGGATGAAGAAGAAGAGGAAGATCTCACTATCTCTACATTGGTAAGGATTAGACGTTCTGTACCTCAACCAACGGAACTTAAGAAGAAACGGAGAGAAGAAGAGGAGCAATTCAAGAACAGAGAAGAAGAAGAATAGCGAGAGAAGGAGAAAGAAGCTGAAGAAGAAGGAGAAGAAGAGAAAGAAAAGTCTGCAGCTGAATTTGGAGAAAAGGAAATTCAAGATACAGAAGAGCATGATCATCACTCTTCCCCTTTTGATGTCCTAGAGACAGGGGGAGTTGGCGAGCAAGGAAGGTCCACACCTCATGCTGCCATCAGTGAAGGTCTAAGACAATCGCCAGCAGATCCGGAAGAGTTTCAGGTTTCTCAATTGCCTGAAGAAGGACACGATACGTCAACACCAAATCTGCAAGGTTATACAGAAGCGCCATCGTCTGCATTCACTCCATCTGAGAAAGCAAATGCTAGTACACAGACGGACAATTCAGCAGATTTTCGTCGTATTCTTGATGTTCTTCTGGAAATGCGGGGCCAAATCTATGCTTTGGACTATGAGATTCAAATCATCAAGAATGCTGGACAAGCATCTTCGGTTACCCTGGAGGAAAAAATGAAAGACCTCGCTTAACAACTTCAAGCCAATGCAAAAGGAGAGGAGGTAGCTCAACTAAGGGAAGACTTGAAGAGGCTAGAAGGCATAGTACAGTCCATGGGAGATTTCCAGATCGTGCGCATTCCCAAGCAGACCTGACTCCTTTCTCACCTTTTTTAATGATGACAAAAAGGGGGAGAAGCAATTTGAACCAACCATCTTTAAACTTTGACTTTAAATTTGTTTTTGTGGTTATGTTTGTGTTTTTGAGTATGACTTGAGTGAACTTGGGTGTGAACTGAATTTGGCTGTGGATTTTGATGCTTGACTGTTTGCATTTATATCAAGTGTTGTTATATGGTATTACTCATGAAAGACTAACCAATTTTCTGTGGATGCAGAGTCTGGTTGTTTTATTAATCTTTATGAGATAGCCATATTGCTTGAGAAATGTTTTTGCAGGTCAAAGTTGTTCAAATCTACAGGAAAGTTTTGTCATCATCAAAAAGGGGGAGATTGTTGGAGAAATCTTTCCAGAATATTTTGAAGCTGACAAAACGTTTCTATCGCCCTAGTCTGGATATTTGCGGATCATCCGTTTAAAGTCCGAAGACTTTCGATCACCAATCACTCAAAGACTCAAGACTCAAGACTCAAGACTTAAGACTCAAGACTATTCTCATTGACAGTCTTTCTGATCCAGTGACGAAGGAAATCCAGAACCGAAGTATATGGTTAAGGATTTAATCCTATCATCTGGAGAAGATCTTTTGGTTGGATAAATATAACGGATTCTTTTATTCGTATCTAGATCGATTGGAGATCCGATGGTCGACGAAATATTCTTGGAAGGTTCTATTCTTGGAAACCAAGATCCTGATTGTATGGGCGAACAGGATTGATGGGCTATCGTCAGGTTCCTTTAATAGCTCGAATGATCTTCTTAATTGATTCCGTCCAACGGGTAGATTGGAGGAATTCCTTTGGTAAGTGCCAACGGGTATGATGGCATAAAGGAGTATAAAAGGAAGACGTTCTAGTTGTTTTAGAAGTGTGATCGATAGAGAAATTCCAGAGTCTGAAGCACCTTGATTATTAGTCGATACAGTTTGAGCGAAATTGTATACACAGAGAGTGTCTATACTTGGTGATACCTTGAGCGAGTGTGGTAGATCATCTACACCTAGAAATCAAGGAAGATCAACGCTGTAACATCTCTTTGTTCATAGTGGAATCCAGCCGATTGGCTGTCAGTGCAGAAGAGTGGACGTAGGCTTGAATCAAGCCGAACCACTATAAACCGCGTGTTCAATTCTCTCTTTCATTTACTTAGTCTTACGTCGATTATTATTTGTTGCAAATCCTTCAACTGTCTAAGTATTGTGCAATTATCAAGAAAAATCATTTATATACCTATTCACCCCCTCTAGGTACTCGTACTAGCTATATCAGCTTTGTTATCGCTTAAGCTTGTCATACTAATGCGCTGCATCTATCCACTTTCGAGATAACACCGCATCAATGGGGAGTATGCTTGCTTGACCTCGGCACAAGTGTCTTTTCAGAATTTCTCAAATGCCGGTCTCTTGAGCCGGTGAATTCTTCTCCTATTCTGCTGTTCCTTCGAGCAGATGAACTCTTCTTCTACTCTGCTGTTCCTCCGGGAAGATGTTGCGGTCTATTGATCTGTATGCGGAAATAAAATGTCTCCTCTCTCTGAACCTTCAATCTCCTATGGGTTAATTTGTATAACACCGACCACTCCAGTCGGTTGTGCTACGATCTAACCTCATGCAGATCTGTTTCTAATGTCCAAATAGACTTGTGTATGCATCGTGTTAGCTACAACCCCACAGTGCCAGCGAAACTCGGCCAAACAACAGTGCGCATTAGACAGAGAAAAGAGAGCTCTTCTGCTCACATGCATTTTATCAAATGTTACTATGGTATGAACGATGAAAAGAAATCAAAGGATGATGACTCTCCATGAACTAACAAACAGCGGCATCGACCAGCATTTCCATTTTGTAAGACATTAAGTCCTTTCACTCAGCTCCTCATGGGCCTCGTAGTCATCCGTAATGGCAACATACTCATCTCACTTCATCTGTCCTAAGAGAGACCTTAACATAGAATAAATATAACCTCTATGAGGGTGCGTCTAGTCCTTGACAATGAAAACATGAACCTGACCCTGAATTTCTAGCCGGCTACAGCCAGGCTGCTTGACTACTCCCCGTTGCCTCATCAGCTTCCTCATTTGACAACTTCACCCCATTTTTTTTGTTCCACGTACATGTTTGAGAGCAGAATGTAAGGTCCGGATTTCAAAGGGTCAATCTCCAAGAGCTTCCCTGCTACATACTTTCCTAGTGCTATATCTTTATGAACTTTGCAGGCTGCAAGCAGCGAACCCCAAACAACAGCATCAGCTTGCATGGGCATTGTCTCTATTAAGTCCTTTACTTCACCGAGACAACCGGCTCGCCCAAGCAAATCAACCATGCACATATAATGGTCCTTTACTGGTGCCAAATCATACTCCTCGACCATCTGCTTGAAATAATGGCACCCCTCTTCGACCAGCCCCACATGGCTGCATGCACATAGAACCCCAATCATAGTGACATGGTCTGGTCTCTAGCAAGATACCAACAATTTCCTGAATATTTCAAGCACCTCTATTCCTTAACCGTTCTGCACCTATCTGACAATTATGGTATTCCACGAGACCTTGTCCCTCTCCAATATATTCTTGAACACCCATAAACCATCTTCCACAGCTCCACTTTTAACGTACATGTCTATAAGAGAATTTCCAACAAAAATATCTGATTCTTCTCCGTGCATCGGGAAGCGAAATCCATGCTTCAAGACATGAGCATGAGCCCGCGCCCCAACCGCAGATCGGCAAGATTTGCACATGCATTAAGCAAATTTCCGAATGTGTAGTGCATCACCAATGGCTTCCCTCTTCAAAAGGCGGAATAAACCAAATGCTTCTTCATTCTCTCCATTCTCGTGTACCTCGCAATGAGGGCATTCCAAGAAACTACATTCTTCTCCATCATCCTTGTGAACATTACTCTTGCAGCTTTTAGACTTGCTGCTTTTGCATACCCGCTTACCATGGAGGTGGCAGAAACTATATTCCGGGTAGGCAGTCTATCAAAAACTGATCTGGCCCCAGTAAATCTAGAGCACTTAAGAGTACATATCAACTAGGGGTGAGCGGTTCCAGGTTCCGGTTCGGTTCCGTCGGAACCCGGAACCTACCCTCGGCACAGTTCCAAAAAATTTGGAACCCGGAACCTACCCGTCGGAACCAAGAACCCGGAACCTACCCGGTCACGGGTTCCAGTCGGTTCCGTTTCCAACAGGTTCTTTTTTTTTTTTTTTTCTTCATTTTTAAATTTGAATTATAACATACGCGCATGTCATCGGATATGCTAGCTGTTGCCGATCTTTCTTCTCAAACCATATTCTGTGATGAGTACGAGCATGATGTTCGCGCACTCTCTTGGGAGATCGGTGACAATTCATATGATGAACTGAAATCGATATATTTCTGCGGTGAATGAATGGATGACCTATCTGGGGTCGGAGAGTCCGGCAGGGTGAAAGGATTCCATTCGGTCATAGAGCGAGGAGGATGGTTGATCTCGTGCTTGATCTTCCCGAGCTGATGAACGATATGTCGGTTTCTACTTCGGCATCATCCCCGCCGCATATGCTGATGAGCCTCTTCTTTTATCCAATGCCGACTGTTTCATTATTTTTTCATTGAACTCGTTGAATGAGTCTAGACTTATAAAACCAAAGTAGCATGACATGATCACAATGAGAGTACTCAACCTATGCTTTTCCTTTCCCCTCCTCTCACAAGTCACGAGACTTGCAACTATATGGACCCAATATCCAACTTGACATGCATCAAGGATAGTCAAGAAAAAAAAGGCATTTCTTGCCAAAGATTCGTCTCTTTGTAAATTGAAATGTCTATAGACTACAAGCATTTGAAACCCCCATATGCATTCAATCATCAACAGAATGAACATTCATCCTCGGCACGCCTCCATTATCATCAACAAGAAGAACGACATCGACGCGCGCTAAAAGCGTCGCCTTAAGATCGACGGAAAGCGAGATTAGATGAGGACCGTACCTTGATTGATCCCCCCGCAAATGCCGAATTCAAGAGAAGGCAAATCGCAATGTTTCCGAACAGGGGACCCTTAGGCTTCGTGATAAACGAGTCCAACGGCCCGGCGTCGAGCGGCGGCGGCGTGGCTGCGGCGTCCGGCGGCGGCCTCGAGGGCGAGCGGCGTTGGCGACGGCAAAGCGGCCTCGGCGACGGCGAGAACGGGAGAGACCGGCGTCGAGCGGCGAGGGTCGGGCGAGCGGCCCTCGCGACGGCATAGCACGAGAGAGACGCGTCGAGCAGCGAGGGTTCGGCGAGCGGCCTCGGCGACGGGTAGAGCACGAGAGACCGGCGTCGAGCGGCGGGTTCGGGCGAGCGGCCTCGGCGACTGGCTTGTCGGACGGCGAGATGGCTTGTCGGATGGCGAGATGGCTTGTCGGACAAGGGGTTGGTGGTGGTGGTTCGGTGGCCAAGAGGTGGTGGTGAGTAGGGCGTGGGGCGGCGGTGTGGTGGTGGGTTAAGCAGCGGCGGGCAAGAGGAGGAGGAAGAAGAAAAAGAAGAAGAAGAAGAAGGGGTAGGGTTTCGGCCGAGAGAGGGGGAAAGGGAAGAGAGAGAGAGAAAGAAAAGAAAAAGTTGGGGGGCGGAAGTGACGTGACGAGGGAAAAGGGGAGAAAAGAAAGAGAGAGAGAGAGAGAGAGAGAGAGAAGAAAGGGAAAGGGGGAAGAATCCGCGAGAGGGGGAAATCTTGCGGGGGAAAAGTTAGGGTTTTTTTTTTTTTTGAATTATGACCGGTTCCCGAAAAGGGAACCGGGAACCGGAACCGGTTTCTTTAGAACCGGGAACCGAACCGGAACCTCCTCCGGTTCGGTTCCCGGTTCCCGGTTACCCGGGAACCGTGCTCACCCCTAATATCAACCAATGTATTTCCTAAAACAACATCATTCCTAAATTTGTCACATTTTACAACACGGGCATGAATTTGTTGGAGAAATTTTCTTGAAGTGTTTTGAAGCCGACAAAACGTTTTCATCCCAGTCTAGTCGAAGGTTTGCGACTCAGCTATTTAAAGTCTGAAGACCTCCGGACAGCCAGACTCAAGACTCAAAGTCTATCCTCATTGACAGTCTCTAGTCCGTTGAAGAAAGGTTATCCAGAACTGGATATTTCGTTAAGGATTCAACCTTATCAACTGGAGAAGATCTCGTGGCTGGAGAAGACTTAACGGAATCCTTTGATTGATCGAAGATTAGCTCGATGATTGAAGATTCGGTGATTGCCTAAATATTCTTGGAAGGTTCTACTTATGGAAACCGAGATCCTGATTATATGGGCGAACAGGATTGATGGGCTATCGACACGTTCCTTTAATAGCTCGAACAATCTTCCTAATTGATTCCGTCCAACGGGTAGATTGGAGGAATTCCTTTGGTAAGTGCCAACGGGTATGATGGCATAAAGGAGTATATAAGGAAGACGTTCTCAGTTGTTCGAGGGGTGCACGATAGAAGAATTCCAAAGTCTGAAGCTCCCTGTTGTTTAGACAAATCCTTTGAGCGAAATACTTGTATACAAAAGAGAGTCTATATTTGTGAAAAACCTTGAGGAGGTGTGGTAGAACATCTGCACTTTGGGAATCAAGGCAAAGTTGTGCTTGTAACTTCTCTTTTGTTCATAGTGAAATCCAGCGGTGGGGCATCGGTGCGGAAGAGTGGATGTAGACTTGGAATAAGCCGAACCACTATAAACCCTGTGTTCAATTTTCTCTTCCTTACTCTCTTTACTTTAATCGTACTTCATTTTCGTTAATCATAGTAAACTCCCTTTCTACTGTTTGCCAAGAATCGCTTCCGTATCTCGATAAATTGTTTGTGCACCTATTCACCCCCCTCTAGGTGCTTATACTAGCTATCTCAATTGGTATCAGAGCTCGTGTGCTCACTTTGTTTGAAGTGTTTTACTTCAGAGTAAAAGATCCATGGCTAGTATGTGATATAGCTAGTGCTAGTACCTAGAGGGGGGTGAATAGGTATATAAACGATTTTTCTTGATAGTTGCACAATACTTAGACAGTTGAAGGATTTGCAACAAATAATAATCAACGCAAGATTAAGTAAATGAAAGAGAGAATTGAACACGCGGTTTATAGTGGTTCGGCTTGATTCAAGCCTACGTCCACTCTTCTGCACTGACAACCAATCGGCTGGATTCCACTATGAACAAAGAGATGTTACAGTGTTGCTTCTTCCTTGATTTCTAGGAGTAGATGTTCTACCACACTCGCTCAAGGTATCACCAAGTATAGACACTCTCTGTATACAATTTCGCTCAAACCGTATCGACTAATAATCAAGGTGCTTCGTACTGGAATTTCTCTATCGATCACACTCTCTAAACAACTAGAACGTCTTCCTTTATACTCCTTTATGCCATCATACCCGTTGGCACTTACCAAAGGAATTCCTCCAATCTACCCGTTGGACGGAATCAATTAAGAAGATCATTCGAGCTATTAAAGGAACCCGACGATAGCCCATCAATCCCGTTCGCCCATACAATCGTGATCTTGGTTTCCATGAATAGAACCTTCCAAGAATACTTCGTCGATCATCGGATCTTCAATCGATCTAGATACGAATAAAAGAATCCGTTATATTTATCCAACCAAAAGATCTTCTCCAGAGAATAGGATTAAATCCTTAACCATATACTTCGGTTCTGGATTTCCTTCGTCACTGGATCAGAACGACTGTCAATGAGAATAGTCTTGAGTCTTGAGTCTTAAGTCTTGAGTCTTGAGTGCTGAGTTTGGTGATCATAAGGTCTTCAGACTTTAAACAGACGGTCTGCAAATATCCCGGACTAGACGATAGAAACGTTTTGTCGCCTTCAAAATATTCTAGAAATATTTCTCCAACAATCTCCCCCTTTTTGATGATGACAAAACTTTCCTGTAGATTTGAACAACTTTGACCTGCAAAAACATTTCTCAAGCAATATGGCTATCTCATAAAGATTAATAAAACAACCAGACTCTGCATCCACAGAAAATTGGTTAGTCTTTCATGAGTAATACCATATAACAACACTTGATATAAATGCAAACAGTCAAGCATCAAAATCCACAGCCAAATTCAGTTCACACCCAGTTCACGCTCAAGTCATACTCAAAAACACAAACATAACCAAAAAAATTTAAAGTCAAAGTTTGTCAAAGTTTAAAGATGGTTGGAAGATGGTTGGTTCAAATTGCTTCTCCCCCTTTTTGTCATCGGAAAAAAAAGGTGAGAAAGGAGTCGAATCCGCTGGGGAATGCGCACGATCTGGAAATCTCCCATAGACCGAACTATGCCTTCTAGCCTCTTCAAGTCTTCCCTTAGTTGAGCTACCTCCTCTCCTTTGGCATTGGCTTGAAGTCAGAGCGAGGTCTTTCATTCTTTCCTCCGGGGTAACCGAAGATGCTTGTCCAAAGATTCTTTATGGTTTGAATCTCATAGTCCGAGCATAGATTTGGCCCCGCATTTCCAGAAGAACATCAAGAATACGATGAAAATTTGCTGAATTGTCCGTCTGTGTACTAGCATTTGCTTTCTCAGATGGAGTGAATGCAGACGATGGCGCTTCTGTATAACCTTGCAGATTTGTTGTTGACGTATCGTGTCCTTCTTCGAGCAATTGAGAAGCCCGAAACTCTTCCGGAGCTGCCTTTGGCGATTGTCTTAGACCTTCACCGATGGCGCATGAGGTGAGGACCTTCCTTGCTCGCCAACTCCCCCTGTCTCTAGAACATCAAAATGGGAAGAGTGATGATCATGCTCTTCTGTTTCCTTTTCTCCAGATTCAGCTGCAGACTTTTCTTTCTCTTCTTCTCCTTCTTCTTTAGCTTCTTTTTCAGCTTCTATCTCCTTCTCTTGCTGCTCTTCTTATTCTCTGTTCTTGAATTGCTCTTCTTCTTCTCTCTGCTTCGTCTGAAGTTCCGTTGGTTGAGATACAGAACGTCTAGTCCTTACCAATGCAGAGATAGTGAGATCTTCTTCTTCTTCTTCATCCTCCAAGATGAGAGATCTTTTCTTTTTGGATGGAGCACCAATGGGCTCCTTCCCTTTTCTCTTTGATGCGAAGAGACTGGAGTCTTCACTTTGAACTTCGCCATTGCCTTGCTAAGTTCTTTCGTACGCATCTTCGTCAACATCTTCAGACCTACCACCATCTTATCGCACGGTCGAACACGAGAGTATGTGGCGGTTCAATATTCATGTGTCTCGAAGATCTTGGTCACTGCACTGGTAAGGCAATTGTCCCTTGTCCTTCGACATTGCTCTGTACATGTGGAAGAGAATAGTGTGAGGGAGAGAGAACTTCTTCCCTGAGTTGATTGCATACATCAACTTTGCCTCCGAATTAGACACATCGGTCTTTGATGTAGACTTGGGCCTGATGCAATTGATCACAATTTTGTGCAGCACAATATTGATGGCACTCATTTTCGAGTAGGTAATTCTCCCCTCTGTATCTCTATCTTTGACAAGATCCAATGTAGCACGAGCAATAGAGACTTTGATTGGTTGATAACGTCCTCGTTCAACTCCAATTATGTCCGCTAACATGTCCACGTCTACCACATAGTCCTAGTCTCGAACACTGAATGATATTCTATTCGCATCTAAAAAGCTGAGATTCGAATATAAGTATGCAGACAAGTGCGCATAACCGTCTGTGGTATCGGTGCAAAACTGCTCAAGTTGAAGCAGATTGAACTTCTCCCTTAAGTTCACATTAACGGCATCTAAGAAATCGAAATCAACACTCCTAGGGTTTATCACCCCTCGTTTCAGAGCTCCGAAGAACAGATTCTCCTGTTCCTTCGATTTAAACAACTCCATTCTCTTTCCTTTCACCTTTGCAGAATACCCATTCTCGGTTGAAAATCACCGAACATTTTATCATCATCGTTCCCTTCGGTGGGATTCGATCCTCCTACACGAGGGTCACTTGGAATGTTCGCAAGTGCTTCCTCAGCCTTTCTTTTGGGAGCAATTCCCAAATCCTCCATTTTCTTCAAAAATATGTACTCATTCCCATAATTCTTATCTTTAAGGAAATCATCTATATAGTTCAGAGGAGAACCAGTAGCTTTCAATGCACGATAGAGCTTATAAATAAAAGAGGGTTTTTGAGCTCTCACAGGTTCTACGTCCTCTAGTATCTCTTCCTCCTGTTGATGACCCGCACCTTGTGGGGTAGATGGTGAGTGATGAGGTGGAGAGGGAAATGGGCTCTGTTGCTGTCCCGACAATTCTTCCTCCTCGGTGAGATCGAAGTGCGTAGGTCCCTCCTTCATTCTCTGTGGTCCCCTGTTCGCGATTCTTGAAGACTTTCTCGAAGAAGACATCAGTCTATAGCCATGAATGTCTGAGTCTGAGGATTTAGAGTCTGAGGGTTGAAGATTCTTTAGACTTTAACCTCTTCAAGCTTCAAAATGTTGAGTCTGGAACGGATAAAATCGAATTGATTTTTCTCCAAAGGCTTTGTGAATATATCCGCTAGTTGGCTTTTCGAATCAACAAATTGAATTGAGATTTCTCCATTTTGAATATGATCTCTAATGAAATGATGTCGAATCTCTATATGCTTTGCTCTTGAATGAAGGATTGGATTTTTGGTGAGATTGATCGCGCTGGTGTTGTCACATCTGATTTCTGTGCATGAGTCTTCAATCCCAAAGTCTTGTAGCTGTTGTTTTATCCATAGAATTTGCGAACAGCAGCTTCCAAGAGCTACATACTCTGCTTCGTTGTAGAGAGCTACGGTGCTCGTTTCCTTGAAAACCAAGACATTGTCCCGCTTCCAAGCAACCGGCAAGTTCCTCGAAGTACTCTTTCTATCGACTCGCAACCGGCCGATCTGCGTCTCGAATATCCTGGAAGATTAAAGTCTCCCTTCTTAGGATACCATAGACCGATGCTTGAAGATGAGGCAACGTATTTAATAATACGTTTTGCAGCACTGAGATGGGATTCTCTAGGATCTGATTGAAACCTAGCACAGATGCAAACACTCAACAAAATGTCAGGTCTAGAAGCAGTAAGATAAAGAAGTGAACCGATGATGCTCCTGCATGCCTTTTGATCAACTTTCTTCCCTTCTTCATCTTTGTCTATCTTCAACGAACTTGACATTGGTGTATCGCCCTTTTGCAATTTTCCAATCCAAACTTTTTGACAAGATCATTAGCATATTTTTCTTGGTAAATGAAAGTTCCTTCCTTCAATTGCTCTACTTGAAGACCAAGAAAGAATGTTAATTCTCCCATCATACTCATTTCAAACTCATCCCGCATAGACTTTGAAAATTTCTTGCACGTACTTTCATTAGGGATCCAAAATAATATCATCCACATATATTTGAACAAGTAAAAGCTCTTGTTTTCCTTTTGATAAATAAAGTAGTATCTACTTTACCTTTGACAAAACTATTCTCGTAATAAGAACTTACTTAGTCTCTGTCGTACCAAGCTCGAGGTGCTCGTTTAAACCATACAGAGCCTTTTCGCCTAAAGACCGAGTTTGGCATCTTTGGGTCTTCAAACCCTGGCGGTTGTTCCACGTAAACTTCCTCATGGATAAATCCATTTAGGAAGGCACTTTTGACGTCCATTTGGAATAACCTAAAATTTTTATAACAAGCAAACGCAAGTAATAGACGAATAGCTTCTAACCTTGCTACAGGAGCGTAAGTCTCATCATAGTCTATTCCTTCTTCTTGCGTATATCCTTTCGCCACGAGTTTTGCTTTGTTTCGTACGACTTTTCCTTTTCATTCATCTTGTTTCGAACACCCATTTGGCTCCACAATAACGCTTTACCTTTTGGTTTAGATGTCAATTCCCGCACATCATTAATGTTGAACCGTTCGAGCTCTTCTTGCATGGCTTCGATCCAGCTTTCATCGATAAAGCTTCTTCTATGCTTTTTGGTTCAATTTCAGAAATGGGAGCCACAAGACTAGACTCTTCACGCCTTTTGGATCTGGTGCGAATTCCTTCATTAATTTCGCCGATAATGAGATCTTTGGGATGACTGGATTTATGCTTCCAATTACTGGTTGATTTGTCTGGTTGATGATCTCTTTCTTTATTTGAGTCTTCACGAGTAGCTTGATGCTGATCCTCCAGAGTCTGAGAAGCTTCTTGAGATGTAAGCTTTGGAGGGTCTGAAGTAGGTTCAGACTCTTCATGCTGAGTCTGACTAGATTCATCTTGCGTAGAGTCTTGAAATTTGACATTCATTGACTCTTCCACGGCATCGGCTCTTCTTATTATAGACTCGTAGGCTTTGCTTGATGTAGAATATCCAAGGAAGATGCCTTCATCTGATCTTTCTTCAAACTTACCAACTTGATCTTTTGCATTTTTCAATATAAAGCATTTGCAACCGAACACATGAAAGTATGAAACAATAGGCTTCTTACCTTTGAATAACTCATAGGGGTTTTCTAGAATAGGTCTTAGGAAGACTCTATTGATGATATAGCATGCTGTTGAAACAAACTTTCGGCCCAAAATCGTGAAGAAATTTTACTTTCAATTAACGAGTTCTAGCCATTTCTTGAAGAGATCTATTCTTCCTTTCCACAACTCCATTTTGCTGAGGAGTATATGGAGAGGAGAACACATGTTTAAATCCGATTCATCACAAAATTTTGTAAAATCTTGATTTTCAAATTCACCTCCATGATCTGTTCTTATACTTGAGATAACACATCCTTTTTCATTTTGAACCTTTTTAGCAAATTTTTCAAAATACGAGAATGTTTCTGACTTACTTGCAAGAAAATATACCCAAGTAAAACGGAGTAATCGTCCACAATTACTAGGCAATATTTCTTACCTCCAATACTGGGGTTCTCAGTTGGTCCGAAGAGATCCATATGCAGCAACTGAAGTACATGATTAGTAGAGACATGATTTATTGGCTTAAATGAACTTCTTACCTGTTTTCCCAGAATACATGGTGTGCATAGATTGACTTTTGATATGGTAATTTGGGTAGACCTCGAACAAGTCAAGTTTTGATGAGATTTTGGCCAATTGCTTCATGTTGACATGACCAAGCTTTCTGTGCCATAAGCTTGCTTCGTCTTGAATTGAGATTAGACAATGCGATTCATTTGGTTTCATGTCTAAGAGGTAGATATTTCCATGTCTTCACCCTTGAAAGACCGAGTAGAGTCTTTACCGATTCCGTAACATGTTCCTTCTTGAAAGAAGATCTTGAATCCAAGATCACATAATTGACTAATGCCGAGAAGATTGTAATTGAGTCCTTCTACCAGAGAAACATTGCTTATTGTGAGATTTCCAATTTTACGCCCAAATCCCACAATACTTCCTTTGCTTTTCCTCCAAATGAAACTTTTCCTCCATTCACTTGAATAAGCTTTATGAAGCAATTTGAGTCTCCCGTCATGTGTCTTGAACATCCGCTGTCAAGATACCACTTTACCTTTTTCTTGACGGAGACCTGCATTCAAAAGAGAGTCTCAAACTTTCTTTGGTACCCAAATTTTCTTGGGTCCTTTGATGTTAGTAGGATAAACATTATTAGGCCATACTTTTTTAACGGGCTTCCAAATCATAGGACACTCTTTTTCAAAGTGATCCTTACTGTTACACTTTGAACATCTTAGAGCATTTCGACCTACAGACTTTACAAAAACTTTCTTGAAATGGTTTTTGTAAGCCTCTTTCGACGGTCTTTTCTTAATTCTTTCTTTTACTTTGGGAAAATCAATCAATGGAATTGTTTCTGCTGTCATACCTAGACCAGACTTATTAAAGTAAGGTCTTTGAATAGAAATAACTTTTTCAAGTTTTTCCGATCCTATCGAAAATTTCTTTGAAATATTTGATAAGTCAGTTTTTAAAAAGCATTTTCTTTTAAGAGATTATCTTCTTTTTTTCTTTAAGAGTTGAAACATTCAAGTCTAAACTTTTAACTCTTTCTTCTAAAATGTTTTCTTTTTTTGTTTTAAAGCTAAGTTTTCCTTTTTAAGTTCGGAAATTCTTTTGAGAGAAGTCTTAAGACTAAAACACAGTTCATCAATGTATTTAGAGACTTTGACAGAATTTTAAAATCACTTACCTCAAATTCACTATCTCGAGTCGATCCAGATCCGAGTCTCGAGTCCTGATTGTGCCATCGGACACGTTGGCATATTCATCATCACTTTCTTCACACTCGCATCACCCGTGTTTTCGGCTTTGAGTGCTTTTCGAAACTTTTCAGCTTTTCCTTTCTTCTTCTTCGTAAGAGGACAGGTTGGGTCTTATGTGTCCCTTTTTCTTACATTCGAAACAAACTACATCTTTGTTTGGTTCCTCATCATCAGTACTTGGTCTGCTGTTTTGAAAACTTTGTTTCTTTGAGTTGAACCTTCTTCCTTTTCTATTCAGTTTTCTGAATCTTCTTATCATAAGAGCAAGCTCCTCGTCGTCCGCATCATCTTCGTAATCTGCATCATCGAAATCATCATTTGATTTTAATGCAATGGATTTCTTACCTCTTGGATCTTCGTCTTCATTAATTCGTTCCACTTCATAAGATCAAGAGTTCCAATTAGCTCGTCGACAGACAAAGGGCATAATTTTTTGCGTCTCCCTTATTGAAGTCTTTATATGATGCCAATCCTTGGAGAGTCCACGCAGTAGCTTGTTCACCTTCATGGGATCAAAAATTTTTTGTCCTTGGTTCTCAAGACCATTGACAATATCTGTAAACGACTAAACATGTCAATTATAGATTCTCCCGGTTTCATTTTGAAGGATTCATATTGACCAAGGAGAATGTTGATTCTGGGTCTCCTTCACTGACTGTTCCTTCATAGGTGATATGTAATCATCCCATACTTCTTTTCAACACAAGAAGATATTCTCGTATATTCAGTTGGTGACAAAGCACAATATAAAGAGTAAATTGCTTTTGCATCGAGTGCTTGTCTCTTTATTATTTCTTCCCGAGTCATTCCACTCAGTCTCAATTGTTTCTTTCCCTCTTTCGTAGACCGATGCAAAGTGAGGAGTGATCCCTCTTTCCACAACGCCCCATTCCAAAGGATCCTTTGATCGTAGGAAAGCTTTCATCTTAGTCTTCCAGATGTTGTAATCCTTTCCATCAAAGTAGGGTGGTCTGGTATTGCTTTGCCCTTCCACCAGCCCTGGTGCTAGCATACTAGCCATGGATCTTTTACTTCTGAAGTAAAACACTTCAAATAAAGTAAGAACACGAGCTCTGATACCAATTGATATAGCTAGTGCTAGTACCTAGAGGGGGGTGAATAGGTATATAAACGATTTTTCTTGATAGTTGCACAATACTTAGACAGTTGAAGGATTTGCAACAAATAATAATCAACGCAAGATTAAGCAAATGAAAGAGAGAATTGAGCACGCGGTTTATAGTGGTTCGGCTTGATTCAAGCCTACGTCCACTCTTCTGCACTGACAACCAATCGGCTGGATTCCACTATGAACAAAGAGATGTTACAGTGTTGCTTCTTCCTTGATTTCTAGGAGTAGATGTTCTACCACACTCGCTCAAGGTATCACCAAGTATAGACACTCTCTGTGTATACAATTTCGCTCAAACCGTATCGACTAATAATCAAGGTGCTTCGACTGGAATTTCTCTATCGATCACACTCTCTAAACAACTAGAACGTCTTCCTTTTATACTCCTTTATGCCATCATACCCGTTGGCACTTACCAAAGGAATTCCTCCAATCTACCCGTTGGACGGAATCAATTAAGAAGATCATTCGAGCTATTAAAGGAACCTGACGATAGCCCATCAATCCTGTTCGCCCATACAATCAGGATCTTGGTTTCCATGAATAGAACCTTCCAAGAATACTTGCCGATCATCGGATCTTCAATCGATCTAGATACGAATAAAAGAATCTGTTATATTTATCCAACCAAAAGATCTTCTCCTGTGAGAATAGGATTAAATCCTTAACCATATACTTCGGTTCTGGATTTCCTTCGTCACTGGATCAGAACGACTGTCAATGAGAATAGTCTTGAGTCTTGAGTCTTAAGTCTTGAGTCTTGAGTGCTGAGTCTGGTGATCAGAAGGTCTTCAGACTTTAAATAGACGGTCTGCAAATATCCAGACTAGACTGATAGAAACGTTTTGTCAGCTTCAAAATATTCTAGAAAGATTTCTCCAACAGTATGTTGGCTCTAGGGCTGGTAGAAGGGCAAAGCAACACGAGACCACCTTACTTTGATGGAAAGGACTACAACATATGGAAGAACAAGATGAAGGCGTTCTTAAGATCAAAGGATCCT